>JAXCHO010000018.1:3250000-3907500 GCA_036630365.1 Acanthiza pusilla
GCATGAAAAAAGTCGAATGGTTTAAATGACAATTACTGGCATTTGCCTACTTTGCACCAGAGACCAGGGCTTTGTCAGGAAGCAGGCACTGCTGCCAGGGGTGTGCCTTGTGCTATCCCTGAGAAACTCTCTTTAAATTTGGCTTGGTTTGGAGTCCCTTCAAATCACAAGGTCACAGATATTTGCCTAACCTTCGGTTAAAATTCTCCGCTGCTATTCTGCAGCCTCTGAAAGTAGATTGTCCTAGTACTTAACTCTTGTTAGAGAGGTTTTCCTAATATCTAGCTAAAATCTTCCTTGCTGTAAAGTAAGCTAAATTCTTCTCATACATCAGTGAGTGGACATAAAGAACAACTGATCACTGTCCTCTTCAGAATAACCTTTTATGTATTGTAAGACCGTTATCATGTCCTTCCTCAGTCTTCTCATTTCTAGACTAAACAAACCCCATTCCTTCAACCTTTTCTCATAGTTCAGTTCTCTAAACCTCTTATCATTCTCATTGCTCCCCCTTTGGCTGCTTTCCAAAATATCTACGTGGGTTTTTTGACTGTGCAGTGCCCCAAAATGGACACAATAGTAGCAACATAATGTAGAATCAGTACTGCCCCTGCATGATATACAACATTCCTTCCAATATCACACATAATTAAATTATCCTTTTTTTATCAGCATCAGTTTATAAATGCATATAATGCATATTTGATTTGTCCTGGACTGTGACCTTCCTCTTGGTGTTGTTACCTGCTTCTTTACTTCTAGTTAGACTAGCATTTTAATTCTCCTTCCTAAGTATAGGGCAAAACATTTATCTTCACCAAATTTCCTTTGGTTAATTTTAGACAATGCCTCCAATTTATCAAGGTCAGTTTCAATTCTAATCCTAGCCTCTTAAAAGCTTTCAGCTCACTCCAGCTTGACATCGTCTGCAGATTCTACACATTTTCTCTCTTTTTCGTTATCCAAATCATTAACAAAAATATCAGATAGACTAAACATTAGAGAACCTGGTTGGACCACACTTGAAATTCCTTCCTAACAGAATATCAAGTAGCAAAACTACTTTCTACACACCCTTGGCAGGTGTGTGACCCCATGTATTTACATGCTCCTGTTTTCAGTAGCAGCAAGAATATCAAAAGCAGAGAGCAGGAGGCAAAATTCCTGGCCCAGGAATCCACCTGTCTGCTGCTGCTGGGATTGTGGGTATGTGGGGAGAAGGAAAGGGAGTATGGAAGACCAGGGAGCAGAAACAGCCTGTGAGAGGCAGAAAGGCTGGTCTGGAACCATTGCACACTTTAGTGTCTGAGCAGATGCTTCAGGGGGCAGGACCCAACCATCTGCCCTGGCAAGCACACCTGCAACTTGCCACAGAAGAGAACAGGTTCTTGAGGCTGCTGCTGTTAGCTCAGCATGAGGGGTCAAAGGGGTGCTGTAGGCTTAGGCTGCTGTTATGCATTTAAGAATGGGAGGCTGGAGAGATTATTGTACCAGTAAAAATGTTAAAAAATATATATACACAAATAAATCTGTGAATGTTGCAAAGTCAAATATTCAGTACGCATAAACCACAGAAATGAAGACTGCCGATGGAGATTTAATTTATTCCCTTTCTGGGCATGCTTTGCAAAAATTTATTATAGCTTGATTTTCCAGTAGGATTCAAGGAAGTTGGTATCAAAGAGCAAGAATTTAGGTAATGCTACTGCTTATCTTCATAATTCAGTGTGTTTCAGCATGCTGCATTTACCACACAGTTGGGGTTCATGTAACACAGGTTGACAGTGGATTGCACTTAACTCTATAAAATTATTTAAAAGTATTCTTGTAAGGTTAAATATAATTCTGACAAAACCAAGATGATGAGGAAACTAAGGGAATCATCTGGCAAATGATATTCAAAGACTGGGCAGAGTCCGTGCATTTTTATTTATAGATTAAAATGGTTCTGCTGGAAGAGGCTGGATATAGAGAAATGAGGAAAATGTTTACGATGAATGGTGATCAAACAGTAATGGAGAAATCACCATTGTTGACTGATACAAGACATCTCTTACAGGCACCACCTGTCAGGCCAACCAGATGATGCACTTGTGGTAACTATTCCACAGACCACGCTCCTGGAAGACAGAAAGAAGCATGCAGTTATTGTGCACTAGGTGGACTAGGATTACAGGTAAACATGAAATAAAAGGATATTTCATGTTTTTTAGTTAGAAATTTTTCTAGCAATCCTCCCCCCCCCCCCACTGTGTGAATAATCCTGAAAAATTTATGATCATCAAGAAAAAATGTACTTTAGGAGATGGCTATTGATTGTTTAGTTTACTGGTGCTTCTGAGACTGGAGCTTCCTTGGATCAAGAAAAACCCAAAGAACATGGAATTGCTGCTCCTCTGGCTTTAGGGATTTTCTTTTTTTCATTCATAATGTGAAAGACATAATTGTTCATCAACCAGTATCAAGGACACACTTTTGCAAGCTGCAGAGACATTTTTAGCATTATGGTAAACCCAATGTCCTCTAACTAATGATATAAATCCACCCTAGGCAGAGGTATGGACATTGGCATGATAACAGGAGTTACAGAAGCTTTGAAACAGGTCCAGTGCTTAAACAAACTTTTCAGTTAGGCAGGCTTTGGGATTGGATCAATTTACACTACTTTTATGCTGTTTACTTCAGTGATACTTTTAATGGCAGTGTTACTAATGGACATGTTATGCAAAGGTACTGCTCCCCTCAGATTCATAGTAGATATTGTCCACTTTACTGAAAGCGAGAATTGGTTCTGAATAAATTTTAGGCATACAGTAAAGCAGTTATCCTGAAGCTTTCTGTCTGAATTCTCTCACGGGTCAATGGAAAGAGTAGAAAAGCCTGCAAAATTTCCAGGCAGCTGCAGACACATTTGCCCTCTGGAAGCATTCACAAACACATACTTCTCTCCACTGACTATTACGGGAATTTGGCACTTTCTTTCGGGGCACAGGTCACTCATACACCTAAAGTTTAGGTACAGATTAGGAGGTGCTGTACACAGTATATATTTGGTTTCTGCTTTGCAAACAAGAGAGGGGCCCTGTGTGCTCTTACATGTGCCATGCATTGGGGAAAATCTAAGGGCAGCAGGCCTTAATCTCATTTTAGCCAGGTGTTAGCCTGGGGTAACTCGCTAATGACAGTGGACTCTTGCCAACTTTGCACCTGTGCAGTGAGATCAAAACTAAGTCCATTAATGATACATTTAGAGCTGCCTAGAGAACAGCAGTTACACTTCATGATAACTTTGAATGCTGCAGAATTGATATTTTTCCTATATTGGAATGAAAATAAACCTTCCAAGCACTTTGTTAGAATGTATTTGAATGGAAATATGCATTTTTGGATCAAAACCCCATCACATTTCTGTCTGCTCTCTCTTTCTCTTTTTCTCTAATCTTAGAAATCTCTTTCTTTCCCCCAAGTCAACATGGTCACTTTTCCATAAAGCCTGTCAGCCTCAGCAGAGAATATTGGTTTGGCAAGAAACTTCAGGAAAAGAACTTTCCAGACACAGACATGGATCTACTCCATGCAAAGATATAACAATTAGAAAGCAGAGAATAAATAAGAGAAAAAAGTTACTGAAACAACACATTCACTTTGATCAAATCCTGTCCTGATATTTGATAAAGCTTCTATAATTTTGTGCACGGTTTTTGGTTTTGTTTTTCAATTTTCATTTCCTTTGGCTTGTCCACTTGTGACTTGCAACTGAGACTATGAGCAGTAGTGCCAAAATACCCCTGGAAATACATTACTTTCTATTGCTCTGGCCATGTAGTTTGGTTGGTACTTGTAGTTGGTATACTCTAGAGGAAAGAATCTGGTTCCCATCAAATCCCCAGCTGAGGCCAGGCTGGATCACCCAGTAGTTTGCAGTGTTGCTGGCACAACCTAAAGATGACAAAGACTGAGCCCTTCTGCAGAGCAAGGAGAAATTTGAGGGTATTTCTCAGATTTTTTGAATGGCCATAGAGGTCACTGCAAAGCTGCACCTTTGCTTTCAGGTGCAGCTTACATTGGGTGCTGAATAACCTTCAGACATAGTACTCTGGGTAGTTACCGTTGGTTACCGAATATCAACAAATCCATCTTTTCTTCCCTTTTGCCCAGAAGAAGAGGTCAGAAAATTGTACCAGCTCTGAAAGCCTTAATTCAAGCCGCTTAAATTGCTGCCCTGTACTTTTCATGTCAGAAGTATTTTCCAAAAGTGCATGTGTCACCTAATGTGTTACTTTTTAAAGAAACAAACAAACATTTCCTGGAGATTGCTGAATGTCAGTTATTTAAACTGCTGTATTTACCCCTGTTTGAGTCCTGCACCAGCAGACAGAAAAGAAAATTCTTACTTTCACAGTTAAGGGCAGCTACCATTAAATGCTGTCAAATTTTGTTACATTCTTCCTCTTATCCTGCCGCCCTCGATTTTTTTCCACTTAAATAGACTGGACATTCAGAGCATCTCATGCATGTTGGAGGAATTTCTTGATGTTGGCAACAAGCTGACATAGTGGCAAGCCCCCACAAATAGTGCAGAGGAGAAGAAAAGAGAAGATTTTGGACTTGCCATCTTTACAGAATATTTCTGCCAACTCAGGCAGTATCAAAAAAACACACATTAGAGACAGTAAAATAATCAGTGATGCACTAATTCTCTGTAGGGAATACTGAGATAACCACTAATAATGCAAACTAGCAATTACACAAAATCAAAATCTGAACTAACAAGTGAGGAATGTGATCTACAAATAAATGTTCACAGGTCCTCATTCTTACAAATCCATCAGCCCACAGGAAATCTTGCAAAGCAGGAGCATCTTTCTTCCCCAAAATGAGCCTCTGGGAGCACATGGATCACTTTCCTGCACTGTACATATAATTTTTAGAGAACAGCAGGTTAAGCCGAGGGTCTTGGCTGTGCCTTCAACAGTCTCAGTGGACTTAAGCCAACTCATCCATGAATCAGCTGGTGAAGGGTGAAGATTGGAATCAAAACTTCATTCCTGTGGCATAATGAAAAAAACATTTATAGCACAGAACCTTCTCTAGGCAGGAGAGAAAGTAGGCCTCTCAGAAACCTGCTGGATGCTCTCAGAAGGATGATCTTCGGTATTAGGGACTGTGGGAAATTGTATTCTTGTTCCTGCATTGGGTATGTTTTCTAACCTTGTCTTCTTCATATATACCAAAGGGTGAACTCTTAGTAGAGATACCTGTGTCTGCGACTGAACTGGTCACACTTCTAGTCAAGAGAGAGAATAGTCAATGGAACCTTAAGGTAAAACTAGTGTATAGCTACTTAATACAGATAGGATGACTTGTGTCCCTAAAGTGCATCCTTTTTTTCCCAGCCCAGTAAAGGAACCTTGGCTTACTATCTCCCATGTAAATACCTATTGTAAGCCTGAATTTAGGTTGCATGAATCCCAGCCAAAATAACATTCACCTTAGAAAATTAAAAGCCAAGCAGTCAAACAAAAATATGAGCAGAGTATCATGACTGAAAGACACTTCTCCCACCAGACAGTTTCTTCCTGGGAAGACAAAGAGGATGAACCATACACAAGGGTATTAATTTGCCTTGACTAACATATAATTAGGAAGTGAACAGATGCACTACAGGTGCAAGGCAGTATAAGAGCCTGTGTGAGATCAGCACACAGTAGAGACAGAGCAAAGTTGGTTTAACTAGAGAGCAGGTTGCACACAATTACTTTGTTGAAAGCCTTGATACATACAGTAACTGTTTAATGATAATGGAAGAAGAATATTTAGAAATACAAGGCAATGGGAAAAATGCATCGTATTTCTAAAAAGGAAATCCAGATGAATCTTTATATTACTTTAAAATTAAATACCTGACTTAGCATCCTGATTTCAGATGGGATAGAGTTAATTGTCTTCTTAGTAGCTGGCACCGTGCTGCATTTTGGATTTAGTATGAGAATAATGTTGATAACACACTGATGTTGTAGTTGTTGCTAAGTAGTGCTTGCTCTAAATCATGGACATTTCAGTTTGCCAGAGAGCAGGTGCACAAGAAAATGGGAAGGAGCATGTAGAGGACAGCTGACTCAAATTGGCCAAAGGGATATTCCATACCACAGAACACCATGTTCAGTATATAAACCCAGGGGAATTGCCTATGAGGGGCCAATTGCTGCTTGGGATCAGGCTGGGGGCTGGTCAGTGGGTGACAAGTAATTGTGCATTACTTGTCTTTCTGGGGTCTTATTCCTCTCTCTCTATCTCCTTTTAATTATAATTGTTATTGTTACTATTACCTTGTTGTTGATATTGCTGTTGTTTTTTCATTTATTAAACTGTTCTTATCACAGTCTATTAGTTTTACTCCTATTTTCAATTCTTATCGCTGCTGTGGGAGACAGAAGTGAGTGAGTGGCAGCTTGATGCTTAGTTTCTGGCTGGGATTAAACCTTGACATCCAATAATTGAAAACTGAACCATGAAACTATTTGGTATCAATACAATTGGGACAATTAACTGCTAAAATCAGAGCAAGCACCTTCCCTTGCTGGTATAAACTACATCTCCAAAGCTCTTCTTGCTGCTGCATCCCAAGGCAGTTCCTTCTGTTGCCTCCATCTCTTGAATCCAAAAATTCCACAGGCTGTGTCCATGCACCTTCTCGCCTGGCCCCCTGAGCTGATTGTCCACAGCCTGCCATTGCTTCTGCTCTGCAGCTCCCTCTTCCATGGGGTAAAACTCTTTCTGGAAATACCTCCTGAAGAAGCAGAAGAAGATTGTTTTGAGTCTGGTGAGGGACGTATCTGTAAAAGCTTTTCAAAGCTCTCTTTTTATGATGTCTGTCTCACGTTTCAGTCCATATATATTGTAGCCTGTGTTTTAACTAAACCTTTCTGTCTTTAAGATTAATAATTTGAAATCTCCCATTATCTTTCTGATTGTCATGGTCAAGGCAGGGTGACGAGCAATTTTTGGAGCAAAGACTCTTCTTTGAAATGCTTGTTCTGAGTCAGAACTTTATTCCAGCCTGGGTTTTAAGTGACCTGTAAGTATCTGGTTAAACCCTGTCAAGGCTCACACAGCTTCTGGCCTGTGTTTCAGACTAACCATGTGCTTAAATAATGAATTTAAATTAATGCTTCTTGTATCAGGGCTTTGCTTGATAGGGTTTTTTTCAATAAGCTGGTATAACATTTCTTTCTAGTTGATGTATTTATGTCAAAGTGCCAGAATGGTAAGGTTGCCAGCCTCTAACTTCATGTCTTTCTATTCCTCACTGGTCTGGGATAGCAACCACTGTCTTGATTTTACACAAAATGTTTGATCCTCCATGCATGTAAATAAAAGTCAAAGTTTCCATTCACTTCTGTTGTGCAGGAGTACTTCCACAATATACTGACAGTTCCCTTGGCTTGACACTGAGGCACTAAATTAAGAAACATGCACTTTTATCTCCAAATCTCAGACTTTTTAAATTTAAAAATACCCTAAAAAGCAAGTACCATCATTTGGAGCTTAAAAAAAAAAAAAAAAAAAGGAAATAATTTTTGCCTTACTGCTATAAACAAACATCCTGTTTTCTGCAAATTGAGCTACAAAGCTTTGGTCTAAATATGAGACAGAAAATGGCTTTTGCCTAGCCTTACGGTTTTATATAATGGTAATTATATACATGTAAATTGGTTTTCCTTCAGCAATGTTTCCGTCAACAATAAACATATTGCTGTGTACTATATCCTCTCTCTCTATTCTGTGTTCACTTGTGGTCTTTAATATGATCACCACTGCTGAAGAATTATATGATATTTCTAAAATGAAATGTGAGGGTGCACAATGAACATAGAAATATAATTTCAAACCGTCCAGACATAAAGATAGACAAATTCAAAATAGTGGTCAGACAGTATTTGCAGTCTAAGAAAATGTGAGGCAAAAACATAATCCTAAGAAAATGTTGGAACAATTCAGCAAAGTGTACGACAGGTACTCCATTAATGAAAGCCTTTAACTGAGATATATTACTAAGAAGAAACTTTTGGTCCTATGCAGGAATTATTTCATGGTATGTGTTTTTATTGAGGCTATCAGTTCATTAAATGTTTACAATGGTCACTTTTTTGCATTAAAATCTAGCTGTTACCTAGCAGTAACACAACAGAGACATTAGTCAGGACACTGAAATCCTGCTAGATTTTATAAATTACACAAAGATATGTGGTTCTTAATTATTTCAGATTGCAGTCTCTTTGAGTGGCTTGAATCCACTAGTAAATTCAATCATATGAAGTGTTTTGATGTGGTTGAGATCAGGGGAATAAGGAGGGCAGGTAGTACCTGCAGGAAGATTACATCCTGACAGCCTTCCACCCTGGCTGGGATTTCTGGGCCAGATTGATGATTAAGCTGAAAATGAGCTCTAGCATGGCGTAGTGTGGGTTTTCCCTGTAGGAATAGTGATGCGATGATTGAGTAAGAAAGACAAGGTGAATTTACTTATCTACTTGTTAAATAATTAGCTGCTGCTAATTGCACAGTGTGTACCATCTTGGCATGTCTACATTCAAAAAAATGAGACTGCATGGGCTGGAGCAAATAGTGACAGGGAAAAGGACCTGCTGGTGAGACACTGCAAACCAAAGTGTTTGTCCAAATAGTCATTGTGAGGTACCCCAACGGCAAGCTGCTAACACCCTCAGAGGGGGAAATACTGTCTGCTTTTTGATGGAAAGGAGACAAGAACTCTTAGCTGGAGACTGAGCAAAACCAAAATAATTGGGTTTAAAACTGGCTGTTTTTCTGAAAGATAAACATTAGTCAAGATATTAATCTCAATAGAGGGATAGCTGGTTGAAGACAAATGGGATGTTGAGAGGTTTAGAGGATCTAATACTTTTCCAACTCAGTTTTTTACAAGAAAGCAGCAGAATCAGGGACAGTATTATGAGAATCCTGACCTAATCCGTGCCACTCTTCTCCAATCTGCTACAAGATTTCACTCCAGGGATGCTGGGAAGAAGATAAGTTTCCATGGAAGCAAGAACAAAGGGGAGCTTTCCAAGGAGTAATATATAAATCCTGAGCCATGAATTTCTGCATGACCTGGGGCTTTTGAACGCCTGGTTGATGGGAAGATTTTGAATCTGAAAAACGGCTTGAACTTCAGTAAGAGTTCACTGCAAGAACCTGGACATTCAGTGGGAGTTCTGTGATGAAATTCTGGAATGTAGATACATGGAATCCAGATATGCCTTTGACTTGAAAGATGTCAGAACCATTGCATATACATATCATGGGTTAGAAAGCTACAAATGACATCAAAATAAAACCAAAAGACAAAGTCATGCATATCAAATTCCCCTGAAACTGGGGATTTGGGTAAATTGGGACATAGATAAAACCATTTGTGGCTTTTAGTATTTAACACTCAGTTGAGGAACTTGCCAGACCAACACTACTATTTCTCATCAAAAGTTTTATAGGAACAGTATAATTTTGTAAAGTTCAAAATTTATCTTCTTCATGTCCACCTTTAGCTGACAAAACAGCAGTCCTTGTTGGTTCCATTATCATATGATTCTCATACTAAGGGATAGGTGAATTCTGTGAACCTAATAACAGTCCAGTTCTAGTCATTCAAAACTCATGTGTGTCAGCCTCTTAATAATTACCAATGTACTGAGAGACTTATTCCTGCTTACATCAGCACATGTAAGCAGGCCAGTATTTTTTTATTCTAATGTTTTGGGGCATTTTACTACATTTTTTCCATAGAATATTCCATTCTGTGTCCTTTTCTTTGATGTTATGTCATGTTCTCGTGTTTTCTCCAAGGACTAATAATTATAAATTATGGTCACTCAGAAGCATGTATCCAGTCAATATGGACAGTGTAGTTATATCTTGTTAGAACTTCATTCCATTCTGTTTGTATTAATTTAGTCTATTTGCACTTTTAATGCTCTAACTGAAAGTACAGTTATATAAGTATTATGGAAAAAAAATTTCTTGGTGCATCCATTCGTCTTTTAAATTGACTTCTTGCTGAAGAGTTGGTTCAGAAACTATTTCACTAAACTACTTTCGGATTTGCTTTAAAGAGATAATTGAACAGGCAGGAGATGCCGTTCACAGCTCTCTGGATTCAGATACACATCTGCTGTGGGTTGCAATGTAGTCATACAGGTGATGAGACTCAGCCTTTAGGACTGCTCTTTAGTATAGTGCAGAGGAGAAAATATTATCTTGTGGGAGTGGTTAAAGAAGGAAGGAATGCACATTGTCAATGTACACCGATACTTCTTCAATAGGTCCATGAGTTGGTGGAAATGGAAGCAGCCTGGTGACACCTCTGAAGACACTCCTGCCCTGTTTTCTGCAGAGCAGGATGGTTGAGGGGCTGTTAGATCAGCTCTGTCAGCTCTGAGGTATCATGGCATAGGAATCTTCAGCGCAGGAAAGATCCTGCAGTCCAGCTCTCTGAAGGGTAAAAAACCCTGTATTTACTATTTCCTTTTTTCTAGGTAGGAAGGAAGTGAATTATATCCTCATAGGTGTGACATGGGGAAGGAAATGAATGTCTGTGCAAGGGGCTTTTCTTTAGGAGTCAGTAAAGGAAGTCCAGTGCCAGCCATGGAAGAGGTAGTTCAGGAACTGAAACAGTGAAAAACCAGGGTAGGTGAAGTTCATGAAACCAGCATCTGCCAGCTGAAAACTGCGTACCTATCCAGTGTGGGACACCATGATCTTTTATCAATTACAGCTTTGGGCAGCACAGTGGGACTTTTATAATTCTGGTACTCCTGAGTGATGTCCATTAGAAGAGAAAAAAGCAGCTGAATTGTAGAAAAGCTTTACTGATGGTATCAAAGTGATCCAGAGGGCACTGTCAGCTCGGTGAGTCCTACCCAGCCACCCTCAGAGCTTCCCCCACGTGCCCACAACACTGGACCCTATGGCAGCTTCCCTGGCTGCTCTCCATCTGCCCTTCCCCTGGGCATGGCTGGGATGGTGGGACAGGCTCTGCCTCCACCCTGGGGAGTTCCAGCTCTCATGAGCCTTAGGGAGTCCCTGGCCCTCATGGTGCCCTGAAACAGAGGATTCTCCTTAGGATCCTGGGAGCCAACTTCGCTCATTGTAATCCATCAGCGAGGCGATGGCATAGGTAATGAGTGATTGCATACCTTGGCCTCAGATCAACGGAGACTTACATGAACCAGAGTACCCAGTCTGGATCAGAAATGATATGCTGAGACTGATTTTAACTCAATTCAAACTTGTAAATCACAGATCATAAACTATAATGAGACTTCACTTTAAGTAAGGACGAGAAGAAAATCTGTGTCCAAAACACCTTGTATACAGTGCAGACTTGGCCATCAGACACGACGATGACATAATGTTGGTCTTTATGGAGTCAGCCTTTTGCAAAAAGCCAATTTGACTGGACATTTCTTATTCTTTTTTAAAATGTATTTTATAGTAAAAGAAACTACCTTGATTTAGACTGCTCATTGTACATGGAAGAATGTGCTGACACTTATTTTTGAATGTTTCAATGAAATGTGGCAGCTGAAGTCAGGTTTTCTGACCTTTTATTTAGAGAGAAATTAATGCAGGATGTTGGCTTATCTCTTGCTTTTGATAACCTTTCACAAACTGAGCAGGATTTGTGAGAAACTGATGCTGAATTTCTGGGGATATGGCCCTTCCATATGGTTGGAAACTTCTGAACATAAGGAAAACTTTTTCTCTGGCCAGAAAGGTTGAATGGAAAAATGCAATTATTGTTTGATATGGAAAGAGAAGGTGAGTCATGCTCATTTCTTCCACAGTGAACAGCATGGACTTTCTGCATCCAAAGACACAGAAGAAATTACTGCCAGTGAAAGAGGGAACAGACTGACCAGCATTATTGGGATGTAAAGGGCCTAATGTGATGCAGCAAATGCCCTGATGCCCTTTCGATATGTAACAAAAGTTTTTCCACTGAATAATTTCTTTACTCATATTTTGAATAAGTTTGATAACTGCACATCTTACTGTCTGTAGGAGGCAGTTTGATTGAAGAAGGAGGGCAACACTGTCACACAGAGATTGCTTTCCCATAGCTAATGCTCATCTGCTTGCATATAGCACACTGTAATTGAAAGTGTTAACAGAAACCTCATGGATCTTTTGGGGTCTTGTAGCCAGTTCATTCTTTTTTTAGGAAAACTAGAAGCTTCCAGGCAGCGTATGTACACAGAAGTGTGTAAGCCATTTGTTCTCTGCTGAAGTAGTTCTGGATCCTGAAGGCACAGAGAAAGAAGAAAAGGCACTCAGGATTGCACCTGTGATGCTGTCCTTGTCCCATTTGGATCTTGGAACACATACCCTGTGAAAAGAGGGTGGGGCAGCTGAGAGTGTTCAAGCTGGAGGAGAGACAGCTTCGGAGGGAGCTAGCAGCAGCTCTCAGTGCCTGTGGGAAGGTCACCGAGGGTAAAAAGCTGAGCTCCTCTCAGGGATGCACAGTGGAGAAAGGACAGATATCTGGTACTGAAATTAAATTGAGAGGTGGAGGGGGCAGGGGGTAGAGGCGAGTGGTGGGAGATACATCACCTCATCTTTGGGGGTTTACAGACAGCTTACAAACCCCTGAGCAGCCTGATCTGAATTCAGTCTTGACCCTGCTTTGAACAGGAGGTTGGACTAGAGACCTTCACAAATCTCCTCCAACCTTGACAAATCTATGTCTTATTTGGATAATTAAAAGCAATGTAGCCTGACTTCTTAGCATTACAAAACATGATATACTCTTTGTAAAATCTGATATATTATTATCAGGATTAGATAAATTATGACTAACTTTACCACTTATTATGTGTATAGAAAAGAATACACTATTTCCTTCTTGACTCTAGTCATCTTTCCCTTTTAAAATCATATTTTCCCCATTGATCTTAGTCATAACATTAGCTGACTCATCTTAAAACAAATTATTTACATCATCTTCCTATGGTCTCTACGATGAGGTTTTTTTACTGCAAATAGCTTCATAATTTTTGATCATTGTGTGACAATTATGTCTTTCCTAAATGAACACTCTGCTTTTAATAAAATCAGGCAAATAAGATAATAAGGACTTTGCTATGCAGAAGGTGCAGGCCAGCTTAAGCAGTGTGAGATGATAAGGTGGATTTCCTTGGAAGACCACAAGCTGGAAAGGTTTTTATTCTAGGCCATGAAAATTCAAATTTGCGTCTTTAGCAAAGATGGAGAAGGATACTTTCTGCCAATGCAGCAACAGGATTTACTTCGTAACACTGTCAGATATGTTAATTTCAAAGAAAAAGCCATATCCCCTGAAATCTTTACTTCTGAACACTCATTCTTTTGTTTCAAGATGACCTTGAACTGGAAGGAGAAAAAAAATGTTCTTTGATTTTGTCATTTTTTGCCTTAATGTTGTGCCAGGTTTTTATTTGTTTACATACAATATGCAGCAATACCAAGAAATAATTAAAGCGAAGACAAAATAGTTCTGTAAATGTGCCACTTCTAATTTTTTTCACACTACATTCTCTGCCTTTACCCTCATAGTGCTAATCTAGTCTTCTCATTTTTCTCCCATAACGTCAAAGAATAACTCAGGTTTCTCTTTGGTGGATACATGTAAAAGCATTTACTATATCTTCCAGCATACATCAAGATATTCAAATGGAGAAAATTATTCAAATTTCACTTTAGTGCCATTAAAATATGTATTTTGCAAGCTTATTTAAACAACTTAGTCTCACGAGAGTTAGTGTTTACTTCATTTAGCCTTCCTTTCTTTAATGTGCTAATATTGCTCCTCAGATGACATTCCTGAGTGCCTGCAAGACTTCCTGGTTGCCTCAGGCCACAGGATACTGCTGCATGCTGTAAGTTTGGAAGGCAGGTGCCTTGGGACAATCCTGTCCTTGGGGCTGCCCTAATAATTCCCTGCTAGCCGATCCTCTCTGTGTTACGCTGGACTCAAGTTGCTGTAGAGAAAGTTTGTGCCAGCTGCCCCCTCTTCCTGAGCAGGCCCCTGGCACTGGGAGGGGAATGCAAATATCCAGGTCTTTCAGTATGGTGCTCTCCAGAGCTCTGCACTAAGCCTGCTGCCTTCCCTCAAGGGTGAGGCCAGACTTGGATTTCTGTCTCTGTGGCAGCAGTAGATGTCAGAAAGGCCTGTGTGGTTTAGACAGGGCACCTTGCAGCAGTCTTGGCTGTATCTCTCAATGCTTTGCTTTGCATATGTATCACACACATGAGTGAACACTGAGATATTGGACAGATTCGTTTACAAGGCATTTACTAAGTATTTTGAAGGTACGCACAAGTTTCAACTGTGCCCGAAAGAAGTATTTCCCTACTTGCCCATCGCAAGGAATTATTATATTTTTTTTTGGTCTTATTGTGAGAAAGACCTTCTGACCAAGTACAGGATTTTAACTAGCTAGGAATAGAGCTTAACTGTTACTTAATAGGCTCAGGAGCGGTTAAAGATCAAACCAGAAAGACCTTCTGGTTCCCTGCCAAAGTAATCGTACCGTATGGACTTTCTATGCATAGAGCATTTCTTTCAGAATCTCATAGAAATTCCATCAAAAAAAAGGAATGTTATCCCTCTAAATGCAAGAAAAACATTTGCACGTATTGAAAATGTAGCAGGTTCCCTTTTATAAAGGTAAAATCAGGGTTTTGCTTTACGTTTCCTTGATAGCTTAGCTAGTACCTCTGGTTTGGAGTTGTCAGACCATTAAATAGAGAGAAATGCTTTTCCATAGTGAAAGTGGGACGCTAACTGCAGTGGCCTGGCCAAGTTCCAGTTTGAATAATTACACATACTTAAAGAAAATACCCTTTGACATTTCTGTTAAGGATAAAGATTATTTATCTGAAGTGATCTTGAACTGAGGAATACTGATAGAAAAGTCTTTGCGTTTCATGTGAGCGGTAGCTGAATTACATGGATGGGCAAAGCTAATCTGAGCTATTGATGTGCCACTGTGTGTAGAAAGGCTGATCCTGTGGAAATCTGTGGCAGAAATTTGTTATATTTCCTAGGTGCAGGATTCCACTTACCATTTCTGTGTCTGGTTTTGTCATCAACCTTGCACAGCATCTTGTGTAAATTATTTCACTACTTCATAGAAAAGCTTCCCCCCACCCCCATCTAAATTTACTCTAATGTAACTTAAAAACTGACCATGACCTTAAGTACAAACAATAAGCACTGTATAAGATCTCTATTTTGATATAATTATTATGAGCAAGGCAAATAAAAGTCTCTTTCATTTAAGGTTTTCCATTACAGGACTCCATTTTTCAGTTACTTGCATCAAATCGCCTGAGCACACTTATGTTTTCCATGGAGGGTAGTGACTTCAGCCTCAGGTCTTCTGGAAATTTCATCACAAATGGTGTGCATTTTTCTTCCTATCTGTAAAGAGGTCCCCAGATCTGGCTGAATTATGTGCTTCTTGAAATCTTAGTTCTTATTTGCTCAGCAGTGACCTGGCAGAAATTGGCACTTAGGTTTCCGAAGATACCATCTGCACTGGGCATCCTCTGTCCCAAGGCTATAGGAGATGAACATAACTTTCCCTGTAATTTCTCCTCCTGTTACCATGTACGGCTATGGCACAGCATCTAATAGCAGGGCCTAATATCCTCTGCTCCTGCTGTTTTTCCTTCTGGTGCCCTAGCTATGAAGAGATGGAGGCAACCTGAGGGGAATGGGAAGGATGCAAAATCAAGGAACACAGGATGAGAGAAAATCTGCTCAGAGCGACTTACTCAGCATCACAGAAGAATTCAATGGTACGCTCAAGCATAAAATTTGCTTTTCCTAGAATAGTGTTATGGTTGCCAGATATGCCGTGTAACATGGGATTTCCTGATTTATAGTCTCAGATTCCATGTCCTCTAATAAAACACACAGGTTATTTATTTCCCTGCGTATTCCAGAACTACAGTCTTTGTAAAATCTGGTAATCCACCACTAACTTTGATCTCCATCTTCTCTGCGGGTGTTTTTGTGTTTCATTCCTCACATTGTGTGGGTAAACCCACTTCTGAGGGTTGTGACAGGAGGTAACAACACCCACACATTCATATGTAGGATTTATGCCACTGCTAGAGCAAGATGTGCTTGGCTGACCTTAGGATGGGTTGCAAATGGACTTTCAGGTTATTGGGAAAAGAAGGAAGAGAGTAAGGCTGAGCACAAACTGAAATACCAGTTTTAGTTCTGGATCTGAAAGTGATGAAGAGTTGGGGGAAAAGGCCTTCTGGACATAACCTCTGCCCCAGTACAGGGGGTCGGTGTGGTAAAGGGATCACAGTGATGTCTCATGCTGGATAATTGGTTGTGAGACCATTAGAATTTCCTGACAGCAGGTAAGTCCTTCTGAGCAGCCCAATCTGGATGGAATAATGCTATTCACAGGGATTCTGGAGAAAAAAATTGGTGTTCAGGTTCAGTTTTGCTGATCTTCACCCCTTTTGTTCTACAGTTGATATGCTGATGTGTTGTTGAGGGTCCCTGTCCCACTCTGAAACCCATTTGGGAGCCTCCACTTGAGCTGATATTCAGTGCTACTGAACATGTAAGATAAACCCACAATGAAAGTCATCAAGAATTGGTGGATATGAACTACCCCAACCACATCATTCTTGTGCACGTGCTGGCACTCCGCAGGCCCCAAACTTTGATTCCCAGGGGCAAGGGGGCTCTGTGGCATGCCTGGCAAACACACAGCTGGCCCCAGCAGAGCACATTGTCTGTCGACAAAGGCTGCCCTGAAGGTGCCTTGCCTGTATCCTCAGGTGCACTCCCTCCTGCCACCTCCTGCAGGTGAGGCTGGAGATTGCTGGAGAGAGCTGGATCCTCCGTTGCCTCTACTGCCTGATGTTGTGGCTAACCTTCCCCCTTGCCTGTTCCTGGCAGCAGCAGTGTTTAAGCACTGTCAAATTTTGTTTTAAACAGCTCGGTTGTCCTGGTCCTCCTCAGCATCCTTTCCCCCGGGACACCACATCTCCAGACAGAGCTCCTCTGCAATGTGACTGTGGCTGCTGAAGATTGCCTGTGCTTGCTGGAGCTCCTCTCCCTATGCCCCTTTCCAGCACTCTCATTAGGAATGTGCATAATTCTGTGCTTGTAATTAGTATATGCTGTTTGAGGCCTAATTATACTATATGTTCTGGTTTATCAAAAGCTGCTCATCTGTTGTGTGAAAAACAGTTTAGGAATCTCAGGCTGCCTTCTGCAGGAGTCCTCCTCCTTTGAAGTGGGAAGATCAGAGTCATGGCTGGGTCAGCCCAGCACGGGCTCTGCCTGCGCTCAGGGTGCCGGGTGTCAGCAGCAGAGCAAGATGGGCTCCTGCTGTGCGAGCGTGGCTGGAGCGCTTCACGTCCCGCAGTGTGGCCCAGAGACAGCCATAATCCCCAGCTGAGACCCAGGAGCAAGTCATGGCACAGCTAGCTGCATTCCTTCCTTCTTCCTTCCCCCTCTTCTTCCAGTTAAATCTTCTTGCTCTTAAGCATTTTCTTTTAGTAGTGACACCAACCACCTTCTTTTTTAAGAACACTTGATATTCACACAACCCTAAAGAAAATACTTTGTACATAGGCCATAGGTCAGTATTTTCAATGGAAATCATAGTGTGTGGTATCACAAGCTATTTTAAATCTAATGAGAAATCCAGGAAATCCTGCAGTGAAATGAAGCTGACCTTGGTGACCATGACTGTCTCTCAGCATTGCATAAACTAGTGCAGAGTAAAATATATATAAGTCTGGTCTTAAAAAGGGAGGCACAAATATTTATCCTACCCAATATTTTATAGAGAATTGGGAGTAAATATCTTGTACAATCACCAGCCCCAGTATCTATTCTTTTGAATGAAGGAATATATTTTTTAAAAGAGGTGAACCTGTGTAATATAATAAAAGGAAGAATAAATATTTTCAGCACGTATTACGGGATAAGCTGAACCAAAGACATCCTGACACCTTAGTTTATTGCATTCAGTGTTTTAATGTATTATTAGGAGTTTTGTGGGGTGGGAGGGGGTGTGTGTGTAGAATATCTGGGAGTTATCCAGTTTAACAGCAAGGATCAGAAGAAGTCTCACTGACTCACTTGAGAAAGTCAGCACTGGCAGGAATTAGTAACATCCATGATAGTGTGTCCAGAGCAGTCATCAGGTTGCTGGTTTTGGATAACACCTCTTCTCTTCAACAAATGATCTCTTCTCTTTATAAATGAAGAACCTCCCCAACATTCTTCTCAGTGTGATTAGCAGGACATGGGCTACCTGGAGCAGCATAGCGTGATAGTAAATGGGATTTGCTAACCTCATGCCACTGAGAGATGCATTACATCAGCCTTTCCCAGGAAAAGAAGAATTATGCGGAACTTGATCTTCTGGGTGTGTTTCCAACTCAAGACTGTGTCTAGAGAGTAACAGGACAGGAGTGAATGCCATCCTGTGTCTGCCATGGAGGCACCTAGCAGAAAATGAACAGTGCTCTCGTGTATCGCAGCACCTGCCAACAGTGCGATGGTGCAGGGACTTGCCACACACAGCACTTGCCACAGGGCATCCAGACACACTCCATCCTGGAGACCTGACAGATTAAACACCGGAGCAGATGCATTGTGACATCACATAAGTGTGACATCATGCTAACAGATCGTGGTAGTGGCACTCTTTTTTTGTGGGGCTTATGTGAACTCTTCTGTTTTCTAGAAGAAGGGACAAAGTTTAACATAGTTTGTAATGAATCATCTGCTCATACCAATAGAAAGCTGCATGTGCCACATGTTGAGGATTTAAATAGCGTGTATAATATGTAAGATTAACCCATATATTTTTATATGCACCTATATGCATACACTTATATAAAATTTATCTTATTATGAAGCATCAGACATGTGTGTGGAAGTAGGAACTGTATACATTCCCTAAGTATTCCCCATACCCTGAATCTGAAGAGAAAAAGACAAAGACTGGTTGCTGTGGAAGACCGAAGAAAGAGAAAAAGGTTACTGACCTGAAAGTTAGATGATGTCACTTGTCCATTTTAAAATATGCTTGTGAGCCTCCCTGGGAAAGGTTTCAAAAGACATACCCCACTGCTTCAATTCTGTCATTCAGTCATACTGAGCTTGCAAAGCAAAATACAAAAGTGGTGTCAGAATCAAGATGCAGAAGTTTTGTTTTGGAGAAAGTCAGACAATCCCAGAGGATACCTGTAATGGGTTCAGTGCCCTAAGCATACAATGTGCTCAGACTTTGGGAAAACTGCCTGACAGGTTTTCAATAAGTCCTAGACTTGAAACACATATCAACATACTTATTTCTAGGGTCAGCAACAGACAGTATCTCCATAGCAGGATATTTTGGCATCTGATCTGATAGGTTCACTTATATAATTGAAATAATATCTTGGCTTTCTCTACTGTTGGCTTCCTAATGGGTGTGGGGAAAAGCCCTGAAAAGATGAGGACCATGAATCATAACAAAAATTGGAAATTTTGTGGTATGTGTTATCATTTGGCTTGTTTTAGCCAAATCATTTTAGGGAAACATGTAATGTTCCTGCCAGAAGATTTAAATGTTCTCTGAAGTCAGTGATTCAGCAGTGTTTCTATAAGAAAGATTGTTTTGATGCTAGCTCATTAGAAAGGATAAAGTCAACATGTGCATTGAGTTTAAAATTTTTTCTTGAAATATATGCAGCTGATTGTTTATTGACTTCAAATATGCAGGAATTGGCACCTAATTTGTTTAACTCCTTAGAATTGGATTTAGAGAACTTAACAGGAAGCCTTATTTAGAGGTATTGGCTTTAGTCCACATTTTGCATCATGTGCAGCTAACTCTTCTGAGTCAAGGTGATTATAGGAAAGGAGATAGATCATGTTGAAGTTCTCATACTCAATTACCCTTCTCTAACATTACAGGAACAAACTGAGGTTAGTAAAAATTTTTATTAGGCATTTTAAGGTCTAGAAATCTTCATTATCCCCTTTTCATCTCAGCTTGGTTTTTATACTCAAACCTAATCAATCCATGACAGTTAGCACATATTAAGATGGTTTATCATAAGGAGACAAATTCCTTTCCATATTATGGCATATGGTTTTTTGGTTCTATGTTGCTTTCAGTAAACCATCATTACAGATTGTTTGTTGCAGATCAGATCTCTTCTGGAGAAGTATAACTACTTGCCACAGTGCCTCAAATAAATTCTCAGTGTCTGTGATAGCTTAATATATGTGAAAAAGTGTATGGGAGAGTAATTCACTGTGAGTTCAAGGAAAAACAAGAAATAGGGAATCAAAAAGTTCTCAAAGAGACCAGACTTCAAGTGAAGGAGAAGAGGAATGGGGAAGGTGACTGTCCTGAACTGACTTGGGCAAAGGGGCCTGAAGGGTCCTTGCAGCTTTCTGGGTACAGCGAGCAACCACAGTCCTATTCATAAACTCAAGAAATTCCACCACAATGCTGCTTCCCTAGTAGGTAACCAAAATAGGATCTTTCTCAGACTGAGAGTTATAGCCATAGAAAAAAATACGTGGGAATTTTACACTTTCTTTTTCTTTTGTTTGCATGTGTCTGACTGAAAAACAAGCTGAATAATGCAGCTCTGATCTTTTTCAGGTCTCAGTTATACTTCATACATAACATTAACAAACATAAACTATCGTAATCAGAAGAAGTCATGATGCATTGATGACATTTACAGTGCTTTACTTTTCATCATCTCCTGTACCAGGGAACCTTCAGTGTGTTGCTGGCCCACGGTATGCAAAGGCTGCCTCTGTGTTTTGTCTGGTCTAAAAGGCCACACTCCTGACTCTAAGATACGTCTCAATGCCCTGTGAAGAGTGTCTTGGCTGAGCTTTCCATTTGCTTTTGCATCTGCACAGTCCTGGCACACAGCTAAGCGAGTGGCTTGTGGCTGGGGCTGAGAAATCCTGAAAGGACAGAGGAACTGTGAATTTCATGCTGTCACCATGGGAAAGCATAGGGCTCTCCACGATGAGCCTCCTTTGTGTTGGCCCCCTGTGTTAGATTACATTGTGTTCATTCTTGAAATGTCACTATTAGAAGATTTGAGAGCTGCTTTATAAAGTGTAGTATTTAACCCCTGCTTTGTTTTAAGGTGTGTCAATGTCACACTGCAGTGTTAGGCTGGAGAACTGAGGGACCATTTTCAGTTTACTGCAAGCTACTGGAAATACTTTCAGGTTTGTAACCACAGCAAAAACCTTCTATTTCAGATATGGTCAAATATAAATTCACTGGCAACAGAAAGCTCACTTGTTTGACATCAAGAATGTTTCCCCTCTGAGATGATATAAAATGCTTTGAGGTACTTTTCTCAAAACCTTGACATTTGCTTTATTCTCTATGGTTTTATAGAGGTTTTGTGTACTTCTAAAGCAGATCACAGAGAATTTAAAGCTATAGCTTTGTGAAAAAGTGAGGTTCAGTAGTTAGTACATTAAGTGAGAGTCAGGGGACACCAGGATAGTTCTCACAACAGCCTAGAGTAAGTTATCTCTATCACTGTTCCTTATTTTCTGTTGTAGTCAACATAGCTATATCAGTGATTATCTTTTCATTGTTCTTGCACACCCAAGCTAAGCATGATAACAATTTTGATTATTTTTGTGGTTTTAAAAATATAAGCTTTTTTATTAATTTATTTTAAGATGATGCAAAGCTTTAGGTTTTGCAGGTTTAATAGCAATGAGAATTGCTGAGTGAGTCTTAGTCTTGAATGAAAGTCAAGAAAGCACTCATTACCCTTAAATCTTTTTGTGTAGACTAGACCTACAATTTTGCAAAATGTGTTTCTGGTGTGTTTCTTTTTTTATTTTTATTTTCTTAGTGTGGTAACAATAAAAAAGCAATTTTCTCTCTTGTGATGGTTGGACCATGGTGACAATGCTGGGACCTCAAAGCCTTGGAAGGTCTCACTGTGACAACACTGGTTCCCTTCCAAAACTGATGAAAGTCAATAGGAGTTTTTCCCTTGACTTAAAGGGGTTCTAGACTACACAGGCTATGTATGTATCATTTCTCTGTATATTTATGAACAAATCAGCAGTTAAGGGCTGGCTTTACAAAGCATGCATGTTAAACACACAACCAAGGACTTATTGGATATAAAACCACGCTGGCAAAAAATTGATATCTTTTTCAGAAGAGTCAGCCTGGGGCCTAAAGTGACTCTGCAAATGAGAATATGTTTTGCAGGTATGTCAGCTTTAAGTTCATCCAAACCAATAACAGATATTCAAAAATCTGCAGACGAAGAGTTAGTAATAAGAACAAACCAAAGCATTCTACTTTGTAATGATACAGTCCTTTTATTCCTTCTGTCTGGGGCTCTGGAGGCTGTGCAGTGGCATAAGATAGATATGTGGAAGTCAGAGCCTCCTCATCTTCAACATGATCAGCTGACTTCAAGCATGACCTTCAGGTTGAAGTTACAAAAGGGCCATTCAGCATTAGATCTTGAGATGTGAACAATCCAGAGAGTTTTTGAACGATTTTCTGGGCAATTAAGTCCACAATCTGCCTAGGAATAATTATAGCTCATCCATTTGCCATGCTGCATTTACCTTGTCAACACCACTCCTTCGGCACACCTGTGATGCTGTGAGAGGAAGCTGGGACTGGGATTTATCCTCTCCTTCCTTTTCCCAGAGGAAAACACTGCAACCCTGCAGCCTCTTGTACATCTCATTGCCCCAACGCCAGTTTTAGAAAATCACAGGCTTCCCTGCTGCTCTTTATGAGTGACCTGGGATCGCTAGAGCTGCTCACTTGCTGCATCTTCTACTTCCAATGTCCTGAGAACCTGAACACTTCATTGTGCCATTCCCCTTCCTTCTTTGTCCTCTCACCTCCTGCACATTCATGTCAGATGTAGATTCTTTCCATTTGCAGATTTTGTCAGGACCTGGAAGGACCCAAGCCAGGGTTAACAAGAAGCTATTTCTGTGAGCAATAGGAAAACTGGTGGCCAACTACCCACTTCAGCGTTTCAAGTGTTTGATGCAGGATAACAACTCATGTGTTTTGAGAGTGGGAGGGCTCAGGGAATTGTATTACTTCCTCCTGTCTTGAATGTGGTTAGACTAAATCATAGGGTGTAGAGAATGAAATGCCAGCTGTGCTGCAGTACTGCACAATGGAAACAGCAGCCACAGCTGCAGTCCTTGGTTCTGGTGACAATATGAGGAGTATTGAGACAAGCAGATTTTGACTTGTTTTTCTAAGAATAGCCCTGCCCTGCTGATGTGCTCTTGGACACAGCACTATTTCCAGAGAACTGAATTTGAACAAGAAAGTCCAGTCAAAGCTAAAATGCTCTTGGATAGGTCAGATCCCAAAAGACCTGGTTATTTAAAGATTGACCTTTACAGTTTCAGATCAGAGTCTGCACTATATTTCAATAACACTTATGTAAAACCCTTTCTCCTGGATCTGTGCCTCGTTAGCTATACTCCGCTTTACTGCTGAAAAATTGGAATTTTGATATAAATGAAGAAAACTGCAAATGAGAAAAATAAAAGGGCTAATATGGACATACTCCCAGTGTGTTACTAAGGAGAGAGGAAAAAAGATTTTCTTTACCAATATAGAAAGTTTTGACATATGATTCTCAGCCCTCTGGAAAGGGCCAGCTTGGCATGAAAAAACCATACAGCTTTGTATCCCATATTACAGGTGATTTTCACTTTCTCACAAAGAAGGCAGCAAAGCAGCACCCTTCAAAGAATGCAAGAGGGCTGCTGTCCAGTTGATTCATATTTAGTGAGCTGCACTACCACGGTTGCCCATTGTGTAATGTCTGTGGAAGAACTATTTTCAGAAATGGCTTCAACAAACAACTTTAAGACAGGATATAGGCTGAATATCAGCCCTTTTGGATAGTATTACACTTCTGGATTGTGTAACATGCCTTTCTGAGAGAATCTCAGGAATCTCTTATATTTCAGATATCTGGGAATGTACTTAATCTTTTTTTTTTATTATTTTAATACTGAAGTTTCTCTTTATTTGCAGTTTAAGTTAAGTGTAATTTTGTCCTGATACTAGGAATGACATGGATATTTATAAATAACATTAAAATTTGGAAGGTCAGAGACGGATGGTTGACATTTGAAGGCCTTTTTTCTTAGTGGGCTGTGCATTGAAACATATGATGGAAGACTTAAGCCATCCTTCTGGACTTTCACTGCCTCTAAAAGCTATGCCACTGATTTTCCCAAGATACTTCAAGTAAAACAAGGGAAATACAGACTCTTTCCCCAGCTGTTAATGTGCTGATTGCAGATCTGGGGGAAGGTCCAGCCTTGCAGGATTTCCCATGAGGGAGGGCAGATGAAACACCCCATGCATAGTGCACTGCCAGAAATCAGGATTAAGGGAGCTGGAAAACCAGGAGTGTCATTGGTCTCCTCAACACTGCAATTCTGTGCTTGTTCTTTGTCCCTGAAGGAGCAAGATCAGATGGATTTTGAGTTATTTAATCAACAGTGTGTTCCTGGTGAGTATTTGTCCAGTCCATTTCCCATTTCCATTTCAGTTGTGGGATGTTGACCCAAAGGTGGGGAGGGCACCTCATGGTTTGAGAGGGCACATATACACTGGTATTTACTTTTTGTGTTGGAAAAGAGCCAGTGAACAATTTTGTCACAGAATGTAATAGATTTTGACTGTTGAAGACAATGTAGGGCAGAAATTTAGCCTGTATTTTTGGCATCTCCACTTTCACTGCAGCTTTATGCTTTCAGTGCAGTTGCATATATTAACCCATTGCTATGGTCCAATGTACCATATGTACATCAGTACCAATGTACATCAGTGCCTCTGCTTCCACTGGGTTAATTGCAGTGCTGCTCACCTAGATCAATGAAGGGCAGATACAAATCTGAGAGTATTAATGTTCTGCAAAATCACTTAGTTTCAATTAACAACACCTCTTTCATTATCTGAGGCATGACTGATAAACTGCATGTCTGTCGGGCCTGTCTTGCTTCATGAGGGAGTCACAACTAGTTCACTCAAACAATTAAGAAGAAAAAAACCCTAAACTGCTGTCTCCATTCCTCATGCTCCCCTCCCCTCCTTCCAAAGTGGGGAATTCTTTATTTCAGAGCAAAACCCCTCAAAAGCTGATTTTTCTTTTACTTGTCTGAGATTTGTTCAGACTATCCATTAATTTCCAGACCCAGGTCATGAATTCATGCTTGCTTCTCATAGTTTGGGGTAGCAGCAGCAGCTAGAGGCACCCTCCAAGGGCTGAACCTCATCTGTGCAAACACACCGCTTGAAGCTGTGCAGGGGCTACTGTCAGTCTGGGTGGAATAATGTTTGTGTACACTTTACGGATGAGAAGAGGTCATCCATGGTGTCTGCCGCACAGCAGGGAGATGAGCCCTTGCCTCTGAGTTTTACTCCTATGCCTCCAGAGACAAATACTGTTACTGGGTTTATTTATGCTCCTTTGTGGTCTACACAAAGTGTCTGAGGCTCCACTGGGACCTTGTTCCCTTTCTCTGCTCTGATAAATCTTGTCTTTTGGGGTTTTTTGGTTTTTAAAAATTGGATTAGAGCCAATAAGCTAGGTATCTGAGCAGCCAGAGAGCTGCTTGTCAGCCCCTGATTTTACAGCAGGGATTTTGCAGGAGGCTGCTGAGGCAGTGACCTCTGAGTGTGAGATGAGGACTGTGAATCCTGCTGGGATATTGTTGAAAGACTGGCTCCTTCCTTCTGGACTGTGCAGGGAAAAAGAAGTTTGGCACAATGGTGTCTGTACTGCTGGTAGTGAGCAACCCTGCAGCAAAATAATCTCTCTTCCCTGCCATGGTTTTTGTGGCCAAAAGAACCAGTTAGTTACTACAAAGTGGAGTGTGGGAGCAGACTATCATTATGCAGTGCAGAAAATTGAAAGATCAGGGTTTTTCAGCAAAACAGAGAATAAATCATACTGACAGTACGGATGTCTTTACCAGCACTATTAGTCTCCCTGAAGAGGAACTATTTAAGACCAGATCAAATGTCTTACAGACCAAGATTAAACCTGCCTCATTGTGGAGGTAGAGATAAGGGAACTCTATTAGCCAGCACTTTGTCAATCCTTTAAGCAGTTTCTAGTATTTAGAAACATTTCCTTATTTTCCTTTGATGAGCCTGAATCTTGTCATGATTTTTGCTCAGAAGCAAGAGACCCTCATGCCAAAACTGCCAGTAGCTCATGGGGGCTGCAAAACCTACTTTCTCTGTATGAGGCAGGCCAGGGACATAAACCAAGTCTGTCATAGCCTGGGAGGGTGCTCTAACCATCAGCCTGTGAATCAAGAAATCTCTCTGAAAAGTGATTTCTTCTTAAGCTTCAAAAACTCCTATGCAGAAATCTTGTGTTGAACATGGCAACATAGTAAGGAAAATGTTGGTGATAAAAAATAATTTTTTCCAAAAGACTCATGGAAAAATTCCTGAGCTGCTTTATATTAGGTATTAAGCCCACTCTGGTCAGAGGGGCAGCTTTACCAACAAAAGAAGTAATATCTACAGAGTGTTGTCTGTAGTCTGTTGGACTAGTGACAGTAACAATGCAAAACATTACTGGAGGCCCTGGCAAAAGAACAGGCACAATTTATTGGCTGTACAACTCAGGTTAGGGCATGATGAATGGAAATGGTGGTCAGGTTACTGGATTGAGATGTGACAGAACAGGGCTCAACTCTTGACCTCACTTTGGACTTTTTTGTTACTTCAAGGAAGATGCTTAAATCTTTACTGTGTTAGAGATCTCCATCATAAAAGAAGTATAATGATAATTTCTTACTTTGACAGGGATGTAGGGAAAGCAAATTCACTGATGACTGCAAAGCCTAGAGATACTGTGGGAGGGAGGGTCTAGACATGGAAATGTTAAATTCTGTATCTTCCAGTTAAGGAAAGAGAATGCAAAAAATATTTTCTAAAGACATATTGCAAGGTTGATTTCCCCTCTCCTAAACGTGACACTTAGAGACATATTTCAACTTTTTTTTTTTCTTTTCTCTCTTCTATTCTTTTTTAAGTACATTCCTTCCCTTGTAGGCAGAGACATATGTATTGCCAAGTGGATGATATCTAAACCATACATGTTCCTGTATTGCTTCAGGTTTGATTTGATGGTTTTCTGACACCAAAAACATCAGAAGTTTTACGTTTTATTTCATAGTGCAGTTTCTGAGAATTTAATATTTCATTTTGACCCTCCAGATCCTTCAAAACAGCTTATAAACTCTGCATGGTGTGGGAGGGAGTATTTCTGGCAATCTTTGTCTTTGCAGGAGTCATTTTGTGTGATGTTATGTTGATGGATTTGCTATCACATTAGTCGAAGATTTTCTCTACTAAAAATTTACACATTTGTTTTCATGTGGGAACGCAAACAAAAATCACTCATTTCTAGAAGATAAACATTTTACTCAACAACTTTTGGAGTGTAATTTCCTTTGAAACTCAGTTTAAAGAGATGAGAGCTAAATGCAGGCAAAATAGATCCAGCTGTATAAAGCCAGGCACTTCTGGAGCATGAATCATTTCCCATGACAGAGGGCATTGCACTATAAAGATATCTGTTGCTCATGTTTGACTGGAGAAGAAACCTGAATAACTTTTTTAGGCTAGTTACCTGGTTTTGGATAGGCAAAGCTGGGCAAAGAATCCATATAATTGCCATCAATATGTATACATTTTAAATCATTGCATGACCTTCTCCAAGTGTTTAGACATAGATTAAAATAGGCTTTCCACAAGTCAGGCACCTAAAATGCTGAGCATTTTTGGAACTGTAGGACTTCTTACATACAGGACTTAGGTATTTTCTGGGGAAGAGATTTGACTCTGGCTTTATTTGGGTAGCTGTGCAGCTGATGTGATCTGGCCTCAATTACTGCATGTCACACAGATCTCTCTGCCATCTGCCACATATTTGGGTAAGAAAGCCCCACGACAAGTGATCAACATTCGAACTAACCTTTTAGGTGAGGCTGTGTGATATTTCTGCTATTATTATTTTGTTTCACAAGGACCAGTCACCATTTGCCTCCCCTGCCTCAATGCTTGCAAAGCCTGGGAGTGGGTTCTGTGTCGTCACGTCCACACAACGCAGGGTTCATCCCTCCCACGCTGGGTGCACTGCTTACGCTGCTGAGTGGGAGTGTCTGAGCTACTACTTCACCCCTCTTGGTTCCCCTGGGAATGAATGGAGATTGGAGCTGGGGTATGTCACCAATTTTTTTTAGTGGAAGTGGGCTCAGGGGCTGGCAGCATCTTGTCCCTTCCTTCCCCAACAGCATCTTAGTGCTCATTTGGGTGGCAAACAGGCTGCAAGGCTTACAAAAATCTGTCACTACCTCTCAGGGCCAGACCCCAACAAGACTTCCTAACGGCACCTTCTAAAGTCTTGAGTAGAAATTAGAGTCATGGGAATAAAAGAAGACTGCACAGGATGGTGAGTTTTGCTGCTTTCAGAGATAAGATTTTAACTGATAGACACGATGGGGCAAAACCATAGTATTCTGTTCACCTTGTTCAATTCAGTATTTGTAAAGCCCCAGTCACCATGGCATCTAGGCATGAAAGATACCTTATGTCAGCAGGATATGCATCAAAGGAGTCCTTTGCTAATGGATAAACCTGATATCAAAGAACTGAAGTAACTGAACCAAAATTTACAGGTGTCCTTTGCTTTGATCATTAATTAAAATGTGACTTATACTCACAGTGTCCCTATTAGAGGACTTGACACAACAAAGCACCTGAGGTACCTGACTATTTCTTGTAATGCTGTGAAAGACAGGTGTTCATTCCTGGGAAAGCTTTGAAGCTAAAAATAAAATAAAACAAAATTAAAATTAAAGGATATTTCCAGGTACATAGTAATCATCTTAATACTTACATTTGAGGGGGTTTTGTGTGTGTTAAATACTGACAGAACTCCTGGCTGGAAAGGAATGCAGACAATGAGGTAAAGTAAAGCCTTGCAAGTCATTTGAGATCAATTGTCAGAGAATTTGTCTCAGCCATGTCATTATCAGATTAATAGCTGAGTTCCTATTTAAGCTGAAGTTATTTGGATAACAGAAATCAAAAGAAAAGTTTTTGCAAACAATTTGCCTTAGAGCAAAATAAAAGTGTTAGAGATAGGATTTTTTGTGATTTTCACCACACCCCTTGAAATTCTATGCAGACTAGATTGCTTCATAGGCAGACGACGACAGCCAACCCCAGCACCCTGGGTTATTCCAGCCTGAGGTGTAAGATTTTATTTCCCCAGCAGTTAGCCCAGACACAAGAAACACAGTCTATCGGTGCTAATGGGCCAAATGGCAGCCAAAGATGCAGATGATTCAGAACAGCTAGCTTAGGTTATAGATTTGAAGATCATAGAACATCCTGAGTTGGATGGCACCCACAAGGACCATTGCAGTCTAACTTCTGATGTCTTCTTACAACAGGTCATTTGGCAAGTGAACATTTCAGCAGCTTTTTTCTGCTTTGCTCTCCATGGCAAACTTTAAATTTCTTCTGTTTTCTACGCAGTTTGCTTTCCGTCCCTTCATCTTCCTCTCATTCATCTTCCATAGACTCACAACTTAATATTTAAGTTTATCTCTCATTTGAAATAAGATTAAACATGCCTGGGGTTGAATCAGCCTTTACACACAGGGAATGGAAAGCACCAAAAGAATTCTGCCTCTCAACAAATAGCTAACAACTTCCTAAGCACTAAACACATTTTATCTTCCCCTCTCCTGCTGTGAGTTGCACTAGCATTTCATAAATGCATTCTACTATGCGAGTGGTTGTTGTACCATCTGATCTTCATGGCATACTGGGGTGCAGGGACCCAAAAGACAGAAATTTCATTTGCAAGAGCATTGGACCTTCATGATGTGTCACATTGTGCTGTAGCCCTGGCGTGGTGTAGTTATCTGTGAGTGCTGTGTGGCTTCCAGTACCATGGCCAAGCATTCACCTTTGGTGAGCATTGGTGTCCATCCCCAAACTCATAGTTTTCCAGAGTGAGCAAGGCCTCAGAAAAGAGGATCCTTCAGCCGTCAGTCCCTCCATAATCTACAGGTACTGTGGATATTGAAGATATCTTGTTAGTCCCCTCTCACCTCCCAAATGTAGAATAACCGACTAATTTCTGCAGCTCTGGAGAGATGCTTTTGACTCTGTACTGCAGTGGGTACAGTGACAGTGTGGGAGAAGACAGCACCATATCAGGTCTGCTTTGTTCCAGCTTAGACAAGAGCCTCCTGGTTTTTATTGCTTCCAGACAGTGGGACTTAGGTCCCCATTTGGTTTAAATCTTGCTGTAACTAATGTCATCTGAAAATCTGGTCCTCTCATAGTATAGCATGTAACAATTAAACCAAAGGTTTAAAGACTAACCTTAGAGTTTCGCTCAATGTAATTCATTTTACAACTTTAGGTTCACCAGGCTGATTTCTGTAACTTAGGACTTCTATGAAACATCCTAGACTGAAAAAGATGAGTCTATGAGCAGACTCAGTAAAAGACTAGCAAAACAAATTGCAGGTGTTTCTGGCAAGCTTTCTGTAAGAAAGGTGACACTAGGAAGTGCTATGTCACTACAAGTGGCATCTACCTTGTTGCACGCTCTTTAGCAAAGCCCATATCGAAGCCACAGAAGTGGAACATTCTTCCTGGAGACCTGACAGCCCCATTATTTTTCAGACTTCTCCATCAGGGTTCAAATTCTGGTTTAGCAGAATAAGTGACTCCTAGAATATAAAGGCATTCTTCTCACCCTCAACCCCTTTTCTTTTCCTTGATGTGAAAGAGCACAACTGTTTATAGCACTTCTAATATAAAATGCCAGTTTTTAATTCATCCTTGTCCTTGATGTTGCACTTACAGTTAGGTGGGTAATTGGTGTATGTATGTATTCATTCTGTACTGCATTAAAAAAAAAAAAGTGCAGAACACACTATTGCCATTTCTAGCTGTGACATATTTTCACCAGATGTGTTATGCCCATTCACAGATACTATGTTCTCACTCCATTTTTAGTTAGCAGCTTAACTTATTCTTTGTCAGTAAGTACCCTTGAGGAATATTTCTGTGAAATACAAAAAGCTTACAAATATACTTAAAACTATCAATTAGCTAGATGAATGGCATGAAGAGTGAGCCCACAAAGTCTTCCAGAGCATCAGACTACTGCAGACAAAACTTTTTATCCTTTCCAGGAGGAGTCTCCTTGATTTCTGTTATTATTAACATCTGCTCTCTTCAATGCTGATCACATGCCTTTAAAGAAATGGAAATCAACTCCATATTCCTAGACATTAAGTTCTAAACATGGACTTTAAAATTTTACCCTCTGCAGCAGAGGTGCAGTATCACCCTGTTTGCTAATGACCTAAGAGTCTGGTATTTGAAGAATGGGAAAACATACAGTGCCCATCTCCCTTTACTCATCCTGAGACTTGTAAAGAGAAGACAGTCCCTTCCTATTTACACAGCTATTGTTGATGTGAGATTATTCCATGCCTTTTAGATTCTACTTTATTTTTGTAATCTTCATGGAAAAGGATTTGCCAGGGAAAAAAAGAAATTATTTTGATATTACATTGTAAGAAAAATATAATTCTACCATTGAAAGGAACTAAATAAAAGAAAACCATTGAATGTCAAGGACAGATACAGCCTTAGTTGTCAGATGGAAAATAGAGGGGCAAAACTCCCTCTTCTCTGCTGATCTTCAGCTGCAATGTACATGAACTTCTGGGACTGGCTGTTACAGCTGTGGCTTATTTAATTGTTGGCTGTTCTGTGAAATATTGATTATTCTGAAGGTCTGTGGCAGTAAATTTCCAAGAAGCCATTAACCAATGGAGATATGTGTTTTGTTCTGGAATCATCACTGTATCTTTGTGTGTGTTACTGATGACTTGATCTGTCTTTTGTTGGCAGGCACTGAGAGAAGAGCTGTGTGTAACTTAAACGTTCCTCTTCCAAGAATTGTAAGAAAGGGAAAGTCTGAACAAGAAAGCCGAGAAAGAAAATGTCATGTCTGATTGAGAGTAAATACTAAAATTACAGAATTGGCCAGGGAAATAATTTGAGATGGATTGTTTATTTAATGAGCAGCTAAAGAAATGGCCTTTATTTAGACATGGTAAGTTTGTTGATAGGGGCCAAGATTTGTGGGAAGAATTAAAAAAGATTAGTGATGGTTTTAGGTGAAATTCAGTCTTGAACTGGGCACCTGTCAGTCATGTCCATGAGGCACAGGATCTGCCTGTACAGGAGCAGCAGAGCAGATTCATACAGCATAAATACAGTTGATGAGTGTGCGGGATTTTTTCTGCACGACTGCTACAAGCAGGACTGTCACAGGTGGCATTGTGAAATCTTCAGTAATTCATAGCTCTGCATAAGTGTGTTTGCACCATGCAACACTAGTGTGGTACAACAACTAAAACCACGTAAAAGTGAAATTAAAAAAACCCTGAAGTATATTCCAAAGGCTTTTAAGCTTGAGCATTAACAACAAGGATCATATATTTACTTGGATATAGATCGTTAGCTATATATTTAATTCAAGCATTTTATTGTTTTTCACACAATTGTGATTCTGTGGATTACATGTCATAAGAAAATGTGGACACAGTGCCCTATGTCCTTCCTGTCACCTTCCAGACATCCATTTTGAAACAACCTTAATTTTTATATCAATCCAAGGTGTAATTTCTGGATCCTTGGTGATCAAAGAGTAGGTGCCTAGATGTTTATGATATTTTAATTATAATTTTTCCCTATTATTTCATAAATTTTGGGAAAAAATTGCTTGCTGTTATAACTGTTGCAGCATTATTTGCACAACACTTCTGGCGTTTTTCTTCTGGAGGTATATAGGTTCAGTAGAACGAGGTTGGTAAAACTGCTGTAAACAACAGACTTTTTTCCCCAGAATTTCCCTTGTATAATGACCAACCAAAATTCAGTTTCATCAAAGGTTATAATGAAAAAGTTATAGGCAAATGACTTGACTGGCAAAAATTACTACTTCTTCACAAATCAGGGCTCAGTATGTTTTCAGACTTTTCTTGGCAAGCCTAAGCATCTGATTTCTATACAGGAGTAACTGGATGAGAGTCTATGGTTTGAATTAAAGAGGTTGGCTGGATGATCTAATGTTTTCACTCTAACCTCTGCATCTCTGAGATGGGGATAAGTCATGTGAGTCAGGCTACTTCTACATAAGCATATTTAACCGAAACATAGTGGGGTTTTATGGTGCTAGGCCTACTCTGAGGAGCTCTTGCATTATTACACTGCTCTGCAAAGCCAAAATTTTGCTTTCCAGATACTTGGTTGAGTAGAGGTGCTGGGAAGTTTACAGCTGATTTTAATAATAGCTCTTATGGACTTTTTTGTATCATTTGTAAACTGCAAAGCATAATATTTCGTGAAAGCAGTTAAGATTCTGGTAACTGAGAATATGAACATGTTTTTGGATTACAGCTGTGCTTCTCTAATTTGAAGCTGTCTGTCAAGGACTACAGAAAACATGAAAAATGTGATCAACCAGAACCATAAACAAAAATCTCCGCCCAACAACCACATGGAAAAATAGCCAACCCGAGTCTGGATTACCACAACTGTCAACAGGATTTCCATTCAGAAATCCTCTCTTTGGCCTGCCTTCTAATACTTTTGCTAATGGAAAGAATGCTCTTAAATAAGGCAAACTCCATTATATAGTTGCTTTTGATCCCATACCAAATACAGTTTCAACCAGAGAAAATGAATAAACATCTGTAGGAATTTGCAAACAATTACAGCATGTTTTTTCTGCCTCTCCCTCTCTCTGCCTGTCTTAAAACAAGTGTACATGGACATGCATAACTTTTTCAAATTTGTTTAATATTCAAATATTATCCAGTGACATTTTGCAGTTGTGGAATTTTTCAATCTGTGTTGTAAATTTTCTCCAGAGATTCAAAACTATGCAGCGAAATTGTCTTGCTTCATTCTGACTTGTCAAATGGGATGTTGAATTTTCTTATAACATCTTCTGCAGGAGAAGTTGCTGCAGTAGCAATAGTTGCAGGGAGAGGTGACAGGACATATATCTGGTTTATTAGGGCTCTCTTTGGGTTATTTACAGAGAGGATTACCGAGTACTTTCTCAACACATAGCTTTAGAGATACTGCAAGGAAAGCTCTTGGCTTTTATTCAGTATACCAAATGATACTGAAACTTCAGTTGCTGAGATGCTGGCTTTGAACTTCCAGAGTTACATTTGTAGCAGTGGAAAAACAGAGATAGATTCAGATTCACTCTTTCATTGTTTGACTAGTTCTTCTTGATTTGGTGAAGAACATGAAAAAAAACTATAAAGTTGGAAAATAAACCCACGCGCATAAAATGCATAAAAACCTGTTCCAAAATGGAGAGTGTTATTGATTATCTAGTTCAAAGCACAGGTGCTTTTGTTAATGGCAAGTTATGACAGCTGGAACATACTTTTATTTAGTGGGTAAAATGAATCACTGACTCTCTCATTATCCTAGTCTGTCTATAAATTCAAAGATGTGAAACAATGCTGCTATGGTTAGTGCTCTGACTGTGCTCTGACTGTGGCCTGATAAATCCTGTGTTGTCTATCTTTTATAGTTTATTGTACATAGAGAACTGCTGGGAAATCAGTCACCTCCATTTATGTGCTAAGTAACACTCCTGGTTTTACATAACGGCTGCTGTTTGAAAAATACTGCTATGTGGACAACAAGGTTCATAACCTGCAAAAGAAATGTGAGGCTGTCTGGCAATTTTTATTCACTGACCCAGCATTAAACTAGTGACAGTTTCTACAATGGATTTTCTTTTCAGTTCTGGAAATACAGCTTGAAAAATGGACCAGATCCTGCAACTGCTCTCTCTTGAGCACAAACTTGCATGCTAATAATCCAGATCAGGGATATGAATCTGATAAACTTGTCCTACAGTAGCTTCAGGAATGATTTTAAATGACTCATCCTAGTACTGACACCAGAAATGGCCTTCTCAGCACTGATTTTAAATAATGATCTCCCCTGATGCTCAGTGCCTAGCCTGCCCACAGAAACATCAGTCATTTGGAGACTGCTGCAATTCTCAGTCCACTAAAATTATGATGAAAGACTTCCTTCTCTTCAAGGATCTCTTTGCCAGGAGCAAATAGCTATGGCAGGCAGATAACGGGAAAAGTACCTCCCAAGAGCAAAATGAAGTTTTATTTAATGTGCTCTAGGATTAACACTGTATTAAAATCTAAGCACGAGAAAATTTCTCCAAACATTTGTTAAGACAGAGACAGAGATACATAGCAGTTGCTTTTGCCTCATCACCTCAAATGCAAAAACCCCCAGAGGAATACCCCCCTCCATTTCCCTGTCATCCACAAATTGCTGGGTAGGTCATGCATTTCTGATGTTAGCCTATCTCTAGACACTTAGATTTAGTTTTTCTAAATAGAAACCTGTGGTTTTTCTTAGGAGTTGTGAGTTTTGCTGAACTATTGCCAGAATGAACATTGATACCAGGTGCCTGCTCTGGCAGAATCCAGTCTCACACCTACAGATAAAGTGTAAAATTACATGTGTCACGCCCAAGCACCACAAATTACTCTGCCCTTCATCTCAAATAACATGATAACTCCTGCTTTGAGACTTCAGACAATGCAACTTTGGCAAAAGGCAGGCTTTTCATAGCCAAGAACATCAAACCTAATGTATTTTACTGCACCAAAGGGGTTGACTTTTAAAGAAAATGTATTGCCAAATAGAATCTACCTTTGGTCTATAACATAAAGAGTACTATCCTGGCAAGTACAGTGATAAAAGTCTTGGACTGGTTTGGAAGCAACCACAATGTGCTGCAGTGCTGACCGCTGGAGGCTCCGACAGGCAGGTGATGCAGATAAAAGCACAATGAGCACCCACGATGAGCGAAACAGATGGTCAGGAATGACAGCCACCTCCTCTGAGATTTCTTACTCTTGCTGAAGTGTTTGAGGTGCCCGTACTCCATGCTTATTGCTTGAAGGCTGTTGAGAATTTGAGAGGAGCAGTGGTCATGGCTGGTGGCACCGCACAGGCGCCAGGGAGGAGGGTGAGGACTGTTGGGATGCTGATGGTCACCACTGCTGTCCAAAAACCACTGACACTGTGTGGGCTGGTGAGAGCTTTCTTGGCATGTTCCCAGGTTAACCATTCACATACAACCAGGAATAAAATAAATTCATGACTTGAATTCCATACCTCAGTTTGTGTGTTCACTAGCACATTTTGAAATTTTGCATCCTTCAAGTGCATGGCTATCTAATTAACCTCAAACACAAAGGGTGACTAATTAGCAATTAAAATTTGAATTTGAAAGTGAGACCCGATTAAGCAGACAGTACTTTTTTCTTGGAGGATCAGGTCAAAAATACCAAACCCCTTCTGCTACTGAGAGTGAAGTGACTGGTCCCAAAGGACTGCACTTGTAAACAGTCTCTAAAAACATGACTGCAATATTTCCTCATAAACTTTTGCATGAGGAAGTTCTTAAAGCTGTGCAGAACAATGTCTTTTTTCATACAGAAATGCAGGAGTTTGAACTGAGGAATGGATTAGACTGCAGAGAACTGTCAGCAGGGATCAGATGAAAATTTGCATATTATTAAGATCAAAAGAGTAATTTCCTAAAGTTTTTTTTTTTTAAATTCATTTTCAGGCAAAGGCAATAAGGTTATTCAGGACTTTCTACTTCAGCTTGTTCAGTGGGATAATAGCCTTACATCTGTGCTTTTTAAAAAATGTATGGACTAAATAGTAATTATTATTTTTAGACATAATAGTTATGTCACCTTCTATCTTAATCTCAGTTTTATTTTAAATTTTTGAGTTTTTTACACTTGCTGAAAGAAAGGGTAGGGAAAATATTGGCAATTCTAAAATAAGTGACTGCTTAGCATATCCTTGCTAATATGGAACTGGCCTGGTTAATGACGTTCATCTTTAAGGACAAAGATAATCATCATTATAGCTTGCAAATTCCTTATTAGTGTGCAGATAGTGTTGCTATAAATTCAAACTGCATATCATGAGCCACACATTTTTAGCTGTTAGAATTCATTCTCTGAATATTTAGTAAGATGATGAAGGGAGGTGAATGGCGACTCCCCAGCTGGACACAGTTCCAGCTTAAGCAAGATGATAAACTTCTAATATGAAGATGGAACTTATGGATTCTGGCCAGAACAAAATAGCATTTCACCAGTGGAATTCCAGTTCAAACTCTGTTCTGGAAAGAAATTATTCTAGGAAGGTTCCTCTCCCTTTTAGGGGCTTCTGGAAAAAAAAAATGGAGAAGCCAAGTGTGTGGTCTTTTGAAATTTCAGAGTAATTTGTAAAAGAGACAGCATGGGCAGTTTGTAGGAAAAGAAACAGAAAAAATTGCTGCAAGTTGACAAGAAATATTTGCTGCCCCTAAGCTCTTATAACAGCACCCATGACCCTGCAAATAGAATTATTTTTTTCCAGCAATATGTCTAAAATAATGGCCATTAAAGCCCTGTGCAGATTTTTGAAGTGGTACTTGATTTCCCATATTTTTAAGGAAAAAAAAAATAAACATAAGAATAATTAATTAATTCTGTTGGGATACATAGGTCTTGATGTTTAAATTTTGAGATCTTTTTAGGTACTTACATACTCAGTCTTTACCCTTGAAAGAACTGAACAATTTACCTTTTGTTTTTTCACTTAGCTCATAAAATGGCACTCATGCCTTGGGGAAGGCTACTGGTGGGTAGGTCCTCACAAGCAGCAAATTTAACTTAAGGCTAAGTGATTTCAGCCTTAGGCCAACATTGATTTATCCTGAAGGTATGGCAATAACATGGGGTCCAGCAGGAATGTGTGTGTGATTTCAGTCTGTACAAATCTATGGAAGGGCAAACATTTTCAAAACACTGAGTGATCCTAGAGTCAGTGTATCTTGCAAAGTCTTTGTATTTAATATTCTCAGAAATAGCCATATTTCACTGTAGTCTCAGACTGAGTTTCATGTCAGACCCAGGCACCCTGTGCTAGCCACACCACTGTCCTACAACCTTTCCCAGCCAGTCGATTCAGAGGTCTTTGTATGTGTCCAGAAAGGGATGCCTTTCTCCCTCTGCTGACTCCATGGGCAGCCTGGTGTGCTTACACTGCTGACTCACGCTCCTTAGTTTGTTCTCTACAGCTAAGTGGGGTTGAATTATGGCCCCAGCACATACTTCCAATTTGTCTCTAATTGAAGACATTTACCTTCTTTTGATACTAAGTGACTGCGTTATGCACTGAACCTCTCAGGCGTGTGAGCCCGACAGAAGAATAAAGCAGGAGCCTAAGGAGCATTTAGTTCAAAGGAAGTCAGAGGGTTTGCAAAACATTGCTGGAAGTAGGATGCAGCATTTTAATTCCACGAATTACTGGTAATTTGAAAAATTTTCCTCACAGAGATCAGTGGGAAGACTCTAAGATAGCTTTTAGCCACATGAAAGGACCTGCTTTTCAGAGGGGTTACTTTGGGAAGGAAATTCAGAATAATCAACAATTTGCATTTGAGATACTACTGAAATTGATGGCTTCCTTTGACAGCTTTGCTTTTGAAAGACCTTTAAATTAGCATGGTTGATAGCCTGCCTTCTTATTGTACACTACACTTCAGTGCCTGGAGCTGCAGGATGTGCCCAGTGAAGGAAAGATGAAGGAGACATAGAGTTTTTACAGATGAATTGTTTTTACATGAAGGTAAACACCACATTCTCCTTTTAAAGCAATTGTTATTTTATCCCTTAGATGCTATTATTTACCATGGGTCAAATTGTTCTCATGCAGGATGAAAACTTAGCAAGATCAGCTTGCTTTGATACAACCAAAAGAAATATTTTATAACAGCTTCCCAGCGAAGCTCTTATGCAGTGATTGTCATACAACCTGTCTCCTTGGCTAATAGGAAATTGAAAACCACTAGTATAGCACTCCATTTTGGAATGGAGTTTGGTTATTGGAACTGGGTTGGGTTATTCTTGGTCTAAAAAGACCTCAACAAGATGCAGAGCTTGAAGTCACCCTGGTTGTATTCACCATTGTGCAAAGGGCACAGTGACTTCATACCCAAAGGCCCATTGGGAAAAATAGACTTTTCTAGTTCTCTGGAGAGTGATCACCTGCACGCTGCAGTCCGTGATGCAATATTTTGGCAGAAGTTTCCAAGTATACAAGAAACAAATGAGAAAAATCAGGCGTCCCTTTCATTTATGTAAATGCTTTTGTTTCGTGGAAGTCCTGGCTAAAGCCCAAGCATGCTGTATGATAATCCACATTCACTTGCAAAATCTACATGTCCTTAGCGAGACTGAGGCATGAATAATTCTAGAGAACAGTTTTTGGAAACCATCATCTATAGTAGTAATGTTTTAAGACTTGTGGGGACACATTCAATTAAAGCTTCATATAGTTTCCATACCAAAGAAATTCCCACAAAGCTGAATAAATAATAGTGGGGGAAATGTTTCCAGCCTACACTAACTTATAGAATGGCTCCTTTACACTGCTTTAGAGATGTAAAGGGACTTTAAAAAGTTTTAAATGAACTGTTAATGGAGGACATAGAGGGCATTAGCATAAATGAAAATCAGCTTCATGAATATTGGGGAGTTAAACTATTGACTGGATTACTTGGCTTCAGAAATTCAAAGAAAGGTTATGAATCCAATTCTGACTTTGAAAATTATTAACCCTTCTCTGCTTTACTTTTTATTTCATCCTTTCTTCTCAGCCATGACTTATGATTTTCTCTTCTGTGACTCAGTTTCAGATGAAGGGAAGGGAGAATGAATGATGCTATTGCAGGCAACACCACAACTTAGTCGTCGGATACCCCCCAAGACCTGAGATGTGGGTTCAGGCTGTGGATTTCAGTCCACTCATTGCCTTGAACTTATTGACCAAGACATCAATACCCCATTTTTTTCATACCAAATGTGGTGCTATCTTAATGAATCAAATGCAAACTAATAAATCAGTCTCCCCTGGAGGCTTATGTGGGATTTTTTTGCTCACTTCTGAAATATCAGGAATTTAGATGCCTTGTTTCTGCCTATGTGGTCAGGAGAAGGGCTTCTGCACTTTCTTGAGAGTTTAGGTTCTCTGAGAGGTGCAATGATATTATAGCTCAGGCTAGAAAAAGTTCCTATGAACTGCAGAAATACTGAAGGCAGGAGTGAGATGAGAAGTCAAGGTGTGCTCAGAGTGGGTATTTGAGGCAGGAGTGGAACACAGGAAGGGAGTTAGGAAAGACCTCAGCAGTTAGTGAAAACTAATTTGGGAAGTGCCAGAGCACTTAGGCTGAGTTTAAGTATTGCCATGAAGGTTGGACTTTTCTACAGTAATCCTACAAATCTCCCCTCCAGATTTGTGTGGAGTGTACAAATTGGCTCTTTTCTGGAAACAGGATTCTCCCTCATCCCTAAAGCTTAGTTAAGATTCTGGACACAAGACTCTGGATGCAACACAGGCCTCCACTAAATCCTTTCGTCCATTTAGGAATTTATTATTCAGTTACAAATGGTTTAATAGGATCTCTGAAGCTTAAGACTTGATAGCTGGGTTCAGCGAGGTTGCCCACTTCTTAGTGTCAGAGAAAACTTCCAGTAGGCAGTTTCTGCATCCTGAGGGAGGAAAGAAAATGTCTTGAAGACTCAAGCAATGGCAGTCTGAAAAGCTTCTGTGGAAAGAGACTTTTGCCATTCATCAAGCACAGAAACCAGTTTCTGTGGTTCTTGGATAAGTTTGAAAATTCACAGAACTATGAGGACACAGTTAGGGAATATACGCAGGGCAAATGGATAGAGCAAAACAAATCGATGTAATGGCATAAAAAATTTGGACTTGTGTTACACAGCCTTTGAACACATAACTCGGTGAACATAAACCCTGCCAAAATACAGGTGGAGGCAGGAATAGGAGCCAGTGTCAGAGTCTGGGAACTCTGTTCTTTCTCTTTTTCATTGGCAAAGATAAAGGCATGCATGAACCAAGCAGAAGCGAGGAATTTCTACTCACACTCGTGTAATTTCCTATTCATCCTGGAATGAACAGCAACATATTCCTGGTCTTTGTAGCCTTAAATGCGCACTTGGGTGGGGTTGTAATATTACATTTCTAAGTCAAAGGCTAATCACAGACCCTCTTGAACGACCAGTGGTTGGAATAAACATATGGTATTAACACCAAAAAGCATGGAATAATTTTCATTCTGACTACTATGCCAGTGGTACCTCAATGGAGCTGAGATTCCTCTGCAGCTTGTGGTGAAGGAGCTGTGCCCCTGCAACCCATGGAGGTCCACAGGGATGCAGAGCCCCATGCTGGAGCAGATGGATGGCTGGAGGAGGCTGCAGTCCTGTGGGAGACCTGTGGAAAGAGGGGCACTGCTCCTAGGCTGGAGCAGCCTGTCCTTGATGGACTGCTCCCTGTGGAAGAATGACCCATGCTGCAGCATTTTGAGGGACACTGTTGCTTGTGAGATGGAGCTACATTGGAGAAGTTAATGGAGAACTGTCTCCCATAGGAGGGACCCCACAGTGCAGCAGGGAAAGGACTCCTCTCCCTGAGCAGCAGGAGAAGCCATGTGTGATGAATTGATCATAACCCCCATTCCCTGTCTCCTAGTGCTGCTGGGATAGGAGGTAGAGCTTGTAAGGAGGGATGGTTAGGGGGAAGGCATTTTTAAGGGTTTTATTTCTCATTATCCTGCTCTGATTTGGTTAGTAATAAGTTCACTTCATATCTCTAAGTCAAGCCTGTTTTACCCTTGATGGTATTTGATGAGTGCTCTCTCCTACTCCTTATCTCAACTCATGAACCCATTGTTACATTTTCTCTCCTCTGTCCAGCTACAGAGGGGAGTGAGTGAGTGGCTTTGGTGGGTGCCTGGCATCTGGTGTGGGTCCTCCCACTACAGAGCTGCTGCCACTTTCACTCTTCTTCATTCCCTAAAGAATCATGTTAATTCATTTTAGGCATAATTTTCCATAATCATTTCATGTCAATTTGACTTCTCAGTCTAGCTAAGCATCCCATCTAGAGCTTGCCCATGCAGAATGTGAACTATTAACACCAACTTCATGTAATTTCTAGAATCAAGAGGTGGAACAGCACTGAAATAACTCATTCTACAGAAGAAGAAGAAGTGATTCATAAGGAGATTAAAGAGCTGCTGGAGAGATTGCTTAGGAGCTGAGGTGGTAACTACAACCTGGCATTTATCCTTTCTGTGCCTGTGGGGCTGCTAACAAGTCTGAAGGGATTGACCCACTCATTCACTCTTCTTCTCTACAAATATATTCAGATATTCACTGGCATCAGTTATGGACCATATGCATCTTATCTTCCACACTGGGCGAAGTCTTTCGTGGACTTCAACTCAGTAGCTAACAATATTACTACATTAAGTAAGGAGATGCCAGGGGGGCATCTTCCTACAAAATGGCTCAGAAGGGTGTCCTCTACTACAGAATGTCAGTCTGAATCTTCCCAGGAAGACCTGGAAGTTCATCTGGACTTTCATCTAAACCCTCAAGGAGGCCAATAGGCAAAAGAGACACTCTTCCAGACGCACAAAAATAGTTCTTCTAAACTTCGTTTATTATCTTGGGTTGAATGAGTGAGGTTTTGTTTGGTTTTCGTGGTGTTTTTTAGTGTTTTTGTTGCTGTTTAGGTATGGTTATTGTTGATTCTTTTTTCCTTCAATAAAGAAAAGTTATTTATTATAACTTATTTTGAGTGAATCTAAGGGGCTTTTCCCCTTTATCAGCCAAATTAACAATTTCTCCCAAACAGTTACTTACCCAGGACACTCCTACAATCATGATTTATTCATAGCAGACATTTGAAATAGTTCAAAAACAGGGAACAGAAGATAAGCGGAGAACGTCATTCTGGCTGTTGTTGATGAAACCAAAGTTGTTAATTCCCGACTAAAGCCTAATAGAGGTCTCCCAGTCCACGATGACCTAGGAAGCTTGTCAGGCTCTATCTGACAAACTGGAAGTGGTCAGTGCTGAAGGATGCTCAGAGTGCAGGTCCCTCAGGGAGCCACAGCTGCAAAAATCCTCCAGGATAAGGAATGAAGTGAATTACTCATAGAAAAGAAAGCAGGAACAAAACCATCACCACCAAGAATGTATTTTGTTATAAAAGAAATGCCATCATCCAGACCCTGTCCATCATCCTTATGCAGATTACACTGGTAACAAAAACCAGTGTTGATGCATTTTTAACTTCGCTTCTAAATCTCAGAGAGCCAATGTGAAATATTAAAATTATGATGGTTTCTTTGATTCTAGGAAAGTCTTTGTACTGAATTAAAAATGCAGTAAAGGCTAATTTGAGTTGGTATATCTCCTGCTAGATTAATTTTGATACAAGTACTGTAATATATTGACATCGTGTTACTGATCAAGATGTTCTCTAAACTGAAAGTGTTTCCTAGGGAGTAATTACATCTTGGAGGAAAGAAGAAAAGATTGAAGGTGTCAAAGATTAAAATTATATAAAACTACAAGTATATTTTTCTTTTGCTTTATGGAAGCTACAGAAGAACAAGAAAAAGTACTTGTCCAAATAATTGAGGAACCTTTGAAAATATTTTAAAGGATACCATGATCATTAGGTATGACCGGAAGAAGAAAATTCAGTTCAAAGAAATTGTATAATTTGGAATGTCTCTTGCTTCATGTTGGAGAAAGCTATACATTTCTTAACATTTTCAATAAAGGAGAAAAAGCTCCAGGGCAGCACAAGCACAAGCACACAATCAGCCTGATCAGCACAGGCTCTCATTGTGTTCCCAGTCCTGTTCTGTCTTCACTTCTTTCAAAGGTGCTTTGTCAGGAGGAATCTTCTTTGAATTTGAAGACAAAGTTTCTCCTGGCCCTGAGAGAGTGTAATCAAATCTGTGTTTATGATTTAGGGTTTTTTCTAGGTTTGACCAATGAACAATTATTTATGAACCCACTTTTCTTGGCATGGACCTGAACTAGTTGATGACTGGGAGGCTTCATCAGAGCTCTGCTGCCTGTGAGACTTCTGCCAAGTCCAAAGGGACTGTGGTAGCCTTCTTTTCTACCCAAACACACCAGCTACCTCCTTTCCCTCATGTGTCCCCTTGCATTCACAAATTTGATTTTTTCAAGCTCAGACCAGGGAAGCTAGAGGACACAAAGCAACAGAACAACTTATTTTAGGCAGTGTCACTGTGTGCCTGTACTTTCCAAGATTTCAATTTCCTGTGTGAAAATTTAAGGTTTTATGACATGTGAGCATAAATATCAGTCTTCTTCCTATGCATGGACAAAGCCAGACCTCATGCCAGAAGGTGAGATCTTTTAATCTTATTTGTTTGGGGATGCAAAAGGGCACAGAGATGTTTCAGCTGCTTGCCATAGAGCTGGAGGGAGGGGACCTGTGTGAGTCAAAGAGAAGAAACCCCAGCAAAGTCTGAAGGAAAATGGCAAGGACTCTGAGAATGGCCTGCTATCAAAAAGGATGGCAGGACTCTGATGGCACCTGCTCAGCACCTGGAAGGCAATTTTTGCTACTATGGGACTGGGATGTGTTCCCAACCCAAACCAGTCAAAAAATAAAAGGTCCATATGCTACAACTAATTTTCAAAGTCCTTCAGCCTCATCGTTATTGAAACAATGTGTAAAATAGTAATGGATCATGAACATATTAATAATACCTGTTAAACAATGTGTCGGTTTCAGAAAAATGCTTACCTGCCACTACATAATCAGGTGGTATCTAAGAAGCGGTAGAAGTTCAAAAAAATAGATAAAGAACTTCAAAACTTATGGAAGCATTGAATATTCACTTGTTTTCCCATTTTGTGTTAGAATAATCTCTTTCGCAGCCACGCAAACTAACTGATAATTAGCAACCTTGAACAAAATGTCCCCATTCATAAATCAAAATTATTCACCACAAATATTAATTGCAAATTTCGCCTTTTTTTTCCTGTTCATGAATATATTTTCCACACATAAATATTCATTGAATAGTTTATGAAAACAGATTTAGTCTGTGGGCTGCTTTGTAAGATGTTATTATATCTGTATAGTTTCTACTTGTGCATCACAATTAGTCAATAATTCACACAGGTATCATCTCTTCATCCCAGAAATGAGATTGTTTGCTTTAAAAACAAAATAATATGGAAAAAAGTATAGGGCTAATTGCGGTGTTGGCATCATTTATGGGAACAAATCAGATGCACTAAAATTTGAGTAAAGTCTGAAGATTTGTGATTATCATGACAAATACCCACAGCTGTGTGGGGATTTAAAAGCATGACATTTTATAAAAGCACAAATAGCAGGAAACTCTGCTTATTTCTTCTATTCACAAAAGTATTCTTGAATCACAGCATTATTGTAAATGCCCTTTCTCACAATGATACAATTTCCTATTTTAATCTCTGAGCATTAATTGTAACTGTTTGTCAGCTTCCAAAAATTGTTAGACAAGATAATATCCGAGCTTTATGTTCACTTGAATAGCTACTGCAGTCTGTCCTTTCCCTGTCCTCCTTCTAGAGCATCTCTTTTACTGAGGAAAATGATATAAGCTGCTCTTTCCATTTTTGTTGCTGAGAGCCATTCCCCCATCAACTCTGCACCTTTTAACCCTCGTGATGTGATGTTGATGGAGCTGCCACTTAAAAACAAATTCTGTTTGGCCATCAGGGAGCTTCCTGCGGTGATGGAGATGACAGAGCCTTTTTCAGGAGGTTGCTTTTGAATCTGCTGTTGGAGGGGAAACCCTTGTTGTCTGATATCTAGCAGCATTTGGGTTCAAATGTGAAATCCCTGGGCTCATTCTGGATTCCTCATGTATCGGAGGCACAGCCACTGGAGTGCTTGGGAGGTAGCAAAATCAAGGGAAGGAAACTCTTGCTTGGCATAAAGCCTTATTTACCCAGTCTTGTGGAACAAAAAGGCAAACAAAAAAACCCTGTCCAAAACAAGCCCCACTGTGTAACCCACTGTTTGCACTCAGAGTTCCAAATATCTCTTGGCTTTGAATTCAGTGAGTTGAAGTAAGAAGCTATAGGAATGCCCTTGGATAATGGTTCTTTCTTTAATGCACTAATTATTCTTACTAAACTCGCTATGATATGGGATTTAACGCTGCTTATTTAATGATCTTCTTTTTCTAGCACAATGGCCCTCTGAACAGGTGGAGGGGATTTTATCCAGCACATCTTTGGTTGTTAGCCAGCACATTCTTGCTCTTCCAGACGTGAAAATATTTACACAGTAGTAATATGAAATAACATCTTTCACTTTATATAAAATTTGTAAAATGGCATACTAACAGCTTATCATATACTCATTTCCAGCAAAAAATTAGCACAGAAAAACACACCTCCACCTTGCATTTTCTGCCCCCAGCTAACACCAACATTTTACATGTTAACTCTTTGTCACTGGGAGTCGATTTTTCCCAGCACAGCACCTAGGTGCAAAATGCATTAGCGCAAATGTCTGAACTCCAAACCCATCTGGCATTAGGAGCTATAAAATATTGCCATACTTGTCTACAGTAGATTTTAACAGACTTTCTGGACAATATCATTTTAAAAACATTGTTGTGCAATGGAATTAATTAGCACAAGTAACATGTACAACATAAATTTTTATTGTTTCTTATATGCTATAAAATTTCCAAGACAGAAGCACCTGGTAAAACCATATCGTCTGACTGGGCATGGCATTAGGAAGGCCTAGATGGGAGCAGATGGAAAGTCTGAGGATGAAATAAGAACAGATGGGAAGTCTGAAGGTGAAATTTGAACTTAGGTATTTCAAAGTTCACATGGCTGAACATAAAGTCCCATTAAACGTGCTCCAATGAAGAGTTAAACTGATGGGCTCCACTCTGCCCTCCCTCCTTTTGTGTTTCCAGTGTCACTTAGCTGTCAATAATGTTTGTGGCAGCAGTTAAAAAAGCACTTTCCTTAACTCTGCCTGCTCATTTCAAACCCGAGTTTTTGCCATCCTCTCTGTACCTAGGATTTTATGAAGGTGCTAGCGCTATAAACATGGAAAAGCATTTTCGGATCTCATACAGAGCTGATGGCTCTGCCCTGTAATTTCCCTCGTCCTCATTTAGGCAATTGGGCAGCCACAGAAAGCCGTGCTGGCGGGGAGGCAGCAGCTCACAGCCAATGCCGGTGGGAGGACGGAGCCGTAGGGCTATGGAAGATAGCGGAGAGCCTCACCCATGGCTGGTGTCACGGACAAAAAGCCCGGCTCCTGCTAGCACACCTTCATGCAGTGTGCAGTTGGTTCATTTTAATTGGTACAGCTTCTTGGAAATACTTTCCCTCCTACTGTTTTTCCAGCAGAACAGGTCTGTTGCAGTTTTAACAGAGAAATATCTTCCAAAAATGTGGGAACAAATATGATTGTCACCTACAGTTAGAGGCAAATCCACAGAGGAGGAAAAACTTCTCTGGACTTGTTCCTTGATGCCTGTTGGAGTTTTTTGCTCACCTTGTTGGGGATCTGGTGAAGGATTTTTGTTTTAGAGTGAATTTGCCTCAGTTCAATGGGGGTTTATGAGGACTGAATTTGTGCAAAGTCCTTTGCATGGATGATATTAGCAAATGTGGTGAACTGACAAATCAGGGCCTGGTATTCATACTAAACCAGCATGCTTTGTATGAAATTGCTCTTTTAAAACCTGTGAATCCCTGATACGTGATTGTTAGCAGAGATAATTTTTCCAGCTCCCACAGACATATAGAATTCCCAGTTTACAGCCAGCATTAGTTGTACAATAAAAATACTGTACCTGGCTCTGGTCCTGAAGTCAAGCCAGAGAAATACTTTTCAAGTTTAAATAAATTGCTATTTTCAGATGTTGAAAAAGGCATGACAATTTATTCACTGATTCTGAAATATTTCTATAATTCTTTTAACAATAGACACAGCAGGGTATATCAGTTCCAGGACTTGATGGGTCGTTTGGACAGTGCCAGGAATGGACACCACTTTATAGTTCCCAGGTCACTTATCTCATGCACATGGCCAGATTGGTATTTGGGAAGCGCCATTTCTGCCAAGCCAGGTGGGGCACCTGTGTCAAATTTGTGGTAGATTACCAAAGCCTAGGAATTATGTCTTTCTTCAGGCTAACGAAGCTCTTTGCCATCACTGTCAAGTCAGACAGTCTGCTGCCATGTCACGTCACGTCACCTGGGTCTTGAGGATCAGCATATTCTACAATTCTGGAAAGCTTTTGAGTAATGCTCTGAAAAATGACAGGCTCTTGCATGTTCCTACTGTACTTGAGGAAATGCATTTCCTGTGATTAATGGCCTCGCTTCGTACTCTGCACAATGCTTTTTAAGATTTTTTTTCCCCTGCTCTAAGCCAAACCAAAGAATGTTTCCAGTTTCTCAGGCTCTATTTACCTTCTCTCTCGTTAGTGGAGGCTCTCTCCCCTCGCTTTCTGATGATTGTGCACATACTTAAAACCTTCTGACTATTTTCAGCTGCTACTGCTGCGTTCCAAAAATCTGACATGGGGGAACGCATCACCTCGCTGCTGGCGTGCAGCAGGCACTTCCCTTGGCCTGCTGCCCATTGCATTTGCAGTCCAGTGGGGGAACCAGGTAAAACTGTGTCTCCAAGGGTTTTGCAGGGCCTCATTGAGCTTGACATGTGTGCCCTGCTTCCTGACACCATCCCTGTAGCTGCTTTGGAGTTTCAAAGGCTACAGCAACTGGCAGAGTGAGGGCAGGGAAGAGAAGGCAGCTTGTGCGCGCAGGGCTGGACAGACAGGCAGCAGGCTGGGCAGCCAGCGTAGCCTTTCAGCTGTACACCATGGACCACCAGAGGATAATGCGCTGTAACTCCTTGACTAATTGTCAGCTCTTCAGAGCTATCCAGTCTTTCAGGCTGTAATCTCAGTTTGGTTTTTTTTCACTCTAACTTTTCCCTGATGACAATGTAAAATATTTTTAGTACAGTTCAAGTGTAAGGCACTAAAATTATACTACCTCACATAAGGGTTGCCTCATAGATACAGCATTCTATTTTCATGGACACTGGCGTGGGTGTTTCATAAAATATTGTAAACAATTTATTTGGTAGTGAAATAGCCCAGTAAGTGATCCTTCATTTTAGGTTGTTCTTGCAGCTCCACTGAGTTCTTTTCAGTGCTGTTTGCAAGCCATGACTGTGGAGAGTCCCTCTTCCCTTCCTTTCTTGCTAAACTTAAGTGAAAAGATGATTTTATTTAAGAAAAAGTATAAAATGTACCAGCTGAACATTGGGAGGTCCAAGAGTATTTGAGGTAGAGCAACACCTTTTGCTTGAATGAAGCAACTGCATTTATTTCCTACCACCTCTATATCTTTTTTAGTGTTATTGAGTCCCAGTGAAGAGATGCAGCATCTTGTTTCAGGTAGGATCTACGGGCACATTGCCCTGCTCAGACTGAGGGGGTGATGAGGCCACGACTGAGGTGTGGTACCAGAGCAGCAGCAGATGCCACAGACAGGTGAGGGGTGGTGTGGAGAGAGGCTGCTGCTGCTCTAGGCACCCCTCCTGTGAATCCATGGCTCTCTGTGATTTCTTTCCAGTGCTCCACAGGTGTAAATCACTTACTTGCATGAAAAGTCCTCAATTCAGACACATAAATGTGTGCTAATGTGCAAGAATTTCTATGGTGGGTCACAGGGTGTTTAAAAGGCACTGGAATAAAATAGATACATAAGAATTCAATTACACTGAAAAAAATGATTCCTACTTCTTTCCTTGGAGAAAGTGTCTTTCCTGCTTATTTTTCTCTGTTTTGACTTTCCATTTCTTTCTGAGCTCCCTGTAGTTATCTATGGCTCATTTATTTGCACTGTGTAACTGTTTAAGGTCCTGAGAGAGCTCAGCTAAAAGAAATGCTGTCACAGTTAGTGAACGCAGGACTTCATTCACAGCATATACATTTATCCACAGACATTTATTGTCAGGAGCATTGTCTTTGCTGTTATCCAGGTTTTCAGTTCTGTTTTTCTCTTTTAATATAGTGATTGTTTTGATAAATAATGTTGTTTTGATAAACAAAATGACCAGCATTTTGTTCAAAGTGAGTTTCCTGTCCTGGTGCTCCAGGACAGGAAATTTTATTTTTTAAATTCTTTAGCCTTAATATATGTAAGTGCTAAAATAACATGGTGCCCTTCACACCGCCACTGCTCTGGGACTCCAAGTGCAGATGAGCTGGGGGCAGTGAGACAGCAGCTGGGCACCTACAGGTGTGCCTTCCTGTTTGCAGTCTTGGTGCTCAACTTTCCAAAGACTCCTCAAGGCAGAGTGTCCAAATGGATTTCCTGAGGTTCTTCACATCCTTATAACCATTTTTCTCTCGTGTGCTTTATGCACACATCTCCAACTTTATCCACTTGCTGCACTGTAGCAGTGGACACGATTTTAAACAGTGCAAAATGAATGCTGCATTTCCACAGAGAATGTGTGTTTCATGGAAATGTTATTCCCAAGTACTATAACATAGTAATCAGAATATAGCATAACATAGTTATATATATAACTTTACTAACATATTAAAAGTCTGATAATTGAGAATAATTAATTTGAAATACTTCAGAATTCATATTGTTGTGTTTGCAACAGGTCAAGTGCTTGCTAATAAAATGGCTGCTCTTAACATAAGGGCACAAACCCAGGATCTCTGCTGTTCAGGAGGAAAGAGCTTTTTAAGGAGCAGCAGTGAAATTTGTACTGAGGAGGAAAAGACGAGTGTACAAGTGCTGTGGTGCTGATAGCCCGCAGCTGGTTGATTCTCTGGAGCATGACCAGTCAGCCCCGACATTACTCTAAGCAGCACTGCAAGAATTGATCCAAGAACTATTCGGAAAACTCTTGTGGCAAGATTACACTGAAGTTGAACTCTTTTTTCCTGTTTTGACTATTTTAAAAGTTTCAATGTTACCACTGCATTTTCTGTGAGGTAAATCTCTCACATATGCTGGCTTGGCCCATTTTGGCTATTTTTTTCATGATCAGCCTTGGTTTTCAGACCCTCCTTTCTGTTGTTTCCTGACACAATCTGGATTTGAGAATTGGCAATACACATCGTTAATGTCCATTTAATGCAGCTCTGTCTGACTTGTCTTCACAGGTGTCTTCACAGGGACAGTTATTGGGAGGAAAAAGAACAAAGCCAGTAAATGTAGTGCAAGTTTACTGAGCAGATGTGCCATCTCAAGAGGATGAAATCTTTCCTTTTTTTTGCATCTGGATTTTAATGACAACCTCAAATACTAAATATGTTTCTTTTAAGATTCAAATGTCCAAATAAGTTTTATCAATTACTGGTGGAAAGAAAAGCAAAAGTATGGGTATTTCAAAGAAATTAAAAAAACTCAAGGCCACTGGCACATGCTGGCTCTGCAGCAGCAGAACAGTCTCTTGTGTCAGGCTTTGGGGTGACGTTACTGCTTTCTCTTAGACAACAAATACACTGAAACAAAATCCTTAGATATTGCGTCACTGAACATTTTATGCATCAGGCTGCTTGTGATTTATGAGATTTAGCACTAGAAGGAACAGCTAGAAATCTAGTCTGATCTCCTGTTTATTTGAACCAGTTAGCCATTGCTTGAACTGTATCTGTTCCTTGACCCAGTACGAATGATTTTCAATTTAAAATATAAAGACAGCTGTGTTTGGAGAAATGGAAATTTCAGCCAGTCCAGTGCCTTCTCTCTTACCAGAGAGGCTTAGGGACAGAGGGCAAAGACAAGAAAACTAAAATCTGATCCATACTCTGCAATAACTTTCCAAATAACAGCAATGTGCAGCAAAGTCAAATGTCATAGCAACATCTTTTAGTAGCAGTTAAGAGATTTATTCTTCTACTCTGTAGTAAAGTACATTTTCCTTCAGTAGATCCCAGTTTATTGAACAAATGGATTTCTCTAAATTAATATCTGGTCCCCATCATGTTCTATTGTTTCATTAATCTGTAGGTGAGCACCAAATTTGTTCTTATTGCTTCTGATTAATATAATGATGTTGACCAATATGAGACATAGTAACAATTCTTAAATAATCCCCCTAGTTACACAGCCTTTCACCAAGTTTTCCTTATCAGTGCTCAAGAACTGTTATTTGGACATTTTTAGATCTGTTAAATAAGGGCTCCAGAGATGAACAATGCCATTTTTAATCAGAATATTATGTTTTATTGCTTTGAATGACTAACAATATTCCCAAATAAATCACCTTTAAAAATAACCTTTGCCATCTGAATTTGTAGTCTGAAAGACTATGACCTTTCTAGGTTTTTGTTTGTTTTACAGCAGCTACTTGCTTGACATTAGTTAATTCTGAAGCACATACTAGCTTTTCCATTATTTTGCCTGGATATAATGTTAAGCTATTCAAACTGTAGTTATCCATATTTCTGCTTATATATTTAATTTGTTTTTTAAAACTAAGTATCTTCCAGTCCTTTGATACATTATTATCATCAGCAGGTTCATTAAAAATTAGCACCACTGGCATAAATATCACTGTGGAAAGTTATATAAGCGTAGTTTCTTTAAAATATTTCTCTTTCAGTTAATGTAGTTCAGAGTTTCCTTTAGATTTTTGGAAGTAGCCATTCTGAAGCCTCACATATACTGTATTCTTTGGGGCTATCCTTTGTTTGGTTATGTTGGATGCAATGAGGTCATGAACATTGGTTCCTAGGCAACGACCAACTTCTACTCCAGTGATTAATTCATCTTTATCCATCATACGAAGTCCAAAGCAAAGTAGCCTTCTGTGCCAGAAACTTACAATCCATAACTTTAAGAAACCTTATGACATTTCATTAGTGGGAGACTTTGAGCACATCTTCCGAATGGAAGTTGCTCTCTGTAACATCTGCGTGTTCCTCATTTATTTTAGTACTGCAGATATCAATAATTTTTGCCAGGTAAATAAGCTAATATTAATCCATTTACTTTGAAACACTTTCTTGATTCTATATTTAGTGAGACAGAGATACATACATTTGCAAGTATGAACTATATAACTGGACAGAGAAGAATATTTTTGCGAGGTATTTTGCATTTTTATAGCACCTTAATCTTACCATCCTAAATGGCCTCTAAAAATGAATTGATATACTATTGCTAGAAATTTATGCCCGTCACTGCAGTTTCTTCCCTCAGTAAAGTATTGAGCCCAATAAAATGTTATTATCCTGATTCCTTGTAAGTAGGGAAAGGGAAGGGTAAAGTGGTTAAGTTCAGCATTTTAAACGTGGGCATCTCATCCATATTTAGGCACCTCTGTGGCCTGATTTTCAGAGCTGCTGAGTGCCAGCATGATCCCATTAGAGTAACTTATCAAGGTCATGCAAAAACCCTGCACCAGGAATAGGCTTGACTCCGTGCCCTGTGTGTTAATGATTCGTAAATCCAAAATAAGGTATCAACTCTTTTATGGGTAAGGCAAAAAAGCCCAGAGTTTCTAAAAAAAAAGAAGAAATGGTCCACATCCCCTCACCTCCAGTTTCATCAGATCCAAACAACTTCATCTCCACCAGTTGTACTGAGCTCACTGCCATCTTATGCTGTTTTGCAGTTCCCCAAACTAGCACTAGTCAGAGCACAGAAGAGCTGCTTTAATCAAGCTCTTCAAGGCCTCTGCCCCTTGTCTTATTGCATTTCTCCATCTGTGGGCTGCTCACCCTCCTCCCAGAGCAAGCAGGGGAAGCTGTATCCTGGTCCCTCTGGTGAATGGCTACAGAGGACACATAGGCAGCTGTAGGAGGTGGTGGCCTGAGACAGATTTCAATGCAGCAGCGTGAAGATGGAGAACAAATGCAAATTTCTGTAGCAGAGAGCAAAGGAATGGCAGGAGGCAAAGAAAATGATGGCAATTTAATTGTTCAGCCCTAGATAAGAAGTCCTATGACTCGGAGACTCTACGGAGGCTATTGTCTTATAGCTGTATGCCATAGAGGTTTTATTTCATAGGGCTGGAAAGTGAAGGGAATAGAGGCATTAAGCCTTAGCCACCAGCTGGGCAGGGAATTCAGATGCTGCCAGAGCAGGATTGTTGAAATGAAAAAGTTATGTTTAGAATGAGTTCACTGGAACATGACCCTGTCTGCACAGGATTTCTTTCTTTCTTTCCTTTTCTATTAATTTTTGGTAAGTGGCAGGCAAGTTCTGGGTCAGATTTCCTGATATGAGAGAAAAGAGAAGCAGAGAGAAATAAAAATTTTGGAAGAGCAATTAGCCAGAAAAGAGGACTTAAGAAATGGCATCCCTGCCTGCCATTTACCTCCTCCCCTGGTTTACCCCTCACCTTCATCAGAGAGCAGGGACTGAGGGAGGAAAGACCGATGGGAGCAAGGGACAAACATTGTCTTTTACAGGTATTGAGTAGTCTGGCTCATTATATGCTGTCTGGTGCAGGGTCTTAACTGCTTACCTTCCTTTCAGCATCACCTTTAATTAAGCTCCCATAAGGGTCATCATGAGCATGGGAGCTTGGATTTTTTGTTCTCCACTCTTTTTTTATACTGAACTGACACACTAGCCAGATTTTCCGAAGTGCACAACTCCCTTTTGTATCAGATTTTCCACCAGATGAAAGCGTGGGGAAAAAAAGGGCGAATGTGATTTTGTAATTTTTTTTTTTTTTTTTTTAAAGCTGAAGAACTTTATTTTATATCCATTCCCTCTTTGATAATAAAGGAGCTGGCATTGTACCTTTGTTCTAAAGCCTGCTAGGTGAGATTTTCCCACTGTGCTCCCACAGCTCCACTTTCAGGATAGCAGATTGATTCAGTGGGGAGCTGTTCTCCTGGTGCTGCAGGGAGGTGTGCAGCACTCATGGCATTCTCCTCTCCCCAGAAGAGCCCCAGAGAGCCCCATGTACTGTGGACTACACCCCTGTGCAGTCCCAGGCAGGACATGTTGGCGCATTATCTCCCGAGGAATAGATGTCCCAGGTTGCACTTCCAGCCCACAGCAGGTACAGACAGTGTTTTGGCTTTAGAGAGCAGCTGCTGAAGAGCTTGACTGTGGATGTGAAGACAGCCCTGGACAGTAAGCAATTTAATGGGAGGTCTTCACCCTGGTTGTCATGGCCACCCCAAGAGATGTACAGCAAAGGGTGTCCCGCTGAAATACACTGCACAGGTCCTCTGTCATAGCTGCAAAAGTAAACCTGACTCTGGTGAGATTTTGCCTCATTCTGATCTTCTAACACTTGGGGATTCTCATGAAAGTGAAAAACCATGTTTTCCATAGCTTGCAACACAGGGAGCAGGGACCCATTCCCAAAATATAGTCTGCTCAGAACATTTTAGATGCTCTGAAGTAGCTAAGCCACCCACACAGAGCTGGTAGAAGGGACTTAGGGATCCCTGGGAGATCCACATCCTTCTGAAGCCACAGCTGAAGGTCATGCCAGATACTCTGCAGCTCCTGAAATGGCATGAGAAGCCTATGTTGAGGCAATTTAATGCTTCCCTGGGAGTTCATGGAGACTGCAGGATCCGGCTGGGTTAGACACGACAAGCACTGTCATTCACATGTTTTGTTTTGCATGTGTCTGTGTGACAAAAACCAGCAGGAGAGGTGCAAAATTGACCTTTGATGACACCCACCTGGCCCTTCTCAGCTTTGACTTCTACACTGATTTTACCTTTTAATATGTCCAAATTTGGCTTTTATGGAGAAATGAAGATTTTCCTGGTGAGTATTACTAGAGATTACCTATGAGCAGTCATAATTAGCTCCAGCAACAGCATTTTCTCCAGTGTTGAAAGGAGGGATAATCTCAAGGTGCTCTTGGCTGGCTGCAGCATGGAACCTATTTTAAGGCTCTTCTGTGGTGGGGGAAGGCATGAGCTCAGGTGAGTGGGATGGAAGATCTCTACAGCCACAGGAAAATTGCCCTGCACAGGTTGAATGAGTCAAATCGTCCTGTCTACTTTATTTGCCTTTCCTGTTCCCTCTCTGCCTATGCAATCTAATAGGCTGAAAAAAACCTCACAGAGAAGTGCAACTGATAACTGGCTATAAATGTGGGACAGGCGGAAGTTTCCTAGATTTCCTGCTGCTGCATTTTGCTGAATTAGGAGACTAACGGTCGTGGAAGAGTTTTCAAGGTTTTATAACAAAGATTCCAGTCTCTGGAGGTTCATTAAATGCTAAACTCTTAGCACAGTTGAAAGGAAAATATGACAAGAAAATAAAAACAAAAACCGCTCAAAAAGGATAAAGTAGCAGGGAAAAGATTTGCTTGCTTTCTCTGTAAACAAGTTAGAAAGATTATTTATTGACATGAAAACAGTTTATAAATTATGAGGCTGAGATAGAACTTGAGCTCAAGACTTTTAATCAACATTATGTTTTGCTTCCATATTCCCTGAGACTACACAGGGTCCTAAGAAGAAATTATGTCAGGAACAGAAAGAAAGGACTATTTTGTAGGCTTCACTGTTTGTCTATGTTCCACACTGTGATTGACCCAAAACCTTCATAAGGAAGGAAAATAAGAAGCAAAGGAGGGGAAAAAAGTTAATTTCTTTCAACATCTTCTTAAAAAATGACAGTGTAGGTGCAAATGACATGGCTTGGGCCTGCTAATTACCACTGCTGTCCATGGCAAAAAATATGGACAAGACAGATACGGAATTCTCTGTTTCCATAAGCTTGCAACCTCTGCCCTTTCCCAGGTCTTTCTAGCTTGGGTTCTGTATAGTAGGAAACTTTCCTGCCAAAAACTTTATCTGAGTTGACATATTTCCATGAAAAAAACTTCAGTGTTGATCCATAAACACTTTCTCATGAAGTAAATAAACAAAATTCCACACTAGGTCTGCTCTGTGTGGTCCCTCACTAAATACCAGACCAGATAGGCAAATAATTTTGACAGCATTTTTGGACACAGGAACTGTCCTAGAAAAAAGGCTCCATTGTGTCCTTAAGTAGAGCTATTGGAGAGGAGATAGTCAAACTCCTACACCATACCGGAGCAAGAAATCCTCACAGAAAGAAAACACTCATCTTTTTCTGCTGCTGGTGAGCTCATCCCATGAGGCAGCATGATTTATGATAGCCCTTGATCTTTTTATCTTGACTGGTAGTTTTCAGATCCTTTAATTATGCACAAGTAGCAAATTTTTTTTGTGAGATCTGTGAGCTGCAGGGCTGGCTAATGGAAGATGTTAGCTTCAGTTTTTGTGAGCTTTTTTGAAAGCAATTTCAAAGTTAGGTAAATAGCTCAGAAACACCCATTGTTTTATGCAGGTGAGGCAACCACTCGTACATCCCCTGAACTCTTTGATTGTTTTTCTCCGGAAAGAAAGAACTTTTCCATTTTCCAGGGCTGTGTGGGTTTGCTTTTGCTGGCAGGGTGGAGAAGGAATGGATGTTGCATAAAGATAATTTCAGGGAAGGTACTGTACCAAAACTTTCTTGTAGAAAAACTTTTGCGTGCAATATGACCCCTATGTTGTATGTAGCACAACACATAAAAAATGTTGAGTCATTCACCACTTAGGATGTTTTTGAAAATATTAATTTCTACCCTGTTAAAGCATCTTGAATTTTACATGGCAGAAATCTCCACCATGCACTCTACTTTTCAATTCATTAACCAATAGTAGCAAAAGCAGGGAAAATAGCAGAAAGGTGATACAAAATGATCTGAGAGGAAGGTGTTGTAAAAACACAAATGAGCAATCTGATTAAATCTGATTTAGAAAAACAGTTATCAGATAAATATGACCCAAAAATCTAGTAAACAAATTGAAGACAAATATTTAGAAAGAAACTATGTTCAGCAAGAGAAATTACAACCAAATACAATAATTTTCAAAGCAGCCAGAAGATTTCTAGCTCTTGCCTGCTTTTGCATTGTGATCTAGAATATTGCCTGAGATGCTTCAATTAGAAACCTGAGATGCTACGGTGATATATATGCAATAAAACGCCATTTCTAATTGTGTATTCTAAACCCAAACGCATTAATTAAAGAAAATTAAGGGTTTGTCAGGCAGAAGGCCTGTGCTGGCCTGCAGAGGTTCCTGTCCCCCAGCTGTCAGTCAGGGTCCTTCGTTTCAGATGTGGAAACTGAGCGAGGTACGTTGCTGCGCTGCGTCGAAAACAAGGTCAGTTGATGGTGACTCACATGAACCCATGTCACTCTGCTTCACAATGGGGGAGCAGCACATGCACAGTGAGCTACTGTGTCTCAGCTGACAGTCTGGAGCAGCCAGCTGGATCCTGCCTCTTGCATCGTGTCACAGCCTGGGAGGCTAAGCCACGGCATGATTTATCTCCATAAACTCCACGGAGTATCATTCTAGGCGCATAATCTGCAAAGACATGTCTCCAGATCAGAGAGTCATGAGAAAAGAGCCACATAATAAAAGGCTTGGTTTATTTATAGATAGACCAAATATCAACAGTACAAAAATTATAACTAGGGAAAGATATACATGAGAATATTTGAAAGACACAAATATTAATGAACAAGTAAATTGTTTTTGACAGTGCAGATAGACACTAGTAAGAGAGGATGGGGCTGCATCCTGGAAAATAGTTCTCATGTTTTGATTATTGCATAAATTGCAAGCAAACAGCTCCCAGTCAGTGACACAGACCCAGCTGTGCTCGAAATGATCCCGCATGTGGCCTGTGGCAAGTAACTCAGGATTTTGCATCTCTGATTCAGAACTTATTTATTTCATGGGGGGCTGTTATGAAACTCAATTAACACTTGCAAAGCTTTTGGATGGCAGTTACGGCATAAGCGTGAGGTATTATATAATGGGATGAAATTAAGGACAGTGAAGTCTGATTATCAAGGAAAAAAATCCCAACAACGTAATCTGTTAGACTGGGGAATAATGCCATAGGGGAAGCAGTGGATGACTCATTGCTTGAGTCAATTAAATCTGGGCTGGATGTGGCACCAGCAAATATAATGTAGGGCACAACCTTCTAGTAGGAGAGATGGTACACATGACCTTATTTCTGTGATCTTATGCTTGGCTGTATAACCAACCAAGATTATATGAGCTCATATAAACTTTACATCATTTCTCATGTGTTTCTCATGTGTTTAAGGACTCTCAAAACATTGTTGTGGTCTGTGCTCAATTGATGAATACTTAATATACTAAAGTACTGGAGATCATTAGCATTCCTGAGGTTGTCTGGCATGCTTTGTTTATGCAGCGTGGAAATGGGAAATATTTCTTTCAGCCTTTATGAGATATTGGCAGTGTCACCTCTTATATCCATCAGCCTACCAATTATTTGACAAAATATGCTGATTATTGAAATTGCACTGTTAATAAGCATCAGTGCCAGAATATTATTAGGACGTAGAGCCTGTGCCACATGGAGGACACAGACCATGTAGTGGGTGCTGTGCAACTGCTTGATTCTCTCCTCACTTCTGTAAATAACAGAATTTGTGGATTGACCTGTTTTTGTCTTCCATATCCTTTATGACTGGTTATCAATACAAATTTTTCTTCCCCCTGGAACAGCTTATTTGCCTACTTATGCCCTCTCTAGAAACTGAGGATGAATTGCTAGGTTTTAAGAGGCTTGCAGAGAGGAGGAAAATTGAACTTTTTTTAAAGAGGCATCACATAAGGCTATGCTCCAGTCACATCCAGCCTCCCTTGAAGTTTCTTTGTTAGGAGCCCACTTGTCTTCCTTGTTTAAGCCATGAAAGGCAACAGGCACTGCTCGAGAATGATTTCGATTTTCAGCATCTCTGTGAAAGGATCTTATCTTCACTGAACAAAAAAAACCCTCTCAAACATTTTTCTTGCTAATATATTTAAGTGTACCTTGAGCTGGGCTATGTCCATTTATAGATATTTGGGCAAACAGTCTCTGAAGACACAGCCTGGCAGATGTGCACTGTACTTAAAGAAGTAACTCAGCCACTGGGTTTGCGTGACCCTGACATGCGTTTACCATCTGCTGTTCAGCTCCAGAATATTTGAGTCTACAACACTCAATGCACAAAAACAAATCTGATATTGCTGTGCTTGACCAGGTATATCAATAAAACTGGAACCTTCTGGGCCGGTGTATTGATATCCATGGGTATATCTACTGCCTTGCTCCCTAATACTTGCTTAAAAGAAGTAACTTCTTGCAGTATCTGCACCAGAGGTGTTCTCTGGGGCATATTGCAGCCAGGCCAATGCCACTGACCAGCCTGACCCCTGGACGTGGCCAGCCTGACCCCTGGACGAGGCCAGCCTGAAGCCAGCCTGGAGCAACCGGACAGACATGACAATGCTGTTGTTGACAAATGTTTGCTGTGGTGATCTCATGGTGATGCGATGACATTAAGTTGAACAAACAAAGCAGTGGCTAATTGACTCATCAGTAAACATTCAGCTAAACAGAATTAAATGGAGAGAAAACTCTGTGAAATGATTTAATTTAATTGGAAGCTCCTGATGGCAGGGTTTTATTAATTATATCTTCACATTGCTGAGGGGGTACAAAATGAGAGACTGGAAAAGTTTCAGAAGGTTGGTGGAAAGAAGCATCCAAATTTCAGGAGAGATTGGTGGTTTCTGTTTGGGTTTTTTTTCGTTCGAAAGGTAACACAAGCCACTTTGAATGAGAATTTTTAATGTTTTTTTCATTTATAAGCTGAAAAATAAAAAATACATTCTGTAATAGGCAGGATGTCAGAAACACACACCTTACACACTGCCCTTAGCACTCACACCATTAATAAAAATCACTATTTCTAAACTATCCAAAATAAAAGCCAATCTTCATGTAAATTAACAGAATTTTAATGGGTAGTTTTCAACTTCTAGTCAGTATTTCAGTGAAAAGAAGGCTACAAACCCCAGAATTTTATTCAAGGCAGGTCCTGTTTTCAACATTAGCTCTATACGGAGGTGGAAATTTGGCTTAAAAGGCAACCTCTTTCTTTTTGGGGCTGTTTGAATATAGCACTTCTCACACAAAATTTCTGAAAGTATTTTGTGATCACACTGTTGATATAATTGTTACAAAACCTGTCTTGATGAACCATTTCCATCCTGCTGTAAGCCTTAGAAAGATTCTTACTGTGATGTTTCTTTTAACTACAACTTTGTTAAAATAAATGTTAAAGTTCAGAATGAAAACTTCCAACAGGAAGGGACCTGTATCAATTTAAAAGTGGTAAGCCTCCAATTTGACAGCCTCAGCTGCTACTTCAATTTTCATGTTCCCAACACCACCCTACCAGGTTTTATGAGCAGCTGTGTTAGCACCACACATTTTTCAATGGCATTTGTTGTGAGAGATCTCAGCTTCCCGCGGCAGAGCAGCCTGCAGTGGTCACACACCTCCCAAGACAGCTACAGAGGCGTTCCTTCAAAACTGACTATTGCAACATTGAGCAGCACCTACTCATGCTCCTGCTTATTTCTGCCAGACTAAGTGTGGTACTTTTTCGTGTTTACAGCCCTTCCTGGCAAGGACCTGCAGGCAGAATCTAGATTAAATGTACCAAGATGTTCATGGCATTATTACGCAGGAGAATCAGATATAATATGTGGAGGATAAATTTGTAATTATGGTGATACATACACAATATGTGGGCTAGTTCCTTAGTCTTTGCATGAAGATAATTCCTTCTTAGAGATCCACACATTTAACATCACCTGTCTAAACTTTCACAATAATTATTTACATTATTTTAATAATGAATTAAAATAGGAGTGAGGATTAAATGAGGAATAACCTTATTCCTTTGAAACTTGATTAATGATATTTACCAACTATAAAATATTCTTAATGCTTTTGTTTGGAGTACCTTCTGATGGCTCTGTATCAAGCCCAAATCAGATACTTCGGGTGTGCTAAAAACACAGGATTCCAAATGACTCACAAATCTGCACTGTATGTGGCGCGTGTGACTTTGAAGTTCAGCTCAGAACTGAAGATCTTCAGTGGAAAAGACAGTGCTGCTGCTCCGTCTGCTGTTGAATGCCCATAATGCTCACAACTTTTGATTAGTACTACTTACACCAGTAATCAGCACCGGCTTCTGCTTTTCCCTTTCTTGCTATTACTACATCCTCCCAAACAGCACATTTATCCATCAGATGGTTTCTATATGTGATCCGGGATTTATGGAAATCAGTAGAAAAAATTTTCACACTGCTGACTCAGGAAGGAACTATCTTAATTTAGATGAGTTTGGTAAGCTTGCTTGGTAGAGAGCAAATGATGCTCTAATTGATACCCTCAGTAGGAAAAGGTGATAGTGAATAGATTTAAAAGATTAAAATGCCTTTGACTAAGGTGGTTGAAATGCCAGGATGTGCTAGGAAACAGTAAACTCAGACCCTGGTGCTTAGGTTACTGCCATTTTGTGCATGAATAGGAAGTTCTTAATTCATTGTGTTCCTTCAAGAATGTCATCATTTTATGAAGAAGACACATATAGGCAAATACCAGGGCCTTTACATAAATAGATGAGGAAACTGGATGAACAGACTATCACTTCAGGCTCTTCTACTGAAGAAAAAAAATTCCAAGTTAGGTGATTCACAGCTTTCCAAGCTGGGTTGGAAAAATGTATTAATTTTACAAATTATTTCAGCTGTCAGTTATTGAAAGAGTCTTTTACTTTAGTTTGTCTCACACTAGAAAAATCAGTTTCTTTAGCTGATTGCTGGGTTGGTGAAGGACAACAGGCAGGTTAATCAGAACATATAGGCACAGCAGGGATAAATATTGTGCTAAATTTAGCAAGGCATTCTCCTAGATTGCATGAGCAGCAGTAGGTGTAACTGCTCTCTATATTAGGATCAACCATCACAATGAATTTACAGGACTCCCAAGGGCAGTAGATTCAATTGATGCTGCCATGGCTAAATGCCAGTTTTTCTATTGCCAGGTAACCCTGATTTTCTGTTTTTCTTAATCAGTAACCACAAAATGATAGTAAAAAAAAAAAAAGTAAGTTACAAACATACATACATATATACATATATTTGTCAAAAATGGATTGGGGAGGAGCAAAAGAACTGTCTGAAGACTATTAAAATGATGGTGATTCTGTCAAAGCTTTGTTTTGCATTTGCTTAGTTTTACACAGGGTTGGATCAACTAATGAAAGAATATAAATGCTTTATTCAAAAGTGCAGGACTAAAGACTAGGTAGGTCTGTATCCTTATATACAAACACTCAAATAAAATACCAGTGGAAAATTGCTTCTGACCTTTAAATTGACACCCCAGGAATTAACATTGGTGGGAGTTAACGGGCTTTAACATTATTAACTGTCTTATTAACTGATCGAAGTGCTTACTGGCAAACTGATTAGTTGTTCAATTAGGTATTCCGAGAAAAGTAAATCCATCAGCCATTAATTCTTCTTCTAGTAACAAAAAGAAGGTAATAGTTTCTTTTCCAAATTGGGAAGGTGTTTAAGGTGGTATGGAAGGAAAACATTCTGTAACAGAGACTAGGTTTATATCCCCTTGGAAGTACTTGATGAGATCTGTTATAACTTCTCCCGGGTGTATCTCAGGCTGAGGTAGAAAGGACTTGAGATTGTGGATCTACACCTGAGCTGCTTCAAATGCAGTATCCTGCCCTATGTCCCTATCAAGTGTCCTTAAGAAACAGATTTCCTTTGAGACCATGAGGTGAGACTCTAAGTGGTGGTGTTAGTCCCTTTACAGTAACGACTTTAAAATAAATGGATTATGCTGTCAATTCTTACATTTCTGGGTAACAGTTTTGACTTGGTGTGTTCCACAGATCCATTAAGCTTTATGCTGGCATTACCATTTCCTTCTTTCTTTTCAACCTCGATTTACAGTCCACTTTTCTCTCTTTACTGACTTGGGATTACATGGCCAAAGCTGATGAAATTCAACTTTTTAGTCAGAATTAACAGTGCGGTGTCATGTGCTGTGCTTCTTTGCTATTGGTTAATGTGAAAAATCTTGGCCATTGCTAATTTTTTTCAATTTATGAAATGTTAGCTCGTGACAGTGGCTACCACTGGAAGCACTGAATATCAATTAGCTTGACTAAATGAAATAACAATTTCAGACAGGAAAAAAATTACTTTGGAAAATTCCAGCTGAATTTAATCATAATTAATGCTTAGGCATTAATGCTTAAAGGCATTTGTCAAAGCTGTGTAATCTGGCGACTAAATTCTTTTCCTAGAAAACACTTTTACAGCTGTCTTATCAAGGCCTGTATTTAAAGGAACAAAACCAATGCAAGCCTTGGAATTCTGTATTTCAAGGATGATTTGTGTTTTGTCTGCTAAACGACTGCCACTGAAAACAAAAGAAGAGAGGAGCAGTCATTCTGTAGGTAGTGCATATGTCTTGGAGTGTAAACCAAGTTTCAATCTTCCATCTACCATTATTGATCCTTCACTCAAACCCCTGGGAAGATGAATCAGAGCTTCTCCCCCTGCCACTTCCTATGACACACACTATGTTTCTTGCACAGCAACTTTCTCTGTGTTTTCCAGCCTTTAACTGAAGGAGACCAGATCAGATATTAGGATGAAATTCTTTACTGTGAGGCTGGTGGGACACTGGAACAAGTTGCCCAGAAAGACTGTGGACTCCCCATCCTGGGAGGTGTTCAAGGTCAGCTTGGATGGGGCTTTGAGCAGCTTCGTCCAGTGGAAGGTGTCCCTGCCCATGGCAGGGGGCTTCGAGCTCAATGATTGTGAAGGCTCCTTCCAAGCCGAACTGCTGTATGATTCCATAATTCCATCTGAAGGTCCTTTCACAGCTGCATTGTGCAGGGGTAGATTCTGCCTGTAAAGAAAGTAAAGTTTCCCAGGAATTTTTTACAAGCAGAGTCAGTGTCCTCTGCATGTGAATCAGCACATGAAGGAATTGCATCAATGTAGAACTGGTTTATAGGAAGAAATGCTAGTGGTTTTGCGTGTTCACACAGGTCTAAAATGGATACTCCAGTTTTGTTGAATCTTAGAATAAATAGAAAGAATAATTTTTCAAATGAATGTGTCCTACAAAAACACAAGAAGTCAAATTGTGGAGAACAGACCAGAATATAGGCCTTTGTCTGGTGTTTTGATGGTCACTAAGAACAGTGTTTGATTCATAATTTTGCTTCTGTCATTCTCTATTTCTTGGGTTTGAAGAGGGAACAGACAGACATTCATCTGACAGACATTCATCATGCATTTTAAAATTTACAGCAGGTTGATTTGAATATGGCACTGCGAGTTTGTAGTTTTCCTTTGTAGAATCAAGAGAAAATATGGTACTGTACCCTGCCAGGGCACTTTGTTACCACTGGAAATTTGCAGTGTGAATTACTTAATGTATTGGAAATCTTAAAGATGTCTTTGTAATAGGGGTATAAAACCTGTGATAGTATGAATATTATAAGGAGATGGTACTGATTTGTAGTTTTCTAGCTAGACATAGTAATGTTTTAGCTTTGTTCTGAGATGAAATACGAAATATAAAGCTCACTTGAGACCACATACTTACAGCCTTTAAAATACTTAGTCAGCTGAGGAATTAGCTTATTCTCAGTAGGAGTTAACATAGGCTATTTTAAAGCTCAGTGTTTACATAGGTCACAGAAGTTGAAAACATCTGGAGATGCACTTCATGCACTATTACTATCTATGTAAGTAAAGGAATTTTGTAAGTGCAATGTACAATAAATAGCCTATTGAAGGAAAAATAGAAGAAACACGAACAATAGCAGTCACTTGTTAACTAGAGTAGGTTAACTTTTGTTCTAAAGACCTCTTGTTGTGATAAGGCTGACACGCCAATTAATTTATGACCAAGATTTAGACCAGGTGCATGAGATTTCTTTTAGCTGTGGTTTATACTGGGGTGTAACCAACGCTGATTAAAAAATACTACTTACTCTAGAACTTAACTGGGTGCCAAATATGCATTTAGGGCCCTATTCTTCAAGCTGCTCAGTGTTTCCTGTGAGGCAGTCATCAACTAGGAGGGGTGTTGGACCCCTTCTTAAAGGTCTGACTGAGTGTTGAGGGCACTCAGCCTTTGATCTTTTTTAGTTCACAAGAAGCTCGAGGCACAAAGTGCTATAAATGCTTACTAGACTCAATTGTATAGTATTACTTATGGACAGAATTTGGGGTTTAATGGTTTATTTTCTTGTAAAACTGTTTGGGACTAATGGTACTTCCCACCTGACATATTGTCTAACCCTCTGGACTCTGGTAAGATTTGTCAAGAAACTGAAAGACCTTTCTATTTCAAAATGCCCTGAGTTTCAGAAGTAGCCACTTACTCTCCCGTGTCCATTCAATCAGAGCTGGGGCACTGCTGAACCACTCTGGAAAACCTGCAATCTCTCAGCCCCAGTACTACACAAACAAGATTATGATCAAACAGAGATTGTTTCCTTTGCTGAGTTGCCATTTCACAGTCAGAGGAATTGGGAGATATTCCTACAGTCCTCACCACTTTTCATCGTTCCTAGTCATTATTTCATCCTTCCCAGAGCACAACTCTTGTTCTGCCACCTGAATGTCTATATCCTTTTTATAGTGGTCAAGCAGAAGTTGTCCGGGACACTGGATGTTAAACTTTGAGTGATTTAAGGGAAAATTTGTCCCTTTCTTGATGTTCTGGAGGTGAAGCATCCTGACAGAGAAGTCAGTATAAATAAATTAGAAATAGCAAATTATCTGGTCACTTCAAAAACATCATCCAAAAAAATTATATGGATCCCTCAGGAGGGAGCTGGAAATTTTTTACTTACAAGTACTTCCAGGATATGTTTAGTTGCCACAACTTGAGACTTCTTTTCACTTGATTGCTAAGGAAAAGGTTATGCTTTGGGCCATAAAGCGGCAGAAGGGAAGTACACCTACCCCACTGGAGTGTCTCCTCTCCTCTCCTCTCCTCTCCTCTCCTCTCCTCTCCTCTCCTCTCCTCTCCTCTCCTCTCCTCTCCTCTCCTCTCCTCTCCTCTCCTCTCCTCTCCTCTCCTCTCCTCTCCTCTCCTCTCCTCTCCTCTCCTCTCCTCTCCTCTCCTCTCCTCTCCTCTCCTCTCCTCTCCTCTCCTCTCCTCTCCTCTCCTCTCCTCTCCTCTCCTCTCCTCTCCTCTCCTCTCCTCTCCTCTCCTCTCCTCTCCTCTCCTCTCCTCTCCTCTCCTCTCCTCTCCTCTCCTCTCCTCTCCTCTCCTCTCCTCTCCTCTCCTCTCCTCTCCTCTCCTCTCCTCTCCTCTCCTCTCCTCTCCTCTCCTCTCCTCTCCTCTCCTCTCCTCTCCTCTCCTCTCCTCTCCTCTCCTCTCCTCTCCTCTCCTCTCCATTTCCTCGAGATTTCCAGGTAGGAAACAAGCCATTTCACTGAAGCCTGCCTGGAGCCACATGCCTGGAAACTTGCTTCCCATACTGCAACCAACACTCCTCTGCCCATAGTGTGTGTCCATGATTTGGGGATGCTGAGAAGGCTACTTCACTGTTGAAGCTGCCACCAGACTACATTCTGAAAAGGTAGACAATTCTGGGTTGCAGGTAACTCAGGCTTTTTGTAAACAGGGGGAAAAAAAAGATAGTAATCTTGACAAAACTGACTTGTGCCTAACTTCTAAATTAGTGATAGAAAAGGTCTCCAAAAGGAAGTGTCTGGTTTCCCACAAAGAGGTTAAAGAGAACAGGCATTTTAAAGCCTCCGTGGAAAGACCTGACCTGCCTGATTATGGCATCTAAGCTTAGGATCTAATTCATCTACTTTCTAGGGTAAGTGCATTATTTAAGGGAAGGTATCTTTCTTGGTTCAAGTCAGAATGTTTAGATCAAAAAGACAGCTCATGAGTCATGCAGATACTGTTAAAAAAATCAAAACTAGTTTTGACTCCTTCTCTGAATTGCTCCAATTGTCTGCATGTCTCTATATCATATGTTTTTACCTCTGTTCCTCACAGAGTTAGATGACTACTGCCTCCATTTAGTGAGGGTCAAAGTCTTACATATGGAAACAGGGAATGGCTTCAAGAGTTAAGCTCTTTTGTTTAAGTCACCTCGTGTGGATGCACATGATCAGTAATCTCAAAGAGCTGTATCTGTAGTAGCAAGTATCCCTCTCACTCACCTGATCAGGGCATTGATTATACAAATACATTTTAACCAATAAGCTCCACAGCACCCACATTTTCAAACTGTCAAGAGGCAAAACAGAAGCATATGGTCTCCTGATTTCCTCAAACCTACTATAAAGAACAGAGATCCATTAAATACATGAAATGCCTCAAAACATCTCAGTGGTGTGTTGATCCTGAGCCTGTTTAGCACTCGCGTTGGTATGTAACACAGTAGGGTTTACTGCAGATTAGAATGAGGCAATGTGTTGCCAGTTTGAAAAGAGTGTTAACAATTAAAAAAGTGCCAATCAAAGCAAAAAGATGAAACATTACACAGCTATTAAGAATATTATTCAGTTCTTTTAAATGATTGCCAATTTAGATACTTCTCTTGTTAAATCATTCTTGTTAGCTATTGTACTGAATGCCAGTTTTCAAGAACAAGACAGTCCACAAGCTTAGCTCATTAATGAAGACACAACCTGGTAGGTAATTTTATAATTAAAATGGGTATTTTGAGCACTAGGCTGACTTTTGCTACTAATCCAACTCTAAGTTGAGTAAGAGGTTTTATGCAAAAGAATTTTAAAGCTAAATTGTAAGAGTAACAGAAGAGATTGAAAGGGAGGCACAGTTGAACATTTTGACTGTTTTGAGCAGAACAGCCTTAAAATGTTCTGTTTATTAACACAGTGGAGAAAGGTTTGTGTAAGGTTAATGTTAGAATCACTTAGGATGGTAATTCCTTCTGCAAAGCATCTGCATAAATTAGAAAAAGCTGCCAGATTTCCATCTGTTAGCAATACAACTTCAGTCACAAAGACAACTGTCGTGACAACCACACTGAGTTAGTCTTTCAAATAAAACCTGTTAAAAGCTACTGCCCTCCAGCCTCCACCCACTGCAGTTAATGGCATTAAATAGCACTCTAACTGGTATTTATTTTCTTAGGCATTCCTCACTTGTGCAGCTGCTGGCACACTGGCCTTTGATTTTAAATAACCTCAACAGGATAAGAGTTTACAGTCTCTGAAGGTCATGATGTATGTGAAGTGCTTGTCTGAAAGAAACATCCAACCTGAACTTTCTCAGGCTGATGTTACTGGACTCTGTATGCTTGTCTCTCACCTATTTTGCATGGTCTCATGTCTGGGAACTGTGATGGTTCAGATTATTTCTTCCAGATGATGGCAAACCACAAAGAGACCACTGAGGCTGTTCTGGACAACTGGTCTAGGTTTAAAGGTGGTGGGAATCACCTTTAGGGCCTTTCTCCCCTCCCCATCCAAGCTCCTCCTGCAGTTTTTTATGAACTTGGGTGGCACAGCAAGTTCAGGCTGGTTTCAGCTCATCCATGAAATCTGTGCTGACAACAATATCAAAGCTATTAGAAAATTCATTTGTGGAAGGGCTCTCACTCAACAGTCTATTTTTACTCAGGCATTTCAGTGTCTCAGGGCAGCACATATAACGCCCGCTGACCTCTGCAGGGATAGGCTTAGTGTTTCTAAAGCCCTCACGGAAACACGGATATACACATGGAAATAATCTCTTATAAGGGTAGGATTATTTTATGCTGTGTTGGAACTGTCGCCCTCATGTGGACTGGGCAGCTCTCAGGGACAGACTGGTGGGGCCAGGGCTGCTGGAACCCTTCCCCCATCAATGGGGGGATGTCTGTCCATCTGTCAAGGCATTCCCTTGTCCCTGCTGCAGTTGCCTCTATCGCTGGTACATGTAACTGGTACATGTAACTGCACACTCACACTAACTACACAGCTAGGATAGAAGAAGGGACTAAAAATGATTCTCAAATATTATTTGTAACTAGTGATTTAAAAGCAGAGAAGAAATATCTTGTTGGAAGCAGAAAGGAGCTGTTCAGGAACTGCTAATGAGTGTAACAAAAGCTTGCTGTTTTCTCCTGGATGTTTAAAAGTGTCCATTAAAAAGGTCCTTCACATGAACAATGCAGAATGCAAACCAAAAATGTAACGCAGTGATGTTTTTAGTTATCAGTGCCAGCAGAATTTCCATAAATAATATTTCAGTTACTTTTGTGCATGAACTTTAGGTTTAGTTGTGTACATCTTTGTGGAAGGAGAGTATTGTCAAAGAGGTTTCTTCCTCTGGGCTTCATCATGTTATATTTTGCAGTGGAAGTATTCCTAATATTTTAGTGTGATCACATAGGAGCCAAAGGGCATCAGACACCTAAATATCAGATATCATTTATTTTTAATTAAAAGGAATTTTCTAAAGGAAAAAGGAGCAAAACTCCCCGCATCTTATGGTTAGGTCACCTGAAAAGAGTGAGATATAAAGTTCCTGACTTCCTTCAGCAGAGGATACAAAGACAGTTTTCATGTCTGCTGGAAAGCATTGTGATGGGGCTCTGTAGTAGCTAGAACTCTTTATGAATTAATCTGATCTTATCTGACAAATGCTTACTTACCTGAGCACCATATGGAACATTTTGTTGGGCTCAGCGTGCATCCTTTCAGGTTCCTATTTGGATGACTTCTGAATTCACGGCAGTTAAAGGGAACTCAACTTCCTTGTCTTGTCCTTGTTCCCCACTCTTTTTTTTCCCCATTGGCAGCTGCATGGAAGAGAAACAACACGCACAGCGTTGCTCAGCTCAGGGCAGGGAGGGGCTCCTGGGAAGAATTGGGATGCAGGGGGTGTTATCTACGCTGCTGTGCTCTGTGGGTGCTCAAAACTGCGTGTGGGTGAGCCATGTGCTCGTGGTGGAATGGTGCCAGGCAGAGGTATGGGAAGAAAACAGCACCAACCCTCCCTGCAAACTTCCTGCAGAAGCAAGGCAAGGTTTTATTGACACTATGAGGCATAACAAATCTATTCAATGAAAAGAGATGATGCAGTTTAACAGTGGGGTGCTACGACACAGCAACAGCAATATCCTGGGTTCAAAACTAACATCACTGCCCTCTGGCTGGCTCAGGTGTGCTGAAAGTTAGTCAATAATGACACAGCATCTTCAAAGCATTTACAGCGTTGGCCAATTAAAATTCCTTCCCTAGCACTTTTATTCGTGTTTGTTAAGGGTTAGATCGGGCTTTCAACTTCAAGCAAGGAGCTGTGGGAGGCTTGCTGGAGTAATGCTCCTTCCAGCACATCCCTCTCATGTGGGAGGCATGATGATAATCAGCTGCGGCTCTTTCCAGGACACAGCCTGCGGAGGGGGCAGGGAAGGTGACGCTGCAGCCGTGCAGCAGCCGTGCAGCAGCCATGCAGCAGCTGAGATGGAGGCAGCCGCACCCCAGGTGCTTGGCTTCCTGCAGGGCTGGTTACATCCTTATCTGCCTGCACCCAGAGTTGCCCTGGAACCAGGCAGAGTGTGAAGCTGGAGGAACAAGTCTGGCTGGAAGGACATCATGTCCAAGGAATGGGGAGCAGACTGAAGCTTTTGCCTCTGGCTCCTCTTTCCACACTGAGATAGATGGGGTTACCTGGCCCAGAGGAAGGTCATGCACTGGGAAAACGCATTTGCTGCTGGGGTTCTTCTCCTGCATGACTGGAGGCTTCAACAAATGCTCCTATGGCATCTTCAGTGGCAACTCTGTGATCTATTGCTCCAAACTTAGCCACAGCATCTCGTGGTATTAAAAATAATCTCTGGAGTTTTCTCCAAGCAATTGCAACCAGAAGTGACAGCAAAGTTTGGGCTGCCTAATGCAATTGCACTATCTACTGATTCAGTAACAGTTAATGTCACCACCCTCTAACAACATTAGCCCGATCTGTAAACAGATAAAACAGAGGCTGCTCGTGATGTAACTTTGTTGATCGTAAGATTAGAGATCCTGCTGGTCTTTGTTTGAGCCCTTTAAAGAAAATCACAGAGATTAAATAGAGAATTTCCAGTGATTTTATTATTAGTGTGTAATATGTTTACTTAGTCCTGATTAAACAAGATAACTTGGTTTAAAAAAAAGAAAAGAAGCATGCTTTCACCAGCTCTGGAAGGGATAATCAAACTGGGGAAGCTTTCCAGCACACTTCAGTTACACAGCAAATGTGACTATATCAGTGCAGCAGCCAGCTGAAAAAGGATCGTGATTCTGGGACAGAATTCATGAGCTTTTGAGTGCAAGCCCTGAATTCTCCCTGCAGTGCAACAGGAGACTGTGCAAGAGGCTCTTAGTCTTTGCGCAGGGAGCCATTAACAGCAGGGATGTGATTTTACTGTGTGATGGGAGGGGGTGTATTCCCTTGGGTTAGGATCCAAAACACACCAGGTAGTCACTTTCTGCTGCAAGAAAGCCTTTCACTTTAGAATAAATGTTCAAACATGGGAGACTGAATATAATTATTTACATTAAATTCACATGCTTTTTCCTGATGTTTTTTTCTCTTTACTGGAGGTGTGTGTATGTTCCAAAGCCAAGCCCTGAAGGCCTCTTTCTGTCCAAACTCCCCAAGAGTGTTTAAGCAGGGACTTTGTGGCTCATAAGTAGCTTTTTCTTCCTGGTAGCTCATTTTCCATAAAGGTCAGGCAATGACTATATAATTTGCTACTTTGGGCTGCATCTTTTAAAGTCACAGCCCAAAGTGAAGATTATCTTATTTTCACTGATGTACTCAGCAGAAGATAGCAAGATTTTGAAGATTTCTGTGAAGTTTAGTTTCAATTTTTAAGTTTTTTTTTTTTTTTTTAGGAATACTGCCCTGTTCTCAGAAAAAAAGGAAAAATGTGGATCTAGTTAAAAACACAGTTCTAAAGCAAATTGTCAGGCAGCCTTATTGCTGGGACAGTCTGGAGTCAAAGAAGACAGAGCTGCTGGTATCTCTCAGCTGTAGGTGCCAGACTCTTCACACTGCTTTGGTGCTTTGGAATAGTGCAAATATCCACCTCCAAGCAAGAGGTTGGTGTCTGCCTCCTCAGACAGTGCAAGGGTGGCAGCTGTGCTGTGTATTCAGCATTTCATCGAGGGCAGTGTGAGGCTTCCACAGCTGGCACCCAATGAATTAGCTGGAGCACAGGGAGCCCTGACTGGTGTGCTACGGAGCAAAATTTGTGCTGACTATGTTTGAAAGCTGGAATAGGTGCTCTTGTTCTGCAGGACTGCTGTATCCACTCAGCCCCCAGGCCAAGTTCATGACTGTAAAAACATCAAAGTTCTGGGATCCACAAAAAAATCCTGAAGAGAGAAAGGTTTTTCTTACGTCTTTGCTCTTGAAAGAGGTGCTATCTCAATTACTGCAGGCTTATCTTCATGTGCAGCTCTATATATTGACCTGTCCTGCTTTGGCATCTCAGCACAAGGGCTGAAAAATAAATGAAAGGAGATCAGTGGCATTCTGGCAGGCCTGACTTCAGGTAGACTAGAATAGAATACCAGTAATATGTTCCTTGTTGTAAATTGCTTGTCTCCACTGTCTTAGAAGAAGGACATTATAAAAACCCCTTTTTGTGACCTCAGTGGGGGGGATCCCACTCAGAATATTACAGGAAAACATTTCTTCTTGGGATGCAAAGGCAGCTGTCCGGCTCTGCAGGTGCAACCTGTGCCTGACTGAAGTGGAACAAGCAAAGATGCTCCCTCCACTGACTTAGGAAGAGCTTTTTACCTGTCCTGCTTGTAAATGAAAGTGATATCTGTTAAGTGTTCTGCTTTTTACAAGGCAGTTTTCAGGAGACTTAAGCTGTAGATTCTTTATACTGCAAGAATCAATCATTGAGTTCAGACAGAGAAGTCTGAGTTTGACCTTAGTATTGGTCCTCACTGCCATGTCTAACAGGATAAATATGAAGCTATATATGCAAATTATATATATATATATGCAAACATACGAGTTATGATAACCAATGTGCATGATCAATATGACTTAATTCCATTTTATGGGGATTTAAAACTAAGCTTTGCCTGCTGGGAAGAAAGAAAGTCTCCCACCATGCCTTAGAAAAACCTAAAGTGTTGCCTGCTCTGTGGGAGCTGCCAGTTCCTGGGCTGGTCTCATTTTACTGCAGGCACAAGGATGCTTATCTCTTCCTCAGTATCAATTAGGCCTCAAGGAAAGATGTCCTGAGGGATAAGACTGAGGCTGTCTCAATGGGCTGCAGAGACACATTGGTGCTTTCTAGCCTGGGAACCTGCTCTTACACTTGTCAAAACTGTGAAGGGATCCGATGGAATAATAATTTCAGATGGCAATGCTATGATACCGAGTAAAAACCAGCTGTTTCAGTCCAAAAACCATCAGTCATCCTAAGTGCACAGATCTGCTTCACATGTTTTGTCAGTTTTCAAAGGATTTCAAAGAATCTTGAACAATTTTTTGGTAAGAAATTTTGACACAGGGTTTTTTCTCCCCCAATATAAAGCCAAAATTTAAACATTTTTTTAAAGCATAATTCCACAAGTTTCTTCCTTGCTTATGCATTATATTTTTTATAGTTTTCTATACCTGTTTGGGTTTTGTTTCCCCAGACAAAATTAATTCTAATATAAAATATGTTGAAAGTACTCTTTTATGACAACAAAATTTAGAGGAAAAAATAGCTACAATTATTGTACAGTTTGCTATAAAAGCTTTTCCTAAAGCAACTTTTTTTTAAACTTCAGGTTCCTCTGCAAAGTGAATTTCTTATGCATTGAATACTACTTTTCAGCAGAAAAATGTTCTTCCCATACCTATAACTTATTTCCCAGCAATATCCTGAATGGGGAAAGTAAAGAATCTTTTTCTCTGTACTGCTGCTATTGGAGTTGGCAGGCAAGCCCACATTCATGCAGGCAAACTGTTATTTGTTCCCTTTAGAACATATCAACTGCAAATGTTTATAAAGTGCAACACAGTGAATAATTCAGATATAAGTGGAATGGAATAAGCAAAAGAAGTGTTGTCTGAAGAATTATTTGGCCAGTGTAAACTTAGAAACTATGAAAGTTTTCCTACAGCCTGAGCAGAAGTGTGGAAAGGTAACATACATCTCACCTGATGCTATGCACTACTAGTTCCCTGAAACTCTTTTATAACTGAAGGACAAAGAACTTAATCAAAATCTTTAAGATCCCTAATCAAGGACCTTTGCAAGCACCTTAATCAAGTGCTCATTACACTTGAAGGGACATTGTTTCACTAGGCAGTTATCTTCTAGAAATGCCGGTCTTTCCCTATCCAAGATAATTAATTTTGACAAAACACTTGGATTTCTGATGAGTAAATTTGGGACTAGACAAGTGCTGAAACCTCATTAGTTCCTGAAGGAGATAAAAATTTAAGTAGAAGAGAATACTAGAAGTTAGAAAGACCAAAGGTTTCTCTTCCAAACTGTGCTGTAGATTTCCTGAAGGCTAGCACCCTTCCTAAATCCTAAATTCCCAGCTTGGCATCGAGGCTGGCCCACATGAGGGAAGATTAAATTTAATAAATGTTTTCCAGTGTGACAAATAAAGAAAGACTGGGGATTTTTTACAGGGTATTGCACAAGGAAAGTGCTAAGGTTTTGTGCTCTGTCAATACTAAGACTTGCTTATCTGATAATGAAAATGGCAGCTGGAAAAATTCTAGTCTATTACCGTGCTTACTGTGGATTGGTACCACAATAACCCTATCATATCCAGGGCCACCATTAAAAACCTGTATTTTCTACTAGGAAGGTCATATGTCAGGGATCAGTAAACACTGGCCACAGCAACACAGATTTCTTTTTTCTCTTTTCACTCTCTGATTTTTTTTTTTTTTTTAGGTATAGAAAAAGATAATAAAACATAATTTCGGGCTTCCTTCCCCTCAGTTATTAAATGAACTAATGCAATGTGAGCACACACACACACTGACAAAAGTTGGAAGCTGGAAGCACATCATCTGAACTCCATGGCACACAAGAGTGTTATTCTGCTTTTTTGGGCAGCTGTTGATAAATGCTGTCTCTGGACTTCAGCTCTTCGACTGTTCTCAGAACAGCTCCTTCTCGTGTGATGTAAGCTTATCTGCATCTCCAGCTGGAGCCTGAGCTTGCAGCTCCTCACTGTGCTGCAGCCCTCAGTGCCTGGGTGGTCAAGCCCTGGGTCTGCCAGGACACAAGGACTGTGAGCTGCGTTTTGGAGGATTGCAAAGTCCAGCTCTGGGGTCCTGTGCCCAGTCCAGCTACACACTTACATAACACCAATAACAGAAAGCACACCACGTGACCTGCAAAGGGCTGCCTACATTTTGTGTGCTGTGGAATTCCCTAGACACACATGGTGGTGTTCTGTGGGAATCAAACACGCACAGAGACTAACGTGACAGCACATGGCCGTGGGCACGTTGCTGTGTGACCCTACCCTCTGTCATTTGAACCAAGCTCTGTAAACTGAAATGGACAACATCCTCATCACACTGGTTTGTATTCATCTGTCTCTGCAAAACAGACACATTTACACCTATGTTGCCAAACAATATGTTGGGGATTTTGATAAGGTATTTGGCAGTGAATAAAAGGTGTTAAGGACTCTGCGTAATTTTGTTAGAATTTTACGCCAGTTATCCTGTGAATATGACTTTTCATCTTCAAAGGGTTGTGCAAACATTTCTCCACCAGCAGTGATGTAATTCTAATCACTGTAGCAGATGTTGTTTTGCTGGACGGTGGTACGGCGTCCCTGTATGCAGTAACCTGTGCAGCCTGGAACAGCAGTGCAAGATGCAGCAAGAGTGTAGTCTTCAGATTTAGCTTTGATGGATGTTACTAAAACTGAAGACAATATGGAAAGATATGTATCTGTGTTTTGGGAAAAGTATTGTTCAAAGCCCAAGTTCTAAGTTAGAAGGTGAGCAGTGATCTGAAGGAATAAGGGAAACCACATGTTAATGAGGCACTAAAGTAAACATGCATGCAAACAAAAACACAAAAGTGTGATGATGAGTTGGAGCCTCTAATGTGACGCAATGGAAAGATTTTTTTTAGAAAACTCTTAGCTGTATGTTGAAAATTAAGTGGAAGAGTTTAGAGAGAAATTAAAGATAATAGTTTAATTTCTAATATTTTTCAAAACATTTTGTAATAGAAACAATTTCTCCCCTCAGAATCTGGCCCTATTTACCTATAAACAGGCATTATGAAAGTTGGCTAAATAAAACCAAGACATTAGCTTCAATTACAAAAGACTGTCTCCTTAGCAAGCTTTTGCTGTGATAAATCCCAGCCTAATGCACTTAAAAAACTTCCCCATGGGCTTTCCACTCCCACAGAGAAACAATTTTGTGCACAAATGCACACTCACATGTAACCACCAAAACAAAATCCTTGGTGTAATACACTCCCTAATGTGACCTGAAAGTGTTTAAATAGCATTTTGAACGTAGAAATGCTTACTTGAAATCATATTTCCTTTGTAATTTGTGTCAGTGCTATCGCTAAAGCAAGAGCAAAAACAGAAATGAATTATTGCACTGTAATTTCTTCCCCATAGACCTATTTGCCAAGACTATATGTAGTATATGCTGTAAATTCTGATATGTGATTATAGGCCGAGGGAAAAAAATCTCCCCCTAAGCATATGACAGGAATATTTACTAACTCCAGTTAACTTCCTTAAACAATCATACTTAATAGCTTACACATGAGGAAGAAAACTTGTATGAGAATAGATTGCTAAATGATACTTCATAATGAAGTGTGTGCTTGAGTGTTTATACATTTTCCTCTAAAATAATAATGGTGATAAGAAATCACCAGAGTGCTGGGCTGTGCTGTCTTCTCCAAGCCGAGCTCTGGCCCGGCCCCGCTGATCCCATGGAGCAGCTTGGAGGATGTGCCATGGCTAAGCACAGCTCGCTGCCCCTCGTACCTGGGGAGGCTTCAGCCTTTCCAGAGCCTCCCCATTGCCTGTCCTGGTGGGACAGGGACTGAGTCCTGGGGCCACCCTGAGCTGCCTTTAGCTGTGGGCAGTGTCCCTTGTTGTCTCCCTTGGAAAAGGCTTTTTCCTCAGCTTCATGCCTCGGGCCCTTCCCCTGGCTCTGGGATGCATGTGCAGTCTCATTGCCCATTCCTGAATTCTCCCGCAGCCCAGGTGTGAGTGCAGGCAGAGTCCTTTGCACACCCTCCACCCTTTAAGTCCTCCTTGGTGACAGGGTGTGGGCAGAGAGAGGCTTCTCTTCAGCAGGCAAGCAGCCTCCTTGCCCTGCTCCAGGCACACATGTGTCCATGCTCGAGCTTGGCCCTCCCGCTGGCCACCCAGAAGGGCTTTCTGCACAGCCATGGTTGGGGACACCACTGTGGTGGTGGCTGAAACCATCTCGGAGAAGCCGAGAGGGTCCCACAGCAGCAGCGAACTGGTGGGACAGCTCTGAGGTTGAAACACCCCCTGAGGGTTGGTTGAATGGTCCCTCCCTAAGGGTATGTTAATCCTCCTATGTTGATTGGTTGTTGTATCCCTGACTCTGCCCTTCCCTTCCCCTCATTGGTGCTCATTGTTCCACACGCTCCACCCCTCCCTTCTTCCCATTGGTTGTCGTTGTATTTCCCCGCCTCCTCCCCAACCCTATTGGCCCCTCACCACTATATCCATGGTTACTCAGAGTGCCTCGGCCTCTTTCGCCCTTGGGTCCCTTTGAGGAATAAGCGCCTTTGGAACATACCCAGCGGCTGAGCCCTCTGGAGTTCTGCATTCCTGGAAACGCTGAGCCTGTGAAAGGCTCTGGGGTGTGTGAGTGTCTCAGTGCTGCTCATCAGTACGAGTGATAGAACAGGTCTGCCTGCACGCTGTGGAATACAGCAGCCAGAAGGGTCTGTCTGGGAATTGGGACGCTCTTGGATCACGCAGGAGACCACATCTCACTCCACCACCACTCCTGCGTTACACCACTGCCACTCCTCCTCCTCCATCTGCCCCGCACAGCTGTGCTGGAAACTTCAGGGCAGAATGATCCCATTCTCTCAGCCCTGTCACCATGGTCTGTGCTTTGTGCTGTGAATGTCAGTGCAGCCAAACAGGCCGATTCTGACCTCTGTCAAGCAGATATCAAAGAACTGAGAACAGAGCCCATTGCTTTTGACCATCCTTCACTTTTGACCATCATTCATCCATGTCTAAGTTAAAACTCACAAAAGCCCTTTATCTAGATGCAATAAAGACCATGACTATATGATAAAGTTTATAAAACTGAGTTACAGTTACAAAACTGGAGAAGGAAAATCTGTGTACTTTCTCACACGTATAAGCCACTACATGACTCTAGAACAGTTGTCATGTTGATAATTTTTCCCTTCACAGAAATCTCACGTCCTCAGAATAAGAGAAGAACTGAGGTGACTCCAATAATACTGATCTTTCTTATGCTTTAAAAATAAAGTTAATGTTTTTTAAAATTGACAGGAATTTGAAAGGCTATATTTTCTGTAGAAGGCTATGACATATGCATAGTTTTCTTGCTCTGTGATCTGGGACATCATCTTAAAGCCTGCTCTCCAAGAAAATCATGGTTCACATGCCCTTCACAGCAGTGTCTCTGGCAATACTGAATCCTCTTCACTGAGAGCTAATTTAATTTTACTTTCATTGTATCCGCTGGAATTGGAAATCCACTGTAAATGAGATGTGAATCTAGACATATGAAAGCGTAAAAAAGGAATGTCTCTGGAGGAGCGTCCTCTGGACTGTCCGTGATATTTTGCTTTAAAATAATATAAACAAAGTTGCAAGCAAATGAAAGCTCACAGTAAAGTCCAATGCACTTTGTACCTCAGTTAAAAGCCAGCCCTGAACTGAAGAAAGATAGCTAAAGGACATCTAGGTAACAGTGAAATCCAAAAACTCTGAATAGTCATTGCATTCACGGTACAGAATACAGGAAGGTGACTGGAGCTCATCTGGGAAGGCAGAAAATGTTTAGCTGTCATTATAGGTGCTGAAAGTTGAACATCTTACTTATGTCAAATAGGACACAGTTTGCAAAATAAATATGTGTGTAGAGTTTTAAAATGCAAAAGAAAAAAAAAATAGAAAAAGAGATGTAAGGGTCTAAAATTATTCCTATTTTGAGATGTGCGAACATTTTCTTCTTTACTGAAGCTTCCAAATGCCTCAGTCCCATGGTCAAACAGACATAAGGTCTTTGGTTTTTTTCCTTGATATATCACAGAGAGAAAAAAATCAGTATGGGACTTGCTCAGGGCCTCCAGCCTTGTAGGCAAGTGCCCTAACCTCTAAGCTGCGGTAGTTGGTAAGTGGATTCTCCTATTTCTTATCTTGACCAGAAATATGTTCTTGGCCTTCAGATGCTTTTCTTCTTTTGTCTGTATGCTCTGGCATACTATCAGATTTAAGCAGCAAATTATTAACAAATGTAAGACATTTTGAATTTCTCTGCAGAATAAGACAAGGCATTTAAGCAAGTTGCCTTATTTCACCTTTAGTGCCCTTCAAAACTCAAACCAAATCTGATATTTTCCCCAGCTGAGCTAATAAAAGATAATGTCTTGCGTCATGCAGGTTTGACTATGCTACATTCAATCGTTACTGGGACAATATGATGAAAAGTAGAAGATTTGTTATATCTGTTAAAGGCCAAAAAATATTTAATGAAAAATTCCTAAACAGAATTTTAGCTGAAATCATTGCTGGAACAAAGGTAAAAAGAGAGTCTATTGGAAGATCTTGAGGTCATATATCAAGCTTATGGGATAGAGAGTACAGTATCTAAGAGGAATATGGAATAAAGGAGAGGTTTAAGGCAGGTAAAAGATCCCTCTAGTACAAAAAAAAAAGGATAAAAAAATTAAAATAGAAGAAGGGACCTACAACTTTGGAATGGGAGGAAGAAGAAGGAAAAGCTGTAAACAACTGTTTCTAGGTGATATGAGAGCCTGCTACTTTTCTGAAAGAGTTTTATTTTATGCAAAGAGAGGATATACATGACAGCCTCTGAAAAACTAAGTGCAATGTTCTCACCTTGAATAGTTCAAAGTCATGTGTAGCTTGATGTTCGCAGTAGTGGAACTCGTGATTCCTGTGTTTCAGATCTTCCCATGTTGGTTGGTACCGGTGCGTTGAAACAATCAGAATACAAAGATGATTAACAAAGCTGTAGCAATTAAGAGTTCTTCTCACTTCTGATGATCAGGCTATGGCACTTCTCCCTCTGAAACTGAAACCTCCAAATCAGGCTTTAGAAGTTGAAGACTATATTTCGTAGCAAGTGTATTCAAAAGTGTTTACAGGGAGGTGTGTAGGAACACTATTCCACACAAATAACATCTATGGTTAAGATGGAAGTTGGATAGATCACAGCAAGATACAAAGGTTAATTTGAGGGTGAATTTTTCAGCTTATGCATATCAAAGCATTGATGCATGAGTCACTGGCACAGAATGAATAATTTTTTTTGCATCAGCGTAATAGAATGTTCTTGCTTACTGCTTTCAAATCTATGAATAATGCCAAATGAAATGATTCTTTTTTATATCAGTCATTTTCAGTGCTTGCTGCATAACAAAGATACTGATTCTTACAGAATACATAGATCGATGTCCTCAATATGCCAAATATGAGAGAGACAGAGACAGAGACAGAGACAGAGACAGAGACAGAGACAGAGAGAAAGAAAGAAAAAAAAAGAGAGAAAAAAAGAAAAGAAAGAGAAAGAAAAATAAAGGAAATAAAAAGAAGAGAAAAAGAGAGAAAAGAGAGAAAAGAAAGAAGGAAAAAATTCTCCCCCTCCCCCAAGATGCAGGAACAATATTGTTAGAGTACTTTCTGATAAAGCTGTGCATAGAATCAGCATAAAGCTTTTTATTGCATACAGTTTTTTTGAAACTGGTGTCTGAGAGGTCACTGGCCAGGTGTTTAACTATTATTGCTTAGAATAGAAGCCCATTACTCATTTTTATGTTAACAGTAACTGGGAGATGAGGAGTGGTAAAAATATACTCAGTTCTTAAATTAGCACCTTATGACAACTTGAATTAAAACACAATGTGAGTGTATTACATTTCACTCTGAATCCACATGGTTGGCTATAGCAGGTATCAGACCAGCAGGAATCACTACTTGTCATACTCATGGTAACTCTCAAATTGGCTATGACATGGAACAACCTTTTGATCTTGACCATGTTCTACTAATTATTTAATCTTTGACAGCATAGAAACATGTTTCAGCACATAACCTAAGAAAAAACACAGTATAAGTTATCTTCCAAAGCCTGCAAAAGCCAAGAAAACAGCCCCACACTTCTTTAAATCCCTGTTTTCACCCTCTCTTCATTAAAGCTGGATATGAGCCATAACTTCAAATGAAAATGGACACAAAGTTTTCCTCTTAGGGTAGAACTCATTGCATCCAATGTAATGTATCTGAGAAAGGTGTTTAACCCTGAATTGCTCTTCTTTATTCTGCTTATAGTCAATGGGAAGAAACTAACAATTTTAGATAATTTTAGACATTTACCTTAGAATGAAGAAAATCGTGCTCTAGAGTTGCTTTTTTTTGGTCCAATGACTTGGGAAACCAGCTTGGGTGTAAGAACATCTGTTAAGAGAAAGTCTCACCTAAGGTATCTAAGAAAGACCAGATGTATCACACCTCAGAAAAACCTAATTCTTTCCATGGAGGAAAAGCATGCTTGGGGTTAAATGAGATGAATTCCAGCCTTGTTGTCTTCTATAAATTTGCCAGAATCGGGGTCTGGGTCTGGCCAGAGAACAATGGTTACATTTTACTTACAAGTAAAGTAGAAACACTCTTTGAAATTCTGGAATTTGTGAGAATCTTACCCAGAACAGTAGGCATTTGCTGAAGAGCCATTGGGGGAAGGCCAAGCTCTCATCTGGTTTGATTCACAGTGAAGAATCAAGGCTACTTAATGTAGGTGAGTGCCCTAACAAATGGGTTTTGGGCCTGTTTCACTTCATATAATTGGATCAAGAAGAAAGGACCTGAATCAAGGCTGAATAGTATCTTCTGCATGGGCCTCTTATGGAAAAATATTTGCTCACTACAGTATCAGGTCAACTCTCACCTGTTGTCTCATTAAGTACAGAAAATCTCTTTACAGAGCATTATTAAAACAGACACAGTGCCACAAAATTATTGAGTCTTGAGAATTGGCACTTTCTAATGAAAAAGCATGATGCTGGAAGGTCCTGGATGACAGTCCCGAGAAACTTATTTTTCTCTCCTTTTTTTAATTTTCTCTAAAATTTAGTGATAAACCGTAGTATAAATGAGCAGAATGCATTTGTTCGTTCGTTGTTTATACCAACTTCATTTTCCACAAGAAACATTCTGGTCTGACTGTTTTATACTCTTCAGTATAAAGGTCTCACTGCTAAATTGTGGTAATCTTTGGTAATCAACAAGAATTCTTCAGTAGCAGCTCATGGTTTCAGACACAATTTCCTTCCATTTGGATGAATGCCTACCCAAACAGGCAAAATTGGGTGCCAGCTTCCTCTTCTCTTCTCTTCTCTTCTCTTCTCTTCTCTTCTCTTCTCTTCTCTTCTCTTCTCTTCTCTTCTCTTCTCTTCAAGCTCATGAGTGTTCCAACATGTGCTACAGCTTCCAGGGTGTGGCATTCTACATTTTGGGCATTTTGGGATGAGTTCTCATTTTCCTTCCCTCTCTGTGTTCACTAAGACACATTCTTCTCAGACCTTACAGACCAAAGCCATCATACAGGCAACACATGTTCTCCTGGTTCCTGCCTCAATCTTTCCTCTGGGTTTGTGCTTCAGATAGGTGTGACTTTCCTGGACAAAGGTCTTACTGAAATTGCTTGAAAGTTACCAGGTGGTTCTAAAGAGAAAACTCTTAATTTACTTTTAATAGAAGGCTTTCCCCAGCAGCCATGGAAACCAATAATTGGAAGGCAAGTTTCTCTCTTACAAGCAGTGACAAGAATAAGGAAGAAACACACTTAAGACATCAGTACAGTGGAGAAGTGGGCTTACAGAAAACTCAAAACAGAAAAAAAAGTTCAGTAAAGGCAGGTGTAAATTCTTCTGATGTGATATAGAACAATCCCATGCAACAGGACAGGCTGGGGAGAAGACAACTTTGAAAAGAAAGCAGAGTCCTGGTGAATGACTTGAACTGGTTAGAGCAGAGTCTCCAAAGTGTGGCAATAGAATATTCTTTGTTCCATACTTCTGAGACTACATCTGAAGGCCCATGTCCAGTTCTGACCTCCCCAAGACAAGACTATGCCCAAAAAACTGGAATGAGTCCAGTTTGTCACCTGGACTTACTGAGATAATTAGCTGCTAAGTCCTTGATGTACGAGAAGTATCTCAGAAACCTTGATTAGTTCAGTCTGAAGGACAGAAGGCAAAGCCAGATCTTAATGTTGTCTTCTTTTGGGGATGCCCAACAAAAGCATGAGAAGGAATACACACACAAAGTGCAAAACAAGAAAAGCTTTATCGGATATCAGGAAATAAATTTTACCATGAGGATTGTCTAACACTGCTGCAAATTGTCTAGAGAGGTTGTGAAAACTCCATCCCTGGAGATACTCAATATTTGATGGAGAAAAGCCATGCACAACCTCACATGACAGTAAAAAACATCAAATGACCCCCTAAGGTGTCTCAAACCATTCTATGAAGAAGGTCTTTAATGGAGATCTTAGGAACCTAATTTTTGGAATAAGGTGTTTCCATTCTGGTAATATTTTGGTTGGTGAATACAATTCTGATAGACTCTTATCTACTTATTAAAATGATGGCTATATCACAGTTGGATGAGCCAGGGGAAAGGCAGATAAGGAATTAATGTAAATTCCTTAGAAGTACCTGTCATTTTCATATTCAAAAATAATCTCTTACAGAAAAGAACCTGCTTTATGGGATCCTCTAATGTAATAATACAATTTTTTCAGTATTTACTATTTACAGTTATTACCTAAATATTGCAATCTCTCAAGAACTAAAAGAGTTGTATAATATAAACTCATGCTTTATAGATAAAAGAGAAGGAAAAAGTATCCAATTTTGGAAACAAAATGAGTTTTATTTGCTGTGAGTGCTTTTGGTAATACAGGGCTATGTGACCATGACATAATAGAAAGAGACTGTGCAAGATGAGGTTCAACCAATTCCTCGCAGAATTCTAGTTCTGAAGATTCTGCAGGACACGGTGCAACCCTGAGAGATGAGGAAGAGCCACTGTGTAGAAATCAAATTCATTTTGACTCAGAAGGCTTAAGTAGAAAGGAATGCTAAAGGCTCAGTGTAGTGCACTTATCTTTTGTTATTAATTTTCTGTTTCCTTTGAGACACCCACATGAAAGTTGCACAGCTGGTTCCTCTTGCTGTTATTTACTGTAGTTGCACACTGAATAGTTTGCTATTTCCCATGACATCTTTCACATATCTCAAGGATCAGTTTCTGTGTTATTCCAGAAAAAAAAAAAATACTATTTTGCATGAGTACTGAAGAATTTACCTTTTCAAACAGAGCATTTATGGGGAAGTTAATGCTTAGTGATTCTATCAAACCATTTTCCTTTATCCCACTTTCTAACCGGAAAATCAAAAAGAGTAGCTGGCAAAAGAGTCACTGAATGACTTGAAGACTGTGGTAAAATATGCTAGCATTTCACTGCCATGTTGTCAAGAGTGACTTAAATATTAGAATCAATACAAATTGCACAGTTATCTGATACTTGATTATTTGCCTACTACTCCATTTATCCCATGGATCCAATGGAGACTCTTGCACCAGGATAGACTTGTGAAAGGAAAAGAGAATGTGATTGTTAAAAAAGGCAAAAGCTTCAACTGTATTAGGAATCCTTCCAAATATCCACATCATGTCTGTGAGGATATGCATTAAATTACTCTATAGAAAGCAAATGGAAACAGAGGCCTCTCTGCATCCTTCAGCATGTGCTCAGCATGCTGACAAAGTCCTTATGTGTAAACCAGTAAGGACCTATAAAAGAATCAAGAACTTTGAATCTAAGGCACTGAGAAGAAAACTGGCTTTGTGAAGCTTTCCTATTCCTTCTGAATCAATTTAGGGCCTATGAAAGGTGTTGAACTGACAGACCAAATTCCTTTCTTAATACACAAAACAGGTGCAGCAAACGGTGATTTTTGAGCTTTCCCCGCTGTACCAGTGCATTTCAGCCTTGGCTGATGGGGACCACCTCCGGGCAGAGAGGAGAGTTCATCTTCCAAGCCTGTGCATTTTTCCCCCACTGTGTTCACTGCCAACAAAGACACCAATTAGTGCATAGCTCCAGCATTTGAAGCAAATGAAAGCAGAGACAACAGAATAAAGGGAGAGATGTGTTTGCTCTTGGAATTCTGTTTTGACATTTATTTTGGATTTTAGCAAGGCCTACAATCGTTTGCATTATTTTAAGGAAAAAAATACACCCAGTCTCATTACCATTGGATATGATGATGGGGGAAATGGGCTGGAAAAATCCTGGATCTTTGCTGTGCCTTATTCTGGAATTACAAAGACTAGGGCAAATTCTTTACTGCTGTGCCATTCAGCTATTATGTTTAACAATCTAATTAGAAAGGCTGTGTTGCTTTTCCCCATTATAAAAGCAAAGACAGTGCACACAAGCAAAACCAATTAGACAGCTGTAGTTTACAGAGCTGGCTTGCCTCGAGGCTGGTTTCTAATGAACCCCCAGTAGATGGTTCCTATCCAGAAAAAGGACAGAAGGAGCACAGTGATAGTGTGCTATCTTTCCTGTAATCAGGTGCTAATGTCTGCTCTGGTCCACAGAGCTGGCACTTGACCTTTTCTTTCTGCAGCCATGGTGGTCACCAGCACCAGCACTGTGACGCTAACCTGGCTGATAACACATGTCCCTTACACGGCTCAAAGTCATGCTAACAGGTGGCAATAAATCTAAAATGTTCCTCTCAGTTTTATGATCGCTGCTTTCTGCTCACCAGAGACTTGTTTTAACTTAAAGCAGACACAAAGCTGTACAATAACCTGCATACTTGCCATGCTTTTATTTTTCAGCATGTATGGCTCAAATTAAGGCAGACTGTATTGAGTAGATTGCTCACTGCAAGTTAGTCATCTGTTTAGTGTTTCCACAAGGCAGTTGTGGTTGTTCACAAGTCTATTAATTAAAAAGAAAATGATTAAGGAAACTACTCAGTGGGTTGATGAACCATTCAACCACTTCAAAACTAAGTAAAACATTAAAACAACCCCCCCTCCCACATTCCTTTTCTTGAATAGCCTGATAACAGGTATTTGTTTGAACTGAACTTTATAGGGCTTGTGAAAACACAAGCTCTTGTCATCACTGCATTTAAATGAGTTTTATGTACAAGAAACTGAATAGCACTGTCTGAGCTAGAAGAGATGGGACTGTGTCAGGATTCCCATTAAAAATACCCCTATATTCACTGAGTTATGAGTCAGTTACAAAAAAATCACTCCAGGATAAAATTTTGCATTTTTGACAGTAATACTTGGGTCAGAGAAAGCAAGCTTGGGGCTTGCACGGAATTCTGTATAAATTAATTTATATTCCAAATTAAAAGTTCTAGCACAGCTTCATATTCATATATGTATTCAGCTGTAGAGTTACATTGCAATTGCTATTACTATTATTTATCATCTTAATTATAATTTTCTCACTCATTTTATTTTTAATTTCTCTGTTTGGGAGACATAAGTAAGTGCAGAAATCGTTCCCTTCCACGGTTTTCACACAGTGTTTGTCTCCTCTGCCCTTGTTTCAGTAGGGTGTATAGGGGTGCAGGGGGTTTAAACAAGATGAGAAGAGAAAAACAGGACTATAAAGGAGTAAAGAATAGAAATCTGAATTCTTGTGGTATATATATAAACTTAAATAAGACATTGAAAGTTAAAATTAAACAAAGAGGAGTTTGAAATATGTTTTAGCCACAACAGTACTGTCAAAAACCTGACTTTTTGGATCCATTTTTTAAAAGTCCATCTCTTACAAGGAGGTAGAAGACTTATCTAAATAGCTGTCATTTTCAGAATGCTTTCAAAATGAAATAATGAAAAGCTTGTGTATAAAAGCCTGAGCTGGGGGAAGAATTATATGTTCAAATTCACCTGGGCAATAGCAAAAATAGCTAAAAACTAAAAGGGTAAAAACCTTTGGCTGTAGTGCTCTCAATTTGTATCATCAATTACTTCTTTTTAAAGGAATTACTTTCAAGGATGGTCAAATGGAATAAATATCTAGTTATGAACTTTATTAAATTGCACCCACAATGGCAGAGGTAGCTTAAAGTAACCCTGTGCATAAAGGTAAACACAAAAGAAAGGGTTACCTAGGCTACTGTATATTTACAAGTACTTGCCAATAGTATTTCCAAATGTAGCTTAAAACCCAACCAAACAAAATAGATAATGAATGCTTGTAAGGATTAGGAAAAGTGCCAAAGATAGCAGATCAAGGAATTATTCTTCATGAGAAAAAAATGCAGGATCAGATTTCTAGAACTAAAGCTAGTCTGAATTCTTTATACTGAGGCAATTTAATTCTCCAAAGAAAGAGCTTTGGTGATGGAAAGTCAGCTTTTAAAGACCTCTTATGTTTGCAATGGTCAGCTATTGTTTGGAGTAAAACTAGGTCAATTACTGTTGGTTCAAAAAGAGGTAAAAATTATGTCTGGATTAATTCCAAAATTTTTTTACTCCCCATTTTGTACTATGCAAATAATACAAAAGATGTATTTTCCCACTGACTGACAGTCCACTGCTGTATGTCTTCTCAAACCATGTTAGTGGCATCTCCCTCTTGCCAGCCCTGGATTAAAGGAGTTCACTGTAGTTGATTTTTAAGATTAACCTGCATATAGTGGACAGGATATGTCTCTGGGGAAGGAAGTCTGTGAGCTGTTTATCTCCTGGTTGGCCCATGTGTGCTCAGGTTCCAAGAGCCCCACCAAAGGATGGAGATCAGAACTTGTTTTGAGACTCAGCAAAACTAAACCAAGGTGAGAAGAAACAGGGAAAAGAGGCATCTTTTTAATGACCTGCTTCTGAACATGCTTCTTAGAGTGTCCTGTGTATTGATTTATTCTTTTCACATGTTTTGTTGTTTTGACACCACAAACATGTTGATATATCATCCATATAATCTGGATTATTTTGCTGTTAAATATAACTTCTTTACCTATCTCTCAAGATTGTTTTGCATCTTTGTGCAGAATAACAAATGCTGAAGTGCTGGGCAAACCTCACACTAAAATCAGGAAAGCACTCAATCCCTGCGAGCATGTAATCATGTGTTTACATATCCTTCACACGTGACTAAAGATCAAATTGTGACCCCATCCTGTATTTACACACAAAGGTTTAAGACATACCCACACCCACTTCTGAGTAGACCTTCCTTGCAGGGGTGTGTAAGAATAGCAGAATCCTTGACTAAGTCAGACTGGAGAACCATTTTGTCTGTTACTCCATCTGATATATCCTGAACCAGATGTTATATAGAGCAACAGAACAACCCTGCAGGAGGCAGAGGCAGAATAATCTGCCTCCACGGAGATCTCCTGATCCTACTCACTAATTGTGAGAGACTAGTTTAAGCCCTGAAGCACTAGGTTTAATATCTCTTCCAAAAGTTTTATTTTCTTTAATTGAGATAACTCTGGATATCCATGATATTGATATAATATCCAATCTCTTGATGAATCTGGTTAAGTTTTTGGTCTCAACAACTTCCTTTGGCAATGAGTTCCACAATTTAATTACACGTAATATAAAAAGGTATTTCCTTTTATCAGTTTTGACTTGCCCACCTTTTAATTTCAATGAATGCCTTGTTGTTTTTCCTTCCAGAGCCAGAGTGGAAGCCCCTGATCTGCTTTCCCTGCGCAGTTTTATATGATAACATTAATCTCTAAAATGTTTTCGTTTTGCCTCTCATTTATTCTTGTATGAGGGGAAAATCCTCTGTCTTTCCAATTCCTTTTCATATTTCCATTTCTGTCATTTTACTGTGATCTCTCACCAAGTCTATCGTATTGTTTTGTGGGACACAGTGTGCGGTGCTGCAAGAAGTATCTGAAGTATAGTCTGTCCTTTATATATAAGCAAAGGCATTATGATGCTTTCTGTGCTGTTTCCATCCTCTCCTCTGTGCTTCTGCAGCACCTGAATGCTGTTAGATTTTTTTGGGAGGACCACAAGCTCTCAGTGTGCTGTCTGCAATGGCACTGACATTTCCCTGCTGAATCGAGCCATTATATAGACTTTAATTGTAAGATTAATTTCACTTTTATCCTCTCATGTGTTTTACTTCACATGTACCAGTGATACTAGCAACTAATTTAGAGCTGTCTCTTCCTGGCTGACTGATTTTGAATGGGGTCCAGTCTCTGTAAGAAAGGTGCTTGAGGATGAACTGTAAGTCCTTAGTGAGACAGCTCTGCCCAGATGAGAACCCAGTTTTCCTTCCTCAGCTGATGGACAGAGGTAAATGATGTGAATGCCTCTAAAGCAAAGCCCCGTCTGCCTAATCTAAGTGCTTAAATTTAGTTGTGAATTCGTATCCTGCCTCTCTGTATATTTTGGTATGTTCCTGTTTACTCTCCATTACTGCTCTTCCATACATATCAAAAGCGAGCCTCAGACTACGATTTTGCTTCACCTTACCAGCAGCCTTTGACTTTTAAAGAAAAAGCTAGAAACCTATGAGCAGAAACCTTAGAATTACAAAAAGATCAATAGCTATTTAATACACAAAGTTGCTATACAGGGACTCGAGAGAGAGAGAGCTGGGTTGCATGCTACCCTGGAGAGCAGTGGAAAGAACTGTGTCTTTTCTTCACTGTGCTTGTCACAGGACGCTTCGTCGTGTGCCCTGCAAGGGTGAAAAATGAGGGATGATCATCTGCTGCTGGCCAGGAGCGTTTATTTTCTGATAGCATCGGCTACAGCTCAGTTTGTCTTATTTTTTCCATAACTCCAAAGAATATTCCAAGCACAAGGAGCTCAGTCTAATGAAGCCAAGAAGAAAGAATAAGCAGGGCAAGAAAGTATTAAGGAAGATGGAAGAATAGAAGCATTAATAGGGGTATTTTGACATGGTCATGGAAAGTGCACATTTTTGGTGGACTGTCATCAACTTTTCTCTGAAAAAAACATAAGAACCATCCTACTGAGCTGAATGCCGTATCATTTTAAGTAGACCCTGCTAGTTCTTTAACAATCTACCTACCTACTGTATTTTCTGACATTTTTAAAAATAATTAAATCTTTTTATTGTATATTCACTTACTAAACAAAGTACCAGCTTACTTCTACCATTGCCTTAAAAATAGTTAGTTATTCCATCGATATTGTTTTATTTTGATCCTAAGAATTTATTCTCAACCAATTTTTTTTCCTAAAGCTTCATGTAGGTTAAGAGAACTGTAAAGCCACAGTAAAAAATCAATCCCTTGGAACATATAAATACCAGCTGGTGGTGTGGAAATGTCTTGGGTGGCCTAAGATGTGGCCAGCTGTGATTTTGGGGTTGTCTGCAAAAATCTGGGAAGTTATGATGAACCTGTTTCTGGACAGATCTGGTGAGACTGCCTTTTCATGTTCTTTATGCCACTGGCACATGAATATCAGCATCTGTAATTGGAACCATTGCACAACATTTTGAGTGAAATTCTGAACCGTAACCTTTGGAAGCAGATGGCTTTCATCATGTTCACCATGTCATATTGCAGTAGAGGGTATGCCTGCTTATGCTGAATTAAAACAATATACTAAATTAGAAAAGATTGTTTACTCATTTACTGGTTTAGTAATAATCAGAAAAATGGTTAGGAGGAAGGGAAATATATCTCTGTTGAAAATATATTTGAATCTGGTCACCAGAGAACACTTTTATAGTTATTTGATGGTATGTCACCTCCGGTTTACTTCCAACTGTATCACTTCACTTGACTTTTGAATATGTAGGTGCTGTCTTCCATTTTATACACACACATGCCCAGGCAGACAGGTTGTTGCTTTAAAATGTCAGCTCCATGAAGCATCACTTGAAAAATCCTCATGAATTTAACTAAGTTGGAGAAATTTGTGCAAAAATATAAGGTCAAAAGAGCCCTATTTGACAGATCCTTGTTTGCCTGCTTCAGAATGCTTCAAAGGACTTACTTATTTGCTTACCACCAAGGCCAAGAATATGTGTCAAAACTGCTTAAGATAGGGATCAGTTTTAATAAATATGACCTCAGACCTTCCAAGGTGTTCAGGTCTGGGAACACTTACAGTACATCTGTTATTATTTTGGTTCAGCGGAGTTTATTGTTTTAATCAGCAACATTTCAAGAGAGCTGGTATAAAAAAATAGAAATACTAACTTGTTTTCAGTGTTTACATTTCTGCCATTATGTAACTTTCTTTATCATGGCTAAAGTCATGAGATGTCTTTAGTTGTGGCGAAGCAGCCCCAGAAGGCAGAGAAGAGTCAGTAAGTCCTCGTCAATGAGCTTCTGGAACTCCTAAAGGCATTCAAGTGATTTTTGGTTGTGTGCATGGTTAAGAGGCATGATTCAAAACCATGTCATGTATCCTCATAAACCTGTCAAGTGTTTTCTAAAAAACTAATTAGGAAGCAAGGGCTGCTGCCCCTCATGGATCTTTGTATGCTGATTGCTAATTACCATGCATTCTCCATGCCAATAATCCATCAGAAAATGACTAACCTCACAATAATTCACCAGAACCAGTGTAAGAATAAGTATTACTTTTCGCTACTCATTTCATCCAATGGATATTTTGAGCTGCTTTGTATCTTAGTATGTTTGTTCTGTTTTGTTGGGTTTGTTTTCCTTCCTTTCCCCCCTGCAGTAGATTAGGGTGCTTTAAATTATCTCATTTATTCTTTGAGATCATTCACTTCAAATATTTGTAGTTTTTTTTCTACCTCCAATCCACTATTCAGTCAAGGTATCTACTTGTAATGTTTTCTCAAAAGTTAATTTCTCTGGCCCAGATGTTCATTGCTTTCTGTCGAGCGGCTCACTTGCTTCCTTTTCTGTTTCATCAAGATGCAAAATTATGGAAATAGGAAGGAAGAGCTGAGGCTTCCTGGAGGTTCTTCCTTTCTCTTTTAGATCTGTCTCAGGCTCAGATGTTGAGCTAGGTGAATAGGTAATATTAAGATTTTCAGTTAAGTGATTAAGTCATAATAAAAAAAATATTAAATTTGGTCAGTTTGAACCAAGATTTAAAAAATTTCTTTTCTGCTAAAAGGTAGTATTTTCAGAACAGCTTCGGTCCAGACCATACTGATTTCTGAATTTGTGGCACTTTTATGTTTTCAGAACTGCAGGTAAGTTGAAGTATGCTATCAGTAATGTAGCTGCTTCACAAAGAGACATGTTGACTTGCTTTGCTGCTGTGCAAAAAGTGGTTTGAAACCCAGAGCTTTTGCAGCTGGGCAGGGGTGCTCAGGTGGACAACAGTGAGTGGCCTGGGGTGGAGTATTACAGTGCTGACTTGCAGACCACAGTTATACACATATTTCATAGTTCAGATGAGACATCCAAGATTCAGAATATAGTGCAAGATTTAACTTTATAGCTGAGCTTAAAGACATGTTTGTGTTGTTCCACAGCAAATACATATTTTATCTAACCTTTAATCCCATTTTAATGGATACAATTTTGGGTGACTTTACTTTTCCAGAATATTGGATCTGGAAAACATTCTATGTAGAAACTACTGCAAGCACAGGATATCTTCCAGTTGTGCTTTGTTTCATTAATTTCTTTGGGAAAACCTGTCCACTTCGCTGTTATTCCTGGTGCTAGATTCTGAGCTGTGTGCAAGGGGATTCCATAGAAAATCAAAAAGTGACTTGTTTCTATTAAATGAAGAGTTGTAGCTTAAAATGTTTAAAATGAATATTCTATTTCTCCATCTTTTCTCATAATTTACATTACATGACTGTATTTCATAGTCTTGAAAAACTAAATCTTCTAGGCAAATATTTTTCTTACTCTACTTCTACTCAGCATCAAAGGTCCTCAAATTTCCCAATTCATCCCATTCGTGCCTAAAATTAAGGAACTTCCTGATAATTTGTTGTCTGGAACTGAAACGATTCAGCGTCTTATTTGTGTTCAAAAACTTATACAGAGATCAAAAACGGGAGGGAGGTTTTCTGAACCTCAAAAATTTAGCGTGCCGTACAATGAGACCATTGCAATCTTGTAACTGAGTGAGAAAGTTTAAGAGGTCTTGGGATGTTTGTATCCACTTGGATATTTTTGGAATTAAAAAGCAGTTAAATCCAGGACATGCTAAACCCACTTTTTCTTTTCTTTTCTTGAAAAAAAATTATTATTATTATTATTATTATTATTATTATTATTATTACTACTACTACTACTACTACTATTATTTTCCCAGGAAAGAAGAACAGGGCACCATTCTGAATCTTAATAGCAAAATATCCAGTGCAGTAGCAGATACCACAAGCTACAGAACTTTGCTATGGTGTCTGATAGTCGGGGATTGGGTGAATAGTGATAGTCTGTGAATTAGGAATGGGATGTTTGGAAAGATCTTCTGTTTTACGCTGTGTTACTGAGCACTGAGTGGATTGTTTCATTTTTTAAGGTGGCTGCCTGAAACAGGAACATTAATAATGAAGAATGGGAAAGGATATAAACTAAAATGAAGGAGTTTGAAATGATTAAGAAAAGAAGAAAAAGGACATGAGAAAATCTATGACTAGCAGATTTCAGACATTTCTAAACAGGAAAGAAAAACGTAGGAGCTTCTAAACCCTTTTATAAAGGGGGAAAACAAAATAGCTGTATTTATTTATCAATAAAAATGTTAGAGATGATAACAGAAAGGCAAAAAATTAATTAGATGTTTCTGTTATATATCAGAGAAAACTGGAGACATTTATATTACCTGTAGATGTTAATTTTTTGCTTTAGTGACTGACAAAAATTTTAAACTACAGAAAATGGAATTAGACATTATATAAGAGAATGAACTGTATATTTTAGAGAAGGGGCTCTAGAAAACCCGAGGGTCATGGTCATCTAAATAAATGAAGCCATGACCAGAACAACATATGCTAATATTTGTTGCATCAGGAAAAGAGCCAGAAGAGTACAACTTTTTCTCTTGCGCAGCTGGCTCTGATGTGCTTGATGTTGGGACGTAGAACTCGGTTCTGGTCTCTAGTCTTCAAGAAGAATGTTGAAAAATTGGGGAAGCACAAGCTACAATAAAGATTAGAGGATTATAGAACAATCCAAGAATTGCAACCTAATCAGCTAACTGCATAGAGCCTGTCATGATGGCTTGCTCACGGTCATTTATGTACCCAAATTGTGAAAAACAGATATGATGATAACAATTCAGAGTAGCATCCACACAGTATGAATCAGGTGGTAAAAAACGAAGCATAACGAACTCAGTTTAGCACTCCCACAGATGACAATCTTTCCCATGAATGACATGAAAAGAAGGCAGCCTGAAAAATATGTGCCATGGTATGGCACTGTGTTCACGTCTTTTTACTCACAAAGAATCCATATATTGATTGGTTTCTCTCATTGTTAAAACAGTGAATGGGGAGTTTGGAGTGAGTACACTTTTCTCAGTTTCTAGCACAATTGCTGCTGTGATTATCACTCTAAATAGAGTGTGTTCTTAAAAGAGAAACTCTAATAAGAATTTCAATGTGTTAAAGTCACTTAACTAATCAGTCAATCAGCCTGGAGGCTCAGAGTCACAGAAGAAGTTTCATCCATTCTGGTACTCATGGAATTTTATTATTTTTTAAAAGTAATAGAGTCTAACTCCAACACAAGAATGAGAAATTAAGTTAGTCATAAAAATGGGAAGGCATATGCCATCTGTTAAGGAGAAAATCAGGGTGGAAGACCACAGAAGAATTTTGTGACCATAACATCTTCAGGCAGTAAGGAAACATGGGTTTTCCTGTTTGTCCATGAACAAAAACACATTATTCCGCTTGGCATAGTGACTTCTGTATTTTCTAAGGCTTTTTGGCCTCCAGTGATCAACTTACTGCATGTGAAACTCCAGAGTACCTTGTTAGATAAAATAGTCTGGGGTTACTTACCCTTTGAAATATTGATATTATTGTTATTGTTATTGTTATTATTGTTATTATTGTTATTAGTAGTCGTAGTAGTAAGTCCTCTCCAATTCACCCTCTCTTAGAAAAAACAGACCTAAGAGTGACAAAGACTGAAGTTTATAATGTCCATGTGACTAGTTTGCTCATTGAGATGGTTTTGTGATGTGATGACAGTTAAGTAAAAGGTTTCCTTTATTCCTCATGCTACTGTTAAGTAGATTCAGGATTGTTTTTCTACCACATGCAATCCTATCCAGCCTTTTACTTATTTGTCAAAATGCATCAGTGAACTGTGGGGATGCTTTTGGTTTGTGGAAGAGGAGCTCACAGGGTCTGTGTGAGTTCACCAGATAATTATGGTGTGTTAAGTCTGTCTTATTCTCCAAGGGTGTATTAATTCTTTTTTTCAATATTAATACACTTTAATAGTTCATCTCCTTGGTAGAATGGACATAAGACTACAAGTTCCATCAGAGCTGGAAGGAATTTCTTATGTCCTCATTGTTCAGTCTAGTAACTGCCTGTGTTAACTCATCACTACTATGTGGGAATGAATGTCAAAATATTCTTCAGATTTGCCTATGATTGTATGAAAATTGCTAAGAGCCTGCCAGGCTGGGCAAGAAATCCTGTTGGAAAGGTAATGTTTTTCTCTGGGCAATGGGGCAAAAGTTGATCAACCCTTGGTTGCATTAGTTCTTCTCCTGATGGATTATGCATCCAGCCAGAACACTCAGTTAAGAAAAGTACATGCCAAAAATAAGAATAAAAATTGAAAGAGACAGGAAGGGCCTGAGGATCTGGAGAAGACAGTGAGGAAGCCAGGCAAAAAAGGTAACGTACGCATAATGTACGTAATGGGTCTAGAGAAAAGATGGCACAGCTGGGAACTTCATTTCTTCCTGCCAGCTCCTAGCTGCTGTCATAGCACTTTTGTGCTCCTGACAAGAGGGATAATTTAAAGCAAACAACTTATGTTGGAAGATCAGATCAGCACGTCACTAGTTTGGGAGTGGCACATTGCAAATTTGGCCTGAAACTCCCTTTTCACGTTTCCTGTGTTGTGTAATATGCTTTGTAGTCCTAGCCAGAGATCTAGGGTGCTACATGTATACCATCAAGAAACCATACTGATTCATATCAGGATTCATGAATGCAGACATATTTTATATATATATGTTCCCTATAAATGAGTCAATCATATACTTCCTTTTAGTTGTGCAATGTTGTTCTCAGAGAGACACAGTTGCACAGCTTGCCCCCCGTTCTATGCACATTTGTTATGTTGCTAGTAACTATATTGAAAACTGTGTTTGAAATGCACAGTGTAAAAGCTACAAAATTCTTGACTGGAGCTAAGGTTTTGGCCGTGGAAGTGCAGATGAGAAGTTTGTGAGTACAGGACAGTGGCACTCAGTGTGTCTTCTCTACTTTTATTTTCATTGCAGTGCTGTCAAGGCCATGTGCGCTTTTTATTTTTGGCACAAGGAGGGGGATACTCCTGGGGTTTCTGATGTTAACTTTTTACTGTATTACACACATAACCTCCCTTTCCTTATTTTCTAGGGAGTTGGAAGAGTTGTACATACTACAAAGGTAAAGAAGAAAACTCCTATAAGACCAAAGGCTGCTGAGGAGAGATTCTCCAAGAAATATTCTCATCATTGCAATGTCTATGAGCTACTAAATTGATGAAAAGTTATTGTTAATCTGACTTCCTCTACACAAACCAGCCATGCTAGCCTTTGAAGATTTCAACTAGGTCTTGAGTATGTTCAACTTGCAATAATTCAGCCAAAAGCAATAGGTTAATTAATCTTATTTAAAAAACAGTAAAACAGGAGTTAATTAAAATGTAAACAATGGTGTGCATTGTTACTGACAACTTCAGAAAAAAGGATCTTAGAAATTCTTTGTGTAATGTTTTTTACGTGACTGCCCTCAGAAGAGAGAGCGGTTTTGCAGCAGATCACATTACTGAACTAACCTTTCTTTCACTTTTAAATGAAATATATTCTTTGCTTCTTCCAGTGCAGTGCAGCTGGACAAACTGGAGCTAGTCAAGAGCTGTTGGAGCCCTGTTTTGGCTGGAAGGTACCTGCTCCCAGGAAGCTGCTAAGCATGAAACACTGAGGAGGGTGGCTGGAGCCCCCAAAGCAGCCAGGACCTGGTGTGTCTGAGAGCATTGGGAAGAGAGAAACAGATGACCTGGAAAGTCAGAAGGCAGAAAAAAATGTCAATCAGTGAGAAATGATTAACAGCTTGTCCAGTTTATGCCAAGGACAGAGGGTTCTCTCAAGCATTCTTGTGCAGTCCTGGCTGTCATCTGAAACACGCTGAGGAGCAGGAGCAATCCGATGTATGGGCCTGGTCCAGAACGAGCTGAACTGAGCAAAAAGATTAGGATTGGGTCCCCATTAAAGGGGGTTTGTGTTTTTGTGTTTTTCAGGGTTGATCTTGTTGTTCCTGTTCTTCATTTAAAGGAAAAAAAAAAAAGAAGAAAGAAATATATGCCAAATAGGTGTGGCAAAAAGAAAAAATTCTGGAATTTATAAGCCTGCAGGGAAAAAAGAATCTTGCCAAGTTATCTTCCTACCTCACCATTGAATTGTTTCATAAATATGTGTCTTCTAATTTAGTATAAACTCCAAATATCTATGAATGCGACAAAAGTCAAATTTAAACAAAGAAAACCTTACAGTACTGAAAATAACATATGACCAGTCATGAGATTAACAATGGATTTTATATTTGGCTCCTTCCTTTGTGGTAGCTGAGTAAACCAACTCAGATTAGCAGGGTATGTTACGCATATTACCTGAAATGGTTTTCTGGCCCACATCAAAAGCTGTGAGGGTAAAACTGCAAGTGACTCTTGTTGTTTTTCACGTAGAAAAGTGGGGTTTTCAGTAAAGACATAAATGGATTCGTGGAAAGGTTTAACTCCCCAGTGTCTTACTAATGATGATGTTTTGAAACTGCAAGTAAGAAATCAGCCTTAGGGACTTTCTACAGCAAAAACATGTCATTATATGCAAGAAAGGGTATGTTCTCATTGGCTATTTTTTCTCTGCTACACAGGCTGACATAATTTGTTTGTTTACACTGTCTTGTCTCAATGTACATGCAAAAATTATTATTATTAACAATAATAAAGAAATATTGTCATCAAAGCACCTTCATCACTTTTCAAATTAATCTACTGCACAGTAATGAAACCAAAGAACAGAGAAATTCAGTGACTTCTTGAACTAAGCTGTAATTTCCATGACCGAGCTCCTGGCTATGTGGTTGCAAATGACATTTTGGTCTCAGTAAAACCTGTCCCCACCAACAAAGCATTACTGACCCAACCGTAATTCAGACAATGAGACAACAGGCATGAAAACCTATTCACTCCTAGACCCTGAGGGACTAGAGCAAGCAGAGCTATTGTGTAAGTAAACAGTAAAACATAACCAGCTTCCTGCAAATGTTGTAAAACCCAAATAATGATTTAGGCCTATTACACTTGTAACCCTTTTGTTTGCATTCCTGGAGAAATTGCTGTGACCAGTTGTTAACACACAGGTCCCGGGAAGAGGCTTTTATTGGACATGAACGTTAGGAAACAAGATTTCTCATTCAGATGTCTCTGGCCTTAGTGTCCTGTGCTGAAAGCCAGCCATGATTTGGACTTGGGACATCAGAGGTGCCGAGACTGCTGGAGAGGAAGCAGAATAGAGCTCAGCCTGACCACCTAAGTGAGCATGCAGCACAAACTACAGCGATGAGAAAAGGTGATGCAGGTCTGCAAATGGTGCTTCCCCCAGTTACGTGAAGCCTGACCTCTTTTGCAAAGAAGGTCGGTGAAGGAGGAAAAGTGCACATAGTTGAGATTTAAACACATGGGGTCCAGAGGTTTTGCAGAGCATGTTACAAAGTAAAAGGGCACTTTTTCTATTGACTGCAGTGAAGATAAAAAATTTCATGTGCATGATATATCCTAGAACAGATTTATGTTCATGGCCAGGTTAAACTTAGAGAAAGCAACGAGGCCAAACATGGTTCATATTGACTGGTATTTTAGCTCCTCCAGTCCTGACAGAATGATTTTCTTCAACTGAAGTCAGCCAGGTTCCCCTTCACCCAAGTTCTCCAGAAATGCTAGCAGTGATGGTGGCCACCTACGTGGATTCTTCTGCCAAGGGAGTCACATTTTAACCCTGGTTCTGCTGATGATTGTCGAGGGCAAGTAGGTAAAACAATATATATACCTATAATTCTCTCTATACAGAAATGTAACATGTGCTGTTCAATGGGAAGGTATAATGTGGACGATGTGACACAGTGCACTCTCAACAAATTCACACACGGTACCAAACTGGGGAGGGTTGGGCTGCTCTTCAGAGTGATCTTGACAAGTTGGAGAAATAGAGATGACAAGAACATCATGAGTTAATCAAAAGACAATGCTAAAAGTTGTATCTGGGAGGGACTAAGCCCAATAAGTAACAGCTAAGGCTGAGGACCAGCTACTCAGGGCTGCAGAAAAGGACCTGGATGTCCTGGTGGACAACAAATTCAACTGAGCCTGCTATGTGCCCTTGCAACATAGAAAGCCAGCAACAGCCTGGGCAGCATAAGTAAGACGATAGTCAGCAGGCTGAATGTGGCTTGGCACTTTTGAGATGCCATTTGGAGTGTTGTGTCTGAGCTCTCCAGGATGAGAAAGGCTTCAGCCAAATGGAGTGACTCCATTGGATGTCAGCTAGATGGGAGGAGGCTGTAGAAAGGACTTACAGTTTGTGGCTGTGGGAGAAGGGTTTGCTCAGCTTTCAGAAGAGAAGGCAAAAAGGAGACCTCACTGCTATCTTCAACTACATGTGGACATGCAGCTGGGATTTTCTTGGAGCTGCACTGTCAGAAAATGAGGTGCTACAGACATGAATTACAACACAGAGAAATTCCTGTTGAATATTAACAAAATATCACCATGAGGGTGGCACAAATGTTGCCCAGGTTGAGATCCCTCCTTTTTGACAATGTGTGGGACTCAACTGGGCATTCACCAATCTGATTTATTTAACCCTATTTAGAGAAAAGAGACATCTCTGGGTGTGTCTTTCAACCTAAATTGTTTTGAGATATATGATTTTATGATTGCACAGTGTTACACATATTGATTAGAAAGGAATTAAGATGGAGAAGTCACTCATGGAACACAATAAAAATTAAAGACTTGTGGCACATAACTTTTACTGAATAGAGCTATACTAAACTCATTTCTACATATATCAGTTTACAAAAGAAGCCTTTAATACTAATTATAGTGATAATGTCATTTACACAAGATATAGTGTATGCCTACTCTTGTTTCAATTCTCAGAGAACTCTTGTGATTAGCTAGAAAACTGAAATACTATTTGACAAAGAGAAGCACAGCCCTGCTCTCTTGCAGAAGTTGGCTGATCACTGCAAAACAAGGTTTTCTTAATCTTAACTGTCAAAATTTACTTTTCCACAACAGTTTTTTCTCATCTCAGTTTGCAGGTAAGTATGTGTATGGTAAACTTTGCTTTCACTGAAATCTAGACCCCTGTTTGTGATGGCAAATTAAAAAATACTTGCAAGTACTCTTTTAGAAAGGACGTGCTGTTTGTATTTGCACACACTGCTTAGCACTCCAGGGTTCAGGATGTGAGCAGTACCTTTGCTGTGTTCCAAGTGATAACCTGATTAAACAGAAAAGAGAAGTGAATGGAAGACTTTATAAAATATCGGCAAGGTATACTTTTTTCCTAGTTTTCATCTGTCCTGACAACAAGCGGTAAACAATCCTGGATGAGGGAGCTATGTTATTGTGTAGGTACATGCAATTTGTGTAGGTAATAAAGAGAATGAAAGTTAGTTATGCAGCTCTGACTTATGGTCTTGACATGTGATCAAGTGTAAATAATAAGGTTGCTGGGGAGAGGCTTTGGCTTTAGATCATATACCTGATCCAGACTATTCCAACCTTTTAAAATGGGCTTTTATTCTCATGTAGAGATGCCTTCCTGTAAGACTTCTGGCTCTGGTCCAGAAAGAATCAGAAATGAGACACACAAAAGAAAATAATGTCCTGAACACTCCGAAGTATCAGATGAAGACTAGTTTCAGAGCAGATTAAAAGATAGATGAATTTTCCATGTATGGATGATCAGAACACCAGATGGGGATTGCGTTTCTTTTTTGGGTGAATCTAAAGCAATGCTTCCTAAACACAGATTACGTGTCGAGTACAGCACCAGGCTCTGAGTAGGATGTGTAATATATACGTAAAAGGAATGAAATATATCTTAGAAATATAAGGCCAAGACACAGTTTCTCAATGGTTCTATCATGTGCAAAGCCCTAAGTGAAAACCAAACAATTGGGAAGCATTAAAATGTCTGGCACTGCAGTTGTTAACATGCAAGTTGGGAGCCAAAGTATGATTTCTTTGTTGCAGCTACACAGGTTGTTCTTCTCTATTCTTGCCTTTATTCCACTCCTGTCTTTGCCAAAAGTTTTCCCTGTCTATTCTGCCATCCCTTTTCATAAAACAACCACGTGAAGGAGGACTCCTGCTTTTCAAGGTTTTGTGATGATTTTGATGGCTTGTCAATTCTGCTTCACACAGAAAACATGCACATATCCTTGTCGAACACCAGACTTCATGCTCACTTTCTCTTCTATTTTTAATCTTTATGTCAGATTCAAATCTCAAGGACTGTTTCAAGACATTTTTGTGACTGGCTGGTTTTATTTCCCCATATGCAAAGAACTCATTATGGTTGAAACCATGTTTGAATCTGGGGAAGCAATTTAGTGATGGGCAGTCTTGTAGAGCACCTCCCAAGATCATCATTTACATGGCAAGAAGATCTGGAAGCTGTCAAGGAGATGATAAAGAGAAATTTGAAACAGGACATGGAAGGACACTGAGTTGAGAAGAAGTTTTGTGGTTGGAGAGTTGCTTAGCAGACATGCTGGCAGAGAAGCGTGAACTTGGACAAGGGCCCTTGATTTTCTTAAGAAATGCCATAGCAGCTCAGATAGTAATAGAAGAGTGAGGAGAAGACAAGGAGTGGGTGCAGATGTCCATTTTGTCCACATCTGTGTGGTTTTTTCTCCATGTAAGAGTGTTTGGTATCTGCTGCTCCTTGGAGCCTGTGTGTCTGCTCCATAGAGCTTCAAATATAAAGCATTGCCTCAGCTTCGAGGCCCTGGCATGGATGGGACATAAAGATGCCACTTCAGTGAGAAAGTGGCAATCAAAGATCAGAAAAGCAGAAAGACCAAGAATCCAAGAATCAGGCAGAACACAGCACTGCTTTGGTAGGAGTCCAATGCTGTAAATGTCCAGAATAGAAAGCCTAGCCCCCATGCCTGAGTGGTAGTACTTGGGGACTGAAGCAGGGGAATGTGAGAATGACAAAAAACCCAAAAAAGCTTTTTAAAGGAATTGTGTGTATGTGGAGTCAAAATTGCACCGTCATAAGACAGAATTGCCAGTGTCATATGATCTGGAGCCACAATGATAGGTAGGTTTAGGTGAAAGTGCTGTGAGTCCTTTCAGTCATGCAGCTAAAACCACACCTGTCTGCAAGAACATCAAATTTTATTTGGAGTGACAAACAGATAAGGAAAGATCTGCTTCTGCACTTGTCAGCACAATAGAGGACACATGGGCACCACACACTGGAAGAGAAAGTGGGGAACAAGACATACTCTTGGAAACAGAGGACAAGGTGTCACTGAGAAGGTGGTGAAAAAGAGGGGGGCACTGTGATGCCCCCTTACCCTCTCAGTTACCTGAACTGGTAGGGACACTAGAAAGATCCCAAGGAGTAGATGGTGAATTCTTCCTTTTGATTTATTACTAGGAAAGGAGTCAGTGGGTAAATGCTGATAGCTGAGAGGCAGGATAGATGTGGTGACTGAGGGAACTCAGTGCCTACCCTTCCCAAAAGAAATGAGGGTGGGTGCAAACAGAGGATGTCAGCACTCTGATGAAGGAAAGGAGACAAAGAGGGGTGAGAGTCACTGTTAAGCTTACAGTAGCTGCCACCAGACAGAAAAAAATCCCCAAAGAGGTGTGATTCAGCTTCTGGGGAAAATCCTGAGAAAAGACAATAAATTTTCCATCAGGCTATGGCTTTAGGTTAGCCAGCCCCTCTGTGATGGAACCTGAGCTGGCTAGACAACAATGTGCAGCAGCTGGAAATAAGAAGCAATTTTGTTTAAAGGGTGTGTGGTTCTCAATTCAGACAGGGATACCACAGTGCCAGGATGCTCTGCAGATTAAAGCATTCATTTTGCAGCCACCCAAATGAGACAGAAATAGGGGTCTGATGTGAACTCCAGATATTCTGCAGAATTATCTGAAAGGAGATTTGTGCAATGCATTTGGGAATGGACCTGTAACACATTCCTAAAGCTGAAATTCTTATTCCCAGGGTATGTGAACCTCTTGGCATATATCAGTTAGTAAAAAGATAGATTGTCCAGGTAAGTGGGTTCCCTGTTATTTACATAGTGAATAAAGTAAAATTAATTTTATAGATACTAAGGGTTAAATCACATTAAAATCCGACTTCACATGCCTTGCTCAAACTCTTCCTACAGCACTAACTTTCTGGAGCTAGCTGGCTATCCCATGCCAGTCAGACACTTTCCAACATGAGTCACTATGGTTTCCAAATTTTTCTTTCCCAAATAAAAAAGAAAAATTCCAAATGTCTTACTTTTTTTTTTTTTTCTATAGAAAAAAGGGACGGAACATCAAGTGCATATAGTTGAAGAATTGTTTTCTATTTCCTTTTACATCCCTAGTCTAGACAAGAGGTACTATGATGAACCTTGCCTTTGCTGCCAATACCAACAGCACTTTGTGGTCTTGTTACCTCACGCCTGGCTAATTCCCAAGGACAGTCATAGCTAACGAGTAGCCCTTTCAATGGCCATTCCAGCAATTCATTTGGGCTACCCTTTCAAACAGCATGGAGAATTCTTAAGAGAGAAGGTCTTTTGTACCAGGCCATGTTTCACTCACTGCGTTTAAATGAGAAGGGCAGTCAGGTTGTAAAGATTTATATAAATGAGAGCATTGTGCACTGGAAAGGAGATTGGTATGTTTGATCTCAGCTGTTATTGATTTACCTTTTCCACATGATAACATTCATTAGGCAGGGTAAGTAAAGGCTGGGGTGTTCCATTTCAATTATCTACAGTTAAAATACAGACATTACACAGGGTGGAGCGTCAGTCTAGTTTCAGTGGGCTGAAGTGTGAAAACATTTTCCTACCAAGTCATTACATAGGATGACATGACTTTTTTTGAATTCTTTCCTGTCTCCTCCCCACCCACCCCACCCCTTTTTATTTTTTGTGTCTTTTTAATTGTTTTTGAATATTTGTATTTCTGGTCAAGGGAGCTATTCTACCACCTGAAATTTCCTGACACCTTCACTGCTGTAATTTCTCTCTTGTCACGTGGGAAGCACAACAGTGCTAGTAAGGCACACACCTGGCATGTATCAGTGTTCCAAAAGCTTCACAGATTTATTAAAGCAACTTCCTGTACCTAGGAGGTGACTCTGCTGCGAGAAGAGGCTGGAGTAGGGGATATCCAGGGATACATTCCCACCTCAGTCCTTGGGTTGCAAAGGAGCCAATCTTCTCTCCTTCATCACAGTGAGGTGACAGTATCAGGCTGTTGCTCCAGAGAAGCAAGTACAATTCAAAATACAATTCTCTTATTTTAAAGGAAAACTAAGAATTTCAACAGCAACAATGAAAAAGAGGACAAAAAATAGTATCACCTCAGGAGTAATTTCTTTCTTAGTATTGGCTTCATAGGAGCCTAAAGTGATTTACTTGGGCTTAAGTACATAAATGGAAATTTCCAGAGCTAAGTGAGATGAATACTGCCTCAAATATTTTGATTTTTCAATTGAATGAATGGATATCTCTCCAAAGTTTCTTTCCTTCCACTGAATAATGTTTTCAAAACATTACGGAGTTCCCATAACAAAACTCAGGCACTTCACATTAGATGTATTTGCTCACAACATATTTTCTTCTTATTTATCTCTTTGCTGAAATGCCAGAATCCATAATTTGCTTGCACATACCTGCAGTTTGTGAAAAGACAGCACTAACTTTGCTTCCTTTATTTTTAAGACTTGCTGAGTGTCCACATCTCCTGTTAGTATGTGTTTAAGAGATGAATAGAACTTCAATAGAACATGGTTTCACCACTTCAAAAGTGCTTAAATACTTGAAAGTGTTGACCTTTTATATCTGTTGCATATCCAAATTGCTCTGATATCATGGAGATGACCTTAGCTGATGACATCAGCTTAAAAACTTGAATAGTGATGCATTTCATTGAACCTGTGGAAAACAAGCTGTGTGTGCTGCATGATGTAGCTGGCATATGAAATTGGTAAAATAATAGAGGATTGTAAAACATTACAAGCAATGACTTGTGCTTTGACTTGTACTTAGAGCTGCAGGTACTGAAAGTACAACATTTTCTTGATTATTTTGCCAGACAGAGAAATGGAAAAGCTTATAATAAGGATTTGCACTAATAAAAAACTCTCAATCTTATTTGAATGTACTTTATTAAAAAAGCCAAATGCTTTCCTTGTCTGGAGATGGGGCAGAAGCTCACAGACTTTCCTTGCCAGGATCCTTTTCTTATGCATTTGCTCTGGCAGCTTCTTTTCTCCTTGATCTTGTCACTGTGGTAGAGAACTGGTAACACCAAATTCTTCCTCAGGTGTGCTTCTAATTCATTAGGCAGAGCCAGGCAACAAAAACCTTTCTATAAAAAAAAAGCAAAAATGATGTGCACAGGCACGGAGGTGGTATTCCAGGTATCTATTCAGTGAGCAAGTTCATTATATGTTTGCCCTTTAAGACAATGTTTCCACTCACAGCAGCCCACGTGGTTCAAACAGTTTTTGGACAGGGAGAGACAATATCCTGGTCACCTCAGGCCCTAGGACCCAGATATTACCGTGTCAGGTACATGCAGCTAGTCTCTAAGCCAGAGGTTTTATTTAATAGACACAAAATGGGAGACTTCAGCAGCCCTAGGCACATTATAATAATGTTGTATATTACGTACCTGATTTCTAGTAAAAATCTTTTAAATTTTATAAATCTTATTTTTTTATGGTATTTTCTGCTTGATTGAGGTGCTTGTGACCAGAGATGTTTTCATGGGAGAATATTTTAAAATGCAAATATCATCACCTCTTTAAAGGTCAGTGAGAGCTGGTCTTCAAGAAATGTGATGTGTTCTGCAAGATGTTTCAAATTCTTTTTTATGAAAAACAAAATTATAGGAGAAAGGTAATGGTATGATTTTTAGTATGTAAATAATGATTTATTTACCATATTGTGGCAACAATACCATGTACTGTCATGAGACATGTCCAGCTGAGGAACAAAATTAGATTATTGGAAGAAATGGCTAAAGTAAGGGTCGTTTAATTAATGAGGACAGGCATTTATAGGAGATGGTAAGGGTTTTCCTTGAGGAAGCTACAGAGTTAGGAAAAATAAATAAATATTTAATATTTTTATTGGTGATACATGGAACATGCATTGTTTGGCACTGACAATGAGCAGATTTGAGCAGGGCTGGTCATGTTCAGGTCCTGACTTTTTACCTTAGAAACCTTAGCTCCAGGGAAAGACAGTCTCTGATAGTTGTGCCATAATATCCTATTAGCTCGGTGTTCACGTCTGAGCTTGGGTGCTACAGTTTTTTGGGGAGAACATCAGGGAATAAGTTTTGCAATCCTGTTGTCAATGAAGATTTTTGACCTTGTTACCTAAAAAGCAGGACAAGCCTGGGATGGTGAAGACCTGGAGACATGTCCCTGCTCCACCCCAATGAGGTAATACAGTTTTCCAAAGGCTTGGACTGGCAGATCGGAAAGATTACTTTTGCTTTTGTGTACTTGTTTTCCAAAAGGGTAAATTCTTTGCCAGCCTTGTGCTTGTCCTTTAGACCTCTGGTGTGTTTAACTCACATACTGAGCTGTTTTCATCCCTTCTGGGCAGGGTTTTTGCCGTTCAGCTTTTGAATGACTGTAGGGTATGTGCAGGTTTTGCACCCGGATGAGTCCCCTGCACTCAGCGGCTCTGTGAGGTGAAACAGCTTTAGTGTGCACAGTGTTTTGCCTGCAGAGCATGGGGGAGTCAGGGAGGGCTATTTTCTGGCTGGGGAGCTATTTATTTTTGTTGAGCCTCTGTCACATATGTTTTGCAATTGCCTTTCTGGCCTTCCACCCCCTTTTCCAGTATGTACTTCAGTGGAAGTCTTGGCACATCCTGACAATGTGACGGTGCTTATTACTCATGAACATATTGTCTCACTTGTGATTGAATGTCAGCACTTCTTTGATCAGGTTCCTTCTGCCTGAATTAATTAGGGCAGGAGTGACACACTCCTCCACAGGCCTTGGCTGGCCTTTAGCCCTGTATCTTTGCAAGGAGATTTATCATGCAATTGAACTGGCATTAAGTCATGAGGGACTGGGAGAGTGCAGAGGGGATCAAGATCTTACTGTTCCTGTGGGCAGAGCTGCTCCTATCAAGCTACATCAGGGATGTATCTGTGCCTGGTTTACTTAAAGTATGTCCTAGTTTTGCCCCTTTGGGCCATGCAAAGGGAAAAAATTTCATATTTCTTCTCTGTTCCATGCTCTACTGGCTACTGGTTTTATTTGTGAGTGTTTTGCTTGCTCTATCCAGATTTTCTCTTGTTCTGTGTTTATTTTTACTGTCCAGCAAAGACCAGACCATGCACAAGTTCCAGCAGTTCTCCTGATGTGTGGAACCAGATTTCAGGCTTGTGTCATGCCTCATTCCTTTACCATGGAGTATATAGTCACAGGGAGAAGCAGAAGGAAAAAGACTGTCTGGGACCAGGCCTTTCTTTTTCTACAGTCATTTTTATCTATTCTTCCCGTTTCTTTTTCCCCCTCTAGGAACTTCCAGTGTAGGTTTAAAAACAGCTGTGGTGTATTCTTGAAAATTTTATATTGGATCAAGGAAAACTAGCTGTTTTGAAAAGCTGTCAGTATAAATTACTTCTCACTAGCACTGTTGTATGTTGTATTTAGTTCAGACAGTAAACTCATGTATATGTCTAGTATCAATTTATTAAACAGTGGGCTCCTGAGCATGGTTTTTTGGTTTTGTTTTTTTGGTTTTTTTTTTTTCTTTTTTTTTTTAACATGAGCAACTGGGTTTGAAGTGGTTATTTTCTGAAATTTCTGCTTTTCTTCTTCACCATATGTTTTTTGTAGTTTAGTGGTTTAAAGAATTTTAGAAACCAAACCCAGCCTCTCTCCTTGTCTCAGATTTCTCTACTGGTGAAGAAAAAACATGTGTGTATGTATGTTCTGGTGCACGCCTGTACATAGGCAGGGTTATGGCAGAGAAGGTGTGTGAAGCAAGTGTTGTGATCCTTTGGGTCTGTCACTGGTACATAAAAGCAGACAATATCCTTTTGTCTTCAGATTCAGGCAAGCTTGCTTCTTCTTATTGCATGGCTCCTCTGAACTGGGAAAATTCAGGAAAGGGTCTCACATGTACAAGTTATCCAATATTTCTAGAAAAGTACTTTTTTTGTTATCATGGTAATAACGCCAGGCAGTAGGAAAAAGGTAGTAATAGTCCTAATTCATGAACAAAAATAATAATAAAAAATATTAGCCAAAATCAACACCAGTGTAAATCTGGTGAAGAAAACTTGTTTTAAATCTGCTCTGGGTAAAATATTTTGATGAGTCTATTTCTCTAACCTTTTCCTTAGTTAAGAGCTTTTCAAATTTTTTTTTCAGCTGTAGAAGGTTAGTATCAAATTACTGTAGAATGGAGAAGTTCCTGACTCCACACTTTCTTTTCTCCCCTTTATCTCCATCATCTCAAAGTTCCTCTTTCCTCTGCATCTCTGCAATAATCTGTTCGTGCCTTGATCAATTTGGATCTCATCTCTCCAATTGCCTTCTACTGTGTTCTTCCTACATCTTTCTTTCTAATCATGTTTTGCAATGAAACAGGTTGAACAATGGGAAGAAAACCAAAAAGAAGAAATAAAGTTCAGACTTGTGTCTGGTATAAATCAATGAAACTTTAGTTCCTCCATTATTGTCATTAGAATGATGTTGATTTTACACGAGCCTAGAATGTCTGTCCTGGCATATGCTATAATTCTTCTTTTCTATGTGGAAACCTTTCCTATTTGCTATTAACAAATATTTTTATAATTTTTGATAATATCCATTCAGTAAATGATGAATTTCACTATGTTCTCACCTAAAAACAAGTATAGTACTATATGGAAAGAAATAATACCGTTTCTTATTATTGCTAAATTAATTGTTTTCTCCTGCTTGAGCAGTTTTAGTCGTGACCCAGAGCTAGCTGACTGCTACTCATAAATAACTAATAGCTGGTATTCTGTGTGCATGATAAAAATAGATTTGCATAAATTTTGGCACAATTAAATATGGCAAATTCTCAGAATTAAGTAGATTCTTGCCAGTGATTCACTGACAGAAAAAGCAGCTGATGCCTTCAGATACTTTATTCACAATGACTGTTTTTTCCAGCTCTCTCAGAGAAAGCATGACTGCTAAAAATGGGTTTAGCTTTCTCCTGGACCAGCTGCCTCTGCCACTACCCAGCTCTTCTATTTCAAATTTCTTTCCTTTTGTTTTGTTTTGTTTTGTTGATCTCTCTATTCAGACATTCCACTTGCATCTATCGTCTCCCCAGCTCCTCTTCCATTTGCTCAGGCTGAGGTTTTTTGAAGTAGTGATGTCTTGGAATTTTAATGAGGAGATGGATAGCATTGACATTTGCCCCATGTCAGCTATCATAGAATACCTCAGGTATGAAGGCACCTCTGGACATCGTCTAGTCCAAACCATTTGCTCAGAGCAGAGTCAGCTAAAACATATATGTGGAGGTGTTTCCCTGTCTGGATGTGGTCTTTCTACACCAGTTTAAGTGTAGAAAATCCTTTTGGTGCTCAGCAAGGCTGTGTGTTCATGCACAGCAGCATGGGCTGCCATGCAGACATGACTGGAGACCTGAAGGCATCAGAGACCGCTCATGTTGCAAGTTCCTGAATCCACTCCTGCCTTTTTGAATGCTCTTTCGTAATGCCCAGTATGTGTCCACTCCATAATAATATCCTCTGCATATTAGGAAATGTTCATTGGCTGCATTTATTTTAACAATACATTTAGGAATGCACATGGTATAGTGATATTCTGGGAGCAACCTTTTTAAGAGAGTCAACTTCAGCTCTATTTTTGAAACTGCAATTCAATGCATAGTTAATTGCTGGCCCAGCTGATGCCACTTATTTATCTCACTTCCTGAATTAAAGGAATGAACAAGTAATAGGATTCTAAGTGTCATTATTTGCACACGAGCTTGATTAGAGATGCAAAATATAGAAAGAAGAAGAAAAGATTAATACTACTGTGTTTTCCTGCATACAGCATATTGGATAATTTGAGTTATCTTTGGCTGTGTTACTTCTGGATCTTCTGGAGAATATGATACAAAGCAAGAACATTAGAAACAAAGCCTCCACATATGCTCAAGAAAAATAAGCAAAACGAAATTTCCAATGTTATTTTTATTTTATATCACCACTAAAGAGAAAAGAGTAGTAAAGCAGACTAATCTGGAAATCTGCCTAGACTGGCAAGTTTGGCAGCTGGTATATTTCATGTTTCATTAATACCAAATGAACAAATCTCAAATCTCAGATCTGGATAAAAAATTCTGCATTTTTCTTGGAATTCTCTTAAAAGGCTCTCCTTGCAAGCTGGTAGATATGGTCAAATCCCTGGATATCCTTAATAAGCACAATTGGTTCTTGGATTAAAGTGGATGGATGTACAAAAGGTGTCTAGATTTGAGACAACAGCCCTTTTTCATTACTTTTTCATTTAATAGGTAGAGAAAGAACTTATTACTGTCTTGCTCCTGGAGATAGTTCGGCTGTGCCATTGATGCTTAGGATCACCTGCTCAATTTATTTTTAAGAATTTTCAATTGTCTTTTTGCTACATTAACGCACCACTCTGTATTATTGTGTACTAGGGAAGAGGAGGTGCTTTTTTCCATATGTGTTTTTTGTAAGAGAAGCATTGTGTACAGAGGTGGCTGAGCTGGTTGTACCTTTGGCTTACTAAGAAGCGGAAATGATAACTGAGTTAAGCTTGCTTTCCATTTTCTATTGCCACTACCCTCTTCAGTTGCCACTGGCTGCAAATTGATCAAATAGATTAATTTCCACCATGGATGTTACTTTAAATTTCTTTTTCTGCTTCAAGTTAAAGTTGCTCAAAAAGTGACTTCAGGGATGTCTTAGTGTTTGCCTAGTGAAGATGAAATGTTATACAGACTTTTCAATAAGTATGTCTACTATGATCTAAGTTTTGGCCAAATTGTTTATCTGGGAATCTTTGAAAGTGAGATTAAAAATTGCTATCCTTGTGAAAACCAACAAAACCTTAATTTGTTAGACTCTCCCATAAACTCCATTTCCTTCTGTTTTTATCAAAGGTCAGCACCTCTGAAGGCTCCATATGTATCAAATGTGGGCCAGGCTGAAACTGCAGCATCTATGTGGGGCTGCCCCTGGGACAAATCATTGTGCCTTCCAGGGGACAAGAGGGTAAACCCAGAACCTGCCCTGTCTTGTCCTCTCAACACTCTCCTGGCTGTAGGTCTAAAACTTGGAGAGAGGAGAAAATACGGATGTTTCAGGGAAAGCCTGGCTGGGAGGGGAGGAGTGGTGAGGAAAGGCATTGGTTAGGGAACAGTCACAAGAGGTGAGCTGGAACCAGGGCAAAAGAAAGCAAAAGCAGAAGAGATGACATGTGGAACAGGGAAAACTGGGGCAGGTTGAGCAGAAGATAAGGGTTGGAGCAGGCTGGGAAGACGGTAATGTGAGGCAGAGGACAAAGAACTTGAAACAAGGAAGGACTGCTCTTTCTAGGTCAGGTGCATAGCTCAAAATCAAAGTAGGTAAAATATGCAATCTGTTGATTTTCAAGCTTAACAAACACATTTGATTTTTTTTTTCTGGGGGAGAGATGATTTAATTTTAGCTTGAATTTATTATACAGCCTCTTCAAATTTGAAGCCAGCAATTTCCTGACCTCTCATCTGCTCTGCTTCTGATCATGGGACACACACCTGCAGATCTTCTAGTCACAGTTTGCGTAACCTATTTTCTTCTGTTTTTAGTGACAAACACACAAAACACAGAACTAAACATTCCTACTCTTATGCCTGGGAAAAAGGAAGAAGCACTATGTCCTGAAGTATGGCCAAACATTTTTTTTTCTACTAGACAGAAAAAGCATTGAAAGAAGAATGATCTGGAAGATTATAATTGCCATGAAGATTAGAAATTGTGCTTCAGCATTCTTCCAGAAATAGTCTCTGTTTGGGGATTTCTGTCCCCATATCTGAACTCCTCTCAAATGTTCATGTGTTAATCTTCCTAGCAGCCCTTTCAACTAACTATGCATTTGCTATTCTCATTCCACAAACAGTGAACTGCAGTCATTATTTTGAACTACTTGATTTAATACTGGAGGTGGATTTAGACACTTTGACTGGGGAAAGCTCACCAGCCTGCTTATTTTTGGTAGCCACCCAATACCCTTTGCTCCACAAAGGTACCCTGTAGGACCTGTGGGTGTTGTCACTTGCTCCCTTCACTGCTGGGCAAACTGCTCCAGCACTGAGTACTTGCTACTTTGATTGCTGCTAGTCCAGCAGCTCTGATAATCTTGAATTAACCCCCATCAACCCAAGGGAGTTGAGGAGAAAAATTCCTAGAATGGGAATCACAGGGATACAACAATACAGGGGAAAGGAAAAGAGAAGTTTTGGGTGTGCCATCCTTAGAAGTGGACAAGGCCAGGCTGGGTGGGCCTTTGAGCATATAGTCTAGTGGAATGAGTCTCTGCCCATGTTGGAGCTAGATGATCGCTAAGGTTCCTACAAATACAAATCATTCTAAGATTCTGTGTCAAAACAGGGCATGTGAAATATCTTGGTAAAATTAAAAAAAAAAATCTATACACAAGTGTGCACATACACGGGTAGAAGTTTGTGTCTTTTGTAATATTTAGTAATATTATGAGTTTGTGAATATACAGTAGCACACTAAAATGTCTTACTAATTTTATTTGACATATTTACTGATTCCATCTGAATTATTGGACTATTTTTATGATTGTATGTCACAGCCAAAAGGAGTTCAACAGCTGATTTTCAGTTTATTCATAACTTAGTGTCAAAATACAGATTACTTCTTTCTTTTCTTGTTCTGAAAACATTGAGGTTAAGCTATTTGAATCCTGGATTTTCAAGCTTGGGAAAGTGACCTTATAATATCCAGAAAGACTTTGTCACATCACTTTATTTGGAACTCTTTCTTTGACTAGAATGGGCAACATGACAATTATAAAACAGCTTATGAAGAGTGGCTTATTGCTGTTTGCATAGTAATCAGATGAATTCTTCAATTTTTGCTTTAAATATGACTTTCCAAGCATTCTGCTTTCCAAAGCAGAAACAGTGCATCCTTTAAAAAAAACCAATGACTTTGTATTTGTTCAAAAAATCAGTCAGAGAACTAATATTTTCTAGTGCCAATCCTTTTTGGTATTTTTGCCTAGCAAGCCTCATTTTCACAGCTTTTATGTTCTCCGCTTCTCTTGCCAGACTTTGAGAGTTGTGAGCTGTTTTTTTTGTTTTGCTTTGATAGCCTTGACGTAAAAATTCAAGATTTCCAGACACTCCTTGCCCACTGCCAAAGGGTTAAAGAAGATCATTGGCTTGTTTGGTAGGTTTTTCCATGCTTTTATGGCTCTGCAAAAGGCAACATCCAAAGCAGTAAAAACAAAAGGCACTGAAATGCAGATTTACTATGTTTTTTCCACCTTCGTCATTGTATGAGATTTGCCTCTACACCCATTTTACTGTGGGAGTAGCACAATGAATACTGCTCTTTAAAAGGAATCTGTTGCTGGCCAATAAGAGGATGATAATGTACATCTTCTGTGATTCTCTCTTGTTACTATATGGTTTTTTCTTTAAAGAAGGATATGACTTCCAGGTACCACAGAATTTTGCAGTGAACTTCAGCTGTTCTTTTTTCTCCAGAGATTTTACATTGTTTTTCATGATGTTATGGTTTCTGAATTCTCTTTTTGTTAGCTGGTATTCTGGGCCATTTTCATATATGTCTGTCTGACGTATATGCCCATTCTGTTCTATGGACTTGCTGGCAGCAGGTGCCCAGGGTTATCAGCTGCAGAGCTGAGAGGATGAAAAAGGATGACAAACTTACAGAGCGTATTGACATGTTTATTTGCAGTGTCATATTCAATCAAAACTAACATTTATAACTCAGCTCCTCCATGGCATTCTCAACCATGGTGTAAAAGGCCGAGAATAAACATGTCAGCTTGAGATAGAAGCTCATGACAGCAATTGAGGCAGATTGTCTTCTCATCTTCAGGATGAAAATTAAAATTTCCTAATGTGGTTAAACTTGCCTGCTGCATTTGCAGACGGGAAAAAAACAGAAAAATGAGAATATACTGAGTATTAGATTTTGAAATGACACAAAGTACCCTATCTGTCAGTAGAAAAATAATGCTCAGTTGAACTGATACACCTTTCTCATTGCATTCTCAGTCTGGTGCAAGATAGCTGTTTCTCAACAGGGATATATATTTTATAGCCATTAAGGAGACAGGAGAACTTTTTATTGAGTTTGTGAAGCTATCTGACTATTGCCAAAGCCAACAAAAACAATCATTTGGTTGATGTCTTTAATTCCCCTTTTCTATCAGAAAAAGAAGGTTCCTGTTTTTTCTTAATTGCATCTATTTTGCTGACACTCTCCCAGTTTCTCCAGTAAAGAAACAAAGTAATAATAACTAATGCCAGGAATAATTTTACAGTGTCTCCAGCAGGTATGAATGCCATGTTGTCAATAGCAAAGTGACTGCCTAGTAAGATGAAAAGGGGTAACAGAAGCAGCTGGGATAGTAATTGTGTCTCTAGCTAGAGCACAATGCAAACTAAACTAGCTGCTGGTGCAATTAGGTCTCCTCACGCTAAGTATCCCTCAATGGAATTCCTCTGGAATGGCACTTTTTAGGATTACATGCTACTTTAAGACCTTGTCTTTGTGCTTCCCCACATGCCTGAGATGATCGCGATGCGCTGCCGCTCTGGCCCCAGGCAGGCAGGCAGTGCCGAGACATCATCATCCCTGTGCTACCATGACCAGAACAAGTGTCTGGGCACTACTGAAAATAGTAACAAGCCTACAGTTTTTGCTTTTAAGGAGCTGGGTGGGAGCAGAGATACATTAACAGATGTTTCGTCGTATTCGCATATTTTCCGTATGACAGATCCCCCGACAAGCAGCTGTCAAGTAAGAGAGGGCAAACAATGTTAGCATCTATGCCTTGGATTGGTTTCTTTTCTTTTCAGGTCAGGCATACTTGTGTTTCAAGACCCACTGATTTTAAAATTCGCTCTCTCTCCTACAGCATTTTAAATATGTATCTATGCAGCTCAAATGTGATTATTATTAAGCTGCATCAGAATTTATGTTTGGGTCTCAGACTTAACCTCCAGAAGATGGGCTTTTTCTCTTCTTAGTCTCAGTCACACTGTGACTGCATCTGAGTAAGGGGTGTAGAATTTGGCCTCATCATAACAGTTTCTTCCAAATAATGCCTTCCAAAAGTAGCTATTGCCTGCATCATCTCAGTCTCTGGTGGTCATAAATCAATACAGCTTGATAGCACTGATTTGGACAGAGTTATGTTGATTATTGTGTCAACTAAGAAGATGGACTACATATATGAAAATCAAAGTCAGTATTGGTTCCCTTAATTACTGACATATTGATATTCATGTTCTCAATCAGGGAGTTACCTTCCTGGCATGGCAACAAATTAAGTCTTCTTTCCTCTTAGAATTCAATTCAAGAAAATAACATTCTAATCTACATTATTTTGTTCTCTTGTTTGCAAAAATCTCAAGACTCAGAATTAATCTGACTTAATATATGTACAAATTATCCACAGTAGTAATTTTTCATTCTTACAAGGCCCCTCTGATATCATTAAAATTAATGGCAAATGGTAATCCTTTCAATTTTCATTCCTCTTAGGGAAATGAGTCAATGACTATTTAATGTAATTTTATTATAGTTCCCTAGTAACTTCTAGTTTAATCAGTGATGGTTACATTTGTTGAGAGAATTCTGCTTATGTTCTGCTCACTTCTCACAGGGTAAATTTCCCCAATCCAGTAACTCTGAGCAGGCACAGTGTCGCATGTCCCAGCTGCCAAACAATGTGGAAACGTTCACAATCACAAGTCAACTGTGTATCAGTTGCTAAGACCTCCTCTGAACACTTTCTTCATGCGTCCTTTTAAAGTAGACTTTACCACATTATACCTATCTTTTCCTCTTTCTCTATCCTTTTTCCCACCAGGAGTGACCTGTGATGCTGTAAGCATCAGTCCTGGAGTAGTTTGCACTACATAATAAATTGCCTTACATTACTAATATTAGAAAAAGCTACAGTGTAAAGACCAGTATAAATATTCCCACTCCAGGCTAACAGATGCTGTTCAGAAGTTGCTTATTTGATCATAGATCCAGCTGAGCTGTTGGTTCAGTAGAGATGATGTGTTTAAAGCAGAGGGTGCTTAGAAGCACACTCGAAGCACTGAGGCCTCAAAGCTGGCATCTTTCAAGTAGATTTTAATGTGATGTGTCTAGGAATTAGTGTGACAAGGAAGCAATGAGTACTTAGGAGTATCTAGTGCTATTCTAATTTTTAAAAGATACTTATTTCATGTTTTTTATACTTAATATTTATGGAGGCATTCAGTAATCACCAGTTATTAAGAGGGTTCATAGAAAAATGGACTTAATCCATTGTTGTTTTCTAAATTGTCTGATAATTACATTAGAGCAGAAGCATACCAAACTTTTAAATTGTTTTTTAACTGCTTATCTCAACTGAGGAGAAGTTATAGGATCCATATTTTAGCCCCTTAAGCATTTTAATATTGGAATCTCTCGTTTCTGCATTAGGAACGTCTTGTGTTTTCATCATTAGAGCTATGCTGCAAATAAAGTAAGTATGCAATTTCTAAGAAGTAGACAAACCACTGAAAAACAAACCCCTTCAATATGTCGCTTTGCTCTAACTTACTGTAAGGACCTCTAGAAGAACAAGAAAGCTAACTGGACAGTGACAAAAGGACCCTTCATACAATAATCACTTGTTTCAGAAGAAAAAGGTAAGAACTAGAGAATTAATGCTAGTTTTAGGTTGAGGTAGCTTGATTTTACAGTACATAACTTTCATTTTTTTAAAGACTGGCAGAAGGTCAATCCTTTCATATGAATGGTTTTCATGATGGAGATTAAACTCTGTAAAAGATTTATTATGTAGGATTATAGGATCCCCTCCATGATGAGGAATTTATTGCCAGTGCAGCTGATAGAAACTGTAAGTGGAAAAAGCTTTCCTTTTCCTTTGTAGATTCTGACCAAGGTGTTAGGCTCAATGCTGCTGTCTTTGCTGAAGTAAAGCTCCTCTGGAGGAGCACATATTGAGACTAAGAGGTTTTACATGTGTGAAGACTTAGCAGTTTTCTGGTTTATCTTATCATGTAAGACCACTTTTCATTAACTGTGAGCAGAAAGTGACCTTAGGTAAGATTTTAGTGTCAAACGTTCCACTTGGTGCACTTTATTTAGTGTGTGTGAACTTTAAAGTGTTCACATTGCTGCTTTGAAGCTCCTCTGTCATTGTCGTTAAACACTGTTACAATGAGTGTGTATGAAAAAGTACAAAGTATGAAAACCATACTGAGTATTTCCATCTTAGTTTGGGAAGGCACTTCATTATTAGCTTAGTTAGGATCACAGATACACATACTTTACTGAGTAGGACCAACTAAAAAGCAATACATTACCATCAAATTTTACCTGCGTGAAGGACTCTCTATTGGTGACGGGTTTGTCTTGTATCATAAACTCTTTTTAATGGACAAAACAAAGCTGAGTGCTGCTTGCTTAATGTAAGCAATCTGCATAAACACCTCGACTTAAAGTGATTATTGGCATGAAAAGAACAGAGGGTTCAAGGAAATTGGTTTTACTCCTTTTATCCTTCTATTGCTTCTGACAAATGAACATCTCAGCTGAAACCCTGCACATTGTTGCCATCCAGTCCTTGAACTTCCCTGCGAGGTAGAGACCACTCGGTGGGAACATCTGTGGTCAAAGCCTTCTTCATCTCCACTCCAAGAGATTATTTCTCCTTCTTCAAAGCCACATTTTCCTCCCTAGCTTCTTCCTTAGCTACACAATCAGATGTTTCAGCATTTGGCACAGCTGAGAGCCTGGGAAGGGTGGAAATTCCACATGTTGAGGAAAAGGGTGGGAACAGTCATAATTTCCTCATTGGGCTATTTTTTGATTTTTTTTTTTCTGTTTATGCTTATGAAATTAAGAAACCTGTAATCTTATTATGTGACAGTAGGAAGTTTCAAAGCTGCAGTGCTACCTAAACACGCATTTGTTAGCATACTGACATAAAAATAAATAAAAGAATTGTTCAGAACAAGTCTGGTAAGTTAAAGGGCTTATTCTGCCTTTTACTTGGTCAGTGCATGTTTGTAATGATAATGCATTTTAAGTTTTTTAAACGCATCAAGCCCATATTTTTAAATTAATGACATTATTTGCGCCATATTCTCAAACGGCTAAGAATGTCTGTGGGAAAGTTTTAGATTACCACGCCAACTGAACACCTTGGATTTATTCATTCATTGCCACCTATCCTGGAGCTTCAAGCTGGCTGAGTTTGTGCTTATCACTACAATCCTGAAAGACATCTGGCCTCGATTGTCTTGCATTCATCATGGGAACTTTTCACACTGTACAATACTGTTAAACAGAATCATTAAACTCTTGATTTTTAAACTTTTTGAATCTGCACTTCCTTTCCCACAATTATCTCTGTGAAGCATTTCAGATCATACCAGTAAAAGTGAATTAAAATTGTGCTTTTGCACAGTATTATTTGCAGACTCACTTTTCAACATGGATGTAGTGTGGCTGATTGAATATGTTGTTAAATGAATGAATGTTCCACTAATAAACACCTTTGTTCAGCCACCACCTCTTTAAGCAGAAAGAGAGGCTGTAATTTTCCCTTTCAGGACAGAGACAAGCAACTTTAAAGCAGAGCAAATATAAAGCCACATTTTAAGCTAACTATACTGTTGACTGAGTAGTTTTGTCTTCTGATGGATGCAAATCACATTCACAGATTAAAGTAATTTTCTATGGCCTAAAGGGAACCTTCTGGGTCCAGTCATTAAATTTTTTTGTTTAAGCATTTTCATATGTGGGAAAAACCTTTTTTGCTTAAAAAAATGTAAATTTTTAGCACGGTCCTTGAGAAACACATCTCGTTATGTCTGGGATTTTTATATTGGCTGCAGACAAGCAATGTGATGATATGAACTTTGAAAATGCAGAGATCAGCAGAAATTATTTCACTTTGAAGAACACTTAGAAGAATCCTCCCAGTAAGCTTTTGGAAGCCCCAGATTGACAACATTTTTATATGCATCCTAGTCCTGCCATTGAAAGTGTACAGGGAAACTATTTCTACTCTGTCAGTGATGACCAAAGCAATCCACCTCCCCAGTGTGCAAAGTGTTATACTTTATGAAACCTTGTCAGATGTTGCCTACATTTGAGCATTTTAAAAGCTACCACCTCAACCTGGAATAAATTAGTAGGAAATTGCTGTTTACCAGGTGTTAAAAATGTTTTAGCTAATAGCGATGTTAATATACAGTGGTTGTGACAGAACTAATTAAGTTATCTTTTGTCTATCATTTTTTGTTCTGCCTTCAGCAGAAGAGAAATAACTTAGAAATACTACAAGCTAAACACACCACCTTATATACGCTATTTTAAAAACATTAACTTGTTTCAAAACTGTGAACCCTTACTGGTCCGTTACAAGAAAAAGAAAAAGCCACTTGAATTCCGTTTGATTTAGGAAAAATGTAAAATTTGAAGCGGTTTTCTTTAACTAAATGCTAAATAATAACATTAGTTAAAAATACTATTATTTCCTTAGGATATCCCATTCACCTAATTTTGAGAATTAATTAAAAGCTTTTGCAGATACATACTCAGTCTCTTTGTTTTTCTTAAACCTATTGACTAGACATTCATCAAGACAAAACCTACCTTGCAGACAGGTGATGCATCCTTGCAGTTGAATACCTTTTAATGTGCTGTTATTCCTCTGAGAACATTTTTCTGGGACTTTGGAGTATGTAAAAATAGTACTGTTTTAGAAACACCTCACAGGAGAAAAACCAGTGCCCCAGATAGGCACTTTTCCATGCACACGCACTGCTGCATGAAGTCCTATTGATCCAGTAAAACATATTTTCTCCTTAAGTCCTCTCAAGCTACTTTGCAGATGTGCCACAGGCCAGTAAAAGTGTCTGGTCAACTGCATTTTTCCCTTTTGCTACATTTTCTGTGCCCTTGTGAACTTGTCCATGTTTCTCATTTACGACTGATTTGTCTTTCTTGCATGAGTTTTCTGTCCTTCTTCTCAGTGACTACACTTCGGCATTAGTGAAGGAATAGACTGTTTTTCTTCTTTTTCTTGCAAATTGCTGATGGGGGAATATCAAATGCTATGCTACAGTTTTTGTGCTGGTTTGCACATGAAATAACTCCAGAAGTAAAAGAGAGACAGGATTGGTATTTGTGAGAGCTGAATCGACCTGAAGTGTGTATAGCAGTCATATAACTTATATACTGTAGAGATAAAAATGTCTGTGTTTCAAGAGAAATTAGGGAAAATTTTGTACTTGAAAGGGCTCCAAACTATGACCATTTCTTTAACATATCAGAATTTTTCTGCCTAATTGGATTAGGATCAACTTAATTAAAAGATGCCTGAATCAGTTAAGTTTTCTGTGATACAAAGTGAGCTAAAACAAAAACACCAATGATAATATTCATGGTTTGTATTAAGAGTTCACATCTGTAGTTAAATTGAAACAGATGCTTTTCAATACAAGCCATTGTTTTTAAGTTGAATGTGACAATATGTTTTGATGTTTTCTCCTTAATTGTAAAATCATGTAATGAAGCCCCTTTAGTATGTGTGTGGCAAATTGCCAAAGCCTCTGTTTTTCCAAAACTCTTTGGTAAAAATTCTCATGGTGCCTTAGTTAACATTGCTCATCACAATCAGATGATTCCCCTTTAGGATTACAGAAAGTCCATTTGGGCATTCTGGAGAGCCCTCAGCAGGACTGAAAACATAAGAATGCATCTCTCAGGTTTCCCTAAGGCTGGGCAAGACCAGGCTTCCCTGAACATAAAGGCTCATGGTGGAACTTCTCAAGAAATTCTCCTGTTAAGTATGTCTCCATTATTCCCAATGAACAGCATGAAAGTATTTGGTGATGTGCTAGATCACTTGAAATCAAGTTATAAGGATAAAATTTCATGAACCTGCTGAACTGGTGATTGGGCAGGTGTTTTTCACTGAATGCAGAAGTTTGAAATTGCAAATGATACTTCATCACCCAACAGAAAGTGTGAGTGACTAGGAAAAATACCCATGTCTGCTTATTAATTATAAGTCAGTTTGTGGTGTTTTGTAGCAGTGATGAAGATGAAAGCTAGAAATGGAAAATTGCAAGTAACTTTAGGTTTCCTGACAGCAGATATAACATCAACAATAGTAAAAAACTATTGCTAAAAATGATTCTTCATTTCTTCAGTATAAATATAAAGTACATGTGACCATGGTGGGTAAAGAAATAAATAGATCTGGAATCCTACACAAAAACCTAAATCTTTTTCAGATTTCAGAGATTTGGTGGTTGAAATGAAAAAAAAAAAAACAACCAAAAAACCCCCCAAAAAAACCCCCACAGATTTGTTGAAGAAAAATGAGTTAGTTAAACTTTGAGGAAACTGGACAGGCTTTTCTGGAGCTCAGCTAGGAACTTCAGGTAGCACATGAGCAGAGAAGCCCTCTGAATTTCAAAGGATTGCACTGTGAGGCTGGGTTGATGAGCATGAATTCAGGCAGAAAGCCAAGGATACAGACAGGTAAAGGATCATTGTCAGGCTCCTGTGTCACTTGCAGAGCAAAGAGAATGTGATTAGGCAAATGATAACAATGATAATGATGTTACTGTTCAGGTCAGGCTATCCAAAGCATTGCTTCTAATACAAGCAAAGAATAAAACAGTAAAATGCAGGTCAGATATTAATTTACAGAAAGAATATTGTACTTTGCCTTCTGTTATCAGAAGGTCACCTTTGAACACCCATCTATATGCAGTTTTCAGATAAAAAAATCACATATTTGTATGTCCATGAAAGTACAAGACTTTTTTGTGTGTGTTGCTGTAATTGTATGGGTGGATATTTATCCCGGGGGGCATGACACCAATAATGTCTTTGAAAAAAACAGATCTATTTCTCTATTTGTGTTAAAAGAGTTCACCTCTCAGTAGAAACAGTCTATAGGAATATGTATGACATATACACAGTACTTAAAAAGTTCTGATGACACATTCGGGATGTATAACATTTGCTTTTACTTGCACTGTGGGTCACTGACAGACTGGGTCATATTGCTCTTCTTAAATTCAGACAATTTTTCAAGAGGCAAAAATACAGATTTTTGGGCTTGAGTATTTTGGATCAGATTTTGTTATAGTGGGATTAAAGATTTTCATTACTGTTAAAATATGCCCCTTCATTGTTTCCCCAACAGAACTTGAAAGATGTGCTTGTGAAATATGCTTATTTGATCTGTCATAACCATACAAATACTTTGCCAGCCTAAAGGTCTGTCTAGCTCAGTATCTTATCTCCAACAAGGTCTGGACAACCGTGTATGAATATTTTCACAATTTCTGACTATTTCTTACTCATGCAGATTTCTAAACGGGATGTGGTTTTGTATCATTAATCCTCAGTGTATTGCTTTTTCAATGCTTGCTGCTCCCCTCTTCTACCTGTGGAAACCACTAGGAACCACAGAGTCACTGGAGGCTTACTGTCCTCTGTTTGAAGATGTACTTTTTAAAGTTTACATTTTCAATATGGTTTCTCCTAACTCCTTTCGAGACTTCTGCTTATTGTATTGAAGAAGACAATGAAGCTCAGTCCCTATCCTCTGCATGTCATGCTCTTATAAGCTCCAATCATATTCCTTCAAAGCTGTCTTTTCTGTGGAGTGAGGTTCCTGGCCATCTCAGCTACTCCTTGTACCATCCACGTATTTGATTCTAATTGTTGCCCTTCTCCGAATCTATTTTACTTACAGCTATAGGGGGTCGGGGTATAAGGACTGCACTCTGTATTCCTGGGTTTGAGCAGATAAGGAACTTCTACAGCAGCATAATGATATTGTCTGTTTTGGTTTACCTTTTCTAAAAGTCTGAGAAATTTTGACTGGTAATGAGAACTGATCTGATGTTTTCATGAGCTATCTATTATAACTCCAAGACCCTCCTTTTTTATTGTAATAATTATTACTTTTTAGATGCACTTCACTTTATACTGTCTACACTGAATTTCACCTGCCATTTGTTGCTTGCTGAGTCAGATATTTTTCCTGGTTATCCACAGCCTGTCTTTGTCCTCATTTATCCTGAATAATTTAGAAAACTCAATGAACTTTCCCCTGATAAACTGACTGCTTAACTACTTCTGGATCACCTTAGTGCTAGGGCTTTTCTTTCTCATGGTTTTTGCAGCCCACTTTCCTTCCTTTGAAGGAAGGAGTTAGGCATGAAAGAGTTAGGCTTAAGGTGATCAAGCAGTTGCTGAAAGGTTAATACTCTAAATGAGTTCTTGAGTCTTTGAGGAATATCATCTGTGCTGAAAATTTACAATTCTTCACTCTTATTTCCATCTTTTACTACATCCACTGTATGTTGGAATTATAGATCCTTATGAAATTTGCTAGGAGAAATTCTTTGTATGGTTTTTCTTTTATTTGGAATAGCTACTTTTACTGTTTTCAGTGTCACCATTCAGACTTGAGTCCATATTTGTATAAAGGTCTCTATTATTCTGCTCCCAAAGAGATATTTATTTTTAATAAATTCCCCTGATTTTTATTCACAAACATGCTAATGACATCTCAGCATCAGCTTTGTCAAAGAACCACATGAAAAACCTAGATTATTGCCACCCAAGTTATTGCTCAAGTGATTTTTACACCAAATAAATGCTGAGTTTCTGCATGGGTGAGAATTAGGAACAGCTGAAAGCAGCCCCAAAGTATTTTTTTTCCAATGCAATGATTCCACTTGAGATGAGAATAAGGACCTAAAAAGCAGAGCAGGATGGCCCCCTACCAGTGGCTGGGCAGGAGGTATTGAGTAGGAGCTTGGACCTATTGGCAGAGCTATTGAACAGGGGAGAGAAGCTTGGAGCAGCTGGATGGGAGAGAGGGACACCCTGCCAGCGTCAGTCCTGGGGGCAAACTGCGCTGAGAGCAGCAGTGTTCTACAGGAACCTTTGAAAGTGTTCCTGTCTTGCAAAGAGAGCAGTATGGGGGCTCCTTACTCTTATTTAAAGTGAAATTGTTTGCCCATACCATGGCCCAGCCTCATCACAGCAATCTTCAATACTTTGCAGTGGCTTCTACACCACACAGAGCCATTTTACAAAGGAACAGATAAGGCTTTCCCTGACTTGCAGTCATGCAAACCCACCACATCCTGGAGGTCAAATGGGCCCCTTCCTCCCCCAAGCACCATCAGCACTGGTGGGGCTGAGGTTTGGTGGACCATCAGAGTAACCCCTGTGCTCCCTGCACACTTGCAGTGAGAGCCCCAGTGACTGCCTGGGCTATGAGTAAAAGCTACAGAGATCACTGCTCTGTCGCCTTTGGACTAGCCAGGCAGATGCATTCCAGGGAATGAATTTCAATTCACTTCCAGACTCGAGTCAGGCTATGGGACACATCCCCTTGATCTCTGCCATATTCCCAGAGCACAGAGTGAGTGAGGACCTGCCATGGACCTCTGTTTTGGTGGCAGCTGGGGGGACAAGGCTGCACAGTCCCAGAGGGCCTTGCTGCCCTCAGAGCAAGTGGGGTTATCGCATCTGCTGTGTCACATCCCTGGCATGCAGTAAAGCTGAGCTCTAATTTCATCTGCTGCTGATTTGACTGGAACACCCAGAGCAGACTCACCATCCCAGCTGTCTTCCCACTTAGCACAAACCTGCACTAGGCCTTCTTTTAAAGATTGCTTAGCAAATTGTCAAATCTATATTTGTAAAGCATGTAATAACCAGACCTTCCACATGACAAGCTTCTGCTGTTCCTGACCTCTTCCCATACCACAGGTTTTTCATTACTCTGATATTCCTCTGCAATGCCCCAATATTCCCCTCTATGACACAGGTAGTTTTTTGGGTTTCTGTTCTTGAATTTACCATTGATATCTTGTGATCATGGATTTATCTGCTCTGTATTTTGTCAATAGGTAAAGTGGCTATAAAAAGCATCTAGCCAGCTAACAGGAATTGTGAAATGGAGGGACCTGATGAACACTGTTGCTTGTTTTTATGGGCTCATGTGAAAGGCAAATAAAAACATGCCAAGTAATCAAAGTTTTATTGCTGTTATTGTTTAGTTTGATATTTACTGCTTAGCATGATGGAAAAATATCACGATATGATAGAGGACAGCTCTAACAAAGAAAAACCTCCCTTGGTCCTTTTGGTCTTACATACCAGATACTTAGCATACAGCATACTTGATGTGTTTGGCAGAAGAAAAAAGAGAAAGAAGGGGAAAATGTGCATTCTGCAATTCTGTTTTCACCAGGCACTGGCCAATAAATTATGTCTAGACTTTGTCCCTCAACCACTATGCAGAAGGTCTGGACTGAACCACCTATAATAAATTAATTGTGGTGAGAAAAAAAAATCACAGTGGGAAAAGAAGCAGGGTCTTCATTTCAGCTTCCCATATAACTTCTCTGCCAATAAATAGCTTTACTATGATAGCTCAGCCAACAGGCACTCTTTTGAAAACTTGTACTGAAGCCCAGACTTTCTTACAATATCACAGTTCACTGACTTGCCAAATAGTTTCTGGGTAGATAGCACATCTGTATCTGGATCCATCCCAGTATTTTCTTCTACAGCTAGACTCCATCTGAAGTATTTTACATAAAACCCTCTGTAACCTCTTCTTGTTTCGAGCTTTGAAATCAGAAGAATGATGAAATATTTAATTATCTGTGTGTCCTGCCAAGGCTCTTTCATTACTTACCTATAGCTGTCTGTGTGCAAGAGGATGAAAAAAAGACATTTTCTGAAAACAGGGCTGTGTCTGGGAGGTCTGTTTTTGGAAAAATGGTCAGCTCCAACCCTGTTAAGGTGTTGCAATCCTGTGCCTCCTGCACAGGAGGGGAAACAAAAAATGGGACACATCTCAGCTGAACTGCAAGTGGGCTGGACAGGAGCCAGCTCCCATGTAGCCCATGCATGGCGTGGAAACTGATAGATAAAAGGGCCCACAATTCTTAGAGTTTGGCACATTGCACCTGCCAAATATATGCCCACATTCTTGTGGCCACAGAATGAGTTATATGTGTGAACCTCAACATATGCCACTTCTATTCTGTGATTTATATTCCCAATGAGGTAGTCGGAGAGGCAAACATGCTCAGGTTTCGGCAATGAAGTGCAGATGCAGATTTTCTGACTAGAACTTGCTCTTTCACAAGTGCATCCCACTGCACAGCTTTATTTCAGTAAGATGAGAGAGTTTGGGTCAGAAGCAGGAGAAACTGAAATACACAACAGCAACTTTATAACCCACTCAGCATTTATGGGACTCTTTGCTTTTACAATGGAATTCTATTCACTATTATCTTAAATACATCATTCCTGGACCTGTGAGTCCAGGAACCTGCTGCTGTGGCATGTGGGGTGGTGGAGCAACTTGCCGTCCTGCAACAGGGCTTTGTGACCCAGAACCTGTGTAGGAAAGCTCCACTATTAGCTGTTTAGCAGTAGGCACAAAGGTATTAGCCAAAGGAAATTAAAACAGAATAGTGGATTTTCCATCTGTCTAACTTACCTAGAGCCCCTCAGTCACACCATGCTTCTTAGGCTACCAGGCTGAAACTGAGATGTGCCAAAGAGTTTCTGCTCCTCTGCTGTTTCTCCCAAGCAACAGCTCACTGTCTCTGGAAGCACTCTCATGAAATGTTACTAACATTCTTTGTTCTTTTGTCCTTGGATGGCTGCGGGTCCTTGATTGCTCCCAGACAGAGCCAGAGGTGGAACCATCATCAAAGCTATCAGTTCTGGCTAAACCTCTTAAAGATTTTTAAGTATTATGGTTTATCCAGGCTGATGGTTGGTGAGTTAGGCCAGTGTAGTCACACAAAAAACATCTCCGTAAACAGGCTAGCACAAAACATGAGTATATTGTTGCATGACAGTGCCAAGTCTATTATATATACACTTAAAATAACATTAGAGCAGTCTATAAGGTATTAAGCTTGCCTATTTTGTGATTCATAAGCCAGAGAATAACAAAATTGAGGTATGGTGATTGAACACAGAACCTTTAGTGTGCTATTTGATGCATCACGTCTTTAATAATAAAGACCCATGCAATGGGTCTTTAATTACCATTATCATATTATTTCTCAAAGAACACCCTCCTACTTTCCCTGCCACCATGATTATTCCTATATACAGAATTTTGTAATGCTTTTCATCATTGCATGCTAATTTCTTTCTCTGAATATATAATTAATTTTATTATTTTTCTTATTTAGAGACATTTGAACATTCACACACCCCCAGCATTTTTATAGCTGTACCTTAAAGCTCTTTCTCAGACTAAATTATATACCTCTTTCTATATGCAATATGTGAAATAGGATTTTTGATTTTTATTGAGGACTTAATCCTGTTGAAGTCATAGCACTAATGTAGTTAAGGTTAATGATTTCGAATTATATTCTCAGAAACCAAACTGTCTTGGAAAGTCAAGGAGATTTGCACTGCTAATTTTCTAGATCCATTGAAATCCATGCATATACATTACATATTTTTAAACAGTGATTTTGGGTTTATGATATGAGTTATCAGTATTTTAATATTTTAACCTTGGTGGAAATGAAAGTGACTTAAACACCTTTGGAAATAAAAATCGTGGGAGGGACAGGCTCCTGTACTATAGAAAGGTGTAGCTGAGCAGCAGCCAGGCTAATACTGCAGTATATGAATATATCTACAGAGACATCAAACACGGTTCATTGCGGTTGGCCTTCTTGAGCAGTGTTCTCACCAAGGGATTTGAGGATGACGGTATTTGGTGGACCACGGGTGAACTGAAGGCGTAAGAGAAAATCTTTAAGCTGCCAGTGTCTGGAAGAGATATGGCAGGAGCACAAATGGCAGTGGGAACTGATGTGATCAGAGCTGCCTTGCGCAACTCTGCAAGTGCACGGCAAGGAAACCTCGGTGTGAGTCTCTGTAATGTCCTGTAGACCCAGGTCATTCCACAATCGCCATTTATTTTGTCCTTTCAAACATACCGTTCATAGGGTGGCTATAGGCACACCTCTTTGGATGGCAAACAGGATACTTTGGGAGATATAAGAATGGGAAAGACAGGGAAAGCTGTTCAGGAAACAACAGAAAAAATTACTCCTAGGAGAAGAAAATCTGGAAGAAAATATGTGGACACAGCTGGGTACTGAGTAAAGTGTTAGACGATCAGAGCAGTACTTTTCAGATGTCTGGCAAGGGCTTGGACAAACTTGCACCTGGCTTCTGTGGTACTTTGGCTGTATTGTAACCTCCTGGGTATAAACATAAGAAGCACAGGATGATGTGGGATCTGCGAAGACCTGGGAAATTCCTGAAGTACTCTCACACTTAATGTGAGTGTCTTGGAAATGAGGAAGAGTAATTTACATTGCAGTGTTCAAATTAAATATTCCAGCATTTTTCATACCTACTTTTATTGTTTGTTTTCATTCCCTTTTCCACTTCCCTGAAACTGTGCTATTTCATTTTTTCATCCAAATCTGGGACACAAGTGTGTGTGAAATACTGGCACTTCATTTGAACTTCCTGGCTTTGTTTTTTAGTCAGAACTTCTTGAAGAGGAGAATGAAGAAAATTATTTGGGATGATCTGTGTACCAGTGTGTCAACAGGTACGATAAGAAACCCGAATGGAGCTGTGCACATAGAAAAACATATGAAATAAATCAGTGCAAGTTAAGATGACTTGCCCACCCATCTTTTCTTTGCTGGAATGAATTGTGTGTAAGTTTCCACTAGATCATCCTTTGATTGTCAGGATTGATTAAATATTTTCTGCTTTCAACTCTGAGGAGATGCTTTTAATAATTTTTTAATATTTTATCAGAGCACTATGTATGCTGGCTCCCATTAGCAATGAAATCTGTCCAGTGAGATTTGGATTTGACTGAAAGCATAGATTTTGCTTTCTTCAGTTACTCTTTCCTATGTACCAAATGGATGACTGGTTACTGGCAGAAGGACACTAGAAAAAAAAAATCCCCCAAATGATACATCCAGTCAGGTCACCAAATTTGAATGAATGTTATAATATATGTTTAAGTCCCACATGAATGCTTTGACTGTTCTTACCCATTTAATTGCATCTGAGTTATGATTTTAAACAATTTTCATAAACCTAGCCAGTGGGCTTTACAAATGCCTGTATTTAAAAAGCCATTCAGGTTACACAAAAGCATGTGGGTGACTGGGCGCAGAATTTGCATCGCATGCTCAAGTAAGCTTATCCCTTCTCGGGTATCTTCAGGCACCTGCAAATGATGAGAGCACTTGAGGATAAATATACCTGTTTTGACCTTCCAAAAGCCATAGCTCCCCCACTCCCCCACTCCTGCCAGGCTCTTCCTGACTTGCCTGTGCATTCTCCGGATCTCCCTTTGGCCCATGCTATCTCCCAGCGATTCGTTATTCCTTGCTGGTCCTGAAACACTATATTCAAGCATTTTGGCAAATGCCATCCACCCCTGGCTATTCCTTACGAATTTCTTTGTCTTGTTTTAAAGCCTTCTGCTAACTTTGCCCGGATCTGCAGGACAGACATTTTCTAGCAGAAGCAACTTTTCTTAAGGTAATTTGGGAGCTGCTATTTTAATGGGAAAATCTTTGCTGTCCTATCACATGGCCGCCCTACAGCCTTGAGCTAGTTGATGTATTAATAGCTACTCACTATGGAGGCAACTATTTAACTTCTTGATGATGATCATCTCTAGTCAGTTCAGATTTTAAGGAGCTAGTCAGTTTAAGGCAGAGAACTGTTATCCTCAAATGACCCATGACGGGTTGAAGTATCTCAGTAGGGAGAAAAGAAATGGCAAAAATAAGAGACATAACAGATATGTTGCTGATCCAGGTACTATATTCAACTTTGAAATGGAAATGAAGATGAGTTGAGAAAAGCAAAAATTGTGTTTTATTGAGATTATCATGTTAAAAAGGGCTGAGGAATCTGAGAGCATTTGGAAAGGAATGAAAGGACTTTTTAGCAGAGCTAGAACAACTCATTTTAATGAATTAAAGATTTGGGTTAAATTGTAACAGACATAACAAATAGTTAGGGCATTAAATAATCATCACCTGGCCTGTTAACAGATTTAGAAACTTTCTGACCCTTAAGAAGTCAAGGTAATCTAATTTGTTGTAGTTTGTTTTGTTTTGGTTTTTTTTTTAAATCAATAATCAACTTTTCCTCTTTTGAAATTACACATTTTAATAAAGTACTGAAACCAATTAATTACCCTTTGAAGAGATGGGTGGATGAAATCCCCTTTTTACAGTTCAAACCTGCAATCATTTTCTTTCATGATTCCTTCAACATGTCTCAGTGCTTGCTGAAACTCTGAACGATTTGGAAGACTTTTTGTGTACCAGAAAGTCGGTGTTTTCTTAGATTTATGTAAACACAGGTTTTTAACTGCTTTAATGCCATTAATTAACATTTCCAAATGTTTGGTGTGTGGAAAGATCAATGGCTTTATTAATCTAAAAGTATTACTCCCCTCACCCTTCCCTGTTTCAAATCTGGTTTCTGTTTAAAGCTCTCCATAACCTCAGCCTTATTCTAGGTTAAATGTGATATTAATCAAGCTGTGGATAAAGGCCACATATATGACTGAAGCTGTGTTTATTAGCTTTAGTGAAGCCTTTGATTTGGTCACACATTCTTTGCTCTTAACAAAGCCTCAGAATAATACAATATGGGGTTTATGTCAATCCCTAAATTGGTTATCATCATATTTAAGCAATAATGGAAAACAAACTATGTTCACTATAGTGGCATATGATCTGATTTTAAACTCTCTGGTGCAGGTGTTGTTGATGGTATTCTTCTAGTGTTCTGGTTGTTTTCTTTGGAAATGTCATATTCAATATGCGTGGATAAATAGAATATCTGCTTTTGTAAAGAACTTTTTTTTTTTTAATCCTTCCTTTAATCATAAAGTAGACTTTACTTGTACTTTCCAGTTCGTGCAAGATGTGTTCTGACGAGAGGAAAACTGGAGATACTCAAATAGTTAGTTGCTGTATGGTGTTGTGAAGAGCTGTGTGGAGGCTGTGTGCAGCTCCAACCCTCTTGATGGCTAGCAGGGTTTCCAGCTGCAGGGCTGTCCTGAGGAAGACATTATTGGCTTGATTCTGCTCTTTGATGTGCTGAGTAGAATCCCCGCCCAGGATTGAGCATGTGCTGTAAACTCAGTCTGGGCATCTTAGAGAGAAGGCCACCCTTCCAGGTCTCAGTCAGCAGAGAGGGGCTAGAGGTGACACCAGCATGCAGAAGGTGAGAATACTTACAGTCTAAGAGAGCCCTGGCTGTCAATACCTGCTCTTGTGCTGGTAGAATAGGGAGTAGAGGACACAAATGTGATATCCTCTTTCTGTGCATCAGTATGGCAACTGACATCTTTATATACCAACATTATAACAGATGTGTTAAAAACCATTATTATATCTGTTAAGAATGTGGTCACCAGAACTCGGAGCAGGGCTGTGCCTCCCACAGAGACAGTGGGTAGAAAGGTTAGCCTTCATCCCCATCATGGACAAATTAACATTATGCCTGGAGGGCAACTTTCAGGACTTTGTTATGATTTGGTCTCCATGTCCATTTTCTACTTACATGGACAATAATTTCTCAAAATGCAGGGAGACCCAAAGGTTAACATAATTCTCCCTTTGAATAATCAATCCTTGCAATGTATAGCCACTTATGTGGTCTCTGAGGCAGTGACTCAGCCCATGACAACGAGCACACCTGATTTATAATATAGTATTCTAAATTGCTGAAACCTTTTTTTTATTTTTCCTTCTCCTGCCAAGACTCATTGGCTGGGTGCTAAAGACAGAAAAAAATACAGTTGTAAACAGAGTGCAGTTTCTAACAGGAGGAGACTTAACATCTGAAACTGGCACTGAGAGATATGATGCAGTCACTGGCACAGGGACACTTCATGCTTCATCACCGGTTGGCACGCAAAATGATTCTGTGATAAAAGAAAAAATATTTTCTTCATCCTCTGTTAGAATTCCTCCATTATGAGTTTTTGGATTATCTTGGAGATGTGGACTGGATTATGCTGGAGGCTGGGAATACTGGACATAAATATTTTCATCTTTTAGAATTAGCGTTTTGTCAGATTGCTGAATCTTGTTTTCCTGTTATATTGGTACTATTAACTAAATCATAAGACAACTCTGTCTAAGGTTATTGTTTCCAGTGGTGCCTGCTGTAGTTGTCTAGATCCTTTTGAGAACTGGCACTGCTTTGATGCATGATCAGCACTTTTTAACCTTCAAGCAAATTATTTTCTTAAAAGCAAGGAACGGAATTCTTCAAATCACCAGTTTTCAAATATTTTTGGAGAAGAAAATCTGCATTGGAGTTCATAACAGCTAATGTCTGCAAAAAGAAATACCTTCCATGGAGCCCTCGTGTTTCATCGTGCTCCAGAAATGCCTAGGAAAAACATTTGTGTCAGATGGCCTCACAGTACTGCCTCACACACTAATAATTCCATTATTAGTGACTTAAAGTGGCTACTGATGTCACCAACAATCATGGAACCACTAAGATGTAGGGGTTCCTGCTAAGCTCCTTCATGACACTGTTTTACCCAGGTGAATGGCATAAGACATTGACAAAATCATGGCAGCAGTATTGCAAAACTCCCACCAGACAAAAAGGCACTGAAAGCAAGCACAGGTTTGAGAGGTGTTCTGGAGTTCTAAGAAGTCCCACCTGAAAACCTTTGCTTTCAGCAAAGTGAAGTGGGGCTGCTATCAAACAGACAGAAAGAGAGATAACAGGAGTGAACACTGGATGTTCTAAATTTTAGTTTCTTTGCAAGGCCATCCACATACATCATTATGGAATGATTTCTGAAGTAGCCTGGAGCAGCTTTGTATAAGGTTTGTAAGGTCACTTCCACACAGAAACATCAAAACTTTTAAGTGCTAGAATATCCCTTCCCTCCTCTCACTGTCCATCATATTCAGTGGAATGAGAGCAGCAGGACCAGGTCAGAGTTAAGGTTGGCTGCCAAATTTCAAAGCTTTCAAAACCTCTTTATTTCATAACTGCAACTTTGTAATAGCACTGCTTTAAATTAGCTGATATGTATTTACTAACTTAATCTTAGTACAATGCAGGGGCTTAAGGTTCTGGGAATATTGCACAGCTTTGATCTCTATAAACCCTTATTAGCACAGGTACTGATACAATTATCTGCAGGGTCACTCTACATACTTACAGGCTAGCAGTCTAGTCAACAGATCAAACTACCTCATTTATCATCATATGACCTGTTTCTAATTAGTTCACTCCAGTTAATGGTTTCTTAAAACTGTCTTTTTTGAGTTATTTTTTTCCAGAAACACATAAACCACTTGAAATAACTTCTCAGCTTTGGCTAAATATATTATTTATTTTCTGGCTTGTTTCCAGCCTCCCAGAGTTACACAGAATTCATTTACGTGATGAAACAGGTAATTTCTTTGCTCTCAGAGATGGAAGGCACAGAACAATGTTGTGGTATTGGTAGGGTCAGATAAAAACATTTTTAACATGTCCATTACCTTGTCCTGGCTCATGGAGTCTGACATTTACAGTTCTGAAATAAGTCTAAATGCAGCTAGTTATAGCTCCTTCCAGGAAAGCATAATCATGAGATTTGCTAAATGACTGGTACTCTGTGAAGAAACGTCAAATTAGGCTTAAAAGTACAGGTTGTACTAATAGTATGGATTGGAACAAAAAGGAAATGTCAACGGTTTTGCATGCCAGTCGTAAATTGCTGGTCTTAATTAAAGTGTAATAAAATTTTAATTTGATCAAAGCATGTAGCACCTATTGTAAGCCTACTGTTTCGTCAGGGAGATTTATACCCTTTGCTTTCTTCTTGGTACATCAGTAATTACATCTGCTTATGACTAGATTTGCCATTAGAAATACACTTCTCCTGATGGTCTGTGGGGCAGGATTTAGTGTTATTAGGCTTGACCTGGTTTGATTCCCTGTCAAAGAAAACCCTTCAGCCTCAAGTCTTTCATAAACCACTGTGACCAGTGTGCCAGGCGGAGTGAAGTGGAATTTAACAAGCTGGGTACACTGATGTGGAAGGTCCTTAAAAAGCATGAAACTACCAGTCTTAGAAGAAACTGTTTTGTTAAACCAGTAAAGAAAGAATGGCTGCCCCAGAAACTCATAACCTGAGCTTTCATCAAAGACTGAAGTGTTAATAAGTTGTCATATTAGTTTCTGCAAAGCAGGAATTCACTTCTGAGGGAGAGTGCTCATGGACACAAGCCAGGCTTGACAATCCTGATGTACTTTTGCCCAAATCAAGTGAAGCCCAAGTTTCAGGTATCGTCAGCTCAGCACCACCTCTTCGCTTCCAGGTGACATGCTAGGTTGTTTTCTGGAAATACTTCTTTTTCAGCAAGATTTGAAAGGGAATGTAATCTCTGAAACAAAGTCATAGTTAGCACTGGCAGACTGCACATCAAGTGTGGCAGGGAAAGATGCAGACACAATCTATACCTTCAAATTTTCTGTGTAAAATTTTGATGTCCCAACTTAAATGATAAGACATCTGTGTGGCAAATGCTTATCATGCAACTTCCCATAACTTTTATGGGGTGAAGCCAAAGATAGGGCAAGAAAAGGCCAGCAATGGAGGAAAGAAATAATTTGGAGAGGGGGAAAAATGGTTTAAGTATTGTAACTATGGAAAAGGGAGAGGAAAAACAGTGTTTTGTCTCTTCCAAATGTTGGTGACTCAGGCACTGAGACAAACTCCTGCCCTTGGATGTCTGAGCCTTGCCAGGAGCAAGATTTCCCAGTCTCACATGTTTCCTGTTAGATCATCAGAAGGTAGAAAATGAAAAGAAAAAAAATAGACCCCTCTTCCATATTTTCTCCAGATTTGAAAAATAATAATTCCTTATGAATGTCCCTCTCTCTCTGGTGACATCTATATTGTTAACAGAAATGAGGACTCAGAAACACAAACTTCTGTGGTCAGGGCAGTGTTCACATCCTGTTGTTGACTGGTCGGCAGTCAAAGCTGGCTTATATAACTTACGTTTTTTTCCATTGTAAGGAGAATTTCCTATTAAGGTAATTACTGCTCCCAAGCTCAAGAAAATCTCTCCACTTTTTGACACCCTCTTTGCAATTCTTTTTCGTCTCCATGGAGAAATTTTGTGCTAAGCTGGGTTTTGGTAGTGGTTGGCACCTCTAATTATAGCTAAGTGGATACTCCTGAAACTGAAATAAAGGTAGCTTTAGCCACCTTTTTATGTTACATCCAGTCTTGCCCTTTTGGAAGCACCTGGTATGTCTTCTATGTGTTGGTGTCGTGCTGTTTTAGACAGTCACTCATTTATAATGAGTTAGATTGAAAGTAGATGAGATTATGACGCATTCCTTTATATTGAAAATGGGTTTATTCCCTGGCTTCTTTGCTTTTTAATTTTTTTTTCCATGAAAACTATTTAGCAAATTGGGAATTGTATGTGTTCTTTTAGTAAAGCAAGAAATAACCACAGTCTGATGTCTGTCATTACATGTAAAGCCATTGAAGGTAGATAAATTTTATCCCAGTAGTAAAGGATATGGTTTTTTCAACAGAGTGAAAGGATATTGTTGTAATGAGGACATATGTGAGGCAATGGTCTCTGTCATAATAGAGTGACGACTGATCTTTTCTTCTGCATGAAGTTTTGCTACTGTTGTTTCCTTACTTTTTGCTTGCAGCCCAATGTGGATATGTTAAGGGCTCTAAAGCAGTTTGTTCAACTCCTTAAACTGTTAAATGCTTCATGATTCTTTGGTTCCAGAGAGAGTAATAAGGCTCTTACAGTCACTACTACAGAGTACTGTAAGAGAAATATTATGTCATATTGGCATATACCATACCTTTTGAGCCCTGCCAATATTGTGGTTTTGTCTGACCCATTGCTTCATGAACAAGGCTCATGCCGATGTTCTCATCCACACCTCTGTGTTGAAGTTTCAAGATTATCCTAGACTTCCAGACTAACTTTTTGAATAATAAATAGACATATACTGCAGCTTTTACCTGCAGTAAGATGGCAGATACCTGCAAATCACAAAAAAGTTACAATTTCAATTTGCAAATATCAAAGATATCACGTGGTGTATGCAAAACAAATGCCACAATGCTCACTGAGAATGAGTACCGGAGTTTGCATAAGGAAATGTTAGCATGAATTTCATAGGGTGAATAATAAATTCCTCAGAGTGTATCCAAGACCATCATTATGAAGACTTACAGAAATAGGTAATATTTTTATTTTACATTTTTTATCCTTCTTTGGTGTGGAAGAAGTTCCAGTATCATGAGGACAGACAGGAAAATAAATCTCTTTCAGTAAGTAACTGGAATTGTTTAATTTGTCACCTTAAGGAAGTGAGAAGGAGAAGACATAATATCTCAAAAACATTTGAATTACATATATATCTTAACTGAGTTCAGAGGAATAGTAAATTCACAGCCTGGAACTAGAACTATGTCTATTTTTCACAGTGTTTGAGTTTTCCTTGAAGGATGTGGAGCTCCTATTTGCACTGTCTGGGAAACTGTTTTTGTGGTTTCAGATCTTTACATAGAGACAGTTTTGAATCACATGCTGTAGCATATGTCTAGCCCAGCTGTTCTCTCTGTACTTATATGGTCCCATCGCTATAAATCTCCAAGTGGATCAAAAGTAAAAACAAAATTACTCTTGCTGTACCCATGGCTGGGGAAGCATTTGGTGTCCACCATTAACTATACGGGAAAATTAAATATGAGGGTTATGATGCATTTATTCTCGGATCAAGCAAAATGTTTCTGACTCTGCTTGAAATTTATCCCTCTGCTGAGTCCCAGCCAAGGGCACCTTCTTCATTACACCTTTTTTCAGGAAGCAGAGAATGTATGTATTTTTTGAATTGATATGTATGGGCAGTCCTCATGTGGCACTGATGTCTTCAAAGATTAAAAAAAAATTGCAACTATAATCCTCATTGCTGTGCAGTCATATTCTGTAAAGCCCTGGGAAGGATGAGCAGTTCCTGTCTTTTACTGTTAGTACCCCAGTGAGCCATCTCTGCTCATATACTTTTCCCTGACCCACAATAGCTTCTAGATCTGAAGTTTAACACAAAGACCAGATCCAGCATATATTTTTTTCCTTTTTGCATACTGTTCTATTTTAAATGGGTGGGGGAAAAAAAGAGAAAGAACAGTTTTGATCAAAGCATTTTTCTCTGACACAGCAGGGCATAATAATGTATCCTCACAAATACCTCAGCTTTCGAATGCAGAAGGCATTCTCACATTTATACCATAGAAGGTGCTACTGGGATATTCCAGATTCCCTTCATTCCCAAGAGATCTGCTAATCTCAGAAAAATGAGGGAGGCAGTTTGCTTGGCCCCAGATTTCACAATACTGTGATATACTTGGAGAGTTTCAGGACCCAGCACCCAGGAACAGAGCTACAGGCTCGTCTTGCACCTGAGTGTACCACCAGCTGGACTCAGAGGAAGATCCCAGGCTGGATGAATTAGCAAAAAACCACTTCTTAACAGCCACAAACTAAACAGCTTCCTCCCCCTATCCAGCCCCACCCCCCTGCCCCAATTACCCATTTGAATTTATTATTCGTATTTAAGTAGATGAAATAACCTTGTTTTATACACTTAGCAGATAGACAGATGGGTGGTGTCATCCAGGCAGAGTGGTGGGAGACCATCTCATCCATGGGATGTCAGGCAGAGACAGAGGGAAAACTGCATGTGCTCTCCCTGGCTCTGACTTGTGGGAGTTGCCAGCCCAAAACGTAACTATTTATCAGAAATTAAAATCTAAAAAAAAAAATTCTGGTGGAGATTTTACAATGCCTTACACAATCCATATTGCACTTCCCCTCCAATATAAACCATCAGTCAAGCAGTGGAGAGCTGGGGTGGTATTCAGGACAATGGGCTGCCCCAGCTCTGGGCATCCTGGCTCAGTGGGTGAGTGTGGGATCATTATTTTATATCGCTGGATAGTCCACTGGGGTAAATACTGCCTGAAGAGACAAGTTTTGAGATCTACTGATGTATTGTGTAGTGGAGTGTGTTATACTACCTAATCAAGTATTTATACTACATGCTCTAGAACTCTGATCCTTGACAAATGGCTGAACTACAGTGAAGGTGTCCTGCATGTTTCCCTGATGGAAACATTCTTTTCAGAAAGTCAGTCTGCAAATACCAAGTCATATCAGAGAAATCTATAGCAAACAATGTAAATAATTGAAAGATATACAATCAAGAGATATGGATGGCTGGAATAGATGCCCTCGAGAGTGAATTTGAGGAACAGGGTGTTATTACTATCTAGCCAGGAACTAACATTACCTTTTTTAGCACTTTTTGGAGCACTCTTGGTGCTTAACTAACAGACACGGATGACAATGTTATCAGTAAAGAGTATTCTCCTGTTCTTCCTTCTGGCTGCTAAGGATGGCTCTATTTGGGCTGTATCTAGAACATCACAGTACCTGCCACAGCCAGAGAGGCTCCAGCCATGTTCCCTGAAGGAAAGGCTGGAGGACTGTGCTGGGACAATACAAATGATGGAAAGGCTTCAGGAGATAATAGCTCTAATGCACTGCCTGATGACCAACTGCAGCAATCAGTGTGGCTGAATAGCTTCAGTTGGGACAGCCAGTGAGAATGTCTGAGAGATGTGACATGCACTTGATTTGGAGGGACAGAAAACACATTTTTGTGAATAACAAAATCTCACTCTTTTTGGTCATTGATGTTTATCCTCAGAGGTTCCCTCTTAGACTCATCGATACAGCTGAAAAGCAGGGACAATCCTTACCACATGTGCCATCTCAAGGCCACCAACGCTTCAAATTTATTTGGACACCATCAGTGTGGAGAGGGATGCATGCTGTCCCACAGTGGCGGCAACAGCATCTTCTAGCTTTCTGTCAGGCCCTGGGCTCATGTAGGCAGAGATGTTCTTTGCGGTTTCCTAGGCCCTTTGACAGGGAGGCAGCTGCTAAGAAGAGGATTTTCCTTCCAAACAGGAAGTAAAAAGGCAACCTGAAAAAACCTTTTTTCCTGTTTGGAAGTAGCGTTTAGGACATGAGTGGTTCACATTTCACAGTTTTAGAAGCTCAACATGCATCTGTGTATCTCTATAGCACAACTTGTCCTCCAGTTACTAAAGCGAATTTTCCTGAAACTTTATACCTGCAAGACTCCCACTCAAATCTTTGTGTGCCAAGCTAGTCTGAACAGTCAGGGCATGAACAGTGTGATTCACTTTCAGATGTAAGAAAACAGTTCTTGAAAAGAATTACTGCATACAGCAACTCTGGCAAGAGGTTCTGTAGGAGTCCAAAGTCTCCTTTCTGACTTCTGTGCTAAGGAAGGCAATGTTATGGCAAGAGTGAGCTCTTTTCCTCTGCAAGGATAATGACTGTTTAGTAGAACAGGCATGAAGTGCAAAAAAACTCCAGGAATTTCAGTAACTACTCCGAGCCAGATTTTAGAGGTTACATTCAATACATCAACATACCTTTCTTTCTTATGTTAATGAAATATTAGTCAATAACTCTCGTGTAGAACAAATCCTCTCATATGTATAAGCATGTAGTTGTAAGTCACCAGGGTAGCCCAAAGCTCTAAAGCAAGAGATCTTCAGCGAGGATAACTCAGCTTAGCTGCACTGCAACACTTCCAGTAGACATCAAATGCGAATCTGGCTGTACAGCTGAGGATTGTGTTAATGCCCCAGTGCTGCAGTTTTCTAAGCTGTTTCTTTTTGTGGTGGCTATCATTACATCTATGCAGTTCTTGCCTTACAAGTATTCAGCTGGTGTGGTTTCCAGTTTGGACCTAGATCTGTGAAGCCTGAAGGAGGGGCATTCCTCTGGGATGAGGCTAATACTACCTTCTGTCTATGAATTGTCTTTGTACTTATTTTGAGCTTTATTTTTTGGTGGTTTTGAAATGACAGTAACTGCTGTATTCTTTAAGCAGTGCTGAAAAATCCAAAGTATTTATTTTCCAAGGATTCGCTCTTTCTGAAAACTGAACAAGAAAATGTGGCAACAGGAACAGAGCGCATAAACCAACAAAACCCACACACCATCAAAATATCAACAGTGACTCATAAGACTTACAAATTGCTACCTACAGATTCCAGGTGTCTGAAATAAATTATTTAAACTCAGTATAAACCAAACACTGTGATAGAGACCAAATTCTTAATCTGGCTGTTAATAGTGGTTATTGACAAATGCAAAGAAACCAGATTTTATACATTATTGTTATATTAAAATAATTCTTATTTCAGATTTTTTTTGTTTGGTTTTTTTTGGTTTTTTTGTTTGTTTGTTTGTTTTTTAATTTTAAGCCATTTCTAAGTTATGAGGCAGGTTTTCTTACCTGACTTTTAAGAAAACAATATGCTTATATGTAACCTAGTCTCAAAAAACGCAACAAGATTATTGAGATAGCTAAATCCAGTGCATCTGCAAACCCATTCAGGAATTTCATTTGCAAAATAGACTCAAATAACTATGTTACTATATATTGTCAATTGCTAATAGTTTTTCTCAAGGTGACTGACTTATCACAATAGCTTAAATACAGATGCTCTTCCCCAGATCATCACTTGGGCACCTGATCATCTCTTCAGAGGTATACCATAGCTGAAATAAACAAACACGCAGGTTTTGCATAGTTTTAGAAATCGAATCAAATTGGAGTGTCAAATATTTATAGCTAGGTGAAAAAAAAAGGGAATATATACATTCAGTCTCAGTTTCTCTGTCACTTTCAATATTTTGTCAGTTAGAATTTCTCAGACAGCTTTGCTAGTATTTTTCTGCTTCATTTCTTCTGTCTTTATGAACCACAGAGGTTTTCCAAGTCTCTCATGTTTTTCTTGTAATACGGCCTTAATACCTGCTTGTCTCGTCTTTTTTTGGAAAAAAAAAGAAAGGTAACCGTCTCTGTTTAAAATGTGCAAATGCCAGGTGTAATAGTGCTCTGTTATCTCTGACTGGGAATGATATGACAAGACATTCCTATATATACCCTAAATGAAGTTACAACTTGGTAAATGGTATTCTGATAACTGCTTTGACTACATGCAGCAGTTTTCCTGTACCCTAAGAAGCCCACTGGCGTAACATGTTAATTGTAACAGCTAGAATTCATAAGCATTTCCAGGAAAAATTGTCCAGGTAATACCTGCTGGAATTAGGATATAGATTAGTAGACCAAGGATTTAGGATTAGTAGACCAAGAACAGGTGAAAAGGGAACAGGAGGCCATTGCTGTGGAAAGATGAGGTCACTCGGACGTGGCCACTCTCTATCAATGTATTGTGGGTTTCTGTGCAATACAATGTACATGAAAGGGTAAAACTGAAGATGGAATTGGAAGCAGTTGTGCTGGTACACATACGTGCTCTGAACATTGAACATTGCAAAGAGATGCACCTTCCTTTGGAATGTGCCAGTACTTTGACCTTTGACTAGTGACAGTGCACACCTTTGGAAAAATCTGAAAGTTCAGAGGAGGTGAAGAGATCTGTGGTACCTAATTGAATTAATTTGCCTAAAAAATTACTTTGTGTCTGCTCTGTGCATTTGTGTATGTATAAATGTATTTGGTTTTGTCATTGTCATTCTCGTGCTTGACGACGATACATGTACTGCTGTAAAATGGAAAGTCAGGTTTTAGAAAAACTGGGATGACACTGTACCTCTAAATAAAGATGAGAAGTAGCTGTGCAAGTTGTTAGGTTTATCCTGCATGTTGTGGAGGTGATAGGAGACAGCTTACTGTGCTGAGCAAGAAGGTCTGACTTCACGAGGCACCAAGATTAGAAAGTCACTGTGTGTGTGCACAAGGAACAGATTGGAGGACATGGAGTGTTTGGAGAAGAACTTGAGCTGCCCAAAAGCTGACATCTTTGACAGAGCAACTGGGGAGAGTGGGAACATGCTAACAGACCTGTGAAGCTCTGCAAGGCCCTGAATGAGAAAAGTGGAAACAGAAAGTTAAAAGGAGTGATAAAGGGGAAATCACTGAATTTACAATTATTGTATTAAGAAGATCTTCTGTGGGGGAAGTGCATGAAATGACTAACAGTCATTTCACTTCAGAGTGGTGAAGAGCTCTCAGATGAGCAATAAGCCTGTTAAAAACAACTTTTTAAGGTGCCACCCTTTAGGAAAAGGCTCTTAAACCATTGCCAGTTCATTCTCTCCAGGGTAGATTTCAATTTGTGAGTGCTATTAAGCACTCCATGCAGCACATAGCAGCTCTGTTCCTTATTTAACTTCTGCTTAGAAGCGGCTACAAGTCTTTAATTTGGGATATGTAGATTTAATTTTTTTTCCCCTGGCTTGTCTATCTGTTCTTCAAATGCTGTTAATTTCAGTGGGAATTCTTCCTTAGCTAGTTTGGAAAGATGACTCAAATCCTCAGTGGCTTTAGATCAGCACCAAAATCTTTGCCAATGGGTCGAGGTAATGAGATGATCCCAAAGCACCCTTCAGAATTGTAGTTGATACCTACCCTGAAGATGTAAAGAGAAAAAAAATTAGAAAATACAAATTAGAAATTTGTGTTCACTTCGAATCATGCAAGAGTAACATTATGTTGTTCTTTCACATCAGTGCTCTCCACCTTCAACTCCTTTTTTCCACTTGAACTAAAACCCTTTACAAAGGACAAGACTGGAGTTTACAAGAGACTGCTAGATGCTGGTACTACAAATATCTTTGCACATGTTTCGCTTCATGCACAGGGGTGGTCTTGCTGATGTCAAGTTAAGCACATGCCTAAGTGTTTAGAAGACTTAGCCTTACATCTGACATCCAAGTAAACAGGCGATCATCTTAAATTCTCCAGGAATTTCTGATCGAAAAGGATGTTTTATTAAAAACAAAACAAATCTTTAAATGTATCTAAATTCAGCATAAAAATAGCTTTTAAATTAAAATGATAATCATAACTTTAAGCCTTTAATTAGCGAAATCCCTTTTTACATAGTGAAGTTTAAAATTTCACCTGTATTTTAATATCTAAATGCCACTTTATAAATTATGAAAGGTCAAATACATTTCCATTACACAGAATTTACTGCTACACCAGTTAAGCATCAGTCACTCACCTTCATTGAAATTAAACTGATTCTCTTGTATTCTAAGATTTGCAAATAAAAATTTTTTCCAATAGTGATGAATTCTGCATTATTACGCTACTCACAAGTAACACTTTGAAAGACAGTCTTGTTCCATTTGCACAGACTCTTCCATGCAGTGATCTCAAGCTACTTGGCAAAACTCACACCAGCATTCTCAAGCCAGATGAGCATTATTGGCTGCATGAAAGGTAGCAGATATCGACAGGGGCTGCGCGGGTGCACCATGTGCTCAAGGATCAAGTTCTCCAAATCTAAAGAGCATTGTTTGGTTTCAAACTGCTTTGGTGAGGCAGGAATCCAAGAGGACTCTGAGCAGTAACAGATCCTGCCACTTACAGACAGACAGAACAGTGGCTATTTTGTGGTCTCAGGTGTCCTCAGAGTACTTTACTCTGAAAACAAGGACCTGGGAAGAGGCAGAGTACCCATAGTCTGTGCTTCAAAGGCATAACAGGCTGAAAAAATGGCTAAGTGACATTGTTTGAAGGTAACAACTTAGTTGATACATTTAGACATTATGCTCTTTTTGCCTGTTACTTAAGTCTTAAGTAACTGATTTTTCCAAATCTTTAGATACTGCAGCAGGTTTTTTTTTTTTGGTGTGTGGGCTACTGGAAAAATGGCTTCTCTGACTATTCACTGTGGGTTGATTACTGCTTGTGCCACATGGTTGGTCAGCTTAATGGCATGGGTCTTTCTGTTTCCTGATTGCACACTTCAAGCTTTATGAGCAGGAATAATTTTTCTGTTCCTTCTTTGTGAGTTATTCATGAATACACAAAATTGTTCAATGAACATACAGAGTTAAAAAAAGTACATATTCAAGTGGCTTTTGAAAGTCTTCATAATATTGTTATGCTTGAAAATATTTATTTGGTGCAGTGCCTTTGCATCCCAGGGTTACTAGAAAATAAAATCTTTCATCTTCCAGATTGCTGGGATGAATGTGTTTGCACATACCAGTAAAGCAAGATTTTGTTCAGGAGACTCAGGTTTGGTTTTGTGGATGCTGTATTTTGCCGGGCCTAAACCATCCATTTCCACCAAAGTGACTCAGTTTGAAATAACTTTGCCAAAAACAAACAAAAAAAAACAAACCAAAAAAACCCAAACAAAAAAAAAACCAGCTCAGAAGAGAATCTGTAACTATGTAAGAGAACACAGGGTGTTCTTTGAACTACAAATAGATTTTTCCTTCTATCTTACTGTAGAATGAATGCATATATATAGAAAAGGCATCCGATATGCCTCAGCAGAAAAGATGAGTCTTGCTTAACAGCCATGAAGTTTCAAAACACTTTCAGAGATATTTTAAGAACAATAGGTTATAATCTATATATTTTTTCATAAATATATGCTGAGATTACAAACTAACTTATACAGTAGATGGAATATAGCACACGTGAGCTTGACTTTGAAAATCTACAGCTTTCTTCCCCTTTGACTGGAAAACAACCTTCATTCTGTCAAAGAAATATGTAATCACATTAGCTTGTTTGACATGCCAAGCAAGAGCCCCTCTGGGGATGGAATCAGAGTGTCTAACAGGCAGCACCAACACATGTTCAGTGCCCTGACAGAGTCCAGTAAAAGTTGGAAGTGAATAAGGTAGGTCAAATATCCCTTCCATCTGCCTTGCAGCTTAAACCTTTACTGTAAAACCAATGAGCTGTGAAAACAATTTTTCATAGTTAGAAAAGAAAACTCACTGATTCATGTCTCTTGAAGGCTTGAAGAGTGACTTCTAAACCTAAGGTTACACTTAGCTAATGTACCTTGGTTTACACTACAGCCTTGATAGAAAATCACAGAATAGTCTGAGTTGGAAGGGGCTCACAAGGATCATCTCTTCAGTGAACGGCCTGTACAAGGATCAAATCCATGACCTTGGCATTATTAGCACCATTCTCTAACAAAATCATCTAATTCATGAGCACAGTATGTCAACACTTTTCTGGAATTGTAAAATTACTCCTTTTTTCAAGAGGATTTACACTATCAAAACTCTATTAGCCTATCTACAGTAAAACTAGATTAAATCTAGCTAGCACAACTTCAGGTGAAAATAAAACCCTTATGGACAAGTTTTAGGAGTCCCTAGACCACAAAAGCTGGATAACTGACTAATGAAAATATGGTGATTTTTGTAGCCATATTTTAAACACTAAAAATGCTAAAACCAGTGTAATGAATGTGTGCTAAAAGTCATAGCTCCCTTTTCTGGCATTATTTTTTGTGATCATACATACTAATGAGCAGTGTGGCCTCATTTTGACAAGAGACATTCAGGGTAAGACGGAAGGTTATACCTGAACAGTGTTACAGAAGCCTTTGCTCGTGGCACTGGGAAAACCACATCTGAGTCAATGTAAATGCCCCAGGAAAATATCTTACCTCTTCCTGTGGCTGCTTTGCTGTCAGAATTGGTGGCATGGCTCCTGAAAATTCTTTTTCAGTTCCAGAATAGTTGTCTCCAAGCATAATAATGTTCAGTAACTTAAAATGATAAAGAAGTACCTTTTGCACTTTTTACTTAATTTCCAGCAGCCCCAAAATATGCCTTTTCTAAACAGCCCTAGAACAATACTTTCCCTGTAGCTCCAATCTCTGCACATGCCCTTGCTTCCTGTAGCCCAGATGATCCAAATCTGCCAGTCCTGTCATGCCCTGATCTCCTCTGCTTGCTGCTCACCCCTGACCTGCTCCAGCTCATGTTCAGACCTTGCAGTGGTGAGCTCTGCTCCCACATGCCCAGGCAGCAGTGATGGCTTTGCTCCATCCTAGCAGATATGCCAAGAGCAAGACAAAGATGCTTCCCCAGCAGTGTCTCTGTCTGCTTGAGAGGTTACCTGTGACTGGTCCCACGTGATGAGGCCATAGTTTGGTGCTGTCTTTCTTGCTGACATGAGGGATGAAAGAGTCAAGCTCCTGGGGGACCAGGCTGCCAGCCTGGTCCCCCAGGAGCCCGGCGTAACACCAATGTCGCTGTGGGGATGTAGCAGCCTTCAAGGTGGTCTTTCTCTCACTGTCTTTATTTTGGCTTTAGATTGTAAAGTGGGTAGAGGCTTACATGCCCATTTTATCTTCTTTTGAGTACCCCTCATGCATGAATCACCACAGTAGCATCCAAGTGTCCTTTTCCCATGCCAGACCTCAGCACGGTGTAACTCCAGGCCTCAGCACGGTGTAACTCCAGGCCTCAGCACGGTGTAACTCTGAGCCTCAGCACGGTGTAACTCCAGACCTCAGCACGGTGTAACTCTGAGCCTCAGCACTGTGTAACTCTGAGCCTCAGCACTGTGTAACTCTGAGCCTCAGCATGGTGTAACTCTAGGCCTCAGCACGGTGTAACTCCAGGCCTCAGCACGGTGTAACTCTGAGCCTCAGCACTGTGCAACTCCAGGCCTAGCAGCAGCAGCAGCGATAGCGCAGGTGTTGAGCTTCGTAAAGAACTGGCAAAGCAACTTCTTCTCACATTTTAGCACAAGGTTACAGTTTAGAGTGTTTGAATGCTGCAGATTTTTAGGAAAACTTATTGTTAAGGTGATCTATGCTTAAAGAAAACCTCAAATCCTTTTTCTCTTTCTAGAATGTCTCTGTTGCACCATTTATCTGGGCAGAAAGCCATGACACTGCCAGTGCTGCTGCTTCATTCTGCCAGTGCTTCACCAGGCAGTCAAATTCACCACCTCCTGGACTTCAGGAGCTTCTGGTCTTGTAGCTGCTAATACTGAAAAACACAGTTTGCCCTTTGGTGCATTTGCTTCACCCATGTTGGCGGCGCTTGAAAAATGACTCCTGGTCTGACAAGGGGTGACAGCAGCTGAGCGGGGCATATGGGGCTGGGGCTGTGGGAGCCTTGTGGCGCTGGCTGGACGCCTGCACGGCCACCATCTGCCTGCTGCACAGGAGGGAGATGGGGCCAGTCGCCACGAGGGAACCTGCTGCCAAAAGTACTTTATTTCTCCTCTGAAAAAGGTGACCTGCCTTCCCACAACTGGCAATGGGCCTTGCCACAGCTGCTCGCTGGCAGGGCACGGTCCTGTGGGGACGCCATGTGCCAGCCCCAAGCACCATGCCTGCTGTGTGTGGGGGAGAAGGAGGTCCCTTTTCCAGGCAGTGCTTGGCAGGGCTTGCCAGTGGGAATGAGGGAGAGCCTGGGGCAGATGTGGAAGCCTTGGGAGGAGATGCTCTGGATGTATGTCTGGGGATGCCTGCCTGCTGAGAGAAGGGTGGGATACAGCAGAATGCCCCTGGATGTGGGAAACATCTCTGTGCTAGTATTGACATGGCACTGTGGGGTCCTGCAGACTCACCTAGCAAGGTGGATACGGGCTCGTTCTTTCCGCAGTGGAACTGAGCTGCCTTCCTTTCTTTTGATGATTTGATTATGCCTGTGAAATATAAGAGGAAACAAAAATGAGGTGAATGCAGTGTGGAAAAAAGGGAATTATAACTGCTAAAGATTCCTACTAACTGGAAGTGTTTAAAAGTCCTGGTTAAAGAGCTGATGTTTTGATGTACATCTTGGGAACAGGACACATATATTGCAGAGGTTCTCCTCAGCACAGTTGTGTCTCCCCTTATCTCTTGCAGTAAAGAGCAGAGGCTAAAAAGAAAAATCCCTTTTCAGTGTTCTTCAAAACTCTACAATCCCTGGAGAAATCATTCTGAAGCATCAACTAATGAGTGCTGTCAAATGTTGAGCTGCTCTTCCTTGATCTGGTGGCAAATCACTCACTTTGCTGGCAGGTTCAGAAATGCCTCAGTTCAAAACGGCTTCACAGATCTGATGGTGCGTCAACCAATGGCCACATTCTGCCACTTCTGTTGCAGCTGCACCACTGGTAAAATGTTTGCTTAACACTTCTCCTGAGTACTTGCAAGGTAATCAGATGACAAAGACTTCCATTGCCTTGTAAATCTCTTTGTGATCCTGCTTGGAGTAATGTTTCTAGGTGTTTTAGTTCAAGTAGTCAATGCTAAAGAACTGTGAAAAGTTCCCACATAAGAAGTTTTCATGTTGGCAGGTCATTTTTGCACTGCCATCTTTTTTTTTTTTTTTTTTTTTTTTTTTTTTTTTTTTTAATGGCATAACTAAATTGTTCTTCCCTCTAATGGTCAGCCAAAAGAATTTCTTATCTAGAATGACATTATATATCAAATGTGAGGAAGGCCAGGCAGCTGGGACTGGGCTCACTTCTCCCTCTTTTCATAAATGAAATGAGGAGTGGCAGTCAATGCCATGTTTTTTCTTTTATATTAAACAAAGAAAAAGTAATGATCAAAATAATTTAAATTACACAAATGCTTTTAAAGGAGATCCTGAGATAGAAACTCTGAAACGCTCTATTTTTAGTGGCAGACCATGGTCCTCAGGACATCCAGGAAGGAGGAGCAGTCATGCAGCCTTTGAGCCAACAGTGATCAGGAACAGCATTCTCTAACCACCTACCCAAAACCTCCAAATGTGTCCAGATCCTGTCCCTGGGCAAGCTACTTTTATTCAGTAGCCTGGATACAGGGTGTTCTTATACATCATGGCATTACGTGAAAGTCACTCTGTGTGCTCTCGGAGTGAGTAGCAATAATAAAACAGTAGAGAAGTGCTTATCACACAAAATTACTCACTTGGGCAATCCAGAAATGAATGTTGGAAGAATTTCAGGACCACATTGGAATCAATAAAATTCATACACCAATCAGTACAATTCATTATTACCTACTCCATAGTCAGAAGAAATGTGATCTTTCCATGCCTACTTCTCTGGGTGAAAAACAAGGCACATGATTTAGTGTCAGGAAAAGCACAGGTATCTGTATATAAATGTAGAAAGTCCAGCATGAAAAAACGAATTTCAGTTTGCATGTGGGAAAAAAGAGGGCAGCAAGAAAAGTTTCTAGAAATAACCCAGGGACAAAGAGCAGTAGAGATCCCATGTAACAGGAAAGGAGAGCAAGACAGACATGGTGTAAAGAAGTCTAAAATGTTTAATGTTTGGTTCTGGCTAACTTTATTGAGAAGACAGGATCTCAGGTAAAATAAAGGAAGATAATATGTTAAAGAGTAGATAGAGATATTCAGACTGTCAAGATCTGATAAATAGTCCTGTATAATCTCTGAATCATTGATGAGTCTTCGCAGTAACATGAAAAGATGAAAATATGGTTCTCCTGAAAAAATCAGGAAGCTATAATCAATCCCTTATAGCAGCTCCTAGAAATGTTCTGAATTTATTTATTAAATAAAAAATAAATAAGTTGCAGGAGGATCCTAAAGAGGTAAATTAGTCCACCTAAGCATGCCAACAATACGCTGTGTCAAATCAATCTTAATTCCTTCTCTGAGAGCATTTAACATATAGAATAAGAGAAAAGCAGTATATGGGATGTCTCTCTGATTTAGACAGACTTATCCCACACAGGTTTCCTGCAAAGCTGAGGAAATAAGCCTAGAATTGTCAGCCTAAACTGACTGAACAGCTATTGGAAATGCTGCTTTCAAAAACTTCAGAGGCTTTCGAAGGCATAAGAAGTTTGCTGGTTAGGTGTAGCTGCAAGTGCAGTTTTACAGGAGTAGGAGGGGAACCGCATTTCTTGATGAAGTCTTGGCTTTCAGTGTAAAAAAGGACCTGGTACATTTGCTGAAGACATTACAAGCAGTTTGAAATACATGATCAGAATTTACAGTGACCTTTATAAATTAGGTAGATGATCCAAAAGGAGTGAGGTGATCCATACATTTAAGACCTGAATGTCACACCTGTTGCCCACAAGAGGAAATGTAAAAGGCCAGGGAGCAGCTATACAGTAGAAAAGGAGAATGGATGTCATAGGGAGTGAGTCAGGAATGTGACGGTGATGCAGAAACAGCAAATCTTATTCTGAGAAGCACTACCAGGCTCTTGTGAGGAAGATGCAAGATGCAGCCAGCCTGTACAGTGAGGTGTTGGTGCATACTTGAAATCTATCCTAGCAGCCAAGACAAGGTAAATTGGAACAATTACATTTTGGGAATGCCTTAGACAAATTGAAAAGAACCTCGAAGAGTTCAACAGGAAAGATAAGAAGGTATGCCTTGTAAGGCTGAAGGTCAACCTTTCTCCACATTGCAGCATTTTCCATTCATAAATTCATTGTCTTCCCGCTTTTCTGTCTGGCAATAATGTCAACTGGTGTTTAGTAAAGCAAGGTGAAACAATGGCATAGTGTGTATAATTTAATCACAAAGAAATGTGAAACATTAATGATTTGGAGTTTCTAATAAAATTTCAGGAACCTCAACAGTATTTAGGCTCATTTCAGACATTCTGAATCTGTGAAATTTGGATGGGTTTAATTTTCCTTTATCTAAAATTATTTATAATGACAATTGCTAAATTTCAAGAGTGTCTAATTTAGTCTCTGATCTTTATTGAAAGTTTTACCATATTTTGAGTTTATTTTTAGATGTCTTTTTTTGGAAGTGCACACTAAGAGAAACATCACAGTTGAAAACAATAGACAAATTTGGGGAACATTTCAAAAGTCAGTAACTGCATGTCACAGGATTTAACATAAAGCCCTAGCTAATATGCAATGCAAGTGAGAAATTGTCTTCTCAAAATAAAAATGTCCAATAAAACCACTACTGGACGCTTAAAGCAGTGTCACTTCTCTTACCCATGGTAAAAGACTGCTGTGGCTAGATTTCTTAGCTGCATAGCATTATTTTATTTTCTCATTTCTTATTTTGAATTTAAAAAATTTAGCTAAAAGCTATAGAAATTGTTTAAGGGAATTGTGAACTTCTGAATTTCTGTCCATTCATTCTTCATTCTCCATCATCATCATGAAGATAGACATTAATTATTCTGAGTGTATATAAAAATATTGCAGCTTTTGCAAACTGCTCTGAGAAAAGAAGAGCAAAACTGAAAATACATACAGAAGTGTCTCCAGAGTGAATTAATGTTACACTTTTCCTAGATCATGATCTCTGGGCATGTCTGACAGGGAGAAGCTGCATTTATCAGTGGAAGACGTGTCTGTCCCATGATGTGGCAATTCAGGATCAGTACACAGTCTGATAAAAGAAAAAGATATAAAGTTTGAAGAACCCTTTTGTGAAAAAATTCAAAAGGTCACTTTGTATTTTTCTCTTTTCCACGTAATGAAATCTAGAGACTAGATTTTGGGAGAATAAGTGTGGGAGATTTCAGTGAAATAAAGACTCCTTTTGTGTTTCCTGCAAACATTCCCTAGTAATAGCTGACATATATGCTGAATAACAGTGATCCAGATAAGCATCTCTATAGAAGTCTGCAGAAGTGTTTTTGACTAGGGAGATGGGAGTAGAAAAAAAGAAGGCCATCAAAAATAGTGAAGTTAATCTTAGCTATTTTTGAAACCCAAGTGCAAAAATTTCCTTGGTCACTCCTAGACATGAACAGTTGTACGTATACATATATACCCCTATGTATGTACTTAAGTAGTGTTCACTTTAGTAGATCTTCAAAGCTTAGTACAGTAACAAATTTTCTATTATGGAAATCATATTTCTCTTCCTGCCTGAAAGAAGGAAATCAGGGAGGAAAATGGGAGGAAGGAATGAAGGGAAAAGCGGAAGGTAGAAAGGGTTCAAATGCTTTCATTGCACAAGTTTGCCTCTACAGTTTCTGGTTCCTCTGCTGAGCAACACCAAGGGAATAACAAAATGAAGGGAAATAAAAGGTGATAATATAGTCAACTGTTGTGTTATCACATTCCAGAAATGCCCAGGGGCAAATAGGAAATGGGTTGCACCCAGATCATATATATCTATACAAGATAGGGAATGTTTCCATAAGGAAACACTGGTTTGCTAGCTCATGGAAGTGTTTTTCAACCTCCTGCACTGAGGTAAACTACCACATCTCAGCTGAAAGCAGTGAGGATCTGGCCCACATTCCCTATTATTCTCTAAGATTTATAAGTGATCTGACAGGCATATCATGTTTTGCACATGTGGGACAGGAAAAAGAAGTTTATTCATTTTTCCATTTGTATCCAAGATCAGTGTTGAGCAATTACCCAGTCTCAAAAATGTCATTTCTGTCTCAAAAAGATGTAGATATGTGTTTTGCTTGCATTTTTGTGGCTTCTATGGTAAATATAATAGCCTGAATAATTGGTCTTTGTATTTGGATTTAACTAAAGAAACTCTGTATTGCTTGTAAGTTGAAGCAAGCAAGTAGTTCTGTGAGCAGAGAGCCAAGACAACCTGACTTCCTAGGCTTTTATATCAGAGAGACAACAGGTATCCTACTGCATATGCAAAGGCTGTTTATGGGCTGAGCTACACAGTGTGATGTTACTCCTGCATCTACATCTTCATGACACACAACATGGACCAGACAGTTTCTCCACATCCTTCCCCAGAAAGGAGCCAGAGTGTGAGAGGTTGGTGAGAAGTTCACTTCAACAAGTTCCACAACTGGATGGGCAAGGATCAGTACCTCAGCTTGCATAGCAAGAGGATCTGGGCATACATGTAGTAACTTGTCTAGAGACTTTTATATGCTTAAGATACAAATGCAAGGAGAAAAGAATTCTTGTTCTAGTCCCCAACCTTTGCATTACATGAGTGTTAGTACTACATCAGAAAAATGGAGAAAGAATTTGAAACTTGCTGTAACCCTGAAAGTGTCTGTATGTTAGAAGGAACTGAGTGGAGAGAAACTAAGAATTAGTCTATTTGTTAAGAGCAGATCTATAGATGCATTTTAGCCATAAAGTGACAGCTCTTCTCATATAACTTCAGGTACATAGAAGATAACTGTCTAATCTGAAGTAATTGTCTAGGAAAATTCTGCCCTTCAGAGAGGTACGTGGAGACAGGCAAACTCAAAGCAGCATTTTTCCATTGTACTCTTCTGGTTTGCAGAAGTCACCTGCTCGAGATGCTGGCTTCTGTCTAAGTCAGGCAATTGCTGAAAACCCTGAAGATGGGGATTAGCTGCATTTGAAGAACAGCTGTCACTAATAACATTATTCTGCCTAAAACTTATACTGGAATTTACAAGATGAAGAGGAGATTTTATTATTTCTTTAGGTAATATTTCAGATAACATCTGGTCCTCAGAAGAGCAGGAACATTGTGTTCTATGCACAGTCTAGGCTACACAATCTTCCCAGTGGAAGGGCAGAGAAGGAAGGCTTCAGAAAGGTCAGTGTGTTGTGCAACTCCTTTAAAAAAATTGGGCTAGAGAAGTGTCTTGAGTGTGGCAAACTCCTTCATCTGAAGTGGGTGACTGAAAAAGACATCTGACCAAATGGAATTCTGGATCTGTTTGTCAAATACTTGCGAAGATGGTTTTATAGATCACCCTACACAAACACAGGTTGGTTTTTTGCAGCAGAATTATGTTTAAAGTGCAAAGCAGTTTAACACCCAGGTACGTGAATTTAAGAGAGTTTTTTATCCACATTCCTCTAAGTGACACCTGTGAAGTAACAGTGCCTGGCATTTGGACATTAAGTGAAGATACTGCTGCATTAACCTCTTTAAACAGAATTAAATAATAACAATATTCTGCCCTGACAGTTTACTGCTAGATTGAAGGCAAAATGCAACAAGAATTGTTTCAGAAAAAAAAAACCTGGTAATATATTATAGCTGAAGTGGAAATTCCACTGAAAAGCATAGAAAAACGTGCAGAAAAATAATGGGTAACAAAAGTGACGATGATAGAAGATACGTCCATGAAACAAATGAGAATTCTGAGAACAGGAATAGAAATAAAATAGAAATGAACAACCTGAAAGAAAAAACCAAGTTGCACCGCTTTTGGTAAAGGAATTCCTATCATCCCAGGATATAAAAAACATGGCTTAAGGGGGTCTCTCTGATAGTCTCCACATTGGGAGACTTTCATTTTGGCAACAGCAGCCCCTTGAAAGTACAAGGATTTGCTTTGGGAGTCCACAGGCTCCTCTGCCTGACAGATTGACAGCTCCAAAGAGGAGGATGGGATTGTGTTTATAATGGGACATAGCGGAATGCAGCTCTATCCAAAAATGCTATGGATTTACATACATTTAATATCCACATTCCATTAAGTGACATCTAAAACCCAGGGAGAGACTCTACTTGAAAAGAAAAGAGACACTGGATGATTCAGAGACTTAGTAATGGAATACAGAGCCATTCACCTCTAGGTCAACCGTCTGAGTTCAGCTCGAGTTATTATTGACCAAACATTTATACTAACTGCAGGCTGTGTGGAATATCAATGGCTTTATGGCTCTGTTAGATATATTATTTGTTCATGTCTGAGGTGTCCATATGGCAAAAATCACCTCAGACTCCCTTTATAGTCAGGAAAAACCAGGTACTTTTAAGGCATAAATCATCCGGAAGATGTCTTCTTTAGGATGAGATTAATTGCACCCTAGAAGTATCTATTTCTCTCTGTTGACTACAAAAAGAGCACAGGGTGACTTGCTCCTATGTAGATGTTTATACTGCAGGAGTCTAAATTTGGATAAGATGAATACCATACTAAGTGATTCCTCTCTGGTCACCCAGAGGGCTGCGGTAGGTCTGCAACTGAGCGTGGGTATCACAGATCCACTCACAGAGAAATGCTAGCTCACATCTGCTCTTGGCCACCTGAGTCTTACCTTTATTTTGTCTCAGTGACCTCAGGCAAATAATCAGTAACCTTTACTTACCCCTTATGGGAGAGATGAACCAATCCAGGGGAAGGTGCGTCTTGATACTAACAATGCCTTTTTTCTTAGTACCTGTCAGCAAAATTTGTTAGTGATAGTGTGGGTGGTCTCCAGAAAGGCAGTAGGCTGGGACATGTGTCTTTTCCTGTGCTTAAGAACCTGTGTACAGTCAGGGGCTCTCTGATGCTCTACCAAACTTTCCTGCCTGGCAAATGTCGAAATATGTTGAGTTGGCACTTCCAGTTTTAATCTGTGAATGGGTACATTACTTCCTCTTGCACCTTTTCTACAAGCCTTTGTTGAGTGTCTGAAATAAGACCAGATTGTGCAAGCTTCTGCCAAGAGATTTAATAATATCAGTACTAAATAATAACATTAGCTTCATTCTCAAGGAAGTGTTTGCAGTGGCAGGTTAAGACAGTATGCAGAACATGACATGTGCGAATTAGTCATCCTTCCGTGCTCCTGAAATATTGGCTCTGTTGTGGGTGATAATGAAACCACAGGAAAGTCTTCTGAAGGTAAGGTGTATGTTTATTTGTTTCAAAATCTTTGATTGTATATTGGCTGCTATATGATCCATATCAGGTTGTGAGATGCTAAACACAACCTCTTTCTGAAAGTCCTGGTTTGTGACTGGCAGACACTTTCTTCAGTGATGTCTTGCCTTTTACATAGCGGAGTGTTTGTCCTCTTCTCTTTGCATCAGCTAGTATGTGCAGATAACCGGACAAACAGCTTTTGGCGTGTGCTCAATCATAAAGAAACTTCCACTAAGATTGCTGCAAAAGGCCGCCCAGATGTGTCTTTGTGTTGGATGGAAAATGACTTCTAGGTGTAAACTAAGACACCCCTCCAGTTTTGAGCTGTTTTGCCCCTCCTATGAATGATTTAGTAATTTAAACTCTTTGTGGTGCATTGAAGCATATGCAGCCTCTCAAGTAACTTTGACAGCTATGGTAGATCTTTGTGTTCCAGAACAGAGTTCGTGTTTATGTTAACAGCATTGCTTGCTTGCTGTAAGATCTTTCGCTTCTGTTGCATTCATCTTTTATATCTATCTTAAAGCCTATGAGTTGAAATGATGGAAGCAAGCACCCTTTCACCCAGTTAAATTGATATTATTTACTAATTATTGATATCTGTCTCTTCCTCCATCTCAAGAAAATCAGATGGTGCTTTTGCTGTCTGGGCAACACTATTAGAGCTGTAGAGACCATACCTGGCGGTCCTTGTTCTAACCAAAACCTTTGGGCATTGTGGTTCTGTCATACTTATTTGAAATTAATGTAAATCATACCGTAAGGCAGAGAAATGAAGCCAGAGGAAGATGCATATAAAAATACCAAATTTGGCTTTAGCCACGTGTACAACTCTTGCTCTTTTGGCTACTTTGCTTGAGCAGTCCCTGTGTCTGTCCCTTGCCTACTGTGGCCTGAGTGCAACTGTCATGGCATGGCTCCGCTCAGGCTGCTTAGCATTGCAGTTGAGGACATTATCCAAACCTGGAGTGATTTCAGTGACCATTTCTGTGTTACCTGGATTCCAGTTTGCTGTAGATAATGCTAGCGCTCACTATCTGCTGTTGCAGTGTGGATTTTGTTTTAACTAAAGAAGTGAAGTCCATGCTGTGTTCAGTTCAGTCTTATAGCTATGCTACAACAATATCAGAGTACTACGCTTGTCTATTGTACACATACAACAAAATATCTACTACATCATATTTCAAATTAAGTGACACTATAGTATCTTATCTTAGACTTTTCATAGTGGGGATATGTGTCACTTAAGTTTAGGTGTGTAAAACTGCCATCTCTAATTTAAGCTGCTGTAGGTGCTCTGTAGAGACACGAAGGATATTTCGGGATATGTGTTCCAGGATATACTTATAAGGACAGCATTTAGGGTACATGGAAGGGGTCATGCTTTGGCTATTGGGTGAGTATAGCTAATCAGTCTAGGCTAAAGCCTTAACTTTAAGGTGGCTAATGTAGTTTAGATGACTCCATACATAACCTCTAATGAGGCAAGGCTTCCAGTGAACTGAAGAAGAACATAAAGCTCTCAAATCAGTCTCTTGAGGAGTGCAACAATAAATATGGTGAGCAAAATAGATGCAAAACAAATACATCTTATGAGCCAAGCTAAGTGTTTTCCTTTTCCAATAAAAACAAAATGATGAGGTAGTGAAGCTATATTTGGTGGTGACTTTAGTAAAACATCTGCCAAACTTTCTCATAGAAAAAATTGTACTATGCTAAAAGTTCTATGAAAAGGTCTTCACTAAAGTTACTAATAAACATCAGTGTTTCATATTGGAAAGGAGTCTGTGGAATCTGGAAGAGGAGTGAAAACCCATTTAGAATAGGGAACAATGAGATTCAGCTTAGTCAGGCTCTGAATGTATCTCACTTAACACAAGCCACTATATTTTGACACTTATATTCCTTTATTTCCTTGTTTCTTTTCTACACCCTGGCCCAGTCCAGCCCCTGCCCAGTACCTGTTTTTTAAAAATAATTATATCAGCTAGGTAGGTGTTGGGTCCTTCTATCAGACCTCCTGTGTCCTGCATCCTATATGAGTAGATTTTATCAAAAAAGATGTATGGATTGGAAGGCATTTCTAATGGAGCAAAATGATCAGGAGGATGAAGGGAATGAGTGGTGGGACAGAACGGGAATTCTATTCCGTAACTTGTTTTCCAGCAAGGCTGAAATCCATTGTCATCAATGCTAGACTGACGTCAAACAGATGTTTGTAAATGCTTTCCTTTCTGTGAAACCTTAAAAAATGCAAATTATTAAGAACGATGGTAAGAAAAATGAAGCTTACTTTTAGTATGTGTACTTCAGCTTACACCCTTCTTCCTTTTTCCAGTGGGTTTGGGTTTTTTCTTTTTTGGTTTATTTTGGGGTTTTTTGTTTGTTTTGTTTGTTTTGGGCTTTTTTTTTGTTTGCTTTGTTTTGTTTTTTGGTTTGGTTTCTTTTTTTTTTTTTTTTTTTTTTTTTTTTAATGATTGTTCCTTTATTGATTTCCTTTAGCTTTACTAGTGTGGCAAATCTGAGTCTTCTGGTCCAAATGACCTATATCCATTTACCATCAATACTGTTCCAACTTCAGGCTTCCTGACACCACTTTAATGTGAATTCCAGACATTAGCACAGCACTGCAACATTGATCTGACTGATGCATACTAATACACAAAGTGAACACACACAGATGTTGACCAATCTTTTCTTTAAACCCCTCAAATATTTTTCTTGTCAAGATAAAATATTGAAATGTAGAGTGTATTTTCCAGAAGAGCGGGTGCATTTAGTAAAAATCACCATTTATTTTAAAAATATATTTTTAATCCTGTTTGGGAAAGTAGTTAGGCACATACTTAAGTGATGTTGACTGAAATTTAAAGCCATAGCACCACATGTCTAGCGGAGCTCTTTTTTTCTAAATACCTACCCATCTGAAGAAGTCAATCCCAATACACTGAGCCTCTGTGGTCTTTAAGACTTCTGTCTCAGTGCACAGCTATGTTCTTTATTCCACTGACCTCTGGCTACTCTTCTTGGTCTCAAGCTCCCTGTCTGCTCCACCTTCCCCAATACAGGGATGTACAATTCAGCTGTTCCAAGTCAATAGGAGAAGTGATATCTGACCTTTCCTTTAATTTCAGCTCTCAGCAGCTTAGGCATGAACCCTCCCAAGATGCTGGCTGAATTAGTCCTACCTTTCTATTGAAATAGTCACATCTCTTTGCCTTCCAAGGTGTTGTTTGTGGCAATTTGAGACACATTTTTCTTTCATTTTTCTTTCATTTTTCTTTCGTTTTTCTTTCCTCCTGTGAATGACATGACAGTATTCCTTCATCAGCATTGTCTTTTCGATTACCAGCAAAGCCATCAAAGTAATCATTTAGTTTTATCTGGCCTGGTAGACCCATATAACAAACACATTCAGCAATTAGCAGACTTCACATAGCACTGTTAAAAGACACAATGTCTTTCTAATGGTAATCAAAACTCATAAGACATAGGAATATTGTTCAAATAATTACCTGTTTTTAATAAAGCCTGAAATCAATACTCACCTGGAGTAATACTGGTTCAGATGTACCAATTGTGGCCATCTTTCATGTCTACATTACACTGTAACCTTAATGGGACATAAGCTTCAAAAATACAATATGAAAGCATTTTAAAAGTGTCTTATCTATACTAATTGTTAGATCTCCTTTGGACTGAGAAACATTTCACAGACCTGATCTTGTATGCTTTTTTCCCAGGTAAGTAAAAGTCTGTCTGGTCACACTGGAGGTATCACAGCTCTGTGGGGATGTGGGGAGGAGGGTAACAAGCATGGAGATTTTGCAACTTTAGGCATTATTGTTTGTTACAGAGGACAACACTGGTCTTACAAGTAGTGTAAGAATGGAATTAGTGTTTAGAGTGAAATATTTACTACCTGAATTTTGACTCAGAAAATTAAACGTAACTTAATCAGTGCCTCTGGCTCTTCCAGGAAAATTTTCATAGAAGCATAGAATGGTCAGGGTTGGAGGGGACCTTCAAAGGTCATCTAGTCCAAATCCCCTGCAATGAGCAGAGACATCTTCAACCAGATGATGTTGCTCAGAGTCCCATCCAACCTTTTGTAAAGGCTCTTCAAGGGCTGTTCCTCTATATGATCAAGACTTCCTTTTATTTCCCTACATAAAACATGAACTTTTGTCACACTTCATTAACATAGCTCATTCTGGCCAGAGAGTAAATAAGAGCTAGACCAGTGTATAGCCAGAAAAAGTTAGAATTTCCTTACTATGTGGCTACATGTGACTCCATATTTTGCCAATAGCTCCACAGACAAAATTGCCATTTGCTTTCAATGATATAGGAGTTTTATTCAACATTTTCAGCACACAGCCATTGTGTTCCTTCTTCACTGCTGGTTGTTTCTAATGAGGAGGTAGGTTACTATACAGAGCTGCCTGTGTGGTCTCTCAAGGTACTAAGTACTATTTTCTCTTAAACTTTGCTGATGAAAAGTCTTTCAACATTCCTCGTAATTTGAGGAAATGTTCTTCCTTATACTTTGCGCACTTAAATAAAATCTCCATTTAATTTTTTTTCTATCAAGTTGATTGCACAAGTTCTCCAAGCTGAGCTTTTTATCTTCACTTTCCATCTCTTGTTTATAATGTCTGATACTGTACTTAATAAAAAAAAATCTGTCACAGCCCTAAACATTTAATTGTGCAATAGTTCTAGGAAAAAACTGTAGAGGTGGTCTGATTTAGTTTTGAACTGCCTCTTCTAGAGGCCTGTGCATTAGGTATACCTAAGTGTGTATATAAACCATACTTTGCACATTTTCTGCTTGGAACTGGAAAACTGCTCCTCAAAAGCTGTTGAGAGAAGGAAGTAATGGCATAAACTTATGATAGAGCCTTGGACTGCTTTTGCATCAAGATTCAGGAAACACTTGCTGTTTTGATCAAAATGTCATGAATATCCGGCCATTCATTTCTCTGTATTTATTACAAGTGGGAGAACCCACTCAGGATAAATATGTATTAAAGTGAGAGAGAGCCTGAAATACAGCATTACTCAGGTAGAGAAGGCAGTTCCTGATGGATGGTTAGTCAGTGGAGGAAGCCCTGACAGCAACAGCAAGAGAAAAGACAACGATCGAGAAGAGCATTTCTGGAAGACACAGAGAGCAGGCTAGAGGGTAGTCATGGATGAGGATTGCAGCAAAACCAGGGTAAATCTGGAGGCATCAATAGGTGTTTCCGAAGAAAACTAACAAGACAAAAATGACACCAAGATGCTAAGCATGAAGAGCATGGAAGCCAGACTGAGTAGAACAACTATGAGCAGGGATTGAGCCACAGATTTTCCTGGAAAACAAAGAAAGAGTAGCAAAAATGGCATGTAAGCGTGGGTAACTGAGTCCACCTTGGTGATGAACACATGGTTGAAGTCATCAGAGTGGTGAGATTAGACATGAATGCAAAATGGAAAAGTAGAGGGAAGAATACTGAAAAGAATAAAGGATGAAAAAACACCCCAAATGTTTAAAATTACAAATGGAGGTTGTAAACTGCATTTAATTGACCTCTGCCTCTGAAGGGGAGTATTAAACCACAGCAGCCAGAGAGAAGTCAAAAGGAATGAGATGAGAGGACCTACTGAGATGCTTTGGAGATTGCTATTTGGGACTGAAATGTACAAAGGCAAAGGAAGTAATGGGAAAACCACTGTAGTACAAATGAGACTGTGCTCTTTTCCTGTAGCCAGACTCTGCAGTAGCATTAGGGAAAGGATGAAAAAGAATGGAATGAAATTGCCCAAACAAGAATTTTTGCAAGTTCACAGGATATTTTCAGACTGTAAGCCCTGGGCTAAAAATTTTGGCAAAAGGGAATGTATTGTAATTCTGACTTCTCTTAAATTAATGAAGAGATATGATACATCTTGTAGAATGTAGATCCTGGTTTATGTTATCATTTATTTTCAGCTGTTCCACCTCAAGATTATTTATCTAATTATCTCTATTATTTATCTATTATCTAATTTCCTCAGGGTTGTCTACTCTAAATTCAACTGTTAATAGGACTGATTGCTCTGAGTGATCAGAAAAGCTATCAGACAATTCACATTCAGAACATTTTACATATCCATAGCTGAAAATTAGCTTTAGGAAAATTTGGACCTACTTGTAGTGAAATTCACATTCTTTCAAACTTCTGCTTTCATATTTTAGTTTCCTAAGCCATGATACAACTAAGGCTTATGATTTTGGTCAGTTCAGTGAGGAGAAGCAATGCTGCACCCATTCACTGCAGTCTGGTGACACCACGACAGTACACACCAGGACACACTATCTAGGTACTGCTTATCAAACCCTACGGCTGAGAGAGGCCAGGGATGGATGCAGATAACACCTGCTGCTCTGCAAAGCCATGTGCCACAGGTCACCAGATAGCCCTGCGCCCTTGGCATTGGCCATAAAGAAGCAACTGAACAGTATAAATTTATTGTAAGAAAGCCCTAAAAAGTAGCTTTTGCCTTTTTTTATTCCAAGTTCAATAGAACATTCATCTTAATTGCAAGAGGAGAAAAACAGTCCAGTGTTGGTTGTGGTGGAGGTTGCAGTTTTTGGAAGTTGTAAAAATTGGGATGCTTGTTTTGGAAAGAGAGAGAGAGGTTTCCACAATAGCAACATTGCATTTAACTTAATTAGTCAATGAGAGAAGATTTAAAACCTCTCAAAGAAACATACACATAAAGAAAACCTTTCTAAATCATTAAGGTTTCACAGACAGAAAAGGGATACTTGCACAGGAAAGGATGGTGACAAAAATGAAATATTTCCAAATTCTGTATTTAAGACCTTGGTAGAGTTGCTGTTGTTTGCAGCATGTGTGCATACCAAGGAACAGACCTTGCAAGCAGCAGCAGGACACAGCTACATATCCTGTCCTTGTTCTTTGAGGCAATCCAAGTCACAGAAGGTGGCATGAAACAGACCTAGCTGCTCCCTGCATTCTCTTGCCAGAGATTTCTGGGGTCACGGGGAGTTACAGTGGATCCCCCGGGGCAGATGGAGACATACATTTGCTTCCTATGGTGTCTGGGAACATCGCTGAGGAATCCACCTTTTGAAATAGTTTCTTAGTGGGAAAAATTCCTCAATGCTGCCAGCTCAGGACTGTGCCTAACCACACTTTCCAGATCACAGTTAATAGCCCATAGACAGCCTTCAGCGGCTGAGGAGATATATTGGACATAAACACATGCAAACAAACACACTTAAATTTCTTTAGAATACAAAAATACTACATAGGACAGGTTTAGCATCTTAGATGGTTGTCAAGCAAGAGCTAATTCTTTCACCAAAACAGCTAAATAAAGGCTTCAGTATGTGCAGTGTTGATGATTCAGCGAGAGACTGAGCCTTTGAAGTCTGTCACCAACTTTGAATCCTGAGAAGTCTGTTTCTGTCCATGTCACCGCCACCCACATGTGTCTAAGCGTCTGTCTCTGTCTGTGGTTTTGCTTTAAATTGTCAGTTTTCGGCGTGGCAATCAATGCATCATCGTCAGGACTCTGCAGTGAACAGCATGGAGAGCTATGAATAGCCATACCCCGGGGAGCTGCACACTGAGTGTCGCTGAAGGGGGCAGAGACATCTGTATCCTTGCATTGCGAGTAGCCCTATAAATGGAAAGGATTTGCAGTAGAGAAAGCTAAATTACAGAACTGATACACAAGGCACTCAGGCTGTGTTTGTGTCTTCACTCAGCTGCACTTCAGCTTTGCTCCACCACAGAGAAAAGCCTGAGCATGCCAGTAGGAATAATAATTGATCATTGGTGTCAGCAGCTAAAATCATGTATTCTGCCATCTTTTTCTCACAGACCTTCAGAAAAGGCAAATATACTTATGTCCATTTTGGAGTAAAAATAACAGAGCTTTTTATTTCAGTGTTTGCATGCAACATCTTCCAGCCTATTAAAGATAATATAATATTTGTGTGAAGCATAAAATAAACATACTCAAGTAGTTCCATGCTGATACATTGAGTAGTATTTTAACCCTTAAGAGACCTGAGAAACGTTTATGGAGACAACAATACATTTAGATGTTAATATGCAGATATGATACCAGCTAATATTTGTCTTGCCGCAAGATATAGTTTTATTTGTCATATTGATGGAATTTCAATTTGCTAGAGCCATGAAACACTATTTGCATTGGAAATCTTATCCTATTGCACTTGGTAATGTTAATGAAGTCACAAACTCATTTAGGAGGGCGGAAAAAGCCACTCTTCAATAATTGACTGTGTGAAAACCAAATACACTTCCAGACTACTGGGTAGGAAGCCTAGGTGCATTTTAGGCCAACTAATATCATTGCTTCATTAGCATATGCATTTCAGTTACCTGATGAACTTGTGTTTAACTGCAAACAGTTTTGCCCTCTGCAGGCTTTCAAGGGCCTGTGTCTTCCTCTGCATGGGTAGGACTGGGGGCCCAGAACACAAATGTGATTTAAGAGTCGAGGCTGATGTTAATCTTCCCTCAGCATAACAAGTGTTTCTCAGTAATATATAGAATGGAAGCTCCAGGAGTGCAGATGTTCATGTTGGTCTCCAAGGACAGTGCTACAAAAGACTCTCATGAGAGCATCTCTGAGATTTGACTCAAATAGATGGATGATAAAACAGTCCACAGGAATTAGGGGTGACTTATTTTTCAGATTCCATTCTGTTTCAGTGCCTAATATTGGGTCTGGCCAGCTGTTTTCCTGACTCTTTCTGGCCTACTTCAGCTTATCCCAGGTAAAATGCTCTTCTCTTGAGGCATTTCAGTACACTCACAAGGAACTGAAAACTATGGAAAAAAGCAGGTCACCCTTCACTTGTGAAGGTTATAAAAGGAGAGTCCTCTATTTAGAGATCACAGGCACAGTAGTCACCTAAATGTAAAGGTAAGATTCATGACACCAGTGTGGTTGGATAACATGAAATGATCAGTTTTTTTGTCGTGAGAATTGCTCCATTTTAATACTTTTTCACTGGGTTCACATAATATTTTAGCTCCTTATAAATGTAAGGACATGCAAGCATTGAGGTAATGGAATAAACTAGTTTTAGATGCTACTGCAGTATTATGTAAAAGGTCACCTTTTATTACAGCAAAAACTGAAGAAAGCAACCTGACTCTTTAAAGAAAATTTTAAAAAACCCTTCATGGTCTAAGACACTGTCCTACATGAAGTATTTTTGTTTTCTTTTGAGCATTCGTGATTAGAGACATCAGGATGTGAGTGTGATCTGTGTTTCTTACATGTTCATCTTCTCCTGCCACATACTGGCTTTGCGGTTCACTCTCGTAATAAAGCTTACATTAAGCCCCCATGGAAACTACTTATACATTATTTGGCTAAGAATCATGTTCTGTCTTGGTTTTCTTATTCCAAATCTACCTCAGGTTTCCTCAGTGACTTGGAAAAGCAAGCACTGGCATACTTCTTATCCCTTGAAAAGCATTGCGTTCAGTCATTCCTAGTCACACTTATGTTCAGGTGTTGCTTAACCATCACTCTTTTTAAAGCACTTTGTAGTCTACAATTGTAAATTCCGGTGTCACTAGCCAGGAAGCACAAGAACAGGGAGTCCTCAGAAAAGTTAGGGATCTCTGTATAGGTGCTGGTACATGTCACCAGTGGCGTCTTTCCTGGACAGAGCAGCCCCATAAGCTGAGATGGTATGGGCTATTGATTCAGCAGGTTTTCATACAAATTTTGGGGTTGATGGTAAAACATTAGCCATTAGCCTTAGCATGAATGACTTCTATTACCAGAGAAAAACAGAGGAGGGTGATGGAAAACACAACTTTAGAGAGGATATTCCCTACTTATGGCATTGTCTCCATGGTAACCTGTGTGCCCCGGCTGTTTTGCCTGTGGCCCACAGTGGCAAATGATGGTTGCATGGCAGCTTAAATTCCTCTTAGATGGTGCTGCCATGGACCCCAGGTGTCAGAGGCTGCTCACATGATGACATCTCTGGCAGTGTAGACCAGTTCACTGCCTCTCAACGTCATGGTATTATTTAGCAATTCCTGACCAGATTTGGCTGAGGGACCTCACCCCCATTCTCATATTCAGCCTAGGATGCATCAGCAGAGTGATGCAAGGCAAATAGACCCTTCAAAGTACATAATTACATCACAGTAACCACTGTAGAAATGAAAGTTTATTGACTGCTTAGCTAGTCCTTAAATTTTAGATCCCTGATGAAGCGCTCTCTAGAAGTCTAAATGCTCCATGTAGGCAAAGGAGTGTGCTCGGTGCCTAAGGCCTCAGGAAATAGCTCTGCAAGTAAAACTCACAGAGCCCTTCTCTAGTGGAGATTTTTCAACATTTTCTGAAGACTTTTGTACAGAATGAGTCAATAATGTCCTTTCCCACTCTAGTTATTGTTGGACAAAAATTTTTGTTGGAGTTCTCAGACAAGCTTATTTCCACTTAAAAATATAATATTACCACATCAAAAGGCTGAAAATTGTGTACTCATGGTAAAACATATGTTTTACTATTGTGTAACATCTCTTTTTACCTGTAAGGAAAACCTTTTCATAAAATAAAAATAAAAAAATTTGATGCCTATCTGGAGAGACAATATCTCAGCTAGTGATAAACCTACAGATTATCAACATTAAAAAAACAAAAACCAAACCAACAAAATCTGTAAGTTTCCTGAGCTGAATAGGGTGTGAGTACTTGGAAAGACCATAAATCTCTCAAAGTCAATGCTCATTAAATATCTCCTGCTTGTGAGGATGCTCAGGTACTGTGGTATAAAGCAGTGTGAGATATTAACCAAGGGAGTGAATATAATGCAGATGGTGACAGAATGTCTCTTATCTTAAAAAAACCTGGCACTTCCCATTTAGTCAGAGCGGAGAACCAGGGAAGTCCAAAGTATTCTGCATGCCATGGGCCTACTCCTCAGTTTTTGTTGCAGCATGATTGAAGAAAAACTGTTTTGAATCTGTGCCTGGTGCTTTGCAAGCCAGAGACAGTCTGCAGAAGTGAGCCAGCTTCTCCAGTTTGGTACCACATGCAAATTCACCTGTAATGGGAAGCCCAGAATTCATTCTCTTAAGTGTTCCTTATTCTCATGCTTTTTCCCCCCGAGATAACTTTCAGGAGAAACCATAGACTTGAATGCATTTTGCCCTAAACTACCTTGTCCAGAAGTGTATGCAATCTCATGTAGCACTCAATTTAACCAGCCCTTACATAAGGGCAGATAAATTTTTGGTGTTCACGTAGCAAGGATGGAGACTCCACCACCTGTCTGAGAAACCTGTACCTCTGCCTGACTCTCCCCATGACAAAAGCATTTCTCCTTATATCCCAGTTGAAACTCTCCTGTTTCAATTCATGTCCATGGTGTCTCTTCCAACCATGTGAAGAACCTCTGAAGAACCTCTCTCCATTACCCTGATAACCTCCCAGTAGGCACTAGGGTGATGCTGTTAGATCTGCTGAAGCCATCTCTGCTCCAGGCTGAACAAGCTCAGCTCTCCATCCTTTCCTCAAGAAGCTCAGAGTGGAAGCAAGGAGAGGGAGTGGGAAGGAAATGGTTGGTCTATACTGTGGGGCCATTGTGTTGTTGGGGTCTCTCCTTGTTTTGCCCTGAAGCAGAAGAGAGTAAGCTGGGCTTAAGGATTAATGGCATGGCAAAAATTACATTTTTAACTAATAAACAACTTCTTGAAGTAGAACTTTACAAAGTAGAAGACCTACACTAAAGCAACCTCTAGCAAGGAGCTGGAGGGAGATTTACAGTCACTCCATGCTTCTGTAAAATTGTTTTAATAAACCTGGAAGTTTATCAAGCATTTAGGAAAGTTAGAAAAAACAGTTTAGTGCAACAAAGCTGTACTACTACAGCTAAAAATATATTTTTAAATGAATACTGCATTTTTTAAATTAAGAAATTGGACAAAGTCCTACAGAACCCTGTTTCAGGTTTGGCATTAAGCCTCCAAAAATACTATTATGGTCAGCCTCTGCTACTGAAACATTTATTACGGCTGGATGTAGGCAGGCTTGGTCAATGTGAAAGATGCTTCTAATCTCCTTTGCTCTTGATGAGTATGTTTTTCACCATGTTCCAATTCAGTAGTCTGTCTCACTGCAGACCAAGCTCCCCACCCCCACCCCATCAGATTTTATTACTTAACTCACAGATTTGTATGAAAGCTATTTTTGTTCCTAGCAGGGTGCAAGGAATTTTTTTAAAAGATAATTACTATGCTGGTGTTGCTTGTCTGCATTTTATTTGGGATATGTTTAAATTTATAAGTTGATAAAAGTGAGCTTTCTGTTTGATCATTAAACGGTATGAAAATTGGTGAAGTAAGACCACAAAAAAAAAAAAAAAAAGTAACATAAACATCTGATACTGTTGGAAAAAAAATGCCTTCAGAAAAGTAAGAGTAAAAGAATATCTTATAATTATTTCCTCTATGGGACTGGAGACTGAAATAGATCCTATAACCTCTTGTCATCATTTAGACAAGGTTCTAATTACTGTGTGCCATGTTGATCTATTATGCACTGTGGCGGAGCTTGTGATGTAGCTCATATTAAAAAGTCTAGCTTTCCTTAATTGAAGAGAAGTACCTTAGGCTTGAGGAGTGAGCTGCTGCTTCATGAATGAAACTTTGTATAGTCATTTACTGCATGCTTCATACCTCATTGCGTTGCCCCAAAGAAATAAGTCAACTCATATTTTGCTTGAGATGTTGCTGGTTACAGTGGATATACCTCTAGGTTTTGAGAAACAGACACAAATTAAGCAAAGATATAGTATCTCCTCTAACATTCCTGAGAGCTTTCTACTTGTTTACAACACACACACACACAAAATTCTGCATATTCGAGTATTTTTTTTGCTTGCACTGTTTTCTGTGTGATTTTTGAGGGTTAGAAAAGTAACTAAATGTATATATGCCTATTGTTGCTCTAATGGCTTTCCATATTTTGTCCTTTTTTAATCTTATTATATTGCAAGATATTTGGAGAAAGAAATTCTGATAAATTTCAGCAGTGCACTTCACAAAGACTGCTTCTCGAGGGAACAGCTGGGCATTGTTGCAAGTCTAATACAAAGAATGTTCATGCACTGTCATTAATTAAAATAAAAAGAAATAATTACTTCAGTTCAAAACTTGCTTTAATACATCTTCCAGAATTAACCTCTTAAAAACTATTGGAAAAAAAGTATCAAGAAAGGTCTATTTAATGTGAAAATATACTTTTACTGATCACTCTAATTACTGTAGATAATGGAATTCTCTCTTCCAGCCCTTGTCTTTGCATGTGTGTGAAGGAAGACTAATTTTTCAAAGCATAAATTTACCACATCTTAGCATCTGTTTCTGTAGCAAGAGCTAAAAGCACAACTCCAACCTAAACCCAGTGTACACAAACCAAAGTGTTTATCTTTACTTTAGAAGGATGTTTGCTAATCCTTGTGAGAATATAGAGAGCATATAAAAACCATCATGTACCGTAAAGCTCTGACATGGAGAAAATCATCTACTCCTTAAAAATGGAATTGCCCTTGGTTCCAAATGATCTTTATGAAAGCATAGTAATTATTAACATGGCACCTGTGTTTGAGTGAAAGGTAGCTTCTCTGAGATGTGTTTTTAGTGCCAAGAAAAGTTGCATATAAACACAGAGGTTTATTTTATTTTTTCCAACTTTCAGACTGATGTAGCACATTATTTTGATTAGTCAGCTCATGCGGTTAAGGGTAATTTTTGAGTCTGATCCTTCCAACTTCTCTTTTCCAATTAAAGCAGGCCCATTTAAACTGCCTTTATAACCATTTCAAAGTTTCATGAATGGGTGCACACATGCACATGCACAACAGGTCCACATGCATTCCTTCATGGCTTCAGGAGATCTCTGATAGCAAATATCACCAATCTTCCCACATTGTCAACCTTTAATTATCAAAGTTTCCTCAGGTAACTCCATGAATTATTGATTATTGTTAAAATTTCATGTATTTACTGATACACAATGTTTTTTATAAGCCTTTTTTATATTTCATTCTTGAATCCAGCATGTCAGGCATTTCTAATGAGAATGAAAAATGTTTGACCAACTTTAGCAGAGCTGATCAAGCCATCGATGTGTAAGAACAGGCAAATTTAGATCATCATTTCTTCCTTTTGTGAGCTGAGACTGAAAGAGTTACTGAACAGCCTTGTGTTTTTCTAGCAGGGAAAGAAGAAAGGACCTAAAAATGTCTCCAAGTAACAGTGCAGGAGGGCATGGTGTTGACTTGTTATGCTTCTAAGTAATGTAATTTAATACGTGAGGAAGACGCCCTTAGTCTTGTGGTGACCACCAATATTTCTGACACAAATACAGACTTTACACAACAAAACAGATTAAAAAATATTATCAAATAAAAGAGTGGGCTTAACAATTACACAGCATCTAGAATCTTACATTAGAAATAGAAATAACCCAGATTCAGAAATAACTTTCAGGCATATCAGTCAATCAAATAAGGGTGCTACTGAAAAAAGATCTAAATATCTTAGTCACAACAAAGACAACTATTTTCAGCGAGGGCTCTGCACATTCTGTTTGCAGCTGCAGCCCAGCCCTAAAAAGAGAGGTCAGCTGGGTTTGGAGGGAATCCAGCATGAGGATCTGAACGAGCTCTGCAGCCTAGCTCTCCAGCTGAATATGAGCAGCTCAAGTCAGATCAAGATTTTAGTTCACTGTAGACATCAGGGGAGTTTTGAGGTGTCTCAACTGTACGTCTGAGCCATTAATCAATTCCCATCTGGGTCAGCAGAGCAAAAACATGTATTGTTTGTTTTTTGCTGCCACTCTTCAGAGCACTTCCAAAGAAGGGATGGGAAGTTAAGTGGTATAAAAAGAAATATTTTTTGTCAGGTGAGTTGTACAAAGTAACACTTAAAGGACTCTGAGGCGCATTTAGTATCTTGCGAAGGCAGGTACTACAGCATGAGGAGTGTGGGGTGAGAATCAGGGGGCCAGTTCCTCACCTCGTATAAAATAGCACACACTGATTTGCTGTGTTTCAGATCCACTGAAGAGTTGAATGGCAGTGTCAGAGATTAATTTAAAAAATAAAAAACCCCACAGAAATATAGAATCTCTGATTTAAACCTGACATCAACAGAGCAGATCTTTCCCAGGTGAAAACAATGATAACCCAATGGTGAGGTTTTCCCACAGAGAGCGAATGCAGAGTGCTACAGGACTCTTTCATGCAGTGCAGAGAGGATAACAAGGACAGGTGGGATGTTATGTCCCACGTGGTTTTGATGTGTGAAGAAATGTCTTTGTCTCAATTTAAGCACATCTTTTACACTCAGGTTAAAAAAATAAACAAACAGCTTACTCCACATTCTTTAATTCATTGGAGATTCAGTAGACTTTCAAAGAACTTATTACATCTTCCTTCACCTGGTAAAACATTTGGTATTGTGAAGGAGATGTCTTCTCCCTGAAGAATAATTCCTGTTTGCCCACTAGGAATAGAAGCACTTCTGTGGACCTGGGTGGCACATTATCACAGAGATGCTCTGATTCCCCTGTGCGCCAGAAACTATTTTTATCAGGGTGATCCATAGCTCTTATGGTTGCATACATACAGGACATCTGATGCATTTTGATGAATGATTTGTTAACTACTTATCTGTGAATCTTTTTCTATTGCTGTGTTCTTGGAGGAATTACCTCTGATCTTTCCATTATACATACATCCTACAGGTGTTCTCGGGATCACAGAATTGCCACAGGCAAAGCTCTTACCGACATATCTGTATAATTTTATAATTTGAAAGAGTGATGGACGTACTTCTGCTGCATGCAATGGCATTTGAGGAAGAATTTAGTTTCCCCGAGGCTAAGGAATGACCCAGGGTTCCTTGCTGGAGGAACTTGCTGTTGGATCACAGATTTAGGATGTTGTAGTGTAGTTGAGTGTGGTATGTAGGAAATACTGGAGAAGATATAGCTGCAATAGCAAAAAAAAGTCATGAAAAAGGGGACTCAAATCTAGGCATGGATCAGTGAGGAAGAGATTTGTATCATGGTATTAATGCGAAGTTCATAAACTTCTAACTGGGTTCATAACTCTGACTTACAACAGAGTTATTCATTCGGACAAACACACTATCATAAACAAAGCCTGGAGATATTCAGACACAGAACGTGGAGACATGTACTTCTGAAAATGTAACTTTTTCCTAGAAAATAATCTATTAACAGATCTCCTAAAAACAAGGAAGACAGGAAGAGGGTCGCTGAAGAAGCAACGAGTATGGTTATCGTCAAGGTAAAATATGTGTTAAGTATGATTCTGGACAAGCCAAGTGACCTTTGCCTGCTGGCAATTTTCTCCAGCAGAAACTTAAATTGTGTTTAAAATAGCAAATTAGATTGCCCCCCAAGGACGACAGAACTCGTCTTCCAATCTGAAGTGTTGTTACTTGGCACAGCAAGTTAGAATAATTTAAAAACAGTAATAAATAATCTAGTTTTCAAAAATGAATGTTTTTTGTAGAGTTATTCAGAATGTATCAGTGATAATGCTTTAATCCAGTTTTGTTTTTTTTCCAACATTCATTCAGCAAAATGCTGTGAACACTGATAACAAGTGGGGAAAAGTGAGGTTATTCCTTTGTCTTCATAAAATCAACAAAATGGATGGAATGAGATTTAAATCTGAGACATACTACCACTGGAGACGTCTCTACTCATTGCAAGCATTCTCAAAAACTCATGTGAAGTCCTGTACATGTCTGTTTCTTCTGATGGGCACAATAGCAGTTTTGGAAATTTGGTTCAATGCAGAAGGTGTAGGGGGTTTTGAAGTTTCTACATTGCCATGCCTTCCTCTTCTGCAGGTGTCATCAATGTCCTTACTTCCCTGAGTCTCATATGATCTCAGGAACATGACTGTTTATATGTCTGCCTTTGTCCTGTTTAATCCCCTAGCCCTGATGGCTTCTGTGTGAAAAGTCTGATTGCTCACCTTACCTCCCACACACTTCAGAAGTGTGATTTTTCATTTGCCCCAGCCTAAAGCAAGTTTGACAGCCAGAGCCTGGGGCGGGTGGGAGTGAAGGACTGCTGGCATTTCACAAAGCTATTCTTGAGGGCTGCAGAAAGGCACAGGGTAAGTATGGCTCTTACCACACCTGACTAGGGCCTGCAGTCTTCATGGCAGTGGCCAGGAGTCTCCAGGGCTGGATGAGATCCATCCAAGGGTGATGAAGGAGTTGCTGGAACAGCTGGAACAGCCACTTTCCAACTCTCACTAGCAGCCCTGGCTAATCAGCAAATGCATTGCCTGTCGACATGAAGAGCTAAAAGGAGGATCCAGGGAACTGCAGGCCTGTCATCCTGAGGCAGAGAGATGGCTGGAGAGACCACAAGGGTAACCTCTAAAATTGCTCTGAGTGGACTTCTTTACAGTTATAAATGAAACTAATATCAGACAAAGGAATGGCATAATCCTCGTAGTTCCACATCACTTTTGGGAAAGGGAGGAATTAATTTAGATGTTAATATTATAGCCTAAGTAGACAGCTACATTTTCAGCTGTTTTTCTCTTAACTCTCACCTACAACTCCAATACATCCAGGTCTCACTTGGAAATTCTCTACAGATGTTTGCCAAACACAGCTCGCATTTTCACACCAGGTAGTGTTTTCTCCAGTATGCATAAAATAAACTGATCCCTGCTTCTGCAAATATCTATATCTTGCAGGGAAAGCCTTACTTCTTTTGCCTATCATAAAGACACAGTGCTTTGGAAACAGACAGACTTTGCATTTATTACACCCTTTCAGCTGAAGACTTTAAATCATTCTGGACATATTAACTATGTCTGAGGTAGTTAGTCTGATAAAGAATTTTCTCACTTTGGTTTTCCTGGACATGGGAAATGTAAGAGACTCCTTTAAGAGCACAGACCATGTCTGGGCTTGATGACAGTGGAGATTTCCAGTGAGGGATGGCCACTTGTTGAAACCACCCCAAGTAAATGAGTAGCACCAATTTAAATCATGATGCAATAATACATTTTACTCTGCTTTTTAAAATAAACACTGCTAGGGTGATGTTCAAAACTGTAGCTTGATGAGGGTGAGGCTGCTGCAGCTCCATGCCCTTGAGCCCAGCCTGTCATGGGACTGAGCCTGTGTTTGCAGGAGGCTCACAGCACACACTTAGAAGCCGCAAGCATATGTGTGCAGGGTTGGCCAAGCAGATCACAGACCGACACACAGAGGACTCACATGAACACAAGCAATGCCACTGGCCTTATCTTGCTCCCCTCTCTGACTGAGCAGGGTGGAAGCCTGTTAGAGGGAAAATTTATACTTATGTACACACAGTGCAGATCCCCACAGCAGCTGGGCTCAGACACGGAGTGCCCTGTAGCTGTCCCTGGATCCCACACTTCCCAGAAGCTCACAACTGGATATCTTTTGGTTCATGTTGAGTCTCTGGAGGCACAGTTCCTCTCCATTTGCTGGTAATGACCTCCTTGTACACACCAACATGCATACATGTGAATAAACCACCAAATCCCATGGTCATTTCAGCAGAACTCTGAGACCTGGACCCACGAGCAGCCACCTCCTCCAGGTTTCTCACTCCCAGACACAGAGCTCCCTGGTTCCCAGGTTCCCTTGGCTACTTGACAGCTCATACCACTTGATCTTCACTGGCACCCACGGGGTGCTCACATGCCCACCCGCAGGGCATGGCCCGGCACTAACCAGCAAACTAACTACACTCAATGAGCGTTTTTAATACACTTAGACCTTTTTTTCCCCACAAGCTTGGCCATCCACAAAATTACCTTGATTCTCCCTCCTGCCTTTGTTTTCTTCCCTAACCATCTCATAATAAATCACCTACAGCCCCAAACCCCCTTTGTCTGTATCCTATAATAAATCTCACAAATACACAGGCAGTGACCCTCCTCAGTCCAAAACATGCTCTGGAGATCCATTCTGGAGTGCTCCCTTGCCATTGGGGTGAGGGTGCCCCAGGACAGCCCTGGGAGCAGCTGGGTTGGTACTCGTGTCCCTGAAAGGTGTATTGGGCTACCCTGCTTGCCACCCTTCCCTCTGCTTATTTGTGAGTGTGGAGATGAGATTTTTACAGGTAAGGGAACAATAACCACTAGTACAAATCACCTGTTTGTACCAGTGCTAGTGGGTTTGCACTAAACTTGCTGTATTAACAGACTTGAATGTGCTTGGCCAGATGTTCTGCTTGTGCCATAACTCTACTGACATCAAAGAAGAAGTGACAATTGTGCCTAATTCGTATAGACATACTACTGTTGAGCCTGGGAAAGTACCCCAGCAAATCTTCTATTAAGTTTCCCTTCCCTGAGCCATCAGACATTAGCAGATGCAAGTTTTGTTTTGTTCTTTCTGATGCTGGAATGATAGGCGAGAAAAGAATTCCTTTTTGAGGTTACATGAGAAGGAAACTAAGAAGTTCATGTACTTTTGTTTCTATGTTTTGTTGCTCTCTCGTCTTTGGTTCATCTTATGACAGCAAAGTGGTATGGAAAGAGGCAACTGCAGAGTGAGAAGGAGACAGCAAACACTTATGCAACAGAGCCTTGAATATTTCACATGTTACATTAAATCCTTGCTTGTTTTTCAAGTTTCTCTGTATGTGCTTTAACAAAGCTCCCTTGAGCTTATGAAATCAGCTCAATTTCAAAAACAATTGTTAAAAGGAGAGTAATTTCTTTTCCCAAGATTTCAAATCTTCTTTTCCTAGACAAACCCATCCATTTTGCAATGTTCTGTTTGTAGAGAACCTTTCCTGGTCTCAGAAACACAAATGAGTTCTAAGTTAGTTTTATCAAAGTAAATATTTAACAGATGCATGACTGCACCTTGGAACTGGGGAGGAACATATTTTAACATCTTACCAGTTCACAATGATGTTTTCATCTGCTCAGGTGGTGAGAACATGTGCTGTCTTTCTAATTTCATTACACACATAGCAACAGTTATGAATAAAGATAATACAATAGTGACAGCTAACATGTTCCCTTTTGTGGTGTGCAATAGCTCTCTGAGAGTTTGCTGAAAAATGGAGAACCTACTTGCAAAAATTAAAAAGTTTTTAGCCAGGCTCCTTGAACTGTTGCTCTAGCAGGACAATGGCTGCAGTGATTTGTGAATTTCTGCAGGTAAAGTTTCTATCCTACTCTTTTAAAGTCAATGATAAACAGCTCTATAGCTACAGTGAGACCAGAACCTTGTTGTTTATATCCAAATAAATATGCGTTGGATGGCCTCAGGATTGTGTATGTGCATACATAGCCCTCCATCCTTCCACTCTAACTCTCCAAACCACACTTATTAGTCCACAGATATTAAATTAAATAAAAACATATTGTCAAATCTCATATGAACATCCCATTTACACAGTTGGTACAACAAAATCATATCCAGAAAGGCTTAAAGAAGTAGAGGAGTCTATCAATCACCCAGAAACCCAGTCTTACAAGCTGAGATAAACCATGCATAGCTACTGACCGCAGCTGAATGTGCTGTGTTGTACTCCCTAACAGGCAACAGCTTGGACAATTGAAATTATTTTATATTTAAAGAATAACAAAATTATTGGACAAAATCTTCAGGAATCCCACACAGAGATGGCTGTGAAATTTCCTATTGTTGTAATAATTTCTTGATAAAAGCCCAATTTTTTTTCATTTATCCATAAACCTGTAAAAAGACACTTAAGCAATTTTCCCCACACCTTTCTTTACCATTTCAGGACAACGTGATTGAAGCATAATTGGAGCCAGATGGGGTATGCTACTTCTTTTAATGGTAAACTCATCAGAGAAAATCTTCATGAAAACTTTTCTTCAGCTTCATCCTAGCTTTATATTTTCTAAGGACTTCACAGTTTGTAAAAGAAAGAAATAGAGATTCTGTTGAAAACATTTCAACTTTTCTCATCATCGGTTGATTTTTTTTCCAATGGTGTCTAATGTATGAAAAACAGTGTTTTTCTTGACAGATCATCGGGGACCTGTGTCATCTGTTGGGCATCAGGATAGCAAAACCTCGAAGTCACAGTGACCATCAGCTTGCTACAACACCCCAGAGGAGAAGAGAGGCTTCAGACCCATGGCCAATGCTCACAGAATAGACAAGGCTGGAATGGACCTCTGGAGATCTTCTTGTTATCTAGATGAAAAGATGACCTAGACATCATTTTGTTCTCCCTGTGGTGATGACGGCACTGCCTGGGGACAGTGAAGAGCACTCAGGTCAAGGGAAGTTGAGAATGGAAGAGTTGATGCCTCCACAACACTCTGAGATTCCCCCCAAAAAGTACCTGCATCAGTTCTTCCTGGAAAGATGTGGAGAAAATGCCTCTTCCTCTTCCAATTCCTTGGCTTTTTATTGGGATAGGAGACTAGTGCAAGAAAGGGGCCAAATGTTTGTCATATCTTCCCAAGTGGCAGTGTCAGTTTTGGAGAAGCCCTGGGAGGAGGAAAAGGATTTAAGACCTTCCATTTTCCCTTTGGTTGTTTAATCTCAGTAAAATTTACTTACTGATTTGCCCTTTTCCCTTCCCCACATCTCAGGAGCTTCTCTTCACTGTTATTTTTGTGAAAACTGGTTGAATTCTCATTTTCTCCCTGTTCAGAGGGAACTAATTCTGCAAGAGCAAATAGCCCAGAGGAAGGTTTATTCGAAGTAGTTTGTAAGTGCTGTTTAAGTTACTAAATGGTGGATCCCCATTTCACTGTTCCAGTTAAACAAGTAAGGAATGTCATCAGGAGGTGATGCCTTGATCTCCTTGCTCACTGGTTTATTAATGAACTTAATTTCTTCTTAATTTAGGCACTCTGGCTTTAAATTCTGTTGGATATCTGAATGAGTTTCAAGATGAGGTGCTTTGTAGACTGGCAATTTGCCCTGAGTAGTGTTTTGTGTCAATCAGGGGCAAGAAGCTGTACTTCATGGGCCAAAAGAGAAAAGGGCCAGGATATATTTTAATGGTGAGCAATCCTAAATAGGCTCCCAAATAGCTTGGATGAGAAAGCTCTTGTATCAGCTGCAGGAACTGTCAAAATTTTTTCCTAGGTTCTGACCCCTTGGACTTAAATAGAAATAAATGAGGAATGAGTAAGACAAACAAAGGAAAAAAATGTAAGAAATAGCAAATGTTTGGGGATATAATCAACCAAAAACCAAACAAACCCCATTGTGACATCCCCAAATCTGGCTGCCAAGCATGTGATTTACATCTTCTGCAAGAGGATTTAAAAGAAATGTCTAATAACATATTTGATTCTCTTAACCCTCTCCCCTTTTGTTACCTCTGTCCATGACATTTAAGAGCACAGCTGGAGCCCCCCAAGCTAACTGAAGTCATATGATGCTTTGAGGGCAGCCAAACATCCCAGAAGCAGTGAGAGGCTGACAGGCTCAGCAGCCCTAAAGGATAGCAAAGTGCTCTTTAAAAAGAGAGGGAAACAGAAAGACAAGGTGGAGAAAGGGATGGGGGGGGGCAATATAGATTATTTGATCAAATTCGTCACGTCAATACAAACATTCTTTTAAATTAAATATTACATGTTTTTATTTTTCCTCTATTCTAATGGAGGAGTCATACTGAACTATTTGTGGTATGTGAAGTATTGGAAAAATAAACCTGGACAGAAGAGCGGCACAGATGTTTTCTATGTTCAATTACTTTTTAAAAAACATTCTTGGTTACCACCCTTTGCTCCAGGGAGACCGCTTTGTGGGCCACGTACTGAATGTCCTCCTGTGCTCTTTGGGGTCTGTGTGGATTAGTAGGTGCTGCTAAATCTGGGGAAGAGAGGGATGATCTGCTCAGGACAGGAGCAGACAGGCTGTGCTACCAGGCTGTCACCAAAAGAGTCCTCTCATTATTCCTGCTAGGACAAAGTCCACATGGGACAAGCGTGGCTGTGTTGGGCCTTGCACTGGTGCCACCATCAGTGCTGATTGTTCTTTCCTGCTGTGGACTAATTCAGTGGTTGGCAACAACAGCTAAAATTCCACGAAAAGCAGGTGAAAAATGTTCGGATTTGCAGCTGAATACTAGAGCAAAATGCAGCCTAAAAGGCAAGAGGTCAGGGATGCTGTTTCTTGGTTTGAGTCCATGTGGCTGTACCTCCACTCAAAACTGGCAGCATAAAGTGAAAGGAAGCCAGCTGTGAGGAGATGCTCCTGCTCCCTTACATTGTTGAGATAGTGGGATGGGAATGAAGGATTTTCATGGCTGTTAAGGTATCCATGGCACTGTATAACTTTAGAACAGCAAAAAATTTTCATTTAGGGGTGTGGGTTTTTTACACCAAAACCATCCCATAATCAGTATGGAAATATAAAAATTACTTTGAACCTCAGAAAGGAAATTATACCTTGTAGAGAAAAAACACAAATACGATAAACTTCTTTATTCTTCATTCATCCTGCAATCATAGAATGATAGCATGGCTTGGCAGTAATGGAGCTTAAAGACCACCGAGTTCCAGCATCCCCTGCCACAGGTAGGGACCGCCCCCACAAGATCAGGTTGCCCAGGGCCCCATCCAACCTGGCCTTGAGATCCCATGTCTGTATCTTTATTTCAAGGCAGCACAGCAGAGATGAGAGGACTGTGTCTTCCCTCTTGAGATATTCTATCTGAGCTGCAGACTCCATCTGACCAGAACAGCTTCTCCTCCACCCAGAACAGCACCATGCACTTCGTTGGCATTTGGCATCGGTATGAGAGAATTTAGGCAATCTGCGTCAATCTGGTATAAAAATTTGGTTAGAGGCTCATATATGAGATTATTGGGAATAAGAAACATGATCTGCTTTAATCTCAAGACGATCTACATGAGGGACATTTCCTCTGCTGTCTATAGATCTACATTAGCACAAATATATTATACATTAAGCCACAAAAAGATACACCTAGAGAGCCTTGTGCTAGGGTTTTCCAGAGAAGCACGAAAGGAGCTCCTTGAGAAAAATTCAGCCCACCATCTTAGTCAGTTCAATAGCAAAATCCACTACCATGGCCCATGCATCACTTAAATCTATTTTGTGGTGACCAGATCACCACAAAATTATAATGTTGTGTTATATTGGAGATACTGGTTGAATATAATCACAAATGGATTGATTTTGCAGTGTCTTTCCATTGCTAGATCACTCACCTTGCTACCCTGCATGATGGACAATGTAGAACCCACACAGAGCAGAGAGATCCACAGAGGCCAGGGATGCCTTTTTACAGATGATTTAGAAATACCAAATTTTGATTTAATTTTGATTTTGGGAACAATAATGATAATTCTTCACATAGGTAATCCTCTTTTGGTATTTTCTTAATAAAATGTGTTGATTGTGATATAAAGCAGCTAAAACAAATGAAATAAATTCTATATTTAAAATGCAGCTTCAATATTATTAGAAAAATTTATATCAGAAATTCTTAGAGAAATAGAAGATATTAAACCAGATTACAGGAAAATGAAACACAAAGATATTTGGTTCTGCTGGTGCTGGATATTGTGATGAAACATTCTGATAGCTTTGCCAAATTTCTCTGAAAAGGTTTGAGAGAAACTTTTTCCACATTGTAAACAGAACACACACATAAACCATCTCTCACACATCTCATTACAGGACTCCTTCCTCATGCAACCTGTATGAATCTTCTTATAAATCTCTGTAATTTTACATTTACTTGTGGCTTTTGGGATATCTTTGCACTTCAGCTTGAAGTATATTTAAATTAAAGTTTATTATTTTAAATTAAAGTTTATTTAATTAAAGTTTATTAAATTAAAGTCTATTAATTTGAGAAGTTCACACCATGGAAAAGAATTGTGCACGATACTGAGGGCTGCCTATGTTCCCTTGGTTTCCAGCTTAGGAGCCATTGCTCCTCACTCTCTATAGATACCATTAGCTCTAACAGGAGAAAAGAGAATAGGTAATTTGGGGAAATATTAAAATTATTTGCTTACTATGGGCATAGACGACAGAATGAGAGAGATAAATGAGAAATTCAGAGCTCTACAGCAGTCACAAAAGGGCTTGAACTTTCTTTAAATACCAGCAGTTTTGGAAGTGTGATCAATTGATCCTGGATAAAAAGAATGTTGTTGGTATCTCAGTAAGCTGGTTAATGTGAATTAGACTAAAGTGTTTCAGAGGTAATGGGGAAAACTCAGTTAGCCAAAAAATGCATTAAGAAAATATGTTTAAAAAAATGTAACTTTGCAGAGCTGTCAGCACGAGTAGGGTGTGTGTCATGCCAAATGGAACTGCAACATCTTCCTGACAACTTTCAGGTTCCATTTGCAACTGAAGATGCCTGTGAATTCAAGTGTTATTTCCATTAGTGAGCCGTTCATGCTCATCTTTATTAACTGAATCACTGTCTGTCTCACAGACTCTCTTTGTTTTTCTTAGAACAACACCAGGAAAAATGTGTAACTTTACGACTGAATTTGGTCTTCTTTTGCATCTACACGAAAAGACATGCATGAATGCATCTATTCTCTTAAGAAAAAGCCCCCAACTAAACCATGGATTAATTTGGGCCCAAGATGTGCTTTGGCACCAGGTGATACTGAAATAGCAGCCAGTGTCACAGATGCTCTCCTCTCTCCTCCTGCCTGCTGTACTTCACAACAGAGCCATGCATAAATGCAATCTTTACATTCAGGGAAGGAAGCACAGAAACTGTGCCCTCCTCACTTCCCTAAGACTATACAAGGTGAGACTTCAAAAACTTTTAAGAGCCTGAAATTCCAAATTGCTGGCTATTGGGTAGCTGAGTCTAAAATATCAGTCTGGGCTTCATTCCCCCACTTATCCCCTGGAAGTTCACACTAGTTTGTCAGCCGAGAAGTCCTAAGACTTGATGCCTAAGCACCCTTAATATTCACAAAGCCAGAGGAAGAACAATTATGAGGGAGTGTGATACTGTAATGCAATAGGCATTCAGCCAGACAGGCGAGCTTAGGGTCTGTACTCAGGATTAGTCTTCTCTTTTTCATCCAGGTGCTATTTAGCAAAAGGAATGGAAGATGGAAGGTAGACTGTTGTATAATTTATGTCACTCTTTTTGGAAGACTAGCTTTGAACCCCCGGGCCAAGAAGAATTTTGATCTCAATCTCTCTCTCCCTGCATGATTGCTCTAGCCATTAGCTGTGATGCAAAGACCACAGCAATTTTATGATGACCTGTGAGCAGCTGAACTGCCTTGCACTGAATTTATTGCTTTGGGGTGGTGCTAGCTATGCTTTGAGCAAGGCTGCTGGGCATGGCTGCTCAGAGCAGCTGTACCCCTGGGACACTGTGGGTGTTTCAGGTGGCCTCGAGCAGGGGGGCGTTTAGACGTTCAGCTCAGCAGGCACAATGCAATTAATACAGAACTTATTTAATGAAAACTCATAATAAAAACTGGTCTCATTCTACATCTTTACTACATAGGACATTCCCTTAGGTCTCCTTTGGTGTAGTCAATATGATGTCCCTGTAATCCTAACACATAATGATTTGTCTCATCGTGCCTGCAACCCCATAAGGTTGTATGGTACGTCAGTGATTCTTTCACACCTGAGACTTGAGGGGAAGTGTTTCATATTCTTGGACACGACAGGAGGGAAGAAGGTGTCTGAAGATGGAAAGCCTACTGACACAGTGCTGGAGGACTGTTAAAGGCAGAGAGGGATGAAGCTGGGGCAGTGGCACCCATCCCACTTCTGGAGCAGCTGTTGAACGGAACTGTCCCCAGACTGGGGCACGGGATTTGTTTTGGAGGGAAATAGTTGACTCTGAAAGAGAGTGCAGGAGCACACTGTTTCTTGTGTAGTGCATGTGCACCAGGAAAAGTGCAACAAGAACTGAGAAACAAAGCCATTTTCCAGGCTGGAAAGAGGCTCTGGTGGTAATGCCCTTACACAAGGGCACTTAATCACCTTCTTGTACTCCTGCAGTGGAGGGGCCAGGAGTGGATGGTGGGAGGCACAACCAGGGCTCCTCTGTACAGGAGAGAGGCTGTGCTGTGACAAGTAAATTGAGCACTAATCCCTGAAGAGCTTTAGGAGGAATTCCCTGAGGAAAATTTAGGAATAAGCTTAGTTAGTACCCAAGAGGCACCTTCCCAGAGCAGTTCTGGGCTCCAGCTGATATATGCTATAGCTGGACAGCAGGAACATATTTTTTCATGCTGTTTCCACCCAGCTGTTCCAGGAGTCCAGAGATGTGTAGCTACTTTTCATCCTTTCTTTTTTCCCTTCCATGTTTTGTTTGCATTAAGACTGAAGCCTGCAATGGTTAATTTAGTTGCATTCCCTTCAGCACACGGGAACCTGTTGAGAAAGCTGACTTCCTTAGTTACAGTGATAGGGCATCAGGAGGTGTAAAACTGGATCTTTCAGCAGCAGAAATACATTGTGCAAGACAAAGTCAACTCCAAGAATGTCAAGTGATGTGTTATACTTCTCAGTTGCTGGAGATTTAGCAGAATGAAAAAATGCATTTCTGTAGAGGTTGTTCCAAAGACAAATGTCTTTTCCAAACACAGTTTTATTTTTCCACAGAAATATTTTATCTACTAACACAAAGTTCACCTGCTATATTATCTGGAGATATCTTTAGAAGTTAACCCACAAAAAAAAAAAAAAAATCTGCACCCAATTTGTTGATCCGTAACTACATCAAGACTCTGAGAATGAAACATGATTAAGCATCATATTTAAAAAGACAAGCAGTGTAGTACAAATTACAGTGTACCACATCAAAGGAAACCCAGGAACACAAAATCCACAGAACAGCTTGAAGAAGTTATTTAGAACAGAAGCATAACAAGGACCTGAGGCCCCATTTTGGGAAATTTCGGTCTACCCTCCTAGATGGTTTTCAGGTGGGCAGAAAGACTGTACAGAATGAAATATTATACCTGATAAGCACCATCCAAACAGTTTCACCGAAGTCTTTATAGGTCCAAAGCTGGCATCCCTTGAAGCACTGCCAGGACACTCTCTGCTTGCACAGGCTGCTCCAAGGAGAAATGGACAGAAGAGCTCAGAGCTAGCAGGACTCACGAACAAAATGTGAAAAGCCACCAGAATGTCTCGAAACAGAGTAGTGGTTATTACAGCATTCATGTATTGTGCAGTTTGCGTTGAAGGCTCCTCTACCCTGTTTGGGCTGTTGCTGCAGTGGCTGAGGTGTGCCTGGCTGCACAGCACCCCTCATTCTCTGCAGGAGCCACGTTCCAGGTCAGCAGCTTTGGAGATGTCCATCTGCAAGCTCAGCCAGGCTCTTCCTGCCCCGCAGAACTGCCCCACGGCCAGTGGGCCACAAGGGCTCTCTGCCACAGCCACTGCCACTCAGAAACCTGTGCACACGTGAACAACTTCTAAGCATAAATAAAGGAGAGACTAAACTGGAAATCAGATATACTAATGGACATAGAAAGCTGTTAACAAAGTTAATGGTGGGGGAAGATAATTTTCAGGCTGACAGTCTGCACACCCATGTTAAGCACCTGTATTTGCTTATCTCCCTCTGAGTTCAGATCAGTCTCTCTCAGAGTGCCTCAAATGCCTGAGACATGCCAGATGCCTGTGGACCACAGCAAAATGGTTTTGGGTTTCCAAGGATCAGGAGGAATTAACCTGCTTATTTAAAGCATTTTATTTAAAAAAAAAAGAAAATAATCTTCTGAATCATGTAAAAAATATAATTTACATATATTTTCCTTGTAACAAGATTTTCCTTATCTGTGTATCACACTTCCAAAACACTGAATCTCTAATACTCAGGTACATATGCTGCTACACTCTTAGAGAGTAAGCAAAAGAAACCCTCCTTTTTGATAGCAATTACACTCCTTTTTAATGAAAACTATGGTAAAATAGATTTCCCATAAAAATAACACATAGGAAAATCAAGAAAATGAAGTATTAGGTTTTTAAATATTAAAAAAAAATTGCTAGTACTTTAAAGTAAACAGGACAAATATGACAAAAACCCTTTTGTATATTTTCTTTTCAAAAGAATTACAGCTTGCTGTCTGGATACTTGTAGGATAGAGGTTTCTCTTTAGTGACCCAGGTAGGCTGAGAAAGTGAGAGACATTCTTGGTCTTTATAAGCACTTCATCCAAAAGATATAAGGTGTGTGCTCATATTTAAGGGTGAGTGAAAAAAAAAGGTCAAGTTTTATTTATTTTAAATTGCTGGTTCCTTCTTTGGGATTTTGATGTGGATTTTAAATGATGCCTATTAACTATGTTCATATCTGTATGAACCTCTCTGAATACATGGTGGTCAGGAAACATCAGTTTGAGGTGCTTCTGTTGACACAGTGCCACGCTGGTGTTTTGAGCCACCGCTCAGTACAGTGCACTTCCTACTGAAATGCCCTCTCCTCTTCTCACAGCCCCGGGCTTTCCTAACCCTTGATTAATAATCATATGATGCATTGTTTCAGAGCTTTAATGTATACTGGTAGGACTCTAGATGCCACTAAACCAGGTTTCCCTTAATATGGAAAATCTGGGGAAAAAAAAGAAAAAAAAAGAAAAAAAACTGAAGAAAACTAGTTTGACTGAACTCCTTATCTGGATGACTTCAAATACTTTGACATCTATCTATATTTTTATTTGGCAAATGAATCAAGAATAATTAAATGGGAATGGTAACATCTGTCACCAATCAATGGATTTGCAGCAAAATTAAAATGGTACTTCTTTCTCCTGAAATCTACTTTTTTTCATCTGATGACATTCATTGAGATCAGATGCATTTCACTTTAGCTGTGTCAGATCTTGGAATTACATAAGTAATAAAGTCCTGAAGGCCAATGGCATGGGAACAATGGAATGCATAACAATATAATCAGCAGTGAAATCTTTATTTAATGTGTGGCATTTTAATGTTATAAAATGTGATGATTTTTAATCCTCTTTGTTCTTTGTTGCCAGGTTCTATGGCTGCTAAGAGTTTTAAACTTGTGCCATTTCATCTTAGCTAATGCCTTTTTCTAATTTTTTTTTGTTTCTGACTTTGGAAATTATTATATAAGGCACATGAGGGAGACAAGTGAGGCAGCATAAATGGATAAAACAGTCTAAACTGTGCTTAGCAAATGTTAAGCAGAGCCAAAGACTTTTTAAACTTGATGGTCTCAATCATTTGCAGTGAACACAGAAAGAAGTTTTCTTGTTTCAAAAGCTACTATGGCATTGAATAGCAACTATTTTATTGCAGGGATTACTTGAGCTCTAGCAGCTTTTAAGTGAAAATGCTACTTTGCAAGAAGAGAAAAATTTTAGGTCAGTTCAACAAATTTCAGTTCTGCTCACTCTAGTAAGAGACAGATCCATCTTTTTATACTGTTCCTTTTTCACAAAATCATAGAATATTTTGGGTTGGAAGGAACATTTAAACGTCTAGTCCACCCCCTGAAGTGACCAAGGACTCTTCAACTACATCAGAGCCACTTCCAACCTGACCTTCAATGTTTGCACGGATGAGACATCCACCATCTCTCCAAGTAACCTGTTCCAGTGTTTCACCATCCTCATCATAAAAATATTTTTCCTTATATATAACCTAAATGGATTCTCTTCTAGTTTGAAATCATTGCATCTTGTCCTATCACAACAGGCCCTGCTAAAAATCTGTCCCCATCTTTCTTGTAGGCACTGGAAGGCTGGAATAAGATCTGCTTGGAGCTTTCCTTCTCCAGTATGAATGCCAGCTCTCTCAGTCTGCCTTCATAGCAACCCAGTCCTACACTTTATACTTCTAACATTAAACCCAAGATAACACTAAGCCAGTGGCAAGGGGATGGTGCTAAGGATGACAGGAAAGGCAGAAATCTTACAGATAAACAGGAGCCCTCTATCAAAAGGCTATAGCACAGGGACAGGAGGCCAAATATGACAAAAACCTTCAGAAATCAAATCCTAGGTATCCCTAGGGAAGCCACATGGGGTTTGTAGGCAGAAGAATTAATTTACTTGAGTTTATTGTAGGATTATAATCTTAATTTGCTTTGATGAATTTAAGTAGAAAGAATCACCACACACATTGAGACTTTGGATGAAAATGGCTTATGTTGGATTCACCCCATATAACTCTGGCCAGTTGCTTTTAGGCAACAGCCCTGACTACATTGTGATAGATCCATCAGCAGAGGGACTTGCAGCTCTGGATTCATCCTTTCATTCTCCAAGAGCCATTGATTATTTCGATTAAACTAAGTGACTATCTTTTCAGAAGGTGAATTCGGTGGAGTCCCTGTGCCAAACATCTTTGCTCGATTGGCATTTTCTCCAGTGTGCCTCCAGTAGCTCATGACTGGGGATGAAATCCTCTGTGAAAAAAGGGCTTGTGGGACCAGCCACGTGCCTGGGACTTTCCAGCACTGACTGAACAAGGGCTGGGAGCCCTTCCACTCTTATTCCTACATCATCTGCATGTTTAGTAAAGTCCTTAGATTTCTGCCAGGGCTGGAATATTATGCCTAAACCTTCAAATAAAATTACTGCTTTTTCAGTGAGTGGATGTTGGTAACCTGAAAATTTGCTGTGAGGTACTTTCGATAATACAGAGGGCGCTCAAAGCAGAAATAATCTCTGAATTTGTAGACTATACAAGGTGGAGAATTTGAGAAACTGGAGATTTGAAGAAAGCCAGTGGTCATGTGCAATAACTGCTTTCACAAGAGGGTGTTGTGCTCAGGGATTCTTGTGGGTCCCTTTCATAGGATATTGTGTTTCTAAGAGCTGAAGTTTACTTCTACCTAAAAATAAAGAACAGCTCAGGGGAACATGAAAAGGAAACGGTTGCTTTTCATTCTTCTGGAGTTAAGTTTTAGAGGGAAACCTCTGTTTCTGAAGGACAGAGTTGCTTAGGCCAGACCATGGGAGTTTTAGAACATCTCTAGCTCCCTGTGACAACAAATGTGATTTCAGGTGTTTGGCACTTCTCTGTAATTGGCTCCTTTGTGCTCGCTATGTAACAGAATGGCTTGGGACAGCATTAGTGCCTGCTGGAAGTGCTCTGGCAGATCCTGTTTGTGTTAGTAAAGCATCCTCTGGAGTGGTACCAGCTTGCCCGCTTGGCTCTCCTCCTAGTCCTTTTCTCCTCTGCGTTTATAAAGTTTTAACATTTCTGGGGATCTTTTTAGAAGCACGAAGAAGCAAACGACTACCACCAATTTGCACTTCCTCTGCCTTTTCCTTTCCAGTGGCCTGGCCACAGCTCTGTTAAAAGAGATGGAAACTTTGACAGTGGCTTTAAGTGAGGAGCACAGATGATGGCAGTGGCTTAAGCACTGGCCTGATCCTAGAGGAGGACTTTGCTGGTGGTGCTCATAGCTCTTGGGATCATTTACTCAGACTGAAAAATTGCTCCTAAACTGTGAGTTGGGACATTCTTGCTCTCAAAAAGACAGCAGAAAAGGCAGAGAAAGCACAGAAGAAAATGACACATCTGACACTAAGGAGGACACACAGCTTTGGGCAGTGACCAGTAAAGGTGCAGATGATGAGGTGTTCTTGGAATAGTCTCCAATCAAAATGTGAAAGGAATTTCCTCTGAGCCACACAGGTAAATGCAGAGAGGCACATTACAGGTAACTGCACACTGCCTGTGCAGTTCATTTCTCCACCAGTTTGCTTCTGTGAGAGTAATCCTTCAGATCCACACACACAGCCACCCCTAGGAAATGCACCTAGCTGTTCTACCACCTGGGTTTTTCCACACATTGACTGATCATTTGCCTGCAGAGCAACCTGAACATATCCTTTGGTCTTTCCAACTTTTCTGTCTTATCTTGGGACCTGATGATTATGCCTGTCCATCGACTGCTTTCATTCTACCTGTCCTTGCAGACCCAGAAAAAGATTGGCAGTGGTGCATTCAGAAAATCTACAAGGATTTTCAAGCCCATCAAATATGATTAACTTTTATCGAGTAGTTGTTTTATTGAAGCAAGGGCCAATACTTAAAACTGTAGCAACTTTACCAGATGAAGAATTTTAACAGACCCCCATAAACCTGAATTTTTATCAGCTGCCCAATAGATTTAACATACTTTTGGCTGAGAGCAAAACAGGTAACAGGACATCTCAGTTATTGAAGTGAGCCTTTTTCAGACTGGAAAACTTACATTATTTGCTGTATTTCAACATTCTCTAGATCCACTTTTTGCCTTCCTCTGGCTGAAGTGCATCACCTAGCTCACGCATGAAAGGAAAGGACAGTCCTTCAAGATAAACTGAGGAGTAGAGGACTGAGTACTGCAATGCGTTTTGGAGAAAAAAGGAAGCTCAGACTCTGGGTTTCTCTATGGAATCAAAATAAATCTTGGGATTTTCAAATACCCTTTAGGCAGCCTGTAAGATTTGGAAAAGATGGAGGTTTATCTGAGAGGCAGAGGAGACAGAAGTGGTTCTTCAAACCCAGGAAGCCACTAAGAAGCCTGTGGGAAAGGCTGTGATGGGGAGCAAGGAGATTCATATTCAAACCATTTCATGCAGTGTACCTCATCCAGTAGTCTGAGCTAACTCAATTTAAAGAGATGCTGTATTTTAGTTCAAGGGTTTGTATTCTAATAAAATCTTGTTTTAGAAACTGGAAACCTTTTAGTATTGCTTGGTGCACTCACCCTTCAGAAAGAGTGGGGCAATTCTGCCTCCAAGTCCTGGCCAGCCTGAGGCCCTGCTGCAAATAAATGCAGAGGTTTGAGGAGGACAATATGGCAGAACTATTAGCAAGACCTGAAAGATTAAAATAATCAGATCTGAAGACTGGAGCTACACAAGGCTTTGGAGATTGAAGACTACTCTGTAGGCTGACATTTCTTTCTCAGATATCTCTTTTTCACTCAGCTCTCATGTACTGTCAGATTTTGAGAATATTCTGCGTTTTCCAGAAGTTTCCCTATGCAATAAAAGCAAGACATAGCTATTTCTGCATACCCAGAAACCTCAGATCCATTTGATGTGCATGCACAGAGAAATTCTACCATGTGGTTGTGTGACATTCATTAGAGCTGTGCAGTTTCTAGAAAAAGCTGGATGGATTCACGGTACATGCATATGTCAATGACACAGCACTTCCATATCCTTTGCAGTGCTTCCAAAAAGCACTGGATCTACAGTACATACTCTGCAATACAGATTTGCACATGTACAGCCAGTTGGACTTGTCCAGAGATCTTGAACTTCCTGAGCATTTACAGATGGTGAGGAAAGCATTTGCTGCTGCTCCCCTTGGATTTGCAGTGCGTACATATTATGGTGCCTGTGTCCATATTTTTGAGTGGGAAACACGTGGGAAGAGCTATGGGGGCAATTAACAAGTGTTCAAGGCAGTGAAAAATTAGTGGAGGAATGTTGGGCTAGGTGAATCAGCAGAAAAAGGTTGTGACAAATGGCAGTTTGGTAGCTGTAGGACAGTCAGCTGTGGCAATGACAGTGCTCACCATTGCATGGGGTCTCCTTGGAAGTTCTCAGGGCTTTTAGTGCCATGGGGAAGGAAAGGAAAGGCTTCAATGATATTCTGCAGGAGCGAGAGGTCCATCAGAAGTTCAGGTGAACATAGAAGGAAAAGCAAAATCTAGAGGAGAAACTGTATTTTCTTTTCTCGATGTACTGATGGACTACAGCGTGGGAAATTTTAGCACACTGGTATTTTGTTTGGGGTCTTGGGAGGGTCTTACTTTTGTTTTGCTTCCCTTTAGGAAATAGCAACAGAATTTTTATTCCCTGTGCCATGCATGCAAGCAGCAGGTTTCCCAGGGTGCTGCTGAGGGACGTGCTGGGAGCCATGGAAAACACATACAAATGCATGTGAGACTGCAGAGCGCCCACTGGAGAGACTCCAGCCACTTTGTAGACTCCTGGAGGCACAGCAAACACATTTCAGTCTGCACCACAAGTCAAACTCACTCTTGATGGCATAGGCAGGTGAGCAGTTCCACAGTATCACGGAATCACAGAATATTCTGAGTTGGAAAAGACCCATAAGGATCATTGAGTCCAACTCTTAAATGTATGTGCAAAGCAGATTAAAAGATCAGTTTAATAATTTTTATGAAAAGTATTCACCACATATGGCAAAGTCATTTTCAAGTCTAGTGTCTCCACTATTCATTTTTTAGTATCCTGAAGGGAATTATGGCAATTGGACTAATTGCCTAACAAATTGCCTTTGTACACCAAAGCTGTTTTTAAATGCTCTAAGACCAGAAAGGTTTTATTCTCTTGCTCTTCTATAACCAAAGGTGTCCAAACGAATATTTTTTTTTAAACTTTGGCATTATAAGTGTACCTTGGGCCAAGCTTTTATTTACCAAGTCCTAGCTCTAAGCCAATTCTGATGTCCAAGTTATAAAAAGTCCTTGAAAACAGCAACTTCTAATGGAAAAAGTTTTGGTGAGGTAAATGTGCCACTATAATAGCACAAAATATCTGTTTTTTCTATTCACCGAGCCTCACCACAATCTTTTTGTGAGGAATTTATATTGCTAGAATAGAATTTCCGAGTGGAATACATATTCTTTATAGTGTTGATGAATTAACCCTCCTGTTTTCTTCAGACAGAAAAATTTTATTCTTGTTTGCCTAATATTCTGAACAACCTTTTAAATACTGCACATCAAGTATTGACTACTTTCATGTCTTATTTCTAGTAAAAGTTAATAGCAATTATATTAAAATTTGACTAAACTTCTTTTTAGCATTTCTTTCAAAAAATCTTCCCTGCATAGCAGTGCACACACTTTCCTTAATCTTGGCATTCTGCTCCTCAGCTGCCGTCATTCCATCTGAAGCATTTACTTTGAAATGTCTGCCAAATATTTTTGCCTGGGTACCACAATAACAGCGCAGAAATGTGGGAGTGATTCAACTCGGTGAGTTTACAATGAGAGCAGAGAAACAGGCTCAGGGAAGTGGTCTATGAGCTGGGTTCTCCTACTGATATCCAAATCCTAAGCAGGTCTGCTAAACCTCATTAAAGGTCATGCTCACACTTTTCTAAATTACTGTTTCTTCTGATAAATGAGACAGCTTGGATGCGAGTTGTTTGGGTTTTGTTGTCCACTTTACTTTCAGAAATTAAACTCGAAATAATTACCTTCTAGATAGAACAGCATTAGGCAATGTCTTCAGTAGTGTTAATCTGCAGAGCTCCCCCGAGAACAGAGAGCTCCCCTGATTCACACCAGCTGGCTCCACGGTCCTTTTCCGTGCGTGTTTAAATCTTGCAGAGTTGCTGAGGGTGTTTGGGCAGTGCATGACTTGTCCATGTGTTTTCCCTGGGAGAATGCAAAGCACACCATGAGACCCACTGTTAAACTCTGACACTGAGGGAGCATTTTGCAACAGTCAGGATCTCCAGGCTTCAGCTCGTTCAGAGCTGGCCGCCTTGTAAATCTTTCTTGCCCCACTTCAATGGAGATAAGAGGGATTGTATGCTTGAGGTTCAGTTGAGAGACCACCCAAGTCATAGCTCATTTCACTTCTCCTGACCTCCTCTGATATGCCCATCAAAGCAGCAATTAAAATTCGTGTAGAGCAAATGTGTTCCATCAATCTCCTTTTCATCTGGCTCTACAAATACTTGAGACCTGAGTAAGCAGCTGAAAATTTTAAAAACAAGAATGAGTAAATGTAAAGACAGATTTTTTTTCCCCCTTGTTTTGGAGCAGGATGATCTGTTTACCTTTCTGAAAGAGCTGTCAGCAAAGTGGTCATCAAGAAATATGAATTCACAAGTGGTGCACTCCTAGGAAAACAAGTACATGTAGAAACTTGTTCCTTCTATTTTCAAGATTTTTTTTTTTTTTTTTTTTTTGGCAGCAGACTTTCCGTTCCAGTGCAGCCTTTTAACAGATGCTTAGTAGCCTGCTTTACTAGGTGGGGCTGAACCTGCAAACATTTTACTCACCCCTTTGGCTGCAGTTGTACAAGCACATAGGTCAGGAAAGTCAAGCAAGTGAATAAAAGGGGCACCATGATACATTCGGTTTATATGTGCTGCTACATGTATAAACAGTAAGAATCCTAGTGTACCTTTCAAACAGCCTCCTGTGTTATTCTCCTGTGCACTCTATGCTGCTGGTGTCTTTTCATCACCAGCCTAGTCCTACTGACTCCAATGGTCAATTTTTGAAAAACTGAAAAGAGAAAGGAGAGTGTTTTTTTAGGGGACCTAAAATTTACTCTTGATGGGGCCAGTGTGTTGCAGTGGGAATACATGGACCTACTCCATCCAGCAGGAGCCAGTTGCTTCATTCTGAGCACCCCAGAGCCAGGGCCACCAGTGTCACCAGGGAGGAGTTTGGTGTTTGGTGCAGATGGTGAGGAGCTGGGGCTCAGGAGTGGGTGTTGTCCATAACCTCTTCCCTTCGGTCCCAACCATTGTCTCTCTCTGCCTGCAAGACAACATGCACAAATGCTCATCTTTCGCCAGACACAGCTTGAGGGGCTGTGACATGCAGTGCAATTCCTTACGTGGGCTTTCTGAAGTTTGCTGCTAAATATATTTGCCCTTTCCTGTAGATTTGGGCCTTGCAGACTCTTACAACACATACGCCCATACAGAGAAATGCAACAGAAACCTCTTGCTTCTGCAGTGCTTTGGGGTTTGCACACCCACACAGGGGCTTTATTTAGTTTGGTCTGTAATCTTTGGATATGGGATGTTCTTGCTAAATCATCCTGATGTCTAGGAGACGTGCACTGGAGGAAATCCAAATACAGCTGCCCTGTTCCCTGGAGCTGGACAGAGCCATGCTCACATGCACCAGGAGCTTGTGCTGGGCTGTGTCAGGGGCGAGTACCATTCTCCACATGGCACCATGGTCTCCTACGCCTTTTGCAAAGGAAGACATCTCTGAAGAGCATGAATAAAGTTGTGCACCTTTTGACTGGTCACTTTGTGGAGGAAAGGAATGGGAAGTCTTTGGACATTTCCCCATTTCATGAGCACCCACAGAGGTGACATCTATGAAACAGCCCTTATGATCCCTGCAGTCATCTTAAGGCAGGTGTCTAAGGGATACATAAGCTGAATCTTCCTTTGGAGGTATCCATAATTCTCCATTAACTTCAGGAGAAAAAACTTCAGAAATTGAGAAAAAATATCCTCAATTTGGACAGTTAACGTTAGGTGGGACAAATCTGCACCCAGATCCTTCTCATGACTTTTGTAAGGCATCTCTCAGTGAAGCAATGTCCTGTCTCCAGTACATTCCAGCCCACAAATTGACCAAAATTAGAGACAGTCTGATTTTTTCCTCTGGGAATTTGTGTAATTGCACTCACAGTTAGTGTTTGGTACCTTCTGGGAGGCTATGAAAATCAGTTACCTGATTTATCCCTCTTCATTCTCTCCAGGTAAACAAGAAATGAGACAAATTGCTTCAAAGGTACTTGTGTGGAAATCAGAGATAGATCAGAACAAACAGGAGACAGGAGAATGAATAATCTATGCAGATGGCTGCTGAGAAAAGCTGGGCTCCTGTGCTCCCCCATTGTTTTTGCAGGTGAGATTTTTCCCTTCTAAAGCTGAGGAAGTCAAAGTCTGGATGGGTTTGAAAGACATAAATCTGCCTTTGAATTCTGTTGTTATTATCATGAAATCATTTTACATAATTGACACCTTCTACATAAAAAAATTATTTGGAAGATATTTTGTTTATACTGTAGCTAAACTCTACCTGAGTTGTCTAGTCCCACTGAACCATACAGTATATTCATCAATGCATAGTTCTCTTGCATTTCAGCATTTGTTATGAAAACCAAAATTCCTACTCTGAGTTATTTATGCTGGCAATGCTTCAAAGGGAGCAACTGCTTTACTTCATGCCAATCTCTGTAGCAGTGGGGAAGAATACCTCTCCTAAGATCATTTATATCTTGTTAACCTTTCGATGCAGATTTGTCTGAACACATTTTTTTCCTTTAGTACATACCTGCAATGACAGGAACTTGTTTGATAAGACACTGATATAAGAAGTTATATATTCTTGTTTAGTGAAAATAAATGTACCTGTGAATCAAAACATCTTTTATTTTCTTTCTTCACCTGTTGACAAAACAAATACAAGAATTTCCAAGATGCAGAAACATAGCATTCTACTCCTTGCAGGGAAGGGTGACCTTTACGCTGCGTTGCTGCAAGAGCTGAAAATGAAGGGCTTATCCTCTAAACAGTGTGAAGTGAGCATTAGCCAAAAGGGACACTTCATTCTGGTGAGGGTAGAGCCAAATCTGCTAATTTTACGTCAGTAGCTCCTCCAGTTATTTCCCAGAAACTTTACCATACACACATGCAGGTCTTCCACTCTGGGCTATGCCTTGACTTGTAGTATAATCAAGATATTCACAAGACCAGGTAAATTATTGCCATCAGCTCTCACTTATCTGCTCTTTTAATTGCTTCCAGAAAAAGTTCAGGACTTACTGTTTGTTCTGCAGAAGGAAAGCATCAGACATGACTTTGTGGGAGCCAAAATGCCGGAACCACAGTCATGCCATGGTGTGGAGAAGGGCGTGCTCTGCCAAGCAGGGAGTTCTGGCGGTAGGGGAGGCTGTGCTACTGCGCCGAGCTCACCCATGCTGCGCTTGCCCTCTGCCAAGGAGAATCAAAGCATGGCAGGTTGCTGCCAGCAGGGATATGAACATGTAAATCATGTTTCTCTAAAGGCAGAGAAAAGCCTCCATTGCCCCAGAGTCTGCACGTTTCCATGGGTTTGGCTAAAACTGCCAGTATCCAGAGCAACCTTACTGCACTGCATGCAGTGATGCCTCAGGATTAGCATCTCACCAAGATGCATGGATGAGAGCTGACCTCACTGCCTCTGCCTGCTTGCAAACACTGGCAGATGTTGTTAATTTTCCAGATGTTGTTCAGTAAGGGGAGATGCTGATACAATCATTGTACTGCGCGGTGTTGTGGCATTGCAGCAGTCCAGGTCTGAAGCTCACGTGTATTTTCCAGTAACTGAAAATGGAAGATGGTGCACCACAAGGAGCAGTTCACTAAATACTGTGTTAAGTGAAAAATAAGTTTGAGAGGTAGTACTCAAAAAAACTCCAGATTACAATAGTTGTGTAATGACTCTCTTGCAACACACCTAATTTTGTTCAGGTAAGATCAAGCCACACTTACCTGTCCAGGATTTCTTCCTGGAACAGGTATATGTTTATATCTTAGGACAGAGATTCAGTATCATTTCCCTGAAGCTAAACAGAAATGCAGCACAAACCCATTTTTATCCCAGTTTTCAGTATAGAAAGGTTGTGTTTATGTTAATAACTGATGTTATGGGACAAGCCCTGTAGAGATAAAGAGTTGGTGTGGAGATGATGGTGTACATCTTCTAAGGTGACTTCGGAATAATGTTAATCTGGTCACACAGAGCCAAGAGCAACTGCACTGCATCAGATGGGCCAAAAGGCAGCGAATGGGAATGTCTGCGAGTTCTGCTTTGAAAGCACCCTTCTCATCTGAATTAAAATTCCAATGCCCTGTAGCATTAGCATAGGCACAACCTGGATCTGCTACATTGCCTTTGTCTGCCTCTGGCCAGAGTACACCAGGTTCTTCAGAGGAACAAATATTCATCTAACAGCAACTGCAATACACTTTGTTTGGAAGGTATTTGTGGGTCATTGCATAAGTTGCTCAACGAGTGTGTCAGAAGTACTACTGTGTCTTGTAAGAAATTGCTCCTTCTGCAGAAATAGAAAAGTACTAACGGAGGAAACTAGAAGAAATATGTGAAGTGTGAAAAGAGATTATTCAAAGCTCCTGTCTCTGCCATTTGCAGTTTGTTGAACACGAATAGATGCAATTACTGCAAATCTTGTACAACAGCAAGTGATGAAGACTTAGAATTTATACATATCTGTAATATGTACACAATAAAAGATAATAATAAAAGAGGAGAAAAGTTAATTAAACACCCCCATGGTTACACACATAATGTTGTCTTTCTGCTATCATATGTTTTTAGTTACTTTTTCATTTATGTATTTTCTGCTACTTGTTATGTTCTCTTAAATGTCCCTGACTTATTTTCCTACATCAACTTCTTTCTTTTGCTTGGCAGAGATTGTTGTTTTTTCAGCTTACCATTGGGGGCATTACAATTATTTTTTTTTTTAAATATAAACAGCATAAGTGCTGCCAGCACAACTTCTTGGAAAAGTGCTAGGCTTAGCCTCGTTCTGTACAGTAGCCAAGCAGGGCACGTTGTTAGTACTCTGTGAACAATGGGTATTATTGTTATATTAACTCGGTTTCCTTTCTTGGGGGAGAAAAGAAAGATTGGTGGATTTAGTAGGAGATAAACTAAATAATAGGCACCTGCCCAATCTGGATTTTACTGAGAGCAGCAGAGTAACTCCAGTTAACATCATTGGCAATGGGGTTAAGCTGTTAGGATTACATCTGTTTCGCCAGCTGTAGTCATCCATATGTTAGATTTCTAACCTCACCCACAGGCTCTCCGTCAGTGGAGAGATGCTGTAACCTCCTGAGGGGCTGTTGGTCCATCCTGAGGTGCCTGGGAAGCGTGTGATAAATTGGCCTCCTTTGCTGACTGTCATTCTGCTTTCAAAATTGTTAATGCTGCAACTGTTTTCGCTGGAGTGTCTTGAACTATGAAAATCCCCCAGTGGTGTTTTGAACACAGTTTCTGCTACAGCTTGGGCAGCATTTTCAAAGCCCACAATTGAGCAACACTGGCCTTGCTCATGCAGGGAAGCACTGGGGAGAAATACCTGAGCTCTGGGTGAATGATTTAACTCTGGAGCCCAGTTTAATGTGCATTGTGTCTGACTTAATTAGCCGGAAATTGCCAGTTCTTATCACTACTCTCCTTAGTATCAATATTGCTCACATGCTTGAGGACTATTGTTTCCATGTAGCTTTTCCTCCAGGGCTGAAAGCTTCATGCAGAGGTTTCACTCTTCATTTTCTCTCAGTAACAGCTGCAAAAATCACCCTCAAATACTGCACCTGAATTATGGAGTCTTTCAATGACACATTTCTATTCATCTGGAGGATTTAGTAAATGATGTTTACCATGACTTAAGTGCTGAGGTAAATGGAGGTATCTCTGGAAGGACAGATCTTCCTCTCGCCTATGCTGAAAATACATTTTTTTGTTGGCTTTCTCTGCTAACTAGGAGAAAATCTGACATATAGATTAGATAGTTTATATAGATTATAGTTATGTGCTTTCTGTGTTCTATCTCTCTTAAAAGAAGAATTGATGTGCCATCATGAGATCTAATATATTCAATGTTTTTGAAGAAGTCTCAGATTATCTGCTGTGTCTGCATTTCTGGAAGGATCAGAACTGAGAACAGATGCACTGAAAATCAGTTCTGTCTGACCCAACAGCTAGGTTTGGGGATTTGACAGAGGTAGAATGGATCTTGGTGCCTTCATCCGGGTATAAACTTCAAACTCTTGTACTGATGCCCCTAGCAGATCTGTCTGTGGGCAGACAGATGTGGCACTGATGTGGCAGACCTAAGCCAGGTTTTTATGGACTGACATGCAAGGAGCACAGCAGATAAGCAGGGTTGTACCAAGTTGTACCAGCTCAGTCACAGTGTGGTTTATTTTAAGCTTTGAAGAAGTCAAGCTAAGAGCAGCACAAAATAATTTTAATTTTAAAGTGAATTCGGATCACCAGAAGTTTGGAGCAGCTTTTTTCAATCATAACTGAAAATCAGTGCAGCTCTGACAATAGGCAACATGCGAGTGAAGAAACTGCAGTTTGCAGGAGAGCATGAAAATATGGTAGAAAGAGTTTTCTGCCAGACACAAAGGGACAGCTGATATCTATGGAAAAAACCCAAAATCTCTGGGGTTAACAAGCAAAAAAATCTGAAATCATTCCAAAACATCTCACCAAAGAAAGTCCCAGTGTTAGTGACAGATGTTAATGATGTTGCTTAATGCTTGACTGGCAGGTAGTCAGATACTTGTGAGTTGAGTGTGGCTTAAGAGCTTACTTGAAAGCAAATAGAAGCTTGAAATGAGGCAACTCCAGTTCCCTGTTCTGGGAGAAACATGGGAACTGCTGTGAGCTGTGAGCACACATTTGTTTAGCCCAATGTCTGTCTTCAGCAGTGACCAGTGGCAGATGCTTTGGAAAAGAAAAGAAATAAGGCATGTATGGAGCGTTCCTTCCCCTCCTATAATCCCCAGATCCTGGCAGTCAACAGTTTAGGGACTTCCTAATGCCAGACATTGCATCTGGACCATTGTTTTTAATAGTCACCAGTGGACATATATTCCATAAATTTGACTAATCTTTTTTTTATCCATTTATACTTTTGGCCTCTGCAGTATCCTATGGCAACAAACCCTTGGGCTGAATTACGCTATGTGTTAGAAAGAACTCTCTTTTTTTATGTTTTGAACCTGGTTCTTGGTAATTTCACCAGGTGTCCCAGTTCCTGCACAGTTAAAAATAGTGAATGACTATGCCTTGCTCGGACTCTCGAAGCTGTCTCATTTTAGAGATGAGAGATCCACAGGTTCCCTTAATGAGGCTGAAAATGCTCATTCTCTGAAACTGCTCTGTATCTCTGTTGCTCTCTCTTTTGATCACTGCTTCAATCAGGGTCACACTTAATATATAAGTGCACCATGTGGGCTGTGTTCACACATGCCTGAAAAGAAAACAAATCTTTGTAAAAATCAGTACAATTATCTCTTGTGGTCCTTGTTCCTCTTACAAGAGCTGATAAGGTGCATCCCCAGTGTAGTGGATAGAATCACAGGAACATTTAGGTTGGAAAAGATTTTTAGGATTGAGTCCAACAGTAAACCTTACAGTGTTAAACTCACATCTAAAGCATGTCCTTAAGTGCCACATCTACATGCCTTTTAAATATCACCAGGTATGGTCGCTCCATCACTTCCCTGGGCAGCCTGTTACAATGCCAGCCCTTTCTGTGAAGAAATATTCCCTAACAGCTAAATCTCAGCCACTCCTGACACAACTTGAGGCTTTTTCTCTTTGTCTTGTCACTTGCAACTGGAGACAAGGGAAGGAGTGAAATGATTCTTGGTTCAGGACATCTCCTCAAACTGTCACTAGCATCTCTGCGGGAGTGCAGGGACCATCTGCAGTGGGGCTTCCCCTCTCCCCACCAGTTTCGGGGCCACCACCACAGCGGTCCTTATGGTGGGGAAGCTGGAGAAGAGCACAGCTGACTGGACTGAACTAATCTGCTTGTACAGAGCCATCATGGGAGATGAGTGTGAAGGGTCTTCCAGAAGGATCATGGCTTCAGAGACCAGCTGAAGTTAGGTGAGAAGCAATACTGTTTTCCATGGCCTCCCCCTAAAAGTATTGTTACAGTTGCTGGCTTTTGCTTTTTGCCTGTGAGAAGTCCCTGCTTCTTGCCCTCCCCGCAGCATTCCCCTTCTGCAGCGGGAGGCTCCTCTGCAGAGCAGACAGGCTGCCCTGAGCATCTCAGCCGCCTGAAGAGAAAAACAGACAATCTCCAAGCAGCTCTTGATTTACGAGCACTTACCCAGCTAAGGTGATTAGCCCAAAATGTTGACCTAAAGCCACCAGTGGGAGGCAGCTCCATTGCTCTTGTAATTGGGCTTACCTCATACCCTCAGATCAGTATCTGATTTATCACCTCAGCGGTTCTGCCCTAAAGTATTGAGCCTAAATGTTCTTCTGCTTCCCTGGTGGAGAAATCACAAGGAGATATAGGTTTAGAGCCAAATTTTCAGAGGCAGCTTCCAACTGTTTTCACCTCTTTTAGCCCTTAAGGTTTTGGGTGCATTACAATTGAAATAGGTAAAAGCTCCAACATCAGGAAGGCTGCTTCATTAAGCACAGAAAATCTAGGTGCCTGCTGATGAACCAGATCCCTCTCCCATTAACATTCCCCTCAGCAGCCACTGGACACCATTCATGAGTTATCCAAGAGTCTTCAGAGAAAATATCCGCACCATAATCTGCAAAATAGAAGAGCACGGTAATGACCTACGGTAGATGCTGCAGTGGCCAGGGTCACTGGGAATAGCTGGTCTGGCTTTGGTGGTTAAACCCCAATCAGGCCACTGAGATTTAAACATGCATGCACATGTTTGGCTGAATTAGTGCCACGCTGCATAAAAATGAAATTTCTTACTCTGAATTTTGAATGTACACATACTTTGGCACCAGAAAAGGAGCATGCAAAGAGTTAGAGGCACAAATCTGCAGGGCACATCAAGGCTCTTGTGAAATATGGCCCTGGATTTTGGCAGCTGAGTTTGACTTCATAGCCAGACGGTGAAGAAAAATATATTCAAATTTCTATAGTAAACATATCTAGCAGACCTTAACTTTAGCAGTGAGTCTAGTACCACTTGCATTCAAAAACTGCATTTTTAATCTCTTATGTCATTTACTATCCTTTAAAACCTTTTCTGTTCTGTTAAAAAAGGTGTGTTAATATGAACTTCAGGAGCACTTGCTCTTGAAATGACAATATTTGGTTTTAATCCTTACACTTCTTTGAACAAGTTTGTACATACTTCCTCATGTCTAAAAAGGAGCTATCCTTCATGTTTAGCAACATTGAACTTGAAACAAAAAAGAAGTGAATTGCACATGAAAATCAAGCCTATATAACTGTGAAGGATGGTTTTGATGGTCACTGCACTAAAGCTGAGCAGGTCACTGCTCAACTGTGGAGAAATTATTGTCCTTAGAATAACTGCTTTACTTCTGTTTTATACTGCAGGACTTCATGAAGTAAAATTGGACCAGTGCCATAACATTTAAGGAACTATGTTTTGAAGCCTCCTTCACACCAAAGTAATTTGCTGTGACATGTGGCACATGTCTCAGAAACACATTCAGAGATAAATCATTAAAATGGCCAGCTACAACTGCACTGCAGCCAGGCACCGAGGATGGCATGCCAACATTCCCAGGATTCCCCACCTCTATGGGACACGGATATGACAGACAGTGAATGGCCACCGGACGAAGCATTTCGGAGGTTTGCATTCAGCTGTATCCCTGTGGCTGAAGACCTTGTGTTCATACTTTTTCCCCACATAAACATTGGAGTGATTTCTCACGCGTTGTGGCCAGTCATGGCTGGGTCGTGGAAAGTGGTGCAGTTTTCACTGTGACTGCAAAGAGACTGCGAAGGCCCTTCACTGGCACACTTGATTCTGAATGTCTCATTTGGTTCAAAGCTGCTCACATGGCACATTTCCTACGCAATGAACAGCAAATGCTGACCAAGGGGATTAGCTTGCCAGCCCCCAGACCATCAGTGGTACATCACTGCACTCTTTTATTATTGCCTTCCATCTGTGTAGCCAATTTTTAGGCATGAAGTCGCCTGCAGGAAGATACTCTACATGCAAGTGCTGCCATTGCCACTTTTTAACTCCCTTACAGCTTTCATTCGTAGTCTTGTTTTGGTTGTGAGGCTCTCCTTGTTGCTGAAAGTCCATATAATACTGAAGACCTGCTCAGTTGCTGATCACAGCTGGGCTGGGACCCACAATTAGAAGCTATTTGCAAAATGAACAAATTTGAGAAAGTTAGAGGCACCATGAATTATTCCAGGTTTAGGCAAATTTTCTCCGAACTGACAAACACCATGTTGGATTGAGAAGTAGCTGTGGGTAGAAATTTTCTGGAGAGAGTGAGATTCTGGCTTTCTTCCTTTTGCTGATTTCTTCTCTTGGAATGAATCACTTGAGAATTTTTTTTATATCTTCCATGTTTGGAGCTATGAACACCTAACAAAACAAGAACAGTTTTGTTGTTTCTTGCTGCTACTCTCTTGACAAACAAGGAAGAATAAAAGCATTAAAGCATTAGGAAAGCTCCAAGTGATTCTGTGAGTGCTCATGTTTGTGCATTAAATCACTGCCTGACCTCTGGGGCTGCCTGCTGACCATCAGCTATGGAGGCAACATCGTAAGCAAGGAAAAGACAAATGTACAGATTACAAATACAACCACCGCAATCTTGGAAACCACTGCTTTTCCTTATCTCCTGGCAAATAAATGCTTAGAGACAGAAATAAGTCTTTAAATACAGTTTCATAGGCCAAGGCTTACTTATGATCCTCACTTTTCTGGGAATTCTGAATGGTATTTCTGGGAACCTCTATTGTGCCTTTCTACCTACTAAAGCCTAGGTATTGTAAACTGATTCCCACTCTGCACTACACCATAACTTAAAGCGTGGCTCAAAACAAACAGCAGTAGATCAATTTACATGCCTGGATACTATTGAAATTGCAAGGCCTTTGTTCTCAAGTTTGTTTTTATTTCTAAAAAAATACCTTTTCAGGATGACATTTTAAGGAAATGCTTTAAGTCACATTTTACATGTCTCATACATTAACTCATATTTTTTCTTTTAAAAATTGAACTGTGACTAAATTGCAAACAATCCTCATCCTTCAGTTCCCATAAACACACCTTTTCAGCCCTTTCTTGTTGCCATGAAGAAAATGGAGGAGGAGGGGAAATTTTGCTTAAATTCCTGGGTAGACTGCAGGTGCATTTGTTTGTATTAAGAGAAATGTCTAACAGAATCCTCCTTTGTGACATACTATAGCAACTTTTCAATTTTCTCTCATTAGCTGGTGGTACTTCCTCCTCAATAAGGAACTATTGTGCTGCCTCTAACCTGATCTGGGAAACACTGTGGAGCTGTCAACTCATCAACCCTAGAAAATGGATAGTTAATCTTTTCAGGGGGACTTGTTTCATTTCCTGTAGCTCATGCAAAATCCAAATATTTAGCTACTACAAACACTGAGCTCTTCACCTGGATTTCACTGATAAAGCAACAAAGATTATTACTTCTAAATTTTTTCTCCTTTTCTGCAGTTTGAAAATTAGTGCCTCTGGGTGAAATCCTCATTTCTAGTTTCAAAATTTGTTGCTTTATTAAGATGGCATACATTTTCCAAGGTTTTTAGTTTGCATTGGGTTTAAAAATTCACCTTCTATTCTTTCTGGTGTTCTCGGATTTTTGGTTCTCATCCATTGATAGGATGCACAGAGAGCATTAGACTACTCAGTCTTTCATGGGTCTGATTATGGGGATGAAGTATGCTTTGTGCAGGATCAGCCTTCCATAATTTCAGACATTGGGGTGTTTTTTCAAGGTCGGAATCCCATAGTCCAAAAGACTCCATCACCAGAGCTTATTTGCTTATTCTCTTGACATGCTTTAAGATTGTCTTTTGTGCTTTGGTATCACCTTCCTGATGATCCTATACTAGTTGAGAAAAGATAGATTTTGGTGAGTAAGAAGCAAATGAGACATTTCAGGTCCTTTCTCAGAGGCTCTGTCCAGTCAGAGCTCTTGGAGTGCTCACCGCCCTTTGCACTTTGGTGGGGACACACTGGAACCTGTAGGCTCACATTGGCAGGAACAGAGGTGACACAGAAGGAAAGGGATCCTGAGGAACAAAGAGCTGGTGACATCCATGGCAGTGCCTAAAGATAAGTGTTGAAAAAATGCCCAAGAGCTGCCCTCTTTATGGACTGGGTGCTTAAAACAAGGAAAGCTACATGCCTAAGTGAAAAACAGATCCTGCACTGCAGAGAGACACCTCAGTGTCTGCTGGTTTACCCAGTGGAGCAGGGACAGATTCCACCTCAGAGATGCTGGAAAGCAGAGGCAGAGGCAAAACAGGATGTTGCCTCTGAAAAGGCACTGATCCCTCTGTTTAAAAAAAAAAAAAAAAAAAAAAAAGTAAAAAAAGTTTTAAAAAAAAAAGTGCAAACAATTCTCAGAAGATGTGGCATGAAATCAAGCTGCAGTCTTATGTGGTGCCAGCAACAGCAGAGGTTTTGCCTATGGACTAGAAAACACAAGTAGGCAGTGTTTTTAGAAACATGCACCAGAGCAGAAATTCCTGAAATTTTTAAGTGGCACTACCTCCGTGCATTCATTTTACATCTCAGTACACATCTCTGATTTCTAGGCTACGGCTCTGAAATGTGGGTTATTGTTCAGGAATCTAGCGTGCAAAAGAGGATAATAGTGCAGGGAAAAGAAGCAAGAGAGAGAGAACTTAAGAAGAAAACAAGAGAGAAAATAGGATAAAATTTAAAGGAGTAACTATGGGCTAATAAAACAGATTTACCCCAGGTCAAGAAAGCAACTTTTTCCCCTCAGAGTGACTATCACTCTAGAATATATCCTACACATTATCACAAAGAGCAACAAGCTTCAGAGGTTTGGGCGGTAAATTAGCATTGGAATAGTCTGGTAAGAGTGGGCTGGGCTCCTTCTGAGCTCACCCTGACAGCCCTCCCATGCTATAATATATTAATATAGTCATGATAGCCTGAAGATATAACTGTGATGGTACAAAACTTGATGTGCCCCCAGTGAGCTCTTAATCCTTGTTTCACAGTGTTCTCATTGCTAAGAAGCAGAGCAGTTTACTGTGCAAAAAAACCCCAGCACATTAATTTTACAATGCTGAATACCAAAGGAAGCATGATAACTAACATTTATATTTTGTACCAAATAAATTTCCAGTAACAAATATTATTACAACAAATACCAAAGGAACTTAGAATTGCTAAGTTATTTTGGAATTGCTTTTCCATTGACTTTTGGAGTACCCCATAATCCTTCCCTATATATCAGTTCAGAAACAGCAAAATCTCCTTTATCACAACCAGCTGACCCCATCTCAGCTGTTCTTCGAAAATAAAAACACATGTTTTCTTAGCTACTCCACGTGGAGATCCACTTAGTGCTTCTGCTCTGATAGCTTCTGTTGCCAAAACTTACAGTTTTATGAAACAGCAGTAGCTGCCACATAGCTGGCCTCAAATCTGGCTTCCAGGAGGGATCCCCAGTTTCATCTCTATGCCCCAAGCAATCACCCCAAGAAGCCACATCTTCTGAAGTTTTGTCTACTTTGCTTTACACTACGGCAGAGCTTTTCCCCCAGATGACAGATTGATTGTAGCAGAATGCACGGTGCATCAAAACATTCTACCCTTCCCTTCTGGAACGCTTTCTTAACTTTTTTGGGGGTTGTTCTATCTTCAAAATGACTTGGCCCACAAATGTTGGACATGTTTTGTTTTGTTTTTTTAGCCTCAATAAGAAGAGGTTGTGTTTGGGCAGGTTGTATTTAATATAAATATTCACCAAAAAAATTGTTTTGTTGACTTCAGGGTTTGGTGCAGCAATGACTTAGCTGAGTAAGAGGTAGAAGGACATGGTTTTGCAGGTAGGAGAAAGAAATAGGACAGGTTACTGGCCCAGAAAGTCTCTAAAGCTGTGGCAGGGAGGATGAGTTGGGAAGCAGAGAAAGAAGGGGGCAGGAAGGCTGCCTGGCCACAGGCAGGGAGGAAGGTGGGGAGGCTTGGCATGAAATACTGCTGTTTCAGGTCAGTTCTCTTGTGTGTAAGAGTAGAGCACATACAGCATATAGGGACAGGGAACACCATCACTTCCCCCCCTCATAACCTGCTCAACATCTGCAGGAGGTGATGTGTCATAGTTGAGACGGTCATGACAAGTAAAAAGTTCACCACAACAGCTTCTTGGTCAGAGAAGAGGAACTAACTCCTTATTTACAAGGCCTCTTTTTATACTATTTCTAACCTTTATGTCACCCATCCATTGGCTCCCAATTCACCACCCCACAATGTCATTGGTTACCCATTGTTAGAACAACATCTTGCAATAACACCACCTGCAAGTCTCTTATTATCATTGTTTATGGATTCCTGCTTGTTTTGAGCTAGAGAGAAATAGTGCGAACTGGACAAACAGGCCTATCTCACAACAAAGTAGTACTCACTACATGCCTACAGTTCCCACAGTGATAAGATGAGCTGGGCAGTCAGTGCAGGCTGAAGCAGTGAGCTGAAGCTCCACTGGTCACCCTTCTCCATCACTCTGTCACTACCCAGATGATGCAGACTTTGCCAGCAAGTACAGGGGAAATCATCTGGTAACAAATGGGCTACAATTGCCTGAGACTGAAGCAGCGCAGAAATGAAGCTGAAGGGGAAGAAAAACATAGAGCAAGCTTGGTGAAAACACGTTTCCTTTTCTGTCTACAAAACTGGAATAATTTGGGTTTCCTCTCGGGTGTTAAGTTCTTTCAGCGCAGCACTAATACCATTTAAATTGCTGTTTTGTGGGAAGACCTCATCCCAACTTGCTGAGTGCCGAGACTTCAGACATTTGAACCTTTTTTGATGGGCTGCAGCAACAGCCAGGAAGATCCTGATGCTTAGGCAAGTCCAGGCACAGCTCCTCTGGGCAATCCAGTCTGGCACCAGCATGTCAGCTCAGCCCTCCTGCTTCCCACAGAGTTTCCAATCAAAGCTCACCGGAGTCTCGTGCCTTTCTTGTCAGTGAGCACTCAGTCCCGCTTGACAGAACCTGCAGAGGATGAGTTGCAGCAGCCAGACTGGCAGAGCAGCCTTGTGTACAGCAACACACTCAACCCCATGGCCAAAGCAGGGCAGGGAGATCAGAGTGAGACACTGTGGTTCAACATTCAAACTTCAGCCCATCAAGCCTTTCCTGGTTTCCCAGCTGCAGCAGCCATGCAGCACCTCTTACTCAGCAGCTGGGGATGCTGAGGTTTCAGGAGAAAGGCAGGAAAGAGGAGAGATCATGACACTCCTGGAAACTGCTGCACAAAGGATTTTTTGCACTTCTAGTATTTTGGCACAGATTTCACAAGGTAGGGTTTGGGTTTTTCTGTAGTGATATAACTGTACAGAGCTTACCCACTTCACAGGGATGTTGGAGGCATAGCAGAAGATCATATCAATGACCTTGTTTGACCTCTTTGTACCTTTTCACAGTCCCTCTGTGATGCCATGGCATAACGTCCTTTAAAACAAGCTACTTGCAAGATATAAGAAAACATGATTCAGTGCTTGCTGTTTGCTTTTTCTGCCTTTAACTTAAGGCCAACTGCATGGCTCTTGGAAGTCCCAAGAGATCTCTCTCCTCTGCTGCAGAGATGTCAATGTGATTACAAAGAGAATGAGAAAAGTGAATTGTCCCTATATGGCACCTTGGGACAGAATGGTGCTGACAGCTGTGCACCTTGAATTATTCTCTTGGCAGTGGTGCAATGATATGATACATTTAGTTTAAAGATGACTGGGAATTCTGAAGCTAAGCATACTTTATCTCAAAATGCGAATTCATCAATACAGAAACAATGTAAGGGAAATGTCTCTGGTATTCAATAGCAGGGGAAAAAATGACATTTTAAAAATTATCTAAATACTTAATTTTGACATTTTAAAGGAAAAAAAAATCCAGTCTCACATTTGAAAAGACATTTTATCTCAAAATGTTACCTATAGTGATAGCTGTGCATACTCATTGTTAAATGAGTATAAAAAATTGTGAAATTTTGAATGTCATGTGATTACTGGAGAAAATACAAAAAATATAAATGTTTTATAAAGTTTCATTGAGTGGTCTTAGGAAAGTTGCATTTCATGAAGTTTTTCAAGATCATGGTTGTTCTTCCCACAGTGAAAGGAATTGTGAATGAAAACCTCAGATATCCATATGTGAAGAAACCATTTCCCACTATCTTTGAGAATGTCTGGGAAACATAAGGAAACCACTGACAATTAGTGGCCACGTAAAATAGCTTGCTCTTCCGCCTTATAATCATAAAATGCACTCATCTGGCAGCGCTGGTTTTGAAGGGACTGGCTTAATGGATCCACATGTGGCAGATGTTACATTTTCCACAGTAACTGTAAATTCATTCTGGGAATTGGCAGCACCTTCCCGGACAATGCATGTGAGCATGCAATCCATTTTCATGGAGATCCCTGTTGAAGAAGAGGAACACAACTGCAAAAATAACCAGAGAAACAAACCAGCAACCCTCCATCTCACTGCAACAGGCAATGCCACCTCTGCCTTACACTGATCTGTGCTTCCCACTCAGTATTCTTCAGTTTCTGGGTTCAAAAGTAGTAGTTTATTAATTAGTTTCAAATTAATAAATAAATTATTCTCCAGTTTAGCTTTTCAGGAGACTAAAACACTGGACAGACTTACATGTATTTTCAACAAAAACTTAGTGCTTATAGTTTTTCTTGGCTTAAGTTGGCAACGTGTTGTGGTATAGCAGTAATCTCAGTATCTTTTACACTGTCATTTCAGAGTTTCATATCAAATGTTCATAAACAACTAAAAGGTTGCAGGAATATGGACAGTTTCTGGACACCCCTACTTCCGTGTCCTCTCTTTGTATCTTACTTGCCACGTAAATATTTGCTTGTTCTTTGGAGTCTGAAAACTAACCCTTTCCAGATTGTCCTCCATACCTGTGTGAAATGGATTGTACATCTTTTACTTCTTCTTGCCTTTGTAAGTTCCACCACAGCAGTGAGATTTAACTGCAAATGAGCATCTTTTCCGGCTGCCTGGTTTAGTTCTTACTGCATTAATCAGGTGATATCCTGGAAGGATTCCTACTGAGTGCTTCACAAGGTGTGGTTTAGTTTCACCTGCTGGGCCCTGGCCAGTGGGCCCAGTGGGGCTCAGACTTGCACTGACTCAGAATCTGCAGCTTGTGTTTGCCTACTGTGGGGAAAATTAAGGTGGATTGAACCTGAGAGCTTCAGGACAAATTGTTCTGTAAAATGATAAAAGCATACATTAAGCCTCTTGGCTCAAAATTTACTTAAAATTTGTTTCTTTGTGTTTTTTTCTACTCTTTTGAGGACGACATGTAATGTTCATAATAGCTGCTGATGAGTGTTCCCTTCCTTTTTCCCGGTATTGTGCTTCAGGTTCCTGGGAAGTGAAGAATTGTCTCTTGTGGCCTTGAGAAGGTGATGACCATCAGGTTTAATGTTATACTTCGAAAGCTAATTATGAGGTAGTGACCAATTCCCACCAACACATTATGGGGACATTGTGACCTACAAACTTTCTGACACATGCACTGTGTGTGTCCTCTACCTCAACACACAAAGCCACATGCCATAGGATTTCTTATGGGAAATTGATGGTGTGGCAGAGCCTGACTGTCAAAATTGAGAACAATTCATTAATTGCTTATCACTCATTTTATGTGCGCTTCAGATACAAATTCCAAAGGGACCTTGACTGTAAGAAAGCAGGCTCTGAATTTTTCCAAATAATTTTTTTCTTAGGACCTACTATGGAAGAGTATTGATCATCAGATATAAATCTAAGCTGACAACAGAAAGAGTGCAAGCTATAGGTGCTTCCAGAAACGCAGATTTCAGATGATGTCTGAATGATTCATGAAGTGTGGGGTGCAGAGATTACCAGAAAATTCACTACTGCTTTTTTCTACATTGATCAAATAAGGAAGGAAAAGTGCTAATTTCTGGAAATAAAAAGGGGTGTTGCAGAGTTTACTCTGCCTGAGGGATAGGATGATGGATCAAGAGAGGAAGAGGATGTAAATCCAGTCCCTGTGTGTGAGTGTGTTTCTGCCTGAATGAGCTGGAGGAGGCAGGGGTGGGCTGAGGGACTGTCTCAGTTCTGCTAGGCTGGTGGAGGGGTTACTTGTCTCATACTGTCTGACTATAACTAACAAAGCCTCTTGCTTTGATCCTGTGACAGTGGAAATCCGTCTAATGCTGCTGTTTTGAAAGCTTGTGGGCTCCTTTCATTTTTTCATTACCTATGCTGAGTAAAAGAAACAATGTGGTTTGTTTTAAATTAATGGCTGTCCATTCATTACTACAGTGACTCCGAGTGTTTTCCTCTGTTGGTTCCCTGTAAGGTCAGCCCCTGACTATTCAAGTTTTTTGGGTTTCACTCAACTTCTGAGACTCAGAGCTAAAAGGAATGTCCTTCTGTAACCACATTGTAAATAACTTTCATGGTGGTGGCTGGTCTGAAGGGAATGGCTGGTCTCAGGAAGGAGGTCTCAGTAAGAGCTGTGCCCTAAACCAGCCCTGACTGCCCTCGATATCGAACCCAGCAGCCAACTCCCAGCCCCAGGAGCACAAGGCTCCAAGAGAAGGGGCTGATCTCCCCGGGACACTATAACAAACACAGCACTGGAGACAGAGGGGAAATAAATCTGTTACAGCTTTACTCCCACTTATCTATACTACCCTACACTATTTTTGCCATTAACCTTTTTTACATCCTCTGACTCTTTCATCAGATATTTGAGCTACTCCTCTTTCCTCTGTTTTACATTATTTTTTCAACTCTTCGGAGCATGGCGGATTTTTGTTCCCTATTTTTTCCTTTGCTCTTTATTTGGGTTTGATATTGCTATCATAAAAATGTTTTGGTTTTTTTTTAAAGTGGAATGTAACTGATTTGGTGTTTTTCATGGATGATAAATCAATAAAAATAAATTCTAATTTGAGGAATATCTTTAACTGACAGCATTATGCTTTCCGCAGAATTAATATATTTTAAGTTGTTTGCTGTATCATCACATCAATTGAACTAATAAATTTGCTGCGCAGAAAGTCGTGCTGCAAAATACATGTCTCTGACTCCTGGGAAATTTACTTGAAAAAAATAAAAAAGGTTTGGTTGAAACTGGAACTAACCCCCTTTTTCTTTTCTTCTCTCCTTCTTTGCCTCTGTTCTATTCTCTCACAGCTTTCCTGAGCCAGAGCTCTCTGGACCCTAACTCCAGTGAAAGCCTTGGAGTCCCCCTGGGTCTCTGGTTCCTTCTGAAGGGGCAGGAGATGAGGACTGGAGATGCAGATATAGATTTTCAAGTCCACAAAAGAGAGTTCTGAATTTCTGCTGTCCCAAATCTTCATGGATGGATCTAGGTGTGGGACCCCTCCCCCTGTCATACTGTCATCACTTAGTGGCTTGAAGACATTTGCCAATTGGAAAGAGGGATCCTCATTTTCCCATTGTGTCCATATGTCTTGCACCCTCTGTGGTGTGGGATGATGAGCTCCACAGGACTGTGCTCCTGAATGCAGGAGCAGAGAGACATGAGGATGTTAAAGGAGCTGAACTGAGTCGTGGCAACTTTGGATGCCACCAGGTGCCCACACAGCCCTGGTCAAGCCTGGCTGCTTGGAATTGCATCCATGAGAAGTGTTCTCACTGACAGCTGATAGTGCTCCTAGGAAAAAACCAAATCTTTCTGGGGCTCACAAATTACTTTTGTTAAGGATCATTGAAACCAGCAAGTACCTCTAAAATCAGAATACAGCATATAGCAAATGCTGTGGATTTGGATAATGAGGAGAAAAAGGACTCTTTCCTCCTTCCCAGGCTATCTTCCAGTCTCCGTCCTGAATAAAGAAATGTAATAATCCACTGTCAGAAAAAAACCACCAATTCTGTCCATTAAGAAAAGAAGAGCAACTCTCCTACATTGTCAGGAAAAGTCTCTGAGACAGACAATAGTAATACTGTACAGCTCTGCTGCTCAATGGGAATAAAGAAAGTGAGGTTGGTAAAGCAGGGGAAAAACTTTTCCTACACACTTTTGCTGGTCAAGCTTGAATGAGAAGTCAGGATTGCAGACATGTGAGTTCTGCAAGTGCAAAAGATACAGAAATGCAATTTCTGGCTCCTGCCAGTTTTCCTTAATGTCCTTTTCGGCTTCAGTTTTACACCCTTCATGTTAATTCCCTACCTAGTATTTGCACTTCACGTTTTTCTGTTTACTGGGGGCACCAAAGGCCACAGCTCAGCAGAAGTGAAGAAGAAGTATGGAGAAATTCAGATATGCACACGAACATTTCTTAAGTGTCTTACAGAGGTATGCTTTTTCTCATTTTCCAAATGCTTGTGGAGATATTTACATTTTACGTTTTTCTTTTTCTGCATGATCAGAGAGGTCATTCTGTACTTGTGTGCAGGAGCCTGGAAGCTGCGGAGAACCCCTGGACAGAGCACCAGGATGCTTCACAGAGCACACAGCCGGAGCATCTCTGGGGGCTGGAGAATAAAGCATCTGAAGTTTGGGATGAAAATAAAAGTGTCATAAAGTGTTACTGTTGAGAAGGCAGGCTCGGCCAGGTTTTTCAAAACTTCCCATATCTTCCCTGCCTTTTGACAGCTTCTCAGATAACTCACATGTTAAGGCAGACATATTGCTGCACCAAGCACCAGGTGGAAAAAATCAAAGTAACAGCCTGTTGCAAGGCTCTTGTTAGCATGGCAAGTTTCATATTGACACCTGGTGTGCAGACACCCCGGCCTCCACACGCACGCACCCAAGCCCAGCTTTTGGAGAGCTATTCTGCCCCTGTGCTCCAGAAATCACTCCTGTCTGTAATCATTTCATCTTGCCCTACAGTGAAAACACAGGGAGTACAGGAGTCTTCTGAAGTGCCAGGGTCGCTGGCTAATTTTTCTGTCTGAAATACTTAGTGGGAAGCTGTGCATTAAAGGTTTGCTCATGCAGCTCTGTCCTGGGCTGCTCAGAAGCTGGAGCCAGTGGCAGGACAGTGCGAGCAGCCGCTCACCCCCGTGTGCTTGTGGCTCACAGCGCAGCTGAGCGAGCACCTGCACATCCTTCCCAGGTCCTGCCGAGCCACGGGGATGCCCTGAAAACTGAACCCAAGGCTGGGGTCCTGCCTGGTTCAAAGAGCAGCTGGTGATGCAACTCCACTCAGCACATTAACACGGCTTTTTCCTCCCGAATAGTTGTGTTTGTCAGAATAGCAAACTTGGGCTCCATTGTTGCAAAAATAAGGCTTTGATGCATTGTGTCTTTTTGCCAGATATTTAACAGTAATCCAAATAAATGACTTGGTTTGGAGGTTCATAGAACATGAGTCAGAACTTATATTTTAAGAGAAAAAAAATTCTTAGGATTTCTTTTCTGCCTTAATTCCTGAGCTGCCAAGCTAGGGTGTCTTTTTTTAGGTATTTATTTAGGTACTTTTAGGTATTTTAAAAACCTGATTTGGTTAAAAAGGCTTCAGCCATTGTCCTAAACAGCTGACAGGTTCCCACCAGCCCTCCCCGTGCCAGCTGGCTCATGTATTCACAGAGTATCTTGGCAAATGGTCAAATACAACACACATTTTAAGCAGCTGGATTAACCTAGAGATTCTTACCAGAACCTTTTCATCTGCTTTTCAGAGGCAGACCACTGCCATTTAATTATACTTTAATTGAATGAAAAAACCAGTCAATACCTAATTAATTGGGGTTACAGAAGAATGGCAATGCAGAGCCCTGGATTCTGGAACACAGCATTAAAAGGACAGCCTTGCTAATTTTAGCTACATTTGGAATTTTTTGTGATTTTTCCCTTCCCTTCCCTTCCCTTCCCTTCCCTTCCCTTCCCTTCCCTTCCCTTCCCTTCCCTTCCCTTCCCTTCCCTTCCCTTCCCTTCCCTTCCCTTCCCTTCCCTTCCCTTCCCTTCCCTTCCCTTCCCTTCCCTTCCCTTCCCTTCCCTTCCCTTCCCTTCCCTTCCCTTCCCTTCCCTTCCCTTCCCTTCCCTTCCCTTCCCTTCCCTTCCCTTCCCTTCCCTTCCCTTCCCTTCCCTTCCCTTCCCTTCCCTTCCCTTCCCTTCCCTTCCCTTCCCTTCCCTTCCCAGTTCATATGGGGAACAGAAAACAAAGGCATCAGTTTCATGCCTGGATAAATTCTGTTATAAAAGAAAACTTGCTATTTTACCTGCTGTAGAGACGCCTGTTAAAGGATGCTGGTGTTCTTGTATTTTTACGTTATTTAGAGAGCTGTTTGCTTTTATTTTTTTATCTCAGGGTATGATCAAAACAGCAGTAGTCTAACTTAAAATTTCACAGTCCACATCATGATAGTGTTTGCAGTGTTTTAAATGAAGACCAAATGTTCTTCCCAAACCTATTAACAGTGGTATCCAGATGTTGGAACCAATTTGGAGGACAGCTCTACTCATGTATCCTAACAGTTAAGCATAGAACACTTACTTATTAGGCACACCACCACCCATCCAAATCTTTGCTGTCACCAAAAAGAGCACATGGAGGCAAACAGCCTGAATCCTTTTGTAAGATCTGAGTGTCACACTTCCCATCCATATCGCTTCCTTTCCCAGTGCAAGAGCCAAATATGCCACATCCTATATAACTCTCAAGACACTGAAGTGTAAAGAATTTATAAAAAGACTTTATTTGCCATGTTGTTTTTATATGGACTAGAAGAACGATGTAACAATTCATTATATTGCATCAGAACAGATCATCCTGTTTTGTTGTGATTTGCATCCAAACTCACAGCTGAAGGTAGTCTTGATTATCATTGGCAGCTGTGTCATATCTGTTGATATGATTCAAATGTCATGAGGTAAATAATGAATTCTTTAATCTTTTAACAATTTTTCTGTCTCAACTATGTTAAACAGACAAAGCCAAACAGGCAAATTGTGTCTCCTAAAAGAGATGAGAAGGCAAACTCATGCAAAGTAAGCATGTTTTTTCCCAATTACTTTATGTTTGTTCCCGTATCACTCAAAATATGAGTACATATATTTTTAATGTGATGGTGAATTGTGCTCTGGCTTACTCACAGTCTTTACATTTTTCCAGTGAGCTTGCATCCAAATTGAAATATCCTTAGATACGGCCAATTTTTGTGGCTGAAAATACCTTCCACCACATGTTTTTTGAGATAAAGTGTTTCATTTACCCACTACCAGAGTTGGAAAACAAGACTTAGGAAAATGAACCAATAAGAAGAACCCTGATCAGAGGAAAAGGGATCTAAAGCCTAATTAATTTTGGGACAAAAACTCCTAACAGAGAAAGGTTTACATAGGTGCACAAACACAGTTTATGCCATGTGTTGTTGTGTCTTTATTCCCACTGTCATAAAAGGGAAGATTCCCTTGTGGGTAGACATTGGGGTGAAACCAAGATATTGGATAAAATACTCTGAAATATCTTTGGAATTCTGACCAAATGCTGTGGTGCTTGGGCTGATGCTTGATGCAGCTTCAGTTCCATGATGTAAAGCTGTAACTTTACTTTCCTTGCAAAGGTTCTAAATGACTTCTGATTATCAGGAGTGACGGGAACCAGAAAGAAGGCCGAAATTACCTTTTCTTGCTGATCACAACATGCATCTCAGAAGGAGGAACAAGACAAGGATTTTTGAAGGTTGGGCTACAAAGCTTGGAGGTAGGGATTTGTGCGTTTGAGCACATACAAAGGAGGAGAAAGGGAGACAAGCAGGATGTCCTAGGAAGGGGAGCAGAGGTGACACGGCTCACAAGGGAGAGGATGGATTGGCAGGGGAAGGTGTTTTCAGTGAATTTCACATGCTGGTATGAGAGATGGTTGCAAGATTAGCTGCCAGGCCTCCCAAACCTGATGGAAGAGCCGCCAGTTCATCTCTTGAGGTAAAGCCCATTCTCTGGTTCACTGTAACACACAGTCAAAGCACAGGCTAACTCATGAGAAAGAACTTGTCTTGTTTTGCTTGCAATAATCCAGCCTTCTGTGAAAATGATGTGAAGAAAATATAAACCACATAAACAGATTTTGAAGGCTTCTAAGTGGTATCAAGCCAAGAACTTTAGTATTTTAGCAGTGAGCCTTGCTTTGCTCTTTCATACATCACAGCTGTAGCACTGGTAGAAGACTTCAGAGAACGCTGATATTTGTAGAATGTCAGCTCTTCAGTGAGAGACACAGCATGTTTATTTGTTTAAATGACAGGATAGCTTCAATGTCGATGATGGGACATGAGGCACTTGGAAAAAACTCAGAACAGGAATACTTTGATGTTGCTGAGTGTTAAATACAGTGGGCTCAGGCTTTCTGAAAAAGCTTTGCATGCACACCTCAGCTGTAGCATGAGGGAGACCAGACCACCCTCTAGTGGGATGAGACAACATTTCAGCATGAGAGGTGTTACTGCTTTAGCTATGAAACCATATTTCTGTTTCCTTTTGCCTTGGAGATTTTTTCAGATGACAGATAAGATTAGATATTTATCTGTGCAAGCAGTGTGGGAGGGCTCCTATCCTAAAGGCTCTGCAAACTTCCCCTGCTCAAAGGGTTTCTGAGTCAGATGGTGAGACTTGGTGTCCTGATGCTGAAAAAAAAGGACCTGCCTCTCCCATGTCTTTGGTTCTGAAGCATTAAAATAAATGTAGCTGTTTCTTCTGTTCTTTTCATCACAACATCAGGTCTAATTGACACATGCAAAATAACAGTAAGGAATTGCTAGACTATGGGGGGAAGGAATGGGCCTCAGAAGGGAAAATCTGCAAGAGGCTGGGAGCTGAGCAGCTGAAGAACTAGGAAAAGGTTTTCTCAATTCAAGTTGGTTACATGAAAAAGAAATTGTGAAAAAATATTTCAACAACTGAGTGTAGAGGAAAAAATACCATGAATTATTTATTTCACAATTATTATTTGGTAGAGTCAGAGCTTCCTCATTTAAGAAAAATGCATGGTAAAGCTCCAGTTGACACACCTTGGAAAATTCCTCTGCCCGGACACGAGAGCAGCCATCGGTCCCAGCTCCAGGCACACCTAGAGCCCCAGCTCGTGTGGGAGCAGTGGAGCCACACAACACTACAAAGGCGAGCAGGCGGCGCCATGTCCTCCCCAGAGGCACATGTGAAAGCTGCCACGTGGCATTGGAAGGCCATGTTTCAGCCTCAGCTGGCTGGCAAGGCCGAGCTTTGGCACACAAGGTCTGGAGCGGGGGAGAGTGGTTGGGTGCGATGGCAACTTTGCTCCAGGAGGAAAGCAAAGGTCTGCCATGGAAGGTGCTGACTGTCATTTACACTTCAGCAGCCAGGACTTGTTACTCTCCTTCCAGAAAATCTTCTCCTAGGCCCTAAGCTTTCAGGAAAGGAGAAATGTTTTCGTCTGCATATGGAAAATATCAGGTTTGTTTTCAACACTGTTGCAGCCTGAAGAAATTGAAGTATTATGTATAATAGTAAACATATGTTTTCCCTGCCTCATGCCCATGGTGTTCCCCAGCTGAGGAACAGCCTCCTGAAAACTGGTGTCCCTGAGCACTGCCCTGCTTTTACTCCAACATTTCAAGCCCTGATTCAACCAAGGTATCCGAAAAACCTCAGCTAACAAATATGGCCAAGTGATGAGTGTGTCAGGCAATGTCAATGAAACAAAAGAAAAAAAATGGTTTTGTGTTTCTCTTACCTTTAATCTGTTGTCTGATTTTTGACTTATCAGTTCTACTGCTGTGGCCCCAAGAAGTGGAAGACTAAAACCCTCACAGCTTGATTTGCTCTGTGCTAGCTGCTCTCCACATGCTCATGCACGCACACACACAAACACTGGGCACAGAGGAGACTGAGATCTGCACAGGGCAGCCAGTCAAATAGTTTCATTTCAGTAACTCCTATGATGTGGTCTTTTCTAGCCTCGTTTTGGACAGTCCATTATCAAACTCACCCCCCTCAAAAAGATAAAGTTCAGTTTTAAATCTTGACTTAGAGAAAAGGATTTGTCATGATACAAAATAAGCTCTTTTGTTAAGCTTCCTGCCTTGTATTTTTTATAGAAATAAAATACTTGCAGATAAATCTTACTATGTGGTAACAAATACTTGAAATATTACAAGTACCTTCACTGGTATTATCTGCATTATAGCAACTCAGCATTGAGTCATGGAGATATAATTTCTGTTTTGTTGATTGGTTGGGACGGCTTAGGGTTTGAGTTGTTTTTCAAGATTTTTTCCACTTGCAGTCCAAAAATTTCCAGTGGATATAGACAAGCTTGAAAAGCAAAAGATGCTTCTCCTTGGTTGGCTTTCAGTGATGCCTTAAAAGTAGCTCATGGACCTGTGAAGTCTGCAGACCACAAACCAAAGCTGGCTGTGCTACCGGTGGATATCGTGGTTTTTAGTTGACTGAGCTCAAGTGATTAAAGTTTCAGATAAGTCTGGTTAGTCCTTCAAGCTTCCAGAGAACACAAAAAGTGAATTTTAACGTGCAGTTTCTTCAGTCAGTTTCACAGAGTTTGACTGTGTGGCCCCATGTTTCGTGGATGGGGAAGACTGCCGAAGCTAAGCCAGAGCCTCCCAGTGCGGCCCCTGGGCATCCCTCTCCATGTGTGCTGGTGGAGAGCAGCCCCGAGGCTGTTCCATTTCCAGCCAGTCACAAACAGCCACAGAGGGACAGAGACACAAAGAGGACTGGAGTACCAGAGCTAACACCTTCCTTTCCCACAGCTACAATGGCAAAGTGTGAGGGTACTGATTTCTGTCTCCAAAAAGAAGGCACTGTGCTGTGAAATTTTGTTCTTGATCATCCTCACGGGGAAAAACATTTTCTGTTTGAGTTACCAGTGCCACTTCCAGTCATATCCAAGCATCCCTAGGAGGTCTCATGTCTAATCATTTACTGGATTTGTCTTGACTTATGTCAAAAACATCTCAGCAGCTCCCAGTCAGAGGTTGTATGTCTGAAGGTCTCACTCACTGAAATGTAGAGTAAATCATGCTGTGAATTAATTAAGCTTCTTACAATTTTCCTGGGCAGTTGTAGCTGCAAAGTGGGTAAAAATTGCTCCGTGGCTGTCTGTAGCAGCACTTGTGTGACAGAGCAGAAATACAAACTGTGCCCGAGCTAACTCGTGCAGGCATGCCCAGAGGGAGACAGACTCCACGTGAATGTGCCTATGTGAGAAATGCTGGGCATGGATGGAGCCTTGCTCGCTCTGCTATAGCACAGACATAACTCCCATGTTAAGGGGATTGGTGTTGTCTGCTTCCTCAGAGAGGTCAAATCACACCTAAAGAATTCACTTTTAAGTTATAGGAGTTCTCAGTAATCAGAGACGAAAGATCAATATATTCCTGTGTAGAGAATCACAAATCACTCTCACCCAGAGCTCCAGGAGGAGTTTCCAGGAAGGACCAATTTCTTCTGAGACCCATCTGACTTTCTGCCAGACCTGTCAGTGTTAGAAGCAGTGTGCAGATGGCAGGCAGAGAGTGTGCAGGTAGCTTGTTTGGTCTGGTTTTTACAAGTTGAATAAATTTTGTGATAAATAAACAATTTGTGGCTTTTTCTCAGCATACATCATGGGCTTTTTCCAGGTTCATTTTTCCTGTTCTGCTGCTGTACAGTCCTGAGATATTTAGGAATTTATTGCAAGACTTACCCTCATCCTACACACCATTTTTTCTCTGCTTTTCTTTCTTCTGCTTTCTTCTACTGCAGGTTCTCCATAGCTTTTTCTCTACTGTTCTCCCAATTTCCCTGTTATCTTCAACCCCTCATAACACTGACCTTCCTCAAGGAACTAGGAACCTCTCTGCCTCTTTCTCCTGTGCAATGGAGTTCTTTTAATCTATATTTTGTATAGCCTAGATATTCTACCATTTCCCTGAGTCTCCCTCAGTCTTTTTGTCTGGCAAGGCTCTGGTCTGGGAAAACTGAAGCATGATATTTGGCAGCACTAAGATGGCAGAAGAAAAACAGGGAAGGGATATGTAGATAACTGCTAAGTGGTTAACTTTATGGCTGGGAGTGTTTCCCATTTTCTCCTTTTGTTTTTCTTTTTAGTTTTCCATGGACTAAAAGTGTTCGGCTCATTGGCACCTTCAAACATTCTTTGGAGATTTTTAATTGATTGAGCGGTAAATTAGAAGTCATTGTACTGTGAATCAAGACAGGCTCAATCAACAGCACGGTAAAAACTGAATGAATGGATAGGTCTTTATCACACCCCTCTTAAAGTCATCTGTTTTTCTGGTTGGAAAGCCATATCCCTCTCAATTGTTTGTGTCGAGAAGCTGTTCCACATCTTTCTTCTAAACCAAACTCTTCAATTTATTTAAACCAAAATGAAACATGCCAGCCCTCCCCAAAAAAGGTTTTTCAGCTTGATTTCAAAAGGAAACAAGGTTTAGCTGGGATTTATGTTGCTTGTCTGTCTGTTGCTCACCTGAGACCCTGCCTGTACATCATAGACTGATGTGGGTCCCACTTGGTCACACAGAGAAGTGTCTGATGTGCTAGGCTTCTATGAATTTAATGAAAATTTTCATCTGGTTTGAGAAGAGAGACTCAGATTAGTGGTTTCTGTGGGGGGAAAGAAGGGTAGCATTAGGCAATTTCTGACATGCAGCATTGTGAACATCCTCACAGTCACAGTCACCAGCTACACAGTCACATAATTTTGGTTGGAGAATCCGATTTGTATCTTTAAGCCTGCCTCTGTGCAAACTGCCTCATTCTTGGTGGGGTATGAAAAGAGCTTGGGGGGATCTCTCTGGGAGTATCTTCAGTGCAAGGTGAGGCTCTAGGTGAGATGATAGTGGAGCATGTTCAGAAAACAGCAGAATAACACCCTCAGGATGTTTATCCAGCAGGGTAATGAGCCTTTGGCTATTCAGCAACAACTTGGTGTTCTATCTGTGATACAGAATTGTTCTATACTTCTCAAATGCTCTGCAATGGCAATCTTTTCTTATCTGACAAATATTAAAACAAACCTAACTTGTTGCTTACCAGTAACAATGTTTTGAAATTTCTGCTCTTCATGAGAAATACTTTGTCCCAGTGAGAGCCACGGGGACCTCAGTGGAAGCTCCCTGAATGGGACCTATGTAGTTCAGCTTGAAAAGACCTTGCAGAATCAGGCTCATGCTAGAAGAACATACTAGTGACAGCTGAAAAGAATGGTCTAACTTGATGTCAGCTTCTGCCCCTACTGATTTACTGAAATCATTTTTTACAAAGCTTCTAGGTTAAATACTGCTTTGAAACAACTCTCCTCAACCTAGAGTCATAAAATGTATGAAATGAAACAGTTGCTGTACTGCATTGAATTTGCTGAACTGCTCCTGCTGAATTGTCCTGTCCTGCAATTGTGTGTTGCAGATTAAAGAGTGTGGGGAGATTGGGAGAGAAATCAATGTTTCCTCGTAGGCCCCAGTTACTCAATGAGCCATATAATAAGCTTGGTACTGTTACAGTCAAACTATTTTGTTTCTCAAAGTCATTCTCACATTTCTCTGACGCCTTGATATTGTTTCAGATGGTATTGAGAAAAACCTGGAAAACTTTCACAGGTGTGTGTTGTGTGTGCCTGCCTTGGAGCGAACTGATTCCACAGGCTACAGGAGTGTGATCTGAAGTTCACTCTGCTCTTTTGCTGACACATTTTGGCTGAGGACTATAAATAGTGCACATAAAACTATATAAAACTATTGTTAAATTTGGAAGAACCATTGCATTACAGGTAAGAAAAATAGTGATGGTCAAATTCCATCTATTTTTTGCCACACTGAGCAGCCCTTTATTTGTAAGGCAATTTTCACTTGAGTGACTCCTATGGCCATAGCTACACTAGGCTAAGGGAGCTCCACAGCCACCAGTCTGAGCTTTGGTTATACTATGGCACCACGTCAGCCTTGTTCAGCCTTGTTGGCTCCATCTATCTGTATAACTTTTTTTTTTTTTTTTTTTTTTTTTTTTTTTTTTTTTTTTGAGGGTTGGAGAGGCAGGAAAGCAGAGCCAGTGTACTCTGGTAGTTTTTGCATTTAGCAAACAGTGTGGTTCAGCAGGAAAGAAACTAGAGAAAACCAGATGGGCTAAAGACTCAGTATTTGCACTCCCTGTGTTTCATGGAGGTATTTTGTACTAGCTCTAATCTGGTCCCATTGTTGGAATACCTACTAGCACCCAGATTTGCATCAGGTGCCCTCCTGGAATACCTCGTTCAGTTTACTCTACTCTGACAGGGAATTCCATGTGTGAGCTCCGCTTTCCTTTTGCTCCTAGGTGCCTTAAATGGGACAATGGGGAGATTCAGTCCAGAAGCAGAGTTTTTAGCTGTATTTTAGTGCTAATGGAGGTGCACTTTAAAAGGACTGTTCAGGATAAGTGGTGGATAACGGTGATGGCCAATGCTGCATAATACATTTATCCCTTCCTACAGCTGCTTAGGACTGTTCTCCTACAGCTAATACCCAGAGATGATGGCCAAAGCAGGGAATCAGATGAGATGAGTGTGTTCCAAAAATACATAAAAGCACAGTGGTCTCTGCATTTTTCCCAGCTAGCCAAGGTCTTAAAGGGTTTGTTCCTTCAACAAAAACTGGAGCAGGAGCTATATGGTTCTGCTTTTCACTAGGAGGGAGCATCCAAGGTCAAGAAATTGCAGCTGCATCTTCTCGACATACATCTGAAACCTGTTCAGAGGACACAGAAAATAAAGACTCTCTAATCTAACAAAACCTGAACAAAATCTTTCTCTTCTGTCTCCATCTATATCTTCTCTTTGGACTGAAGCATGGCCTCCTGTTGTGGGAGCAATCACAACTCAAACAAAATTTTGTGACATGAAAATTGACCTCTCAAAAAAAAATCTGATTTTTATGATTGTTTGTTTTCCTTTATGCCATGATTCCTTCTCCAAATGAACACTTTTAGGCAAGAACCCTGTCAAATGTGAGTGAAATTATATTTCCTCTCTCTGGTGCATTGACCATTTTTTTAGCTCATTAGATTTTTACTTATTAGGTTTGTCACAGCTCTCCCCGGTCTCAATCAACACAGTTAACAGAATCTCATCTATTTTCCTGATTCATAAACATATATGATGACAGAGATCTTTGAGGTACCTTCTGTTTAAGGTTTGAAAATTCACCACTTATCTTGCTCTTTTTTCTTTCCTACACTGTTTTTTGCTCCATCATAACACTGGTTCTTTTTCACCTGAGCCCCCCTTCAGTAGCAGAACTTACTGAAAAGGGAAGGGCTCACTTGCTGATTTGGCAGAGCCATCACGCTGGCCATTCAACCATTCTGTCTCAGAAGGGTCCTCAGCTCCCCAGGTTTGTGGCTCCTCACTCTTGTGCACGTTCAATAGCCTGCCTGGGATTCTTCAGGAAAAAAAGTTATTTTTCAACATATTCACCTCAATTTGTTGGGTTTTTTTAATGTTCCGAACACTTTAAAACCTTGATAAATTTATCTTGCAGAAATGACACAGGTACGTTTTGCAGGTTATTTAGTGCTCTACAACAGTGATCATTTCAATCAATTTTTTTTTTCTGTTAAGACAGAAGAACTCACTCTTGTCTCAAAGCCGGACACACCAATATCTTTTTTAATGTAACGAGCAAGTGAATTTTGCTGGGTTATTCAAATTCCAGGTAACCAGTTAAAATATTAGACACTGATGACAATGACATACGCATGGTGTAAAAAAAAATTAGCTAATAATGTAACCTACATCAAATTACGTCTTAGTCATTAGCTTCACAAAAGATATTTTAAACTGCCATTTGTCATTGCTATTTTTCATTTCAATCTCTTTCAAACAATTCTATATCAAGCAAATGACAAATGCTAAATAAAGAACTAGTTAATCCCACTCCTGTTCTCAATGGCCCTTTGCAGGTGTCTTTCTCTCTTTTTTCACTATACAGATGATTTGCTGCCTCTCACTGAAAGTCAAGGTGGAGGAATATTCTCCTTAGTAATATTAGGCATGCATCATTCCTCAGCCCATAGGACGATGGTAATTAAATGTGTCTGGCCATCTGTTTTTAAAACAACAAAAGAAGAAAAACAAAAGACAAGCAAACCCCCACATTTTTTCAGTAAAATCCTCAGTAACTTTTGGATAATAAAAAATATAGGAATAATTTAGGGGTGCAGAACCACCTTATTTATTCTAATTCCCTGAGCATTATGTCACAAAAATGAAAAGCTGAAAGGGGCCACCATCAGGCAGAGTTTCATACATGGCAAAGTTAAGAACATGGAAGTATATTAACAGATGCTCTGTTTCAGGGCAAGGGTCTGTTTAACCCAGTCTCCAGCAAACACCATCAATACCTACCTAGGGAAGAGTAAGAGCAAAGCAAATGTACATGGTACATTCCAAAGTGCTCTCCAATCTCTGCTTGTCTTCAGAAGAGGAATATCCTGAGCTTGATGTGGTTTCTATATTTAGAAATCCTCAACAAACTTTATTCTAATACTTGTCCAGTGTCCGCCTGACTCCATGTTAACTTTTGGCATCTGCAACCTGCATTAGCAAGGTGAACCACAGATCCACTTTCTAAGATTCCCCTGTCTACATGGCAGACCAGCAGAAGAACAGCGGCTATTGAGATTGGCAGGCTGAATAGGGTTGGTGGCAGACTGCATTGAGATCTAATTCTCAGACTGGGAATGATTCTAAATAATCGGGTCACTTACCCTCTTTTGCACTACTGCAAGCTCATAGGAACTACATCTGGGAGTAAAAAGAGGTTCCCCAGCCTCAGGGGTACCTTTCCTTCCACTTTTTTTATTCCTGGGAAATATGTCGCTGCTGCTGTCAAGCATGGAGGTGTCACCTCCCAGCGCCAGCTGATGCCACTGGTGATAGCCCTAAGTGCTCCAGAAAGTGATGTGTGTGCATGAATATAACAGCGGCTGGGCTGAGACTACTCACCAGCCTTTGCAGCTGGGTGATACCCTAGGCAAAAATTCTCTGATGCTTGTTGTGACCTACACACCACTGCCCCATGCTGTTCATCCGTACAGTGCCCTTTGCCTTACTGGTTATTACAGTGTCTGGACATCTGAGCTACACTGAGCTCTGAATCATTGAAGAAATAAAAAAGTAAGGGTAGAAACCTAGTTGCATTGTTCAATCTGCCTCCCTGCAAAGGGAGATGTGCTCCCTGCAGCAAATGTGAACGTACTCACCGTTTTAAATGCTTCAAGTAATTGTGCTTTCACATTTCCCTTACAAGACTATTCAGCACTTCAAAGTAGCTCAAGCTTTTCCTGGCATTCTGTCTAAATATTCCCTTCTTAATCTCATCTCATTACCTCCTAAGTAATTGTATTCTGTCCTTGGGGTCTATTCACTTTGCACATTTACAGACTGCTACTCAGTTCCCCTGAGTGCAAGCCTCACTCTGAGGCAAATGACACATTTTTACATTTGAAATTTTTCCTTCAAACTATCCACAATTACTTTTGCAATTTCCCATACTAAGGTACTCTATATAGATAGATCAGAAGATAAATTTCTGACTTCAGAGGCTTGCAACCTATTCTGCCTTCTTTTTCCATTTTTTGAGCTCTTGTCCCACACATATTCATGTGAATGTTTCTTTGAACTCAAATACTCTTTAAATGCCTTGAGTTTGTGAGGCTGGGATCAATACACAAAGTAGAAACAAAAAGAAAATGGAAAGTAAAATACAGTGGGGGAAAAAAATCTCCAAAACTCAAAAGGCCTGTAGCCTTCAAAAACTGTTAAGGCAGCTTTTTCAAGCCTTTCGTAGTCTGTGGCTGGTTTCAATTTTTCAGATGTAGTAAGTTAAAAGTATTCTTTTTCCCTTCTTGTATTTCCACTTTATAGAATAAACCCTAATAATTCTTCTTCATTTATTCCCTTTTTTTTTTTTTTTTTTTAAATACAATCCTGGAAATAGTTGTTCTCCCTTCTTCTTTCACCTAAGATTGTCTGTGACATGCTTACATGATTGTAAGTGATTTATCTTTCTGGTCTTATTTTCATCTTCCCTGAATGGTTTCCAGTTCACTGTGAATTATTTGATAGTATGGCAAAATGTAATCTATGCTTGCCATTTCTCTGGCTTTCTAGCAAATATTTTGCTGGACATGAAATATGGATACACTAGAGAGAAGATGTTGTAGGGTTATGGTGCTCATCCAGCTCCCTACAGGCTTGAGAGAGCCGTGTTGTCTTTGCAGGAACGTGGTCAGGGATATTTCTCGTTTCTGCCTCAATCCAGAAAGGGCTGGATTGAGTAGCATGGCTGCTGGCTGGTCAGTGTGGCTGACAATCCTGGGACAAAATCTGCTTTCCAGACACAGCTTAGACCCCATCATTCCAGAGTGGTGCAGACTAAGCCCAAACACTTGGAGCTCACCACGGACTAAATGAAGAGTTAGGGAATACTCTCTCTCACCTGCTGGGTGATGCTGCTGCTTGCCTAGAGATGGCTGTTTAAAAACTACCTTGGTTGTGACTACACACTGCAGGAATGATTGAGATGGATCAAAATATTTGGAAGACTGAAAGTATTTTTATGTAGGGGTAGGATATAATGCATGTTTTGCTATTCATATCCAATTTTACACTTTTAAAGTGCCTGAATATCTGGAATTATCCTGTGGTTGTGATTTAGCAGCCCTATTTTCCTATCTTTGTCAGGCAAACAAGAGCAAAAGGAAATTATAAACAACCCTAAAAAGCACAACCTGTCTTCTTATGGTAAACATTTGTTGCATTCAAGGTGAATGCCACATGCAATGCTCTATTTTGTTTTGAATGTAGCTGGTCACCCATTCAAGTAATGCTAGAGGGTAACTTCAGTCAAATGGTTTACATGAGCCAGCGCAGTCCAGCTAAAATACGTGTGGTTGCACAAGTTTTCATGGAGAAAACACTGGACCAACCAACCCTGAATGCACCTTAGGTTTCTTTGGGTCGCAGGTACTGTGGACTCGTGACTGCTGCCGTACGTTGCTGGAACAGTCCCAAGGTGAAGTTCCTGCTGGTTTTCAGCCTGTGCTCCTTTGCCAGGCTGACACGGATGCCGTGGGTAAGTCTGACTCCGATGTTGTTCCCGCTGATGTGGTGGAGATGTGCAGGCTGCGAGCGGCAGGGTGAGGCACGTTCAGTCTCAGAAGGAATCTGCTGTAATGACTGCTGTCCTGGTGCACATTTTCAGCCTCGTCTGCGGCTCAGCTTGGTGCCTGCACACTGCAATATCAGTAGCAGGGACTGCCTGGGGCTGCGGGAGCAAAGCGCCGGGCTGAGATCTGCACAAGCCCATTGCGTGACGACCCCGTGCACCCCAAGCTCGCCTGCGAGGAGGCAGCGTGGCAAGGGGAGCTCCCAGGAGGACATGGGGCTTCTTCTGGAAGTAATGGAAGCAGAAACGCCGCTGGCACTTGGGGAAGCGGCTCCCCCAGACCCAGTGGGGCTGCACTATTTTACATCAGTTGAGGATTTAATCTTGTGCTTGAAATACGTCTTCGAGCTGAATGAGAACAGTGCTGCTAAATGCCTTCCTGTTTAAATGATGAACTCAGCGGCTGAAAGAATATAAAATATTTATGATATGGAGGAAGAAAATGCAGTTGCTAAAATGAAGCACAGTTGAAATAAGGATACAGAGGGAATCTGAGTCTTCCCCTCTTTCCTTTGCCTGAGCCCAGTCTTACTTGTCCTGACATGGTGGGGTAACTCCACTGCTTCACACTGATTTATACCAGTGTAAACTGCCATCAAAACTCAACCCTTTTCTTCAACTCTTTGTCACTTTTAAACATAAATGATAAATAAAGAGATTGGGAATTTCCTCTCCACAGCTTCTTGCCTAACCTAGGCTGTTTGTTACAGGGCCCTTTGGCCACCAGCAGCCATCTTGCTCCCTGGCAAACCCCTAGCTACGTCCATGGTTTCACATCAGGCCTCTCCAGCAGGTAAGCAGAGGTTTTTCCAACCGGAAAAGCTCTGCAGCCTCTGTCCTGTGGCCTCCGAGTGTCAGCCCTGTTGTCAGGTGCTCTAGCAAACAGTATGAATACTCCTGAGTATGTGCCTTTGTGAAATCAACCCTCCCCAAATTACTTTAAAACAGCCTAAAACAAAGAAACGAACAAACAACAACAACAAAAAAAAAATCCCAAACTCAAACAACTCTGTGAGGCAGAGGTAGTGAGGCAGTTGCCTGCAGAGCAGGGTGTTTGTCAGGATGTGCCACATCACCTGCATCACCAGAAGTGAAGGATATTTTGTGTGCTCATAATTCCAGCTACCACTAAGCCACAGAAGTCAATCATTTTACAGTTTACCATTACTGCTTCATATTTCCATGCCTTGAGGCATTTTAAAAGCCCTGCCTAACTCTCCTGGCTTCTGTTGAAAGCAGAAAGCTTTGGACTGGCCATGCACTGTCCAAACACGTCAGACCATGCTCACTGGTCTATTTTGGTGAAGCCTTGGTTCCCAGGGAGTGGCAAGGTTAGCTCCAAATCACACTATGTGCAACCTTGCTTTCAAAGGCTTTATTTATAGTCAATTTTTAAAATGTATTATTTCTACCTTTTATATAAATCAATATAAAGCAAACGGAATAAATTATTTTTCAAGCCCAAACCCCCATTTTTCTGCTCTCTTTACTATTTAACGGGACTGTTAGTGGTGAAAGACTATGACAATGACTAAACCAGACAGCTGCAGTATAAGGAATTTTTACAAGTTTTCCAAGATTTCTGATAGGAATTCCCTAGCAAAGAATTCTGTTTTGAAACTCCTATGAGGAATAAGCCAGTTTATACACACGTATCATTACTGAAATACTCCTCTTCTTTTTATATATATATAAATCCATATTTCTGCCTGCCAGTGAGTGCATGTCTGCATCTCAGTGGCATGGTGTGACTGAGGGAAAGGCTACAGCAAGACAATAAAGGTTTGTGTAGGGATGCACACACAACTCCTATTCCTGAAAACCTTGCAGGCAGCAGAGTGACAGCACAGGAAGCTGCCAAGGGTACCCACACCTGGGAGATGTGCATTTGAGCCCAGGGACCACCCTCACTGGTGTCTGCTTGGTCATGTTTTGTGCAGTGAACCAAGCAGTGGGTAGGTGCTCACGTAGAAGTGTGTGTGTGCAACCAAAACTGCCCTGAGTTAGCTATTTAGACATAATTAGTTAGCTACTTAGAAATTCGCAGGTGTTTGCTGATGTTTTGTGTTTAGTATTGCAATTTGTCTGCTGTATCACTGATATTGATACTGAAGTAATTCAGTCATTGCCAGTTAATTATGCACAATTTATGAAGAAGCAAGGTAATTTTGTTCTGATTTAGTATAAACCATGTGAGCTGAGCATTTTTTTCCTGTGGCAGGTGCACATTTTGTGTAATTTTAGGCAGAAAATATCTTGCTGTCTCTTTTCTAAATACTGTTATCATTCATATAAGATGAGAACTAAGAACTGTTCACAAATGTAGGGCAAAACATATTTTGCATCCCTTTTCACTGCCTTACTAAACACTACCATTTAGACAAATGAAGGAAAATGGATACACACTTTCCCTGAGGTTAATTTTTTGAATCAGTTACTGCATTACAAATTCTATTATAGATACCATCCTTGTGCTGCTGGTACAGTCCCTGTTAACCAGATAAACTAATACCTGGCAATTTAAAACAGGGCAGACACAGACTAACACAGACGGTTTATTGTCATCTAGATCCTCTGTCCCTTTTAGCAGAGCTCAGGCTTTACCCAATCCAAACATTGCAAGGAGTTAATTGCAAAAGTAAATAAGTGGCAAATTGGGAAATATAGCCAGGTGCCACAATAACAAGAAACTGTGCCATGCAGAATTTTTGTCTCCTGAAGAGTAAGGGATGTATCATTTGCGATGTATCATTTAGTCTTTATTTTCCTTATCCATTTCCACACACTGCTTACCTACTCTATTTAAAGCATTCTTCAAGTGGATGAGAATCTGGTTTTAGCAAAAGCCTAGTTTTAATTCAACAAGAAGTATAATGTGTATAGGTAGTATGTCACATACTTTGTCCCTTTTAACATAACTTTTAAAGTGCTACAAAAAGCAATTTTTTTGTCCCATTTGGTCTACAATCTTATTAGACAGCTATCAATTGAAAGCTAATGGATAGATGGGTCTATCAACTTTAAAAAAAAAAAAAAAGAGAAAAACATAGGCAGATTTTGCACTTGTATCTGCATTTCTTGATGACTATATGGTTTTATTTAACTTTCCTGTGACCAAAGGCATTAACAAAGGAAATTGTCCTCAGTTAGGCATCTGGGTCTCTCATGTTAGTGGTGGATATGAGGTCGGTTTGTGAGAGGACAAAACCATTCTTTTTGAGCAATAGTTTTCTAAGATGTAGGAAATTAAGGGTAGAGGTAAGAAAGTGGTTTTTACAGTGGAAGGATTACAGAGCCATAAAATATTTTCAGTATCCTCATAATGAAAGTATAAAAGTATGGGAATAATGAGGTAACAAAGTTTTCTGACAAAATTATTTGATCTGGTCAAATCTAAAAGTTCATTTCAAAGGTCCATCAAAATGTCATAATTTTAACAGATTTAACAATAAAATAGAAGATGGAACTAAAGGTCAGCACATGCAAACTAAGGCTCATAGCCCAGAACATATTTAATGATAAATATGCAGTGATGGGGTAGAAATTATGTCTACCAAAGAGAAAATTATTGAAGTCCCTGTGGTTATTTCCCACAAAAATCCACTAGCTCACTGATCAGTGATGGTGGGGGGGAATGTAAATCAGAATGTTAGCAATTACCAAGAAAGGAACTGATAAACAGAAAAAATATGATGCTATCATGTTGATGTCTGATGCACTCTCACTCTGATCACTGCACAAAAGGGTGTAGGACAACTGAAAGAGATAAAGGAAAATGTCACAAGCATGCTAATATCCATGGAGCTGCTTCCAGGCAATGAAAAATTTCTGGCAAAAAAAAGCAGAGAAAGAATTTCTCTCCGTGAAAAAGGAAAGAAGAGCGCTACAAGAGAGAAATATAAAATCACAACTAAAATGGAGGACTAAATGGGAAAAAGGAAAATGTTTACCTTTTTTCACATGAATTATAGAGGCACTCTGTAAAATTTAAATCACAGAATCACAGAATTAAATAGGTTGGAAAACACCTCTGAGATCATCAATCCAACTGAACACCACCAATTCAACCAGAGCATGGCACTGAGTGCCACGTCCAGTCTTTCCGTAAACAACTCCAGGGACAGTGACTCCAACACCTGAAGGCAAGTTTTAAATTTAAAAAAACACAGAATACAACACAGAATTTGTTGCTGTCAGTTGGTGTCAAGGAAAAATGTACACATGGATTCAAAAGGAATTGTTCAAGTTATTCAGAAATAAATTTATTGATAGCTAATAGCTGTAACACTATGAATGCAACCTTAATGCAGAAAGGCCCCCAACCATCAACATCCAGAAGCTGGGAAGGATCACCATGTACTTGCTCTGTGTCTTTTACTCTTTCGTTTTCTGAACTCTGGGAAAGACTAGAGAGACAGAAAGATATGCATAGCTTTAAGAAAAGATCACATTGAATTATGTTCCTACATTTATTGTACTTCCTTGGCAGAAAAGAAGGAGCTGAAAGGATGGAAAATTCCTTTCAAGATGCAGGTGTTTGAAGAGATTCTTTGGGCCAAGTTTGACCTCAGGGATTCCTTCAGTCTTATCATGGTCCAGATGTCAGGGGGATGAGGGTGTCTCCCCCCTCACTCCTAGTGCTGCAGATCATCCCTAAGTAAGTATTATCTCTGAAATTTCAGAGCCATTGGTGACTTAAAAGCACAAACTCATTGACAACTAAGTGTGACACAGTGGTTTACCACCTGCATGTCATGCTCAGATATCTGCTGCAACAAGTCTGCCACTGACACAAAGTGAAATCTGTAAAGAACTGCTCTCCTCCATAAAAATCTCTGTTTTGTTTCTTCTGTCAATCAGCTCCAAAAGCAGCTAATCCCCACCCCACAATGCCACGTGCTTGCCCATGGCTTTATTGCATCTCCCACATAAATTGATAGCAGTTTCCTTATTGTAGACAAAACATTTACAATTATCTCATTTGTCCTAGCAACAAAACTAATGATGTATATTCAACCTGTCATACAAAATGGTCTGAAAATGCTTTACAGATACTAAAAAAAAAAAAAAAAAAAAAAAAAAAAAAAAAAAAAAATCCAGAGGAGCTGTATGAAAAGACAAAAGAAAACAAATAGGTCTTCTTTGGTTTTTCAGCTGGAATTTCAAAGCATACCACACTTCTTTCCAAACCACATTTTATTCTTTTCAAAGTATTTGGAAGACCCAAAATGACATGTTTCTTCTGGATGTGATATTGCTTTTATAAGGATTTACTTGCTATCATTTCTACTTTTTCCTGATCTTTTAAAGTTTGGAAATTTACCCTACTTACCCAACACCAAATTCTAATGAAAACCTAATATGATAAAAAAATTGTAAGAGCCTGGAATACTCAGTCACATTTTTAGAATGTTTTTAATGCCTTTTTTTCCTGATATTGTACTTTTAAAACGTTTTGGTGCACAGATGGTAGTGATATACAGACTCCCTTTGTGAAATCAACTACATAAATTCATTTATCAATACACTAGATAATTTCAGGTGCAGAAATACAGAATATGAAAATGGAAAAATATGCTTATTTCATACATAACTTTTGACTGCTGTAATTTTAAGGTTTTTTCCCCTTGAAGAGCTCATGAGACCATTAAGGCAACCCGTGTTTCAAATAATTGTTACCTCTATCTCTTATACTTCTGACTTTATGCATATCCTATAGTAAGGACCATTTATGCACGTCCTATAGCAAGGATTGCTGGGGAGCTGCAATGTCTCAAAGATCTGCTGTTAGTGGCATGGAGCAGAGCCAAATATGTGCCTGTCTCTGTTCTGCATCACCACTCCTTACCCCTGATATTTCCATACATCACTTGGAAAGAGGTCCTGCCAAATGCCATGGGCAGGGCAATGGGGAGAGGTGGGCAGGAGGCTTCCCAGGCTCTGCTCACCTACACAGGCTAAGACTCAGCGCCCTTTTCCTGAACTGGAGAGTGCTTTCTTGCTTGTTCAAACATTTTTTATTCTGTCTTGTCATTTGCAGCTGGGTTACACATTCCAATTTACCTTCATTGCATTCCTCTCCCACTGCAGCAAATTCTCTTTTTCTGTAATTGAGAAAACAACAACAAAAAAATCAATTTCACTGTTTTAAAAAAAGTCCTCAGACAATTTAAAAATAGTGAAATAAAATATTTTAAACTAATTAAAAACGTTTTCCTTTTCACCCAGAACTGGCTGTTGAATTAGCTCAAAATTAAAAATACTTTTTGGTCTTCCCCAACAGCCAGTATTTGCTGCATTTACTGTGGAAAAACCCATGCTAATCTCACCCTTAACACTGATTATGCATGGCATGACAGGTGGCTTCTTAAAATGGAAATACACTTTCCTAAAGTACTGGTAGAAATGGAATTGTTTAAAAATCTAATCTATTCTCACTTTAGCCTGTTAAATGTCCCAGTGTCTTCACAGGGCTCTGAACTAAAGCCTTGCATATTTCTTTTCTTTTGCCATGAGTCTTTCAACTGAAGAGTTTAACAAAGGTCAAATTGATTCCAAGATGATACAGATTATGTATCTTCTATGTGCCACATATTTTCAGTATGTTTAATGGAAGAATTTCATATACAAGTGAATTTTTTTCTTGATTTTTGATCTACTTTCTACTCAAAAAGAAAAAATAAATCAAGAAAGGTGGAGACACAATTTGCATCTTTCAATTAACAGTGAAAACATATACTGCTGTAAAAATTTAATTCTATGTCCTCCATTTCATACAGTAACATTCAGAGATGTTAATTCAGAACTAACTCAGCAAACAGAAGATAAAAAATTTATGTTCTAAGTGTTGTGAATGGACAATCAGGGAGGGGGGAAGGTGGTTCAAACAAAACAAATTTTTCATGAAATATACCTATGGGGACATAAGGATCTTAGACTGTTGTTGGAAAAACTGAGTTGCAAACCCATAAATATTTTCAGCTTTGATAGGAAGCCAAAACCTTTTTATGCAGGAACGTCCATGCAGTGTGGTAACTGCAGATCAAACACTTCATCTCTTTAACAGATGCCTTCCAACTCAGCATATTCTATGATTCTATGATCTTGTGTAGTCTGGTCTCGCCAGCTAGACTGCATTCTCCCATGATTTGAAATAATTTTGTTTTCTTATTCCCTGTCAGCAAAGGATTAAAAATGTTTTCCAATCCTAATTTTAAGTAATCAGATAACAGACAGAGTGGAATCAATATGATGCATATGAAATTCTATTTCACTTATGATCATGGAATTATTGTTTTTATTATTTAAATGTGAGGTTTCTGTTAAACAAATCCAAAATCTATTTAAGATAAAAAGACTTTTTCAACTGTCTTTTTTATGCATCACAGTTTTGGCAACATTATACCATTGCTTCTAGCTACTAGTTTGGTTTTTCACAGTATTTAATCATTCTAGCAATGTATGATATCTTGTTCAGTTCTTTGCCCACACCAGAGAAAAGGCCCAAGAAAGCGCCAAAGTCTGGAAAACATGGAAAATCTAATTAAGTATTTATGTGAGAATTGGTTCATTTAGAGATGAATGGATCATGACCTGAAATTTCAAGGGAAAGAAACTTTGCAGAAAAAAAAAAATCAAAGGATTATAAATAAGAAGTATATTTTTAGCAGTAAAAGTAACTGAACATTGGAAGAACTTACTTTCAAAAGAGATTTGATCTTTTGGAAGTCTTTATTTCATAAAAACCTAGAATGGTTTGGGTTGGAGGGTACCTTAGTTGTTATTTCTTTCCAATTCCACTGTCATGGGCAGAGACACCTTCCACTTGACCAGGTTGCTTAAATCCCCAACCAACCTGCCTTGAACACTTCTAGGGATGGGGCATTCTCAGCTTCTCTGGGCAGCCTGTTCCAGTTCCTCACCATCCTCACAGTAAAGACTTTCTTTCTGACAGGATTTGTCAGGCATGTTTTGCCCTTGGTAAAGCCATGTTGGCTGTCACCAGTCACCTCCTTATTTTCCATGTGTATTAGCATAGTTTCCAGGATAATTTGCTCCATGGTCTTTTTGGGTACTCAGGAGAGACTGAGTGGCCTGTAGATCCCTGGGTCTTCCCTTTTTTATCTTTTTTAAAATGGGGGTTGTATTTCCTCTTTGCCAGTCAGTGGGAATTTCACTGGACTGTCATGACTTCTCAAATATGATGGATAGGGGCTTAGCCTCTTCTGCCAGCTGTCTCAGCTGGATTCATAAATGCACCTCATCAGGCTCCATGGACTTGGTCACCTTCAGGTTCCTTAGATGTCCTTGAATGTGATCTTTTCCCGCAGCAGGTGGTTCTTCATTTTCCCAATCCCTGCCTTTGCCTTCTGAGACTTGGGTGGTGTGGATGGAATACTTGTCAGTGAGGACCAAGGTTAAAAGTTATTGAGTACCTCAGCCTTCTCTGTATCCCAGGTAATCAGGCCTCCCATTTCCTTATGGAGTGGCCCTATATTTTCCTTAGTCTTCCTTTTATCAGCAATGTACCTACAGTATCTTTTCTTGTTGCTCTTGATGCCCCTGTCCAGATGGAATTCTATCAGGGCCTTAGCTTTCCTAACTGACCCTTGAATGCTCAGACAATTTCTCTGTGTTCCTCCCAGGCTACCTGTCCTTACTTCTATGCGATGGAGTTTTGGTTTTTTGGTGTCTGGTTTGTCCAGGAGCTGTGAGGGAGGGCTGTGAGGAAGAGGAGGAATGCCTAGAATGATCCTGCATACACTTGATTTGCTCATAAGGCGTAATACCAATGCACATTCATTATCAGTGATGCTGCCTCCCGAATTATACAGATTTTTTATTGAGAGTGGAAAAAAAAAAGAGGAAAAGAGCTCAGCTCGGAGTATCACGAGCACTGGAAAGGTTGGGAAGAGTCCAGATTTCAAAGAGATGCTTAACTGCATTCTTCAAATATCTCTGTGAAACCCAGTTACACATGACACAGAAATGGTATACTCATTGTGCTGGGATCATTTCTAACTGGAATTCAGCCAGACCTTTTTAAGCAGAAAGGCGGGCAGGGGCACAATCCTGTCATTAAATGTCCTTGTCGTTTTATCTTCATTCCTCTGATTCATTGCAGATGGTGCTTTGGAAAGTGTTTTAGTGCCTTTCTCGCTTCAATTACCATCAGTTCACACTCAGTTCATAATGGCAGAATAATTGAGCAGGGGACTGGTTCACCATCTTTGTGGATCTTTTTGACGTTTACTTGTGGTTCCTCTAGTTCTTTATCTTGCAGCATATTTTTCCTTAGAAAATTAAATTTGAAAGTGTTTGAAGGTTTGAAAAAAGTACAAAGATTGATTACTTTGGTAACTTTATTTCAGCATTAGATTAGCTTTTTATGGATTAAAATGGCATGTCCAAAGCAAAAAAATCATAGTAACTATGAGATGTATGACTCAATATGAAGTCAGCACAGTGTAATTCACATTTTTTTTCTTTATAGCAAAGTCAAGTTAATAAAACACAGTAATAATATCCCAACACCATTACAACAGTGCCATTATACAAAGTCTAGGTGCATGAATTATAGTGAATAGTAAAGTCAGCCAAGCATTTATTGCTTTTGTTTTCTTGTCCATAATTTATTGATTAATTTATTATTCATTAATTAATACTAATATTAGAGAGGTTTCTGCTTTTATAAGTATTGTAATTTTAATTAAAGAATGATGACTAGAGAATTAAAGAATGATGATCTTTATAATACTTTGCAGGCATGGGGGTGGTATCCAGCTAGTGTGATTCTACTGTGTAATGTAGTTCACTGACTGTGATAAAATATCAGATTAGTTATGCCAATAAGTTTAAATGTTCATAATCATTGAAAGTTAAGTAAGAGAACAGGTGTTATCCAGACATTTTCAGCAGCATTATACTTGTTATTCTATGATAATAGTTCTAAATAGTCACCAAAATGTTGGTTTCTACAGAGAATTGGAAATAGTAATTCCACACTATGGTGATCTGGCAGACTGTCTGGAAACAAATCAAGAGGGAAATAATTATACAAGAATTCAGAGCTACAGTGTCAAAACCTGAACTCATTTCTGAATCTGGTAGACATTTATTTACCAGCCTAAAGAAATAAGGTTTTTTCTGTGTTTAGTTTTAATAATCTAGACCGTTGGATTTGTTATGTCCATATGTTTGCAAACACAAATATTATTCCTCCTAAAAGTAAGCAAGACAAATCACCAAAACATTCCAGATCAACCATCAATAAAGACAAATGTTCAAACACAGTTTAAGTTTTTTTGATGACAGTTCAGGTAAGCTTTTCCTAAACTTTGCTACACAGATTTATAAATGGATACCTGGATAGCTTTTCCAGTGTCACACATGCTCTTCGGAGAAGAATGAGATGGTGTGGCTTATTAGGTGCTTGATTCTCATAACAGCAAGAAATTCACTCACCATTTTTCCTGTTCTTTTCACTGTCCTTTGGCACAAAACCTCAGGGTAGTTAGAGAAACAGGACTTTTGCTTACTTGGGTTATGCAATCCTCTTAGGACTGAACAGACTGTTCTGACAACATTTGCATTGGCAGTGGACAGAAAGAGAGCTCTTCTAACCAAGAAATAGTCTGAATACCATCTATTCATGGTGTTCTCTTTGCGTTCAGTGTCACAGACAAGACAACCAACCCTGCCTGAACCCTCCTATCCTTGCCCTCTTTTGACTTCGGAGAACATTGGCTCTCTGTCTTCTGCTCCTCTTGAACCTCTGCCCAATCCACAGGCCCAGCAGTGCTATCAGGCTAGGAAGATGCTGTTCACACATCTTGAAGGGTCTTTCCAACCTTTCATATTTCCTTTGGTGTTCTCTCCCCCCAGCCCAAGGAAGGAGGAGCCTGCAGGGCTCTGACACCAGGCTGTGCCACAACAGCTCTGGCACTGCCACAGTCCTGCGGGACAGAGGGGCCTTTTGCTCACCCCATTAAGCTGACACCAGCCAAGTTTAGTGGCACTGAAAGGCACAGCGTCCTCACACCACTGACAAACAATTAAATCCATTTGCTGCATTTGGCTTTATTACATTTGTGAATGTAGGAACCATCATCCAGCCAAGCCTTGAGAAAGTGCCTTAAGATTGAAGCTCTCATTCTTTCTCTGCATCACTTCCATTTCCTCTCATGGCACCTATTCTTGCACAGACATTTGCCTCCTAATATTTTAAATCCACTTCTAGGGTGCTTTTCTGTACTCTCTCCATTGTCTCAGCCTCTGTGCTATTTCACACCCAGGGGTTTCGTAGAAAATTCAACTTTCCCCCTGCCCCAAGTTTTCTTGATTTGTTTTTACTCCTGAGGAATTTGGGGTAGCTCAGTTGTCTTCTCTAGGTACAAGAAACAGAAATATTCTTCCCAGACAGGAGACAGGACATCAGCTGAAGTCACGTAATCCCATTGCTTAATATTTTCAACTGTTTTTAGATATCTCATATCTTGGAGTCTAAAGCTGCTCTCATACCTGTGGAGATCTTTTGCATGAAACAATCAGATTTCAAACTGAGTTCCTTTTCTGCAGCATTCACTACATCATCATCAGGCTCCTCATTGTCTGGATTGCAAGTTGGATGAGACTGGATTCCTTTTTTTTCTTTTATTTTTCATTTCCCTGCCTCATACTTATGCCTAAAAATTCTCCAGGGGCAGAAAGCATCTACAAGACTTTAATGAGGAGAGTAGTCTTGGATGGGGCAAACTTTTCCTAACCTAATGTTTAAATGTTTAACCTAATGCTCAAAATTAGCTAGAGAATTGCTGAAAAAATGTGTCCCTATAAACTAAAAGTATTGCAGTCTCATTCTCTTTGCATTGCAGTGAGAACATAGAGAGTGATTCATCAGAGGAAAAGGTCTTTTTTACCACAGTCAAACAGTATTTTTTTGTTATTTCCATTTGTTCCAAAAATTAATTTTACAGGGAATCTGATAAGATATTTTAATTCTGTATTTATCTGAGCTTAATGTTAAAAATAGGCTGTAGTCCTAATCTTGAGAATTTGCTCATGCTTTTAACTATTGCTCACATACTATTTTCTTGTTCTGTATGTCTTTCATTCAAAGTGTCTATTATTATAACGAGTCAAACTGGGAGGTTTTTTTCCCCCTTCAGATGTAAAATATGGGTATATAAATAATTATTCTGAATATACATGCATTTTTAAAAAATGATCTCAGAGACAATTTTGGATGCATCTGCTTGAGTTTTGAACAAAGGAAAAAAATATATAGTAAAACAGTGCTGCACCCTTTACCTATAGGTAAAGGTACAAAGGGGCTGTGTGTTGAATATATAAAGCATTACAAAGAAGGAACCAACACCAAAGAAATATTCATATTCTCCATGCAGTGAACCGCCTGTGCCACTGAGAATGCCATGGAAAATATGGTGATTGGGTTACTGGCCCAGCCCATGGCTTTGCAAAAGAATAATTTTACTCATGTGAATGTTCTCAGAGAAGCTCCTTCTTGTACAACACACCTCCCTGAAGTTGCTCCCACGCAGAAATACTCGAGTGATTACGCCCGCAGTTTTTAATAAGCTATTCACAGAAAAACTCCCAGCTGAAACACGAGGTTTAAGCGTTTTGCTGCTCTTTGAAGGAACCTAAATTCTACTAAAAGCTCCTTGGCCCATGTATAGAATTACCTATAGGAAAAAAAAGAAGGTGGTAGATACGTTATGCACAGATTTCTCAGAAAGAGTATTCCATTGACATATAGAGAATATACTGACTGAGCCTTCTCACACAGTGGGAAAAAATTGTTTCCCTGTGACTTTTTGTATTTATTATCTGCTTCACCTTGGGAGTTCAAGTTATTTTTTAATACTTCTCCTATTTGCTTCTTTTCAAGGGTGGGGGAAGGATGGAATGAAGGAGATTACATTTGATATTTATATTATTTTTACTGCACATGTGATTGTGTCAAGCTGTAAATTCCTTGCTAAATTTTTTAAATCCCTCTGATGTCTGACAAGGAGTTGGAAAAATATAAATGTTAAATTTTATGGGTTTTTTCCGTGTTACTATAGTCTGCAGTTCTATTATAAACTGTCATCTGTAATATAATCAAAGGAAAATTGGTAGGAAACCTTATTGTAGTCCAAGGAACATTCCTTTTTACATGAATTCACTGACTTTAATAGGATTTAGACTGTCTGGCTCAATCTTGAACTTTTAGAAATACTAGGAAAGATTGAGTCAGAAAAGAACTGGATTGTTTATGGGACGTCCCCAAAACTTACCTTGATTTACAGGAATATATAATGTAAAAAAAATTGCTTCTCCATTGAGTCAGAGCCTTGCAATCATTAAAAATGTGTCTGTGTCATCCCTAACACAGTGTTTGCAGTACCTTTCTCCTTGCTGACTGACACCACTGTCAGGTTCTAGCTTAAAAAATTAGTAGGAAATTAGGAGTTGTAAAAGGTTGCTTGGCTTTCTTCTCTCTCTTTGCTTTCCTGTCACTGCTTGCTATTTGCATTTGTACTGACAGCAGCACGAGGGAGTGTTTACCCTGGGCCAGGCAGGACGCACCATGGGAGACACGGCTCAAATACAGAATAAAGCTGCTCTCTTTGCCCTAGAGAATGTGCAGTTTTTAGCTGGAAAGGAGTTCCTTACCCAACAGTGGTGCCCTGCTCTGGCAAGACTGGCCTCTGTCTTCCATGGCTGGACAGTGTGGGACATCAGGACTTGCTTTTCCTGGGAGTGTTGGGATTTGCACTTCTGCCAAGGGCCCAAACCACCAAGTGGACCATGGACCCCATAACTGAAGAAGGTGCTTGCTCCTGATCTCGCTGTGAGCCAATACATGGCCACCCATACAAGAAGCAGAGATGTTGGAACTGGCTGAGTTTTAAGGACCCTTCCAACCCAAATGGTGATTCTATGACACAGAAAGGTGTTTCAGGAACTGCTCTCTTGGATGTGCATGTGTCATAATGGACAAAAACAAAGAAACTGGAGAGCAGAGGGGAAAGCTGTGTTCTGCCTTACCCATCTGAATGACCTGAGCATTCCTCTTGCTTGCAAGCTGATCTGGATCTAAAACACAACATTGTGAAGGTGTGCTAAGACCTACTCAGGGATGTTGGGGAGGTGAGTCCATGCCGGGGGCAATGCCCGTTAGGGGTCTATCATGTCAGCAGTTTATGATCCTTATGTTCCATATCTAATTGGGCAAGTGAGATCAGCAAAATATAAGAGATCACAGAATTACAGAACGAGACAGGTTGAAAAGGGAGCTTGTAAGGTCATCTCAAGCAAGGTCAGGTAGAGTCAGTTGCCCCGGATTATGTCCGGATGGATTTGGAGTGTCACCTAGGACAGAGACTCCACAATCTCTTTGGGCAACCTACCCCATTGCCTGATCACCCATGCAGCAAAATTGTTTCCTGAGGTTGAGCCAGAATCTCCCATGTTTAAGTTTGTGCCCATAGCCCCTTGCCTGGTCGCTGGGTTCCACAGACAAGAGCCTGGCTCCCACATCTTCATTCCCTCTCTTCAGATGCTTATATACACTGATCAAATCCACCTGAGTCTTCTCTCCTCTAGGCTGGAAAGTTCCAGCTCGCACATCTTCTTCCACTATGAAAGATTTTCCCAGTCCCTTAACTTCGTGGTCCTTCTCTGGATTTGCTCCAGTAAATCCCAGTCCCATTAGTTCCCTAGGCTTTCAGCCAAAGAGACAAAAACATGACTTCATGGACTGCTCACCTCACAATGAGCCTGAATTTCTCATACTGTCATGAAGTGAAGTCCTGAAGTCTGTCTGGCTGAAACTTCTGTGGGTTTTCAAAGGTACCGGAATTCTCTCTCCAGTTTCCGGAAACTTTGGTTATTTTAAGGTGATAGAATTGTTCCGCTTTTCTTTTTTCCCACCCTGTGCCAGGAGCCTACATTTCTGTGAGCCATTGCTGGAGTACCTAATAAGAGAATTAGTCTTGGTGGGTTGTGTTTCATTCAAAGTGTGAAACAACAGATAACAGAAACCAGCCCGCAGAGGAGAAGCAGGAGGCAAAGAGATGATACTGTTCTGCCATTCTGATTTCTTTCATGTCTGGGTCACTCCCTGAAACTGAGACAGGTTCAGCAGTAGCTGGAGAACACTATTATCGGGTGCTGTGTTGATTGCTTTCAGAGGTCAACAAAGCCCTGACCCTTAAATGTTTCTCCCTAAACTGAGCTCTGTATTTACAATTGCTGTAGTATTGCAATAAGACTGGGGTCTTTACAGTGTCACTCTGGTTTCTAAAGAACCAACTTCTTCATTAAAAATCCACATATTAACATAAATCTAGTGAACAAAGATATTCAAGACAGCAGCACCTTTTAAACTTACTTTTTAAACTTATAATCAATATCAGTGGGACTGAAACTTAATCCAATTTATGTATTAACATTCTTTTAGTCAGTCTCACCAAAATTCATATTTATTTTTCTATTAGCTTTTGCAATATATTTTTACTCTCAATATTTTCTTTTCTTGGACTTTGTATTATTGTATTTCCATTTTTCTTTTAAATAAACATAATTTACTATTCTATTATCACTAGACTTGCAGGCTCATTCCCATTAATTTATTTCATTGCTTCCTTAATTTTTCAATTCTGCTAGCATGTAAATATTATATATAAAATATGTATATTATATAAAGTGTAATTATATAAATGTACTTTATGTAACTATACATTAGATCATATTAATAAATTACCTTACTATAAAGCATAAAATATTTATATAAGGTATTATTTATGTAAAATATTAATGTTTTATAGATATATAAAATATATATCCAATATGTATATATTGACTATATAAACATAGGCAACTATGTATTACATAGGTATTATGATCTAAATTAATTTCCTTACCATTTTTCCTGAGGTCGACTACATCGTAACTAAGCATAAAATTATATTCCCCTTTAAGCCTACTTCTCGGTCTTTCCCTTAACACCCAGCTAGGCCCTTTGCACTATAATTCGCTGCAGTGAATCTGTTGGAGTAGGTCTGGGTTTCTGGAAGGCCAGCAGATGCTGCCAGCTGGGGCGTGCTCTCTGGAAGTTTGTTCCTTGAACGATGGTGTGGATTGAAAGGAGCAGTGTGAAAGGAGGCAGGCTTGCACCACAGGCATGATGGCTCTCAGGGAAAACTGAGTGCTTGCATCCACGATCCGTGCATGCCGTGCCAGCTGAATGGCCTTGGGACTCCATGACCAAATGAGGTGCCAGGAACAGGAAAGGATTATTCATTTACTGCTTATAGCCCCTGTCTTGGTGTTGGAAACAGCCATTGGGTCAGGATTCATCCCACCCATCTGTAGCTGTTTGTGAAAGACAGGAGCTGCACCTGAGCTGGTCAGAGAGGAAATAGAGGCTCAGAGACAAAACAGAGGCATCTGTAGACTACAAGGGTATCCTGCTTGGCCTCTGGCAGCTGGGGAAAGACTCCACATCTCCTCTGGGCCCTGTGTCACATCCACCAGTCCCACACAGATGTCCTAGATACCTCAGGGCACCTAATGTGGAACTAGGTACATAAATCCCTTCAGATTCCTTTATGGCACAATTTCAAGATAGAACCTAGAATAGCCTGGGAATACTATCCCCTAGAAATGCTGATTTCTTCTGTTTTTCTACCACAGGAGACTGAACATGGAGCTCAGGCATGTGAATGTCAACAGTGTCCACTCACCCTGAGCTCCTGAGGCCATTTTCCATACAGGGGGTGCAGACCTGCTAGCCCTCCTCACAGCTGGTACCTACAGACCCAGCACTGGTGGGAGACTCACCCCTTCCAAATCAGCAGGTGGACGCCAGGCAAGACTCCTGAGGGCACCTGATGGGAATAGGTGGTGATAAAGCAAATGAATCCTGCTGCCAGCTGCCGTGGGGCTACAGGCTGCTGTCACTGCCTGTAATGGGAGCTTGGGCATTTAGCTCGTGTGTAGAGCAATGCTACCAAATTGTGTTTTAAACTAGGGATGAATCCTATTTCTAAATTCAGGTGAGATAAATTGCCTTCTTAGAATTCAGAGTTAGCTACTAGCATGTGGTGGGTCCACCCCTAAGCAGTCTCAGCCTCCCAGGCCGGCTCCGCCTGCCGTGGGAGGGCCTCGGGGTTTGAGTGCCTGGGCCCGCCCCTGGATCTAGAAGGGAAGGCGTGCCCAGGGCTTGGGATCCACCCACCTTTCCAGTAAGTTCTCTTCCCTTAGCTGTATCATTGGTGTATTTGAATTATACCCCTCCCTCCGTTTAACTATTGGTTCTTGTGCCCTTACCCCGCCCCTTGGCTCTTCCCTGATTGGTTAACCCTTTCCCTTCAAATAGCTGCACAGAGACATTTCCCTGAGATTCTCTTCCTCTCTCTGCCCCGAGCACCTGTACCCTACCCCTAAATAAAGGAGAGCTGGGGGAGACTCCCTCCCGCACACCCTTTACCTCCTCGCGTCCTGTTCTTCCATCAGCTTCCTGCAAGACTCGACTGCTGGCGGGGGCAGCGCCCCTCTAGGCGAAACATCCGCCCGATTGCCTTCGTGGTCGGCAGCTGTGCCCGGGCTGGGGCCATCCCAGGAAGGGGACGCGCACTGAAAAGGGGACTACAACACTAGCAATCAGCTGTTTTCTCTTGCTTTGTTTTTCTCTTTTCCTTGCCATGTCTGGAGCCATAATCACAAGCACAGCAATAGGGAAAGGGTGGCGATGCTTGCTGCCCCTCATCTGGTGTGCAACAGAGCAAGCAAGAGAGATTACTGAGCTATCATCCCTATCAAATCACAGGAAGCACCCTATGCCATATATGTGTAATTAATAAAAAATTGTCATATGTTACTCCACTTCACTTGATGACTCTGAAAGAACTATTGGAGCAGAGTTCCCAAGAGGTTTATTCCAATACTGGTTCTGTACCTGTTCAAAGTGGGTCCACAATATTTCTCTTGTAAAATTTTTGTAACAAGGGAGAACAGTGACCCACTTCAGTTCCATGCTCCTTTTCCATCACCTCTACCATATCAATAAGAAGACGTGGTGTAGCACTGCCAGCAACATCTGCAGCGAAAAAAAAATTGCAACAACTCACACTTCATGAAACATTATAGTGGAAAAGAAAATGTGTTCCAAACCACCTTGAGGTTCTGGAGTTAGTTCATCATTACGCATGAGAGACATGGGCACTGCAGACTCCTGCATTGTTTCCATCGTGGAAAGCCCTAGATTTTGCAGTCTCCCAGCATGGAAAGCCATACAACCAGACATCAGTGTGTATGTTTTCGTTTGTGCATTTACTAAATATTCATCACCTACTTAAAATCAAGCAAACCAAAACAAAAGACAATTCAGGGCACTAATTTTATAGTGGGCTGTTAACCAAAGACATGCCATGCTTCTCAGCTTCCCTTTCTGCAAATGGCTCAGCACAAGCAAGTTTTACCACTCATATTGATCAAACTACAGGAGCAACACCTGAAATGGAAAAGACAATTATGCTGGCTGCACTGTAGCTGTTACCATTCGTGCTAGTAGTTATTAACGAGAGGAGCAAGGTTTGAATCACAGAAACTAAGACGAGGGTACAAAACTGCATTTTTAAAAAATCTCTGAGGTGACCCAATTACATCCCAGATCACTAGGAAGAAAGAAATGAAAGAAGAGAATTGGGCACCTCAGTTTTATCCAAGCCTACTAGATTGTATAATTTTTTTTCATAGTTTCACGGAATAGTCCTTAAAAGAACATGGCAACTATCTGTTACATTAGAGTAGAAAGAAATCCTAAAAAAATGCACACTGATTGCACAACAAATGATGGGGAAAAACTGGAGAATTGGTACATGTGCAGAAGCAAAACAGTCACAGGTGCAGGGCATGAATTTGTGGTTAGCAGTCTGCCTGAGGTGGCTGCTCCTGGGGACACTGGTCCTGCTCAGAGCTGATGTGAGCAGATCACAAAAACAGCTCAGAGGCCCTTGATCTGCTCCCTACTGCAGGGTGACATGAGAGCTTGTGTATGACCTGAGTTTCTTACAGCTCCAGCTCTCTCTGGCTGAGTAAAGTTTCAGCTGACCTTTGTTCTCAACAGATTGCAAAACCTCTTTTTTTAATCTCTCCGTAGCATTTTATCCTCTGGTTCACTTTTAGTTCTGTTCAAACTTCTATGCTTTTAAATGGAAGACTACCTGCCAATAAGCCACATTTCTGTTTTCTGTAATCTCCAATTTATTGTAACTCCTCTTCCATCAGGGACACTAGCAAGGGAGAATGACTGGTACTCAGAAACCGGAGATGTAAATCCTCTCAGTTATTTATCACTTAGTCTTATAACTGCAGTGGGTGTGTTTTTGAGCAGTTCCTCTCATTGAAACATTTAATACAGTGAATAATCTCCTCTAAAGAGACTGGAACATCGTGGCAGTTATTTGACAACTGAGGGGCTGTAGCAACATTCAAAGCATATGTTAAGCCTTGCTGTTCAATTAGTATGCCAAATGGCAGCTCAAAATTTTACATGAGTTTAGTGCTTAGTCTGGGGATTGACTGGGAAAATATGGTTTGGAAATGTCCACAGATAGGAAGAATATAAGGAAATGCCAAAAAAAACAAGAAGCAGATGGTGTCCAGAGAGGTCTGGATTTTTCTGCTGTAATAAAAGATGGACAGTTCCCTTGAACACATGGTAGCCATTGGATATGAAAATTCAGGATTTTTGTAATTGAATTACTGGCAAAGAATTATTCAAAGACCTGGGAATTTAAGACAAGCCATGCAACCCTTAGATTCTCTCCCTTCCTGCAAACAGTCATTCCTGAGAAACTGCATGCCTGCAATTCCACTGGGTTCCAGAAAATCTCTATTCTCTCAGGCATAAGAGGATTGAACCTTTTGTATCATTGCTAGAGCACTGCTCAAATGTGATTATAATAAATTCATACAAAAATACAGCTCGTTAATGCAAAGTGCCTACCAAAAGGTAACTACATACATTTAAATCCACATCTGAATAAATGGGATACAGTATGGAAACTTCTTTGGATATCACTAGGATTGAAATTTCACCCTCTGCTATTTCTTCAATAAGCCTCCTTTAAAAATGTTTGCTAAAAGCATGCTAAAGTGTGTGTTTTTTGGTCTAGGTTTATTTCCTGAAAATCATAGAATAACAGAACTGTAGAATACCCTGAGCTGGAAGAGATACATCAGCATCATCAGGTTCAACTCCTGGCTCTCTGAAGGACACCTCAAGGATCTCATCACAGCCTGAGAGCATTGTCCAAACACTCTAGAACTCTGTCAGGCTTGGTGCTGTGACCACTTCCCTGGGGAGCCTGTTCCAGTGCCCAACCACCCTCTGGGTGGAGAACCTTTTTCTGATATCTAACCTAAACCTCCCCTGACACAACTTCAGACCGTTCCCTTGGGTTCTGTCACTGGTCACGAGAGAGAAGAGATAAGTGCCTGCCCCTCCTCTTCCCCTCACGAGGAAATTCTAACTGCAATGAGATCTCCCCTCAGTCTTCTTTTCTCCAGGCTGAACAAACCAAGTGTCCTCAACTGCTCCTCATATGGAATTAAATTGTTGAAATCAACTTTTTAAATAATTCAAAATATCTTTCCTGCCTGGGTATTCCCATTGAAATGAGTGGAACTCCTTGTATATTTGAAGTACTACCTTGTCTGAGTAAGGCTGGCAGATATCAGAAAATAAATTATTTCTGGACTACTAGCATATATGTTCAGATTTAGTTCAGAAAAGCCTTTCTGCCAAGTTATAAATTCACAGACATTGTTTATGTTTGAAAAGCTGACATATTCTTCACACCAATGTCTCAAATGTAATGTTATAATTTCTATAGGCTTAAAGAATAAACTTTATTGATGAAACATAGTAATTAATCATGCCTCTTTGGTAGATGTGAATGTAGTTATCATTCATGTCAATGAGCAAGGGGACATTCATGACTTCAGCTGCAGAACAATAGGAAGCTGAAAATGACTGTGCTTATTGTCCGTGAAACAATGAAAAACTGTGGTAGGTACATTTTACAGTCATGTCATAAAACATATCTGAGTAAGAACACATGCTTTTTTGATCATTAGGGTTTTTCCAACTGGATGAGCCAAACTGCACAATTCTGTAGAATTTACTTTGATTTCTATAATGAATCACTAAAGCAATCCCACAAGGCTATCCAATGTAATAAAAGATTAACTATTTCCTAGTACAGACTCATGTTTATGGAGGTGTGCCAGTAAATTCTCTGATTCAGTCTAGCAGAAATGTACATCTGACTTTAGAGTAGATATTTACTCTGACTCCAACTCTTCCTTTCGTGACATGAAATCATGTGTGATTTCAGCTTCTATTAGGTTTCCATACATTACTGTGTCTCATGAGACATTGCAAAAATTATATTGAGACACCAAAAACTGAACTGAAACCTGCTGGTCCCATTTAGACATTTTGCCACAGATGTAAAATAAGTACATTTTGAAGCAATATATGAAATCTTGCTTATTGAAAGTAAAAATATCCTTCCTCACATACATATTCACTCTGTCTTCATAAATAAAATCCATTCTCATGAGATTACAGAGTCCTACAGAGCCATTTTCACAATGCTTTTTGCTTAGAATTTGGGAGGAAAAATGTCTCTATAAGAGTAAATTTTACTACTTCATGGATTTATCCATTCTACAGAGAGGCAGCCAAGCTTTCCAAATTACTGTGCAGTTCTGTGACTATTCTGAGCACATTATTTTGAATTTTCCACCTCCAAAGTGACTGTTGGATGAGAACAATCTTTCCTCTAAGGAGGAGATAACATGCTACCTGTGGCTTTGCAAATCAGGAGAGGAAAATGAAGACAGACATTTATGACAGTTCTCAGGATAGGAGTGTGGTTTCTTCCTGATTTTTGCTTCCTGTGTTTAAGTTATGGCATATATTTAATGAATTACCACACAGGGGAAAAAATAGTATTAGTTATACAAATAAATACAGTTTTCTTGATAAAACTATATGATATGTTAGCTTAAAATTCACTGACAGAGTTTTAACACATTTTACTCTCTGCTTGCCAGGAATTCTGTGTACCAAGCTACAGCGCAGCAGTCCAAATGCACATGGCAGATTCCGTATATATTTGTTCCCAATAGACTCCTGAATCAGCTAACGGAACCATGCATATTTGATTAACTAAGATGTGCTACTGCTAAAATGCATTAAGAAAATACCTTTGTGACATAGTCCTGCAAAATCTGACGGTGTTAGATATGAGTTCCATTTCCATCAGTGACACTATTTTCCAGGATGATTTTTGGAGGTCCCTTCCAACCCAAATTATTCTGTGATTCTATAATAGGTTCATTTTTCATTTGAAGTATTAATATTGACTTAGTAATATACATAAGGAGAGTAGCTGATTTATCATTCAGAGCAGTGTCTCTATTTATACATACTTCCCAGTTCTTTTTTTGGATGGTCCTTCCAACCTCTGAAAACTTACATCTTTCTTCTAAAATTTGAGAACCAAATGTGGAACATGGTCCTTAGTTTGTGTTTGGCTTGTGTATTTCTAAAATTGCTGTGAAATGAATATGTTAGTTTTAATTGAGAGTTAGCTGGATATTTTCTTAAATTCCAGAATCTGAATAAATGCGAAGTTGTTATTAGTCTAAATTCGCCAAACAGCTGTTAGTCTGACTGATATAAATACTCTATGGATGCTGGGGTTGATGCTGGGGAATTCTTTTGTGTCCTGCTTAATATAAAATAAAAGGAGACTTGAGGTGAGTATCTCTGTAAAGCAAAAGAAGTATGACTTCTCAGGAAACCAGAACAGAAAATGAAAATAGCATTCTGCTGTAAAAATGACAGGGTAATCAAGACCTCATATTGATCTTATATTTTTTCTGTCATTAAGAGATAAATTGTCACGGATCAAGTGCTGTCAAAAGCCCAAATAAACAAGAAATTATATCACCATTTTGCCTGCAGGATCATAGCTAAAAAATACATAATTAGAAAGAGTAGTTGAAGACTCGGTATTTATGAGACGGTTGATATGTGATTTTGATTTCATTTCTTGAGAGCAAATTTGGCTAAGATTCAATAGACTTAGGGTCAGCCTTCTACTTTGTGTCAATATTTCTTGGACATATAGCAATTCAGTTGCTGGCAATTAGTGCCGCTGTACCTGCGCCTGTCCATACTCACTCCATGAGACGACGCCAAAACCAGAGAGGTGTGGTTCCCGTGGAGCAGCAAAGCAGATTTGGGCAGGAGGCTGAGTTAGGGCAGGTCTTTTCCCCCTTAGATTTCAAGGGAAATATCCACGAGTGCTACATCGACAAGCAAATCACAGGAAGGAGAGAATTACCTACCTCAGGGAAACATTTCTCCAGGCAGCCCCTTGTGCCAAAGTTGTGCATGGAGGAAAGTGTGCCTCCTTCAAATGGGACAGTTTTAGAAATATCTTGCAAAGATCCTATCACAATTTGGGCCAAAATTCAGATGAAAAAAGAGAATAAACTCGAGGTCGCCCTACTCACTGCAAATATAATTTACCACTGAAATAAAATGAGTATCTTCATAAAGTAAAAGCAACAGAATCTATTTGGAAATCATTTAACATTCTTTTTCATGGGCTCAGTTTTAATGAAATGTGATCTAGCAGTAGCACCTAAGTGAAGCTGGAGCTGAGATGTGCTGAGGAATGTCTTCGTAGAGTCATTTATATTGGAGATAATGCCCAAATAAAAAAAAAATTTAAAAGGGCAAAACAAAAGAGATTTGTTGTGCTGACTTTACTAGGAAAGCAATTAGATTGACTGAACATTTTTAGAAACATAACCCTGTTTGCTACTGTATGTGTTATTGCAGCTCAAGAATTATTTTCACATGTTAATAATTCATTTTTTCCACAATGGTATTACTGATTGTCTGGAAGCATATAATTGATTCATTAAATTGTGTCGTTCCCTACAGTTTGACCTCCATTGACGTCTCTGAATTTGTGGCAAGCTATTTTAAAAGAGCTGAAGCATATCACAGCCAGCAGCCTTACACCAATATAAATATTTTCTACTGTGCTAATGCTCAGAATTCACTTTCTGGCAGCTTACCAAGAATTTTGCATAGGAATGCACTGAGCTGGAGACCCCTATCTAATAAATTTTATCTGACACACTCAAATATCCACTTTTATTACCATGTCTGATTTTCCCATGCTCATACAATTTAAAGCTACAGCTTCTCCCTTTCTCTTCTTTGAAGAAAGAGTAATATTTTCAAACAGAATGTCACAAGAGTACATTACTATGAGCACTTTCATCTGTGAAAGCCTTATACAAAGGAATGTATACTATATATTCAAAAAAGCACATTCTCTCACCAATCCCACCATCTTTCCACAAATGCTCCCCAAACAATGCAGCAAGGGAAAGCATATTTCTGTGACATTCTTACTGTTTATGAGCTGTGCAAAAAAATTTTTTTTTTTGCACTGGAGAATATTTGAGTCCTAGTTCTGATGTTCTCTAATCTGTACATGAAGTGCCATAAATTCTGCAATATTTCAGGGAACTTTGCCCCTTCAGTATGCTTTGTCCAGGGTTTAATTGCTGAGGACATGTATCTAAAGTAAAAATACTGTGTAAGATTCCTATAGCACTGCTATGATGAATTAGCAGCTCTAGGGAACTTAGACCTTCGACAGCACCGCCCACACTTTTCCTCAGCTGATGCAGGGGGTCGCAGTATTTGGAAACTGGATTGATAGGAATCTTTTGCTGATGTCCTATGTGGAAAGCAAGAAATGTCCCAGACAAGATTTTTAATGCAGTGATTAAATTGTTCCCTGTTCCTGTGCTTATCAGTAATTTTCAGCCTTGCCTAATATTCAAAAAGTTGCTATAATTATATATATTACCAAGAAAAAAAAAAGCACAGAGGAAAGAGGTACCTCAGTAAAAAGATTTCTCCAGTCAATAACTTTTTTCTCCTGTGAAAAATGTGAAATCTTCTGAAGTCAAGGGCACCCTGTACCAACTCCAATGAATCTTGCATTGTTATCTCTCCATGAAGTAAATTTACAACAAAGCAAAAAATTCTGCCCTGAGCTTTTGAAAAAGTAATTTAATTCTAATAAGACATTTTAACTTTGGGAGGTTTTTCCCTCACTGAGAAAATGGGTAGTGCTCTTTTTAGATTTTTTCCATTCTGACAACTGTAGAAAAAATAAAATAACAAGAAACAAGTTTTTTTTTCTTAATTTTTTCACCCAATGATTTTTCCCCAGAACAGATAGTTTTGAACTGAAATTCAATGACAAGATAAAATCCCTCAAAGCCAACTATATTATGCCATAGGTTTTAACAAGAAAAAAAGAGGACTTTAGCTAAGTTCACATACCATCATTCAAATACAACATTCAGATGCTTACAACTTTGGTCCAAAACAGTTATAAGTGGGTATCTCAAAGGATCAGAACAACAGAATACCTGGAAATTACTACTTCAGATTACAGTACCCTTGCAAATGAAGCCTGAAATACAATGTGAACAAACCCAGAGGAGTACCCAAAAAGCCCTTTATTAATTTAAGTTTTTAAATTTCACTGTATTGTGTGAGACTAGTAGGTTCTCTGTAAAGCAGCTAATCTGAATTGACTACAGTCAGCTAAATTACCCAGTAACACAGAGAAAAACCTCCTAAATACCCTAACAGGGAGAATTATATGCTGTCTAAGCCATGATCCTGAAAGGACACCCAGAGGTGTTTGACTATAAGCTGTGACTATTTCCGCCAAGGTCAGCAGGGCTGCTGGAGTGGGGCAGGGTTTGTCCTCCAGCACCCCCCTGCAGAATGTCCTGCAGCTTTGGAGCAGCCTGGGCAAACCCAGAGGTTTGCAGCAGGAAAGGAGCGTGGCTGTGGCCGATGTCCTGCCCCACGGAGCAGCCTGGGAAAGAAAGGTGGTGCCTCCAACGGTGGTCCATGCTCTACCTACGCTCCCTGCCCCGAGCAGCTGGCTACCATCTTGGGTAGTCTTATCTGCTGGGACTTGTCAAGCCAAAATATTTGTTTAAAAAAGGATCAAATATTCATAGCTCATTTATGCATTCTTTTAAAAGGAGAAATGAGGCTTGTCATGGTAGATAAATGCCAAAGTATGTGTGAGGAAAGTACATGTGAGGGAAAGAAAGGAAGAGAAAGTAAAGGGGAGAAAGAGCATTTTTTAACCTGTGGTATTTATAGTTTTCTGCTCCTACTGTCTTTTTTCCTTTGCTCTGTGTCCTGGTGCTGAGAGTTCAATGGCTACAGCCACGCAATCCAGAGCAGCCCTGCTAACCCAATCTCGTCACTGGATGTTGTTGGTTTGTATTTTGTTAATTTTGTTGATTTTTAGAGGTGATTCAGGCAAGTTATTTCCTTCCAAGAAACCCCTAAACTAACACCAAATAAGCTTGTCAGTCAACACTTTTATATAAAAGCCGATGTGGAGCACAAAATGGGGATTTCATTAAGTAGGGGTCTGTTGACAGATTGGTTATTTTCTCTATGAGAAGCGTCACAAGACAGATTTCCGTTGGTTCTGGGTGAATGGAGAGACATTATAATTTTCCTCCCTCATTTCTGCAACAGCAGTCCAAATACCTGACTTTTCTGAATGCAAAAAGGAAACATTACAGTTGCTTTCTGCTCACCCCAACATCTCCATTCATCTTTGATCTCCACAGCTTTTAGTCTGGAGAGAAAAAAAAGCAGTTCAGGATCATTAAAAACATTTTAAGGCTCTTATTCCAAATCTCTTCCTGCAAGCAATTAAGTCAGAGTCTCTTTGCTCTGCTACTGCAACGAGCACAAAAATAAAATCCTTAGGAACATGCAGTGAACTGGGCATGCAAAAATCAATTTTGACCTAGCTGTAACCACATGTTAATTTTTAAAAGAAAAATACTGTATTTTCTCCTTAACAGGCCCCTTTAATCATATTTTAGACAAATATATTCATGGGAAAAATGTTTCTGAACCTCTCTTACATGTCTTCTGTTCAGAAGAGATGAAATCACAAAGGCTTGAAACAATGCATCTGGTGAAACAGGAATCCAACGGCATGATCAATGTACATTTTGTCTCTCAAAATATGGGCATTATTGGAGCTGAGATAGCACAAGCTGCCAAGACTGTGAATGTTCCCTCAGAGATCTTCAAAAAAACACACAAGAAATCTAATTTTACAAAAATTTTAACAAAAAATCAGAATGGCAGTTTAATGTTCCAGATGTTAGGCACATTGAACCAAATAACAGATGCAAGACAACAGGCTTTTCTGACTCTACTATGTCATTGTGCAATACAAGTTTAATTTTCTCAAAACTTTGCCATTGGTATCTGTTCGTGCTGCGTATCTGCATCAAGCTGAAAATAGGGACAGGGTTTGAATTCTACCTAGCCCTTTCTGAAAATAAGGATAAAGACATGCATTTTCAGCAGAAAGTGATTCTGGGGTATTTTCTTGTTGTTTTTTCATTTGGTTATTTGGGATTTTTTTCCAAGCCTATGCTTAGAAGAAAATACTTAACTTTTGACTAGGTGATGTCTGAGCTGTAGGGCTGTAGTGCGACCCAGCCTCATCTTCCTGGGCCATAAATCACTTTGCATCTGCCCAGCACAGACACAGATCTTGGTAATAAGACTCTCTGCACAATCTGAAGAGTCTGAGCGCACTTACATTTATTGTGGTTGCTATGAATGCCCAGGAAATGCATTCCCAGCTCCCAAGGACACAGATTTCCCTCACAGCCAGGGCTACTTGGAGATGGTCTCTTTTCCTGGGTCTGCTCCATCTGACTAAGCTAGGGAGGTGGGAACTGGGATGGGGCAATTCCAGGGCATCTTCACCATTTCTTAGAAGTAATGACCGGGCAACGTACGGTTAGGTACCAGTTAAAATGAGAGATGCAGCCTTCTAAGTGGCACGGCCAAGACAAAGGATTATTTAATTATGGACTGTGTCAAAATGTATAGACACAAAGAGACCAATCAGAACAGAACACCACTGTTGACACTTCCCAGCTCTGAAGTATTTGTCTTTAATACTTTAAAAAGAGCCTTAGCAGCTGAATAATTGATTTTGGTAGTGAAACACTGCTCTGTGCCTGAAGCAGACCCATGCTGATGAGACCTACCTGAATAACTTGCAGCCTCTTTGAAGGGCCAAAGAGAGCTGGGAAGGCAACAGGGACCCAGGAAGATCAGCTGCCTTTCTCAGTGGCACATAGCTGAATGGTGTCTCTGGGAATGGTATCTCCATCCTGCCCAGTCTCAGTTCATAGTCTAATCCTGGAGACTGATCGCTGCTCGTCACTTACAAAATGTGATGCCTCCAACACCTCTGCTCCTCAGGGGTGGGTTGCTGCTGTCTCAGCACAGCCAAACATATACTCACGTCAATGACCAGCTTCTTGTTTTTCCTTTTAAATCTTAACTATTTCTTTTGAATACACAGTTCCTTCAAAACCTTAAAGTTTTACTGAATTTCAGTTGAAAGAAACAGGGTTACTGTGTAAGTTCAAAGCGAAAGGTATGCCTATTTTCACTTAATGCACCTGGACTGTTCACATGCTTAAAATAAAGCAGAGGAGCAAGTGGTGGGGAACTGAGACTATGTCCCATAGGAACAAACTCCAAGAGCCCTTGTTTGGAACTGACTTTCACAAGATGAGGAATTCCACAACTCCAAAGGCTGAGAGGTATTTAATTGTGTTTTCTTCGAGACTGGGAAAAGTATGTGGACTAAAGGTATAGGATGGCTATAAAAGCAAGAGCAGAAATCACTGTGTGCATTCTAAATTAATAGATTTAGAGCTGAAGGCCTGAAACAGCTGGAACATCTTATTCCAGATATTTTATTTTAAAGAAACAAACAAGGCTTGATTTTCAGTTGTTATTTCAAATAAATAGACTGAGATTACACAAGCAAGTTTGCTGTTACTGGTGTTCCTACAGAACTCCAGCTCAGAATATGTCTTTGGGAGGAGGAAGAAGGAACTTGGCTCTGCCCTTGCCACCTTGCAAGCAGCCAGCAAGACACTCTTTTCCCTTGTCTGTCCATTTTGTTTATTTGTCTTTTGAGCAGGAGCTGGCACACAGGGCACTCTGCAACCAGAGAATTGCAAGTAGACTAATAACAATAATGAAAAAGAATGTTAAAGCTTTTTGTGTAGCATATCAGATCCATCACACAAGAGCTGTGAAGATGGAAGGACCCTGGGATTTCTGCCCAAATCCTAAGCAGTCAAACTGACTGCATTTATATCAGACCCTATAGGCTTTTTTGCTTCTAAAGGTTCCATGACATAGCATTGTTCCTTCTCTGCCTGAGAAAGGTGGGCTATGGATGCCAGAAGTTCCACTTCTGTATATAGCCTTTTCAGTGCCAAATACACAGAATATTCTTTTCTAGTGATTATTCTATTGACTTGTTCGACAGAAAAATTAAAACTTTCTATTGCAAATGGCTTTTGTCAGCAGCTGTTGGTGCCTTTACAATTTTGCATACTTGTCTTTTGTTTTTGTAATATTTTCAAATTTCATTTTAACTTATGATATGGCAAATTGTTCACCAGATGTGAAGGAACCTTGAGGAATAACATTATTGTTATTGTTGTTGTTATTAATCATGACCATGAGTAAAATGAAGAAAAGCAGGCTTCTGTTTTGCTTCAGTGAAGAATTTGGAAAGACAGTGGCATACTTCATTCCAGTTAGATCTATCACCCCTTTCCTATCTCTGTTATTCAGCCTATTAGGCAGTGGTTTTGGTTCACACAAAATATTTCAGGGCCAGATTGAATCTTAACTTCACAGCTGTGTTCCTAAAATGTACAAATATTTGATGTGTCTCAGGTGCACATTGAGAAACTATAAATCTTTCCATTGCCTGTCTGACTGCTCTGCCTTCCTCTGCAGTCTGCTGACCCACCTGCTCTCCCCTGTGCTATGGCTGTGGTGCACATAGGTCAAAGTGGGAAAGGGCAGAGACAGCACAAGGTAAAACTGATGGGAAGGAAGCACCTCCTCCCTTGCATCTTTTTTAAATGAGTTGCCAAACCTGGAGGACATCTCTAGTAAGAATTTTTCTGGCATAATTTAGGTTAGACTGGATTCAAGGCTGCCAAGCCTGCTATTATGCAGATTATGTGCCTTTCTTGATGGTTTCTTGGGTCCCTAAGTTAAAAAATGAGATACCATAAGAAGGGAAGGAGGCAAGTAGTAGGAGGAAAGTGTAACAGTAAAGGCATTTATGTTTGGTAATGTACAAGAGACAGTACAGAAATTTAATCCATAAAAGAACCAGCATTTCAGTTAGCATGAGATTTAATAAGGTTTTCTTCAATTTTTTTTTCCAGGCACTTATTCTGACAGCTTCAGCAACATGGTGTCTCCTTTGGCAGCTCTGCAGTGAGCTGTGTCCTGCTGTGGCATGGTTATCCACAGGGTCCACACCCTCTGTCAGATACCTTTGATGCTCAGTGAGGCATTTCATATGTTTTACATCCTGAAGAGTCAGTAAGCAACTTGTTCCTTATCAAACTCAGAAGCTCACTGAATACTCAGCTGCTGATGCAGGAGTAATCTAAATGCATTCTTTGTCCCTGTGTAAAATTCTGGTAGCAATTATCAATGTTCTTTACAGGTTTGCTTTTGATGCTTCATTTTCTTTTAACATAGTAGGAGATATGAATAAAATGGATCTTACTGATGTCACTGGACACTTTTTACATTCAATGTAAAACAAATCCCAGGATCAAGACCTCACTGAGGCAAAGAAGTGCTTTATCATACAAAGAGGAGTTGCAGGTTTGGTCTCATATCTGGCACATACTCTGGAATCCCTCCAATGAAAAATTGTACTTAAGCAGTATAATGTACATGGATGTCCAGCAGCACCTTACTGGTTAGGTAAGCAAGACCAAAGCTAAGCCAGACCAAAGCCATGGCAGGACAGATCAACCAGAGGTGGATCAAAAGAAATAACTTTAGCAGTCATAGTTGACACTAGTGATGACATTTCCTTAATTAAGCCACCAACATCAGCTCTGCATGGGTGCAACAGAGATGCTAATTCTTTGCATTTGGCTGTGTACTTTTCCCACCACTGTCTGGATGGTGTTTAAAACAGCGGCTGTCTTCTCCAGAAGTGTCATTTTCATGAAATGACATGCATATCCCTATCAGAGCTTCTTAGAGAGCATGAGACAGTAGAGCAAGACACTCCTTGGTGTACACTGCAAACCTGCTACTGCTGATTAGGTCAACTGAGGGTAGGAGAAATACAGACTTGCCAACACGAAACTATGAAATAGAAAAGTGCAGAGGCTTCAGACTCCTGGCCTGTCAGATCATGCTCAAGTGGGCTTTCTGTGCAGTGTTGGTGAACCACTTTCTCCCTGCAGTGGTGGCTCTTGGATGGGTTATGTCCAGGCGTCACCCCAGATGCCCGTGAAGTGAAACCTGGAAGACTTGTCTCACTCCCTCCCCTCACCCTGTGCATGAGGTCTGACATTCCCAACAGGAATGGTCCCACCTTGGCCTCTATGTGTGTCCCTTATTCTAGCACCATTTGGGGGCTTGGTTCCCCATCTCCTTATGCAGGAACAATAATGTCCAGGGGCAACATTGTACCATGATGAGTTTGTGTATCCTTTCAAAGTATATTTATAAATCTGTGAATTACTTTCAAGCTTGGTAGTTTTACTTGGCTAAAGGGTTTGCAACCTGTCTATGAGCCATGCCATGTAAAGGACAAATTTATGATAAATCTTTTCCAGTAACAATCTTTCCAAATCTTTAGACATTGAAAAGGCAAAAGTAAGAAAAAGAAAGATCAAAAATGGACTTGTGTTCCAGATTGTTTTCTGGGTGGTGTCTGCAGCACCCATCTTTGAGCAAAGTGCTGAGCTGAAATTCCCAGTGGCAGCCCCTGCACAGCACCAGAACAGACATCAAAGAGCAGGCTGGGCTGTGATTGCCCTGCCTTAGTGCACAGCCACGAGGTTTTTGAGTTAGGACGCTGTGGTCTGGAAAAAACAAACCAACAGTTGTCTTATGTATTGCAAGCAGACATTAGATCAAAAGCATTTTGCTTTCTGAGCTTACCCTCAAATATATTCAGACCAATTTTGTTTTTGCAGAAAGCTTCTCAGAAGTCCTACTTGATTACACTCTCAGACTAGCCTATTAGAAGTACTGTCTGAAATCAGCACTCTGACTTACAATATGAAGGAACAATATGTTATTTTGTAAGGAAAAATGTCTGGAGTGGAGTTTGATTTGCTTACCTTCTTAGTTCTTTCATATGATATTAGCTTGTTATTATATGTTGACAGAATGAAAGCTAAGGAATTTGTCTTCAAACACAAGCCTTATTTTCTTAGAACCTATTTTCAAAAGCCTAGTAAACCTATTTGGTAAATTACTGTAATTATTTTTTCATTCCCTTGTTCATAGCGGGAAATACAAGTGCACACCTTAATTACAAAGGGATTTGTCCACTGCACCACTTGAGCAAATGTCCCACCTGCATTTTCCCTCAGATGTAGACATTTCAGGTTTAAGACAATCAAACAGAGAGAAAATTGTGCCTATTGCAGAGTGCATTGATTACAGAGTGCCTGAGACAATGGGAAATTTCACAGGTGCAATGGTCCCCACTAATTTTCTGTTTCTCAGTAAAATGAAAATACATGATTTTTAATTCTTTCCTTTGGACCAATGCATTTGCTTCCACAGAAGTGAAAGGGCTAAGACACTACACATGTCTCAAATGTTTATAAAGCATTGTATAAAAGTGACCAACAGCCCTCCAAGTAAGGCAAATATGAGAGGTATGTGAGCAAATGCAAGTTCAGTGCCTTATGGGAACAATGATGAAAGTGCATACCATTTTTTATGGTGATTTTAAGGATGATCACTCCGTTTCCTCGAAATTCTTTCAGTATGCCAGTGTCAGGACATCGCTCCCGATGTGGAAGCAGAGGCCTTGGTGAAACGGTTAAATAAACATATCGTTATTGTCCAGCTTTAGAAGAGGATATTAGATTACATACCAGGAGAGCAGGCCATGCCTGTCGTCAGCATTAAACTACATCTGAGTCTCCATTTTCCTTTAGTGCTGTGCTCAGTTTTGATTACCTACAGCTTCCGAGCCTGGTTTATTTATCTAAGTGCTATTCTAATATAAACTCACTGAGATTAGTTCTGCCCTTGGTCCCATGGAGGCAGCTCAGTGGGAAATGTGACTCAAGCGATCAAGGACAGAAGTGAATCCATTACCATTTTCTGAGGTATCCATGTGTTTATTTTTGTGTTCAGATCTTTAAAAGTCCTTTCAAATAGGATCAGCAGGTTTTGTAATGCAGCAGGTTTTGTAATGGGAATGCCAGTTAGAACACAGGTGATTGAAACTGTAATAAGCTTTTGTGTGAGCAGTGGTGGCTCTAAAGATTTTTAGCTGGTGAGGATCTTAACAGAAGATTTTGTACAGGGTGTATGTGTGCATATGCATATAAAACTGTGGAGGTTTAACAACGTGGTGTCATGCAAAACAGGAATGGCATCAGTTATTCATTATCAAGATAGTACTAACAGGAATGTTAGATATTTTTATGTTGTAAAATAGAAAAATATTGCCATCACATTGTAAAGAGCCTTTCAACTTTCTCCCCTGTGCCATTTCCTGTAGGTCAGCCCAGGCTGCCCCACAGCTGACTGTGAGCTTGGGAGCACCAGTGAAATCCTGACAGGGACTGCTGCATATACCCAGCATCCTCATCCGCTTACCGCCCTCATCGATGCTCCTATGTGTCCTGCTCGGAGATCCTGCACCAAAGGAGTCAAACTGGCTGGGAAGAAGGCAGGAGAGAGCAAGCGAATGTGGGGAACAAAGAGCAGCTCTGGGGTCAGCATGAATTTTGCATGGTGACCAAAAGAAAAGCCGGGGCAGGAGCAGGAAGGAGAGGTAAGAGGATGAGTTTGCAAGCTTGGTATGGGGTGGGAGATCAATTACTGAAACAAGAATAAGGGAAAGGCAGAAATGGGGTGAGAATATGACCCAGGGAAAAGGAGGAGATAGAAGAGATGATAGGCAGGAAACACAGGTGATCAGAGACTGTGGGAACAGAAAGGGAAGGTAGAGGGAAGGGAAAGCATGAGAAAAGGGAGGTAGGAAGAAGATGGTGATAGAAGAAGAGAATCAAATGTCCAACAGAAATAATGTATATGTGGAAGAGTCTCAGAAAATGCAGCAGCAATGCCAGTGTGAGATTAAAAGCAAAAAGTAACAAAAAATATTCTTCAGTATTTAATTCCATGATTTGCTTTAGCTATCAAATAACAGAAAACAGCTGCATTTCATAAAGCAACAACTGGTCTGCAGTTGTAACCTAATCCTTGCATTTGACACTTAGAAAAAAAATATTCTCCCTGCACATGTGATCTACTTATATGACTGGTACCACATCGAAGAAATCAGTGAAGTTGCAAACTAAGTTGTTAATTGCTTCTTTTGTCTTCAAATTTTCCCTTGTATATTTCAAACCAAGAGTGAAATGATAGGTTTTAAGAGGTTGGGCATTGTCTTTGTGAGTCAATTTAATCTAGTATGTCCATTTCCCTCTCCTCCAAGTTTGTGCATCATTGAAAAATAAAACCCTTACAAAAAAGATCAGCTGGGGAATGAAAAGAAGCAGTAGGTGAAAACTATTAATCAAAAGTTCAAAGGTTGAACTATTTTTTCAAGAGCTTAAAATATATTAACTTGGGTACAGGAAAGTAAAATCTGAAAATATTTTAGTAAAGCAGTTAGCGAAATTCTTTAGATATGATCATTCACTCCATCACTTGCCCTGTATACTAAAGCATTATCACACTAAAATGGCAATATTTCTTACATATAATCCTAAAGATAAAGTCCTCGCTGTGGGAAACATGTAAATAAATGAGCTGTTCTGTTTTTCCACAGCAGCTAATGCAGGACATTCAATGATATTTTCTATTTTCTTCATAGTGGTGCCTTTCATCCCCGTTCATATAGCAAACACTGTGTGAAGGAGCACAGAGAACTGCAGTGGGGTTTGGAGCAGCAAGTTGCTGCCCACAGCTCTTCCACAGGGTGCAGAGCAGAAGTGGAAGGAGAAAATGTGTCCAGTTACAACACACCTACCTTGCTCCCTGTACATCCCTGGAGTTCATTCTTAGAAAAAACATCATGTGCTAAATTAAATCCCTACAAAATGGAAAGAATTTAAGTTATTGTGGTCTTATCTGAAAAAATACAGACAATAAATTGAACAGATCTCAGTTTATCTTTCTTCTTGTTGAAAGATTAAACCAGCTCTGAACCTGCCAGTTCAAGGATACTAATTTTTTTCCTACCTGATGCTAAGGCCACTTAAGCCAGAAGATTGCAGAAAGTCCTTTCCTCATTTTTATACCCTCTCAAATGTTTTTCCCCTTTGATGTAGTAACCTAGGAAAACTTCTAATGGTGTGAATTAAAATATTTCAGTTGAAACACACCACACATTTGTGAAGAATTAAAAATGGCCGTAATCTTGCAGATTTCCCTTGCACTTTTTAAGCTGCAAGGCAGATACCATTTCCATCATTCACCCCCCAGCTTCAGTTGTCCAGAGCAGTTAAAATATTGCAGTGTACTGTACCTCTCACCCAGCCTACCAGCCCAGATTCCTTCCTAAATCCCTATGGTGAGAAGCCCTAGCCCCGAAAGCAGGGAAAGCTTAAATCAGTGTGCCACTTCATAGGCACAAGAAATAAATCCATTGGAAAGCAGGAGTCATTAATTCTGATGCTCATGGAATTGCATGTTTACCTGTGAAAACTTTTTTAATCTGACATCCTTAAATTACTTCAGCTCCTACTTTGTCCCAAATGAAATCAGGTTTTATGAAAAATTCTGAAGGTGATTAATTGGTTTCAAAGCCTTCCAAATACACTCAACATTTCCACTGATATTAGTCTTCTTTTCACAGGAGAGAAATGAGGTTACTGGAAAGCATATTACACCAGCCTATTTCTTCTGGATTAAACGTGCTTGAAATAAATGTCATTCCTTTTCCCAGTCTACAATTTATCATTTCAGAGTGAGAGAGCTTATCCTCATTTTATCACCGTGTTGTGTAACATCTTTCCATGTAACTGTGCAAAAAAAATTATTTGACATATTAAATCTTGAAATATACTGCTCAGAGACCAAACTCTGTTCCAAGCACACTGCAATTATATGCAACTTCATTAGGCATTTCACCATCAGCTTCTAAAGGACTGGGATCCTCATTAAATAAAGGATTTAAGTGCCTAAAGAGATTTGGCAAACTAGATTCAAATCTGCAAACCAACCTGTTGTGCTTTGCTATTACCCATCCTGGTATTCACTAGACTCCGAAGACACCGAAGGATTTGCCCTTGCAGCTCTTTAATTGCTTAGAGCTGTTTTTCTGGGCACTACAGGAACTGACCTATTTCTGACAGGTGTGTCTTTGCCTTCCAGCCCACACCTACAGAGTCATGTTTTCCCAGCAGATGCAAGTGCCACTGCTGTCCTGTAGCCTTACACTGACTCTGCCATGCAGAGAAGAAGGGCTGAGCAGCTAAACCAGGCTACCTCTGCTGCTGATGGGGAGCAGCAGGCACTTTTAGAGGGATGCCTCTGTCGTCTATTTTACCTGTCTGCACTAGGATGTGAGGTGCTGCAGTTATGCCTGTTGTGGTACAGGACGTCTGGGAAGGTTGTTTCCAATTCAGAGATCTGCACTGCAACATTCAGACGAATCCCCAAATAGGTGTTCCCCCAGTTTTACCTGGCACAGTGGGATATCATAATTGATATCCCCAGGGAGGCTGAGTGGAAGCTGGCACGCTGCAGTGGTGTGGGGCTCTGCGGCACAGACACACTGGTTCAGCAGAATTGCCTTGTGTCCTTGACCACACAGATCCAATCACACTAATGCCCATCCTGGCAGTACCTCAGAGATTGATGTGTATATATACACAGCATATTAATATAGTGTATTATGCACTGTGTAAGTGCTCTACTGGGCCTGGCACAGCAGAAAACCTGAGGGTGTATCCAGCACACAGGAAGAATGAATCGCCTTATAAAGTTCATTTAATGCTTTTGACAAAAGTGTGTTCTCAGCTTCTTTCCTACCATCACAGCTCATGTCTGAGAGGGAGGGGAGAGCATGAGGGGTTGGGCCACCTTTCCGTTTCCCAGAAGTGATCCATAGGAGAAGCTGCTGGCAGGAGTCTCTTGACCTTCCTGTGCTGCAAAGACAGTGAGAGCCCTGATCCAGAAGAGGTGTAAGCGAGGTCCTGATTCTGCAACTTGGCACTTGCTGGAGCATGAGGCCTGGGCCCCAGCCAGCAACAGCTGCAGCACATGGAATGAGCTTGGGTCCTAAATCCTGTGTCCTTGTACTGGAACTGGGGATATTGAGAACAACATGGATAACATGGAGATTCAATGGACCATAAAAAATTACCCTCCAGCATTCGGAAAGATAGCTTACTCATTTAGCCACCCTATTAACAGTAAGCCAAGGAAATGTGGTATTAAGGGCACAAATACACAGTGAATTTAACACCATTCAGCAATGATGGAACAGGAGAAACCTGCTCTCTTCAAAGATTTTCTATGCCCTTTTGTCTTTTGCAGCACTGAATAGGAAGGCTGTCCCAGCAATTCATATCCCAGTAGTAGCACACCAGTGTGCTGAGTTATAACATGTTTTGGTCTTACAGAAGGAGATCTTACAGGAAAGCTTGTTAGAAAACTAATGTGTTATGGATAAGGTATATTAAAATATAAGGATTATATTAAAATACAATCTTAGGGTCCTAGCCAGTACAGGATAATTTATTTCAGTACAGTTGTTAATTATGCTTAATGCCCCAGTAGATAGTGAATGCTGAGTGCCTGGAAAAACAAAAGCATTGCATGATTACACGTTTTCAGGTGAAGGGTTTTTTAAAGAGGATGTAGCATCATACACCTTTATCAGATCCTCACTGGTGACTCGAGGAGAACTTAGAGCTAGATCCAAAGACAAGGTAGGTGGACAGACCTCCCAGGAAATCAGTGGAGGACTTCTTGTTCATCACAGATGATCTATCCCGGTGAAACCATGCTCAATTTTATTCTGTGCAGCTGCTTTATCAGTTTGTTCTGCTTCTTTGGAAAGAGGTGCCATAACTTGGCTATGAAGTGAGTGAGAAAGTAGGTGTTAAGTTCAGTATGTATGGGAGCTTTTGGAGACTTGCATTTCCTTGACCAAGTGTGAAGGTCTGCAGGTCTACTTCTCTAGTGTCTTTTTTCTGGACATATAGCAGTTCACAACACACAAGAAACAATTCAGCTACAAGTTTCAGCAGGTTTTAAATATTGTTAAGTGGGGTTTTTTGTTTTTTTAATTTCCCATAATATTTTCACACTGTAAAAGGATTTTCTTTTTTATTGTAACACATTATTGCGCACTGCATGCTCATAATTACCTAATATTTCCATGCTCTATAGATTCCTCTTCATTGTTAATATTAAAAGGCTTATGAAGATCCTCTCTATCAGCTTATGGCCTCCACATATACTTAAAGGGTTGGCAAACTTGGCATAGGATAAATGTCCCTTTTAAAATATGTTGCAGAGTAAAGTGGAGGTTAAAAAAATAGAGATTAGAGTGTTGAGTAAATGTCATGACTGCCAGAATCAATTGAAAATGAGCATTCTTGCTGGCTTTAGCTGGAATGAAAAGAGACTTCTCCTCCCCCAAGCCCAGTCCCGGAGGAGTACAATCAGGATGGTACTAATGAGCAGAAAACTCACAAGGTAAGGGTGATGTTTCCTTCAGAAACACTATATGCATTGGTGCCCTGAGCCCCCTAAGGACCTAAAATCTGTTATTGTTCCTCCTGGGAGGTCCGTTTACACTTAACACACATCTGGCTTAATTAGGTTGACAGCTGCTGCAGGTACTATTGGACAAGGTCCAGGCATCAGAGTGCATTAGCATTTGTTTAATGGTTTAACCTTTCATAATCTGATCTGCACTGCGTAAATGAACCAGAGAGATATCTTTTATTACTTGTTAATGTGTGTTGTGTGTGTATGCACATACTCACGCTCACACAAACATGCAAGCAATCCACATCAAATGTGTCCCACTGTGCACTGAAAATCCAAATATTTTCCTACTGTAAACTTTTTATTAAATAAATGCAGCTCCAAATAAAGTAAAAATGAACAAGATTAACAGCTGAGACAGCAGCAGTCATGCTGTATGTAAAGACAGAAGAAAATTCAATTACGTCCATGTACAGAAATTGGCCACCACATATTCACAACCACATTTTGTATACCTATGGATTTCATGTTTTAATTAAAAAGAAACAAACCAGGACAGAGAAAAAGGGATTATAGTTTTTGCTGCGTACAGAAAAAGCCAACATGGAAGGTGTTCTAGCACAGACTCGTGTTTGACAATAAAGCTCACGCTCTTAATATTTTTAAATAGATCCAGTGAACAAAATAGGCCTGATTCTGCCCCCGTTAAAAGCAGAGCAATTCCTTCAAAGTCACTGGAAATAATCTGGTTTTACACTTGGGTACCTGAGGGAAGAATATAGCTGAAATGGTTAGGCATGTGCTTTGTTTTCTCAAGAGAACCCTTTCCACATATCCATTGAAAGGATTTTTTTTCACTTTTAAATATTCTTTTATGTCTAGTTGGCTTCTTTCCATAGCAAATCCCTGTAAAAATAGCCTTTGGCAAGGCAGCCAACCTCAGCACAAGCCCAAACCTTATTGTATCATTGAAAGCAAAACCAAATCCAAAGGCACATTTCCAAATCCAATCAGCTTTCTTTATACACCAATGTGCTCATTTACCTGACAAATTATTGTTCACCTTTCTATTGGCTCCCAGACTGCAATACTCCACATGTCCGGAGACTTTGAATCTCAAAACAAAGAAAATCTTTGTATAGTGAAGAATCCCATTTAAATAAATAATAAACTGATATTAATAAACTAAGCCCTTCAGAATGTTCTCTTTCAGTGTATGCTCTTGCCATGGCTTTAGCACACGTCAGATCTTCTCTGTGGTTTGGTCCAGACAGAGGAGAGCAGCCTTCTGCACTGCCATGCAATGAGATATGCCTTTGGCTGAGGCACTGCAGCTTTGTGTTGCATTGCTGAAGAGCAGAGCTCAAAGCTCCACTCCAAAACCTGTCCCGGGGCTGGACCCTCATTTTAAGAGATGCTTTTCAATTGTTTGCTCTTGTGGGACATTTTGTCCTCTGTAGGACTTTCTCAGGCTGTAATGTGTCTTATTGAGGGAGCTCAGGGTAGCAGCATCACACAAGAGTGAGTGTTCGTGGAAATATGTTTAGAAACAATCTCTTTATTGGATATCTTTGACTATTTAAGGGCAAGAGCATAGAGACCACATTTTCCAATCTCATGCATAATAGCTTTTCATACTCTAACTCCCTTTTAAAAGGGCATCTTCTCCTCTGCTTAAGTGAGTAAACTTCTACATGAGCAGTGTAAACAAAACTTTAATGAGAATACTGTGGTTATTGACTGGATCAGGGTTTCAGGCCATTAGGCAGCTGCTGTCCAGGCATTTTTGGTGCTTATGGTACTTGTTATTTCATGTGTAAACTCTCTTAAGCCATCTCTAAATCACACAATAGAGTTTGGTATACAGACTCTTGTACCAGCAGAGTAATGGTTGCGCTGGAAAATCCACCCTGAGGCACACAGACCCATGAGGACTAAATGTAAGATGTATCATGATGTACCCTTGCTCGATTCCAGCAAGTGTCACATATTTACATTACAGGGGAGGGAGGGAAGAACAGCCAGTGTAGCATGAGGCAAAAAAGAGAGAGACTTGAGGAACATATTGGGGGCTTGAATCTTTTGGTAAAAGCTAAAAGACTAAAACATATGCAGTAGCCTTTTTTTTCTGATCACACAAGTCTTGCCAAAGCATAATCTGGGAGAAAAAAAGCACAGGATTTTTCCTGGTCACACTCACAGGAAGTCATATGCTGGAAATGATACAGTATTGTTGTATAATGTTTTTTATTTATTAATATGAAATTTAGCATCCTATGTGCTGGTGTACTTGAGGGAAGTTTTCGGGAATCTTTTTATCTCTGTTAAAAAATGCCCAGTTCCACATGAAATATAATACCTTTAGGACTGATCATGGTCTCCTGCTGAACCTGTCTGTTAGTATGACAGTTTAAAATCAACTTTCCACAGATAGAAGTATAAAGCTGTTGCTGAATGTTAACAGAAAAATGGAAAAAAAAGAAGAAAACAGGGTTGGATGGCACAGTTTGATAACATCTGGCCTCCACAGCTTTGTGTTTAGGAAAAGTTCTGCAGGAAATTGATTTGGGACATTTTAAATCCTTGAAATCAGCTACATGCTTAAATACTTTGCTGAATTGCTACCTCACCCCAGAGAGAAAGCAGCTCACTGTAATCTCATTGGTATCAGATTTCCATTCCCAGCTTCCCTGAAAAATCAATGTACAAAATGAAAATCAATTCTTACTCAAAATGTGACCAAAAAATGTTTTAATTTCTTAATAAAGGTTGCTTCAAAGAAGATAAAATCCAACTACACCATCAGGCAGCCGAAGTATCATCTTACAGTGTATCTCTATGTCTGATTGCTTGCCTTGTTTTGTGTTGTGTGCTTCTCCTTGTGTTCCTGCATGATTTATGGAAGGGGTTTCCGGAGGAGTCCTGTACCTTTTATCTCCTAATGTGTGCTATAGTGTGCATTTACTACAATTACTAACAGCAACAATAACAGTTCTTAGGTGGTTTTTAAAGGGGAAACCAAGCATTGCCTACTGTTTGCAAGTGGAGAAATGGAGGTTGAGAGAGCTGAAAGTGGTGTGACTAAGAGCCCTGACTGGTAGATGAAGGCAGGAGACAGAAATAGTTGTCCTGAAACCAAGTCTAATGTTTGAAGCACAATGTCTTTCATCAGAAATCCTGGAAGTCACTATGAGAGATCATTGACTCCATCTGGTTATATATTTTACCAAGGACACGTTCAAGATAAACGTTCTACATCTTTGCCATCACACCAATGTTCTTGATTTTGTGTGTGAAATCTTTTCTTTCTTCTGATGAAGGTCAGTCATTTTGTAGAGCACACGTGGGAGCACCATGAGGGATTGGATCATTTGAGCAGCTGTGCTCTGTTCATATGTCTGTGGGAAAACAGAAATCCATGAAGGGTACTCTTCCACTTTATGGTAACAACTGCAAAGCTGTTCCAAGTGTCCTTCCAAAATAAATCTCAACTGTGACCATAAAAGCAAGTGTATGGCATAACTTAAAGTGTTTCTAGTTGCAGAATTGAAGCTTATTTCTCAAAGTCATGGCTTTTGTCTATGACCTGCCAGCCTGAAGAGAGAGTCCAAATTCAGGTAGAATGCTCTATGAAGTAAGAAAAAAAAGAGAAATGGACAAAAGGCTGGATGTGTGCTGCAATGAGAAGGAAGAATTGAAAATTATCCCAGAGTATAAAGACTTGCAAAACAAAAAAGGATTATGGCATTTTGAGAAGTACCTTCTGGAGAGGAAGGATGTATTTAAGGGACACAGAGTTACAGTTCTTGTAAACACTTTTCCAGTTAGGCATTTTTCTCTGTTAATGTTGCTAGTTGGCTGTCTCAGTGACCAAGAGTGAGAGTCCTGGACACTTGCTGTAAACCAGATTAGAGACCCTCCTCATTTTTGAAATGGAAACCAGATGAAAAGTTTGAACATTGCAGTCATGGACTGGCTCCCTCCACAAATATTTGAAATATGACACTAAATATCTCTAAGGGAAAGTTAATAATGAAGATGATACTCTGCACTGAAGAAAAATGACATTAAGTGTTTCCTGTTACTAAAATCACTCTGCATAATAGTGGGATTATAATGAAAACACAGTTCCAGTATTAGCAGGACATGTGCTGTTACCAAATCTAGTAATTTATGCACAGAAACAGTGCATGACTGCAAGTTGTGATTCAGTCACCACACTTTGACACCTGCCTGAGCATTATGGGATTAGTCACCAAACCTTAGCCCTCTAAGCAGCACGCCTCTGGGGAACAAACACAGCATTAGATGTTTCTACTGCACGGTGACTCTTTCAGTGGAAGGGCAAAGGAAATTCAGGGGAAACTGTGGGGAGTTTTGCTGCAAGGAGGAAGGTTTGGTACAAATCACTCAGTCAGTGCCGTTCCATGGGCAAACCTCCTTGGTGGCATCTATTGGCAAACTCTGAAACAAAATTACTGAAACAAAAGAAAATAAAACCCCAGAGAATTAAAGTAAAAGAAAAACAAATGAGTGCTTTTTCCTGAGAACCAGTTTTAGGCTTTGGACTAAAATATTCTGCTACTGAATTTAATTTGCTTTCACCTTACCAAAATCCACCACTAAGCTTGAGACAAATGACAAATCAGATCTGCTCATATGCTGCCTCAGCCCACCACAGTGACACGAGATCTTGGATGGCTCTTCCTGCAACCCACACTGCTGCTTCAAAACTGTAAGTTTATTGTGACCTAATTTGTATCCATTGCTTTGCTGTTCTTACATCTGTTTTAAGGGGAGAGAGAAAAATTTGGCTTCCACAAGTTACTCTTATCTCCCTCTTTCCCTCCTAAACTGTTAGTAAGTGCCATCTATGTGCTTTGAACTCCTAATTGCAAATATGAAGTGGAACTCAATTTTTAGGCAAAATATGTCTGTCTTAGGTTCCATGGAAGGTGTAACCAAAAAGCATGTATTCTGTTAGCATCTCCATAGGCTGTTAAGGACAGCTGAGGAAGTGTTTTTCATCCTCAGCGTGACTAAGTCCTGGCAGCCCCAGCTGGGGTCTATTGGTGCTAATGGCCAGCAAGGGCTCTGGGGGACTGTGATGTCACACGATGACATTATCAAATTCTGTGATTCCCCGCCCCCGAACTGGACCAGACCTTACAAGAGGCACGGCGGGGTGGGGCAAAGCTGGGGTAGTTGACTCATGAGATTTTAATTTTTTTTTTTTAATTTTTAAATTTTATTTATCTCCCTGTCCAGTTGAGGGAAGTGACAGCAGTGACAGCAGTTTCAGTGGGCACTTGGCATCTTGCCAAGATTGAACCACCAAGATCCAGCCCCTGAGGATGGCAAGTGGTGACACTGGCTTTGCCTGCCTTCTGTTTTTCCCAAGGAAGTTCTGCACTGTGGTTAGAGCCCACTGCAGCCTTTCAGACAAACAATAATTAAGGTATGTGGCCTTTGCTTTGTGTTCTCTGCAATATCACACCAATAACTTTAAGTGTAGAGCATGAAAAAAACAACAGCAGAGGAACCTCTGTCTCACTTCTTTCTTCCCCTTAAATTTGCTGGAGCTATCCTCATTTATATTTTGACCTTTCCTTCCTATCCTCTTAAAATCAAGTTCTTGCAAGAAATCTGGCCACTGAAATGGATGTAATCAAAGACGAATTTTCAGAATTTCTCTCTCCTATATGGTAGTAGCCATGATTCTTAATATTTTATTATAAATTTTCACCATTTACTATGGGATTTCATGCTACCCAATTCTGAAATTGGGCTGAATTTTCTACTAGCTTAGAAACAAAATCCACTCTTGAAATTTGAGAAGAGTCATTCTCTCTCATACAGTGTTCCCTGAACCCAGTAAGTGCACCCATTTCTTCAGTTGTGCTCCTTGCATAGATAATTAGTATAATGGGTTTGTAAGAGTCTGAGGTGATTTCACAAAAAAAGAATAATATATTTTCTGTTGAGTTCAGTGTGAATGAACTGTGAAATTGTATTTGACTTAGACTGAAGAATTGCACTAGGATGGAGAATTAAATCAGTTTTTAATCAGTAATTTCAGGATGCTTATTGAAAATTTGTATTTTGTTACTCTCAATTAGAGAATGCTTAAGGCTACATTCATTTCAGCATCTTTTCAAAGGCAGGTAAATAGTACCAATCTTACTAAGAAAGAAGAATCAGATATAGTGCAAATTAGTTAAAATACTGGTACCAAATTTTCCTCAGAAAATGCAGAATACTGATCTGTAGATTACATCTGCAATTAATAGTGTCAGTATAATGGGCATGCATTAACAAATGTGATTTATACCTGCCAGGTCCACATGTCCCATTTCCCCTACATTTAACTGCCTGCTATGGAAAACCTGATGTTCCTCAGCTGCCTCTTCTGGCCAGCTTTTGTGTCCCCATGAGCTTTGGGAGGTTCTGACATTGCAACAGAATACTGTATTTCTCACTGTAAACAAAAATATTTCAAAAATATCAGGTTGGACCTCGACCATAGCCATTATAAACCAGTGTGCACTGTTTTGTCCCCAGAGCCTTTTTGGACATAAACAACACTTGCAAGGAAGTGTGAGCATGAAGTCAATCTCACCTCACCTCAATCATCCCAAAATGAAGCACCTAGTCTATACCACCTGCCCTGGGTGGGTATGGGGAGAAGAGAGATGGGAACCCCCAGACACCCCAGCCCCACCTCACCCACTTTTTACCTCTCTTCATCCAGCCTTTGACGAGCACTCAACAAACAGCACACAGCACATCGCCTGTGCTTTGCGTATGACCAAAAGAAATGAAAAGTGCAAATGACAATGCAACAGCAATCAGGTCAGATCTCCTGCAAACATGAGCTGAATTTGCTCACAGCAACAAGGAACAATATCCAGAGAGGACCTCAGTGTAACAGCCAGCCAAGGTACAGTGCAATGAACAGTTTCAGCGCCTTCAACCGCAAGCCTTGCTGTCACGTCATGAACAAAAGTAGTATTTAACTTACAGGGCAAAGGAAGATTGCCTGCATGGCAGCCACAGGCTAAGCTTTGGAGTGGTTTGGTCAGACACTATCTGATCTGTGATAAATCTTATCAGTGTAAAGTAGCATTAGTGGTTTGGATGAAATTTCTCATTACTGAGGTTAGTGCTTCAGAGCAAAAATTGCCATCAGCAGTCAGAAAAAAGATAGGAGACGTTCTTCTGTCCATCATGAAACATGGTCAAAGTCCATGACATCGGATATCAAAGAAAGAAAACAAAAAAAAAAAAAAAAAAAAAAGAAATTAAAAAAGAGCCAAACTCTGAGTTTCTCTTTGAGAAAACTCAAACAACAAAACCACTAAAAACCAAAACAATGCAAATATCTTGAAAGATTAGCTAACCTTGGGTTTTTATTCTGTTTTGGTCTTTTTTCCTGCATTGGAGGAGAGCACAGCACGTGGTGGTGGAATGAAGTCTCCTGATCTCTTTGTTGCATTGGAAAGCTACAGTTTCTATACATTGAGTCATGCCCTGAGCCTAAACCTGTGTAGCTTGTTCAGCAAAGAGGGAACTACAGACACCGTGGCAGCTACAGAATGTTTGGTTCAATCAGGCCTGCTTCGAAAAAACAACAGAACATTCTTGTTTTACCATTCCCTCCCTAATTATAAAATGCATGTATATATTCATTCATGTCTTTCTGTGTTGTTGGACAGAAATATTAAAAGGGATACAGGTGGTTTTATCATCCTCCAAGATTCCCAGTGAAGCATAACTTGAATATAAACATCTGTGTTGTTTGGACTAGTCTTTTCCTACAGATAGCAGGTCTCCAGTTGACTTTACAAAGCCAACAATTACATGAGACAAACACTATGCAACTCTCATTTAGGTGAAATGATTTAAAGCCACATGGTCCCTTGCCATTGCCTATTATTAGAAAGGAAGTGCATAATTTCAAGTCTTTTGAATTTGGACAACCATTTTTTTTAGGACCAGTAGATCTCATCAGTTCCTCAAAGAGGAATCAACCAAATATGGAAGATGGAACAAAAGATACAAAGTCTTGCTCTTTCCCAGGAAGTGTTTTTCTTCCTCTTTTGTTTTGCCAGGGTTACATTTTCTCAGCTACCTTGGAGGATAAAATCTGTGGCTACTTAACATGTTAGACTCAGTGACACTAAAAATAATGCATTTAAATGTGATATTTGTGACTATGTGCCCATCATGAAAAAAACCATCATTTCCTTAGATTCAATTTAGGCCTAAGGGATTCCGAGTGCAATTATGGTGTTGACTGGATTAATAAAATTGCTTAAATATGCAATGATATTTCATCAGATATTCCAGAGGCTTTTAGGTTATAGACCTGGTGAAATAGCCTGTGGAAGTAAGGGCAGGATGTGAAAAACTGGTTCAGTTATATCCAATCATAAAAGTAAGCAAGAGTATTATATACTGAAAGCTCAAAATAGTCTGTGGCAGTCATAAAATCAGCTGAAGGAAACCAATACAGATGTGAAGTGGTGTAGCAAATGGGAGATGCTACATTAGATAAGACATATGAAAATGCCTTTTGGATGTGGTGTGAAAACCTTTCATACAACAGTTATCTTTTGTAGCTGAGTATACATACAAACAGGAACAAAAAATATGTATGTATTTTAGGTGATGCTGAGTGCTCTGTGGACAAAGCAGAAGGCTTAAAATATAAAACAAATATTTATATTAGTATTTGTAAAATATAAAATCAATACTTCACTGAGAAACCTACTAAAGTCATGACAATGTTTCTGAAAAGGTATTATTTTCTGGTACTGTGCTTAATGTATAAAATGCACAGCATACAGTGTGCCAACAGCTATCTTCTTGTAAAATCATGTGTTTTCAAAATGCAAATAAAAAACACTGTGCTTGAAATAAAACTGGAATAGGACAGATTAAATGGCTCAAGAATAGTCCATATATTCTGCTTATAAAAGCAAAAACAATAAGTGCAATAATATTTAATTGAAAAATAAAAATAATGTAATGCCTTTTGAGATGTTTCTCACAGATTTTATTATGAAAGTATTTTCCTGTTTAAACAAAGAACAAGTTGTCTGAAACATGATAGGTTTGGAAAAGAAAAGAATCCAGGTATTTCAGTGGGGAAGGGTTTCTCTAGGTTAAATTAGTCATAACTCGTTCTTGGAAAAACATACCAAGAAGGATAAGTCAAATTCTTCTGTAATATGCATGTAGACAAGAACTGCATTTGAAGATTAATTATCTCATTATTTTGCTAATATGCTGTAATTAAGTGAGCTATAGCACTGAAATTACTAAATGTGGGATTACTATTCCAGATTTGAATTAGCTTGTATCTCAGAAATGTTCTTCACTACACCTCAGCTTTAGGACATAAGCATAATTAAATTACCACTTTATTTGATGCAGCTGCTTCATAAATTTGCACTTCAAAATAGTTCCATCATTCACCATGTCATTTCCTGTGTTTTTTAATTATTGGCTGGTAAAAAAATTAAACCCAGGTAGTTTAACAATAGCACAGTAGCTTTTCCTTACACTCAAATTAGGCCTAAGGGATTCTGAGTGCAATTATGGTGTTGACTGGATTAGTTCAATTGGTTAGAAATGCAAGGATATTTCATCAGCTATTCCTGAGGCTCGTGGATTATGCCCAAGAAAATGAAGATTTAATTTCTTCTAAGTTATTTCCATTATTTGTTTAAAAAAAAAAAAAAAAAAAAAAAAAAAAAAAAAAAAAAGACCAGGAAAAAAACTTGGTAGTTACACAGGACTGAGAAGACAGAACTGACTGAATAAAACATCAGTGAGATTTTCACCATTACCTTCCAAAAAGTCAGGTTTTCAACCTAATCTACACTTCTAATGTAAGAAACCCATGACATTGGCTTTTGGGAATGTTTGTACTTAATTCACAGATACCCTAAATAGAAATTGGGTGTCTTTTTCTTACATTCCAGTTTCCAGTATGCACCATTACTTGTGGAACATAGAACTCCCTGTTAAGGCTGGATACCAAGCCTCCTTGAACTTTTGCCTTTTGGAGAGGTTGCATCTTAAAGGGACATAATATCATGGCAGTTTGCCACAGATCGCTGCTCCTGTAGTACAGTCAGGTACAGGCAGCTGTGCTTGTCTGGTATTTTAATACCTGACTGCTTCAAGTCAGATGTCATTCCAGAGCTATTACCATTACTCAGAAATAGCTGGAATGATAGCTGTAGGCAGTCTACCATTTTCAGGAGAGATATTGGTTTCTTGGTAGTCCTGAAATGTGCAAAGCCACGCTGTAGTATTTCTTCTAGACATGATTTCAATTAGAGGACCTGGTTATCAGTCCCTATTGGCATTCTTCATAATAATCTGCTCTATGCAAATATGCAATATCGTTAAAATGACATTATTATTCATGAATACATTTGGAAAATCTCATTCATCATACATCCCTTAGAAAACTAAAATAACAAACATAAGCAAGATCATTCATCTTTCTGGGATGTCACAAATTGGAAGCATCATGACTAACCATGGTACTTTGCTTATGAAAATATTTATTTTCATTCTTATATTTTGTGGATTTTGAACCTTTTGAATGCAGTGGACAGAATGTTGCCTCAAACTACCAAAATAAATTGTGGATCTTCTCTGCCATTCTCCTGAGGCAACAAACATCCTATCAAAATTGCAGGTGGGGAAGCCATCTTCCCACAGGAAAACAATTCAGGATGTTTCTACTGAGGGATTTCTACCTTATAAACTCTATAACATCTTGGTATCATCCAAAGGTCACTCGAATGGAGCAGAATACATACATTTGTAGCAACTGGGACAGCAGTAATAAGAGACATTTCACAGCTATCTAATACAAAGACAATCTTCCCAAACTATAGTAAAACATTCCTGTATATAAAGGGAGGGAAAAATATCATACTTTGAGTTTGGTGAGACCTTAATTAAAAACTATGGGAAATACAGGCAATAAAAATGATCCTTTTAGAGAAATCTGCCTTCTAAAGAAATTTTATTAGAGAAAATAATCATCAAGCTTAAATCTTCAGTGGCTATCAGTCATCATAGCTCCATCTGTTTGAGTGCCATTATCCCAATATACATCAATTGTGACTTTGACCTTTCAGTGGCTGCATACCAGCATAAGAAAGAAAGATAATGAAGTATTCAAACTGATACGTATCATCTCAAATATAATACACAGTTTCAGATCAAATCATACTATTGATGGATAGATATAGGAGGCTCTGCATGTATTTTTATTGCCAGGAAGCCAGCAAAAAATGTGGCAACAAAACTAACTTCTAGTCTTTTAAGGATGCCACCATGTAAAAAACACCTTACAAAAACTACATTATAAAAGCCTTTGTATTTCTTGACTGGCTTAAACTAATTCCCTTATTGTAACTGTGGAAACCCTCTTTCACAAAAATGAGAAGTAAGTAGCAGGCATCAGCAAACGTGGCTCAGGGGGATTTCAGGGCACAAATCTCTACCTTAACATCAATTTTTGTATCTAGCTGAGGTAGGATTGCTTCTGAACAACACCACATTGTTTGAGCAGTCCAGCTGTATATCTGTACATAGATTTCACAGATTAGGAAAATCTCTTTTAGAGTAAACTAAAACTCCTCTAAACCCGAAATACCATTTTTTACTTTATCACCTCTTTTTCCTCTCCTCCCAAGAGAGGAAATAAATCCTATTAACAAATGCTTCCATCTATAGTAACCTGTGATTGCATATTCAGGTTCATGGGCTATATGACCACCAAATCTGTTATATTCATATTCTAGAGATCACAACTGATGCAGGTTAATTAATTTCTAAACCTCTGTAATAGATGTTGCTCTGTTAATTCTGTGTATTCAATAAAAGAGGTGATGAAAGACATCATGAAATATGCTGAAAAAGTGAAAAAATGCAATGTCAATAGTTATAAAAGATACACTGTAATATGGTGAATGCAATTAATACACTTAATGTCTATTAAAAAAAATCATCCTGCTCTCACCAGGGAAGCAGGCTGTGCTGTATGCTTGATCTATGGAGTCCTTCTGCGCTTTTATGTGTCCAAATTAAATAATTTCCCCTGCATCTATTTACAATATGCCCAAACAGTGTCATTTCTAGGTGGACAGCTTGTATTAAGACAAAGAAATAAAGGAGGAATGCTGAAAAATCTTAGGCTCATGTATATAAGCACATTCCATAATGTTCAGCATGTAAAGCTTTTTCATTTTGCCTCTCATATGCAAAATGACATGGGAAGACATCCAGATCCTAATTTATTCTTCTTCTTAATTATGCTCCACATGTACAATGTGGTAGCTAGTGGTTAGTTGTGAAAAAGTATCTATTTCTAAAAAGCTCCTTTGGAACTGAAACAAATTTATTGGTTAGTGTCTTTATGAGCCTCAAAACAAGGAAATTGGGAGGGAGAATATAAAATAGATATATTACAATGTTATGTTTTCCTATCATTTAAGTATTTTTGATACTTATGTATCAGCTTTCTAAGATGAGGAACAGGCAAATTCATCTTCCACGTCTCAAAGGACATAGCGGCGTGCTGAGTCAGCCCTTTAAGTCTCAGTGGTGCACATGTTGCCTTTCATCCTTCTCTACCTCTGATGAACCAATGGAAATCAAAACATGTAGGTGTGTGCATGAATGGTGGAAACTTGTTAGATGCTGAAATTACAAAAAAAGGAACATTCAGAAAGAAAGACTCAGCAACATGCAGCGGCTGACATCCCTGTCCAGACCATACAGCGCACAGCCGTGGCTGCATCCTGCAGTACATGGGATCCCAGCCCACGCCTGAGGAGGAATCAAAAGATGTAGAAGCCCTTTTACTTTCTCCCAAGCAAATTCAGACTCACCAGGCCTGTAATTTGGCCCAGCATAAGGACTTGTGCTCCTGCCAATCCCATGTTGCCATATGTCCCCCTTTCCGAGCTGTCCCGTGTTGCCATCTGTCCCCACGCCAGCCCGGCCGGTCAGGGCCATCTGTTTCTGCCTGACCCATCCCATGGGGCCAGCTGTCTCGCCCCTTTCCAGGCTGGTGCAGCCACACACCTTGTCTGGAGGTACAAATTCCTACTGGTCATGGATAAATATCTGCTAAAAGGGAAGAAAGAGCAGCAGCCTAAAAAAAAATCAATTTGTGCTGTCTGCAGTTCTTAATCAGTGTCTAGTTGAGGTTTCACCATTAAACCTTTTTTGCAAGTCCTCAGAAGTTCCAGCACTGAATTTTTTTTAAAACTCAGGTGGCAGAATTGGTACTGGGAGATGGTGGGAATTGTTCCTGCAACATACCTGTTACTCTTGTGCCATGTAAGAGCTCACCTGGGAACACAAGAAATTTGAAAATCTGTTCCTGAACTTTCATAAAAGCCTGACATTGGATCTCCAAAGTTATTAAACTAATCTGCGATGAAGTTCTGTTAAGGTGGTAGCACATAAGGATATAAACCCATCTACTGACCAGCCTTTTGGAAAATCTCAGTCTACAAAGCTATATTTAAACAAATGAGTGGAAAAAATTGGAAGCACTTTTGAATTCCTATCAAAAAACCATTTCCTTGGTCACTGTGGGCATTTAATTGTATCTAGATGAGGGATACGGGGAGAATTTTCCACCTTCCAGTTGCATATTCTCACGTCCCTGCTCCCTACTGGGACAAAATGCAGGCATGCACCAGCTGTCCATTCTTCTTCCCTCCTACCTTCCCACAATCTGGTTTTCACAGTTAAGAAAACTGGAGGTGTGGACTGGACATAAGCCATCATTTTTCCTAGCAGGTAAGTCTAGACATAGCTTATAATGCCAATTCTCTTCCCTCATTTCCAATCTGTAGCACATTTTTACTTACTTATATTGAAATGAGTATTTTTAAGTGCTTCAGTTTGATTGATGCCATGGAGAAATCAGTGTCATTATTGCTGCAAAATATTTAGGGAGGGATTGTTTCAACATTCTGGCTGTTTATCCAATAAAATATTTTCCATGAAATGGTGGAGGTTAAAATATGAGATTTGAAGTCCCATATGCATTGACGTAGGTGCTATAACTTCTGCTGATTTGAGCAGCGCCACAAAGCCACCCTGTGGTGAATATTCTGCTCAATCTATCTCTTTATATATCTAATCTACTTAGGTGCTTCTAAAATTATCAACAATATTATCCTTGTACAAAAGGTATGAACAGCGATCTGATGCCAGTTTGAATGTTTTATTTCACTGGGAAATAGAGTGTTAGTAAATCAAAGACACAAATAAATCTTTTTCTCAATTGTTTTCAAGAGGTTCAGGTTAGACATCTATGGTTTAGCTCACAGCTGTATACTTACTCTGGGCTCCGCAGAAAAGGTCTTGGGTAGTTTTCAGATATTCTCTTGGCTTAAAAAAGCACAAAGAATCTTAAAATGATTTCACAATGTGTAATAAGGAATGATGAGTTGCACTGACAATTTGAAATTTGTATTTTAAACATTTATATCACATGTGGTTAATGTTAAAAAGAAATTTATTCTTTAGCAGAAAATCTTCTGACTACTATGTCCACCTCAAAGTACTAACTTGTTTTTTTAAAAGATTGCTGGTGAACACTGGAATATGGCCCTGCGTAAAGTTACAGCCATGATAAATGCAAGATTCCACTGAAAGCACAGTCTGAACCCAGACTGTCAAAAAGAGCAAAAAGAATAAGGAATTACCTGTTCAGCAGCTACTACTTATTTCAGTAAGAGACAGTTACAACTGAGCTACTCCAGGTGAAAGCAGGGAATGGTGAAAGAATAACTCACTAGACCCAAAGTGGTTTGTTAGCCTGTGGTTAAACCTGAACTCAGCTGAAGTTGGAGCCGTTCTGCTTGACGCTGCAGCCGAGCTCTGGCATCATTCCCCCAGCAGTGGGAATCCACAGCACCAGCTCTGACTGCTCGTTCCCTGGCACGGCAGCTGAGCACAGAGCATGCATAAAACATGTGGCAAAGCTGGTGTCCTGGTGAGGAGCTTAGTGACACCAGCCCAGGGCATTCACTGCTTTTGCATCAGAGCCCCAAAGCAAAGCCAAAGCCATTGCGGTCAGAATTTCCTTGCTGGGCACAGGCAGTGGGTCAGGATGCAGGGAGCGAGCGCTGCCTGCCTGCTGCACTGGCAGCAGATTGCACAGCCATGCTGAGATAGAGTTACCCACCAAAGAGCCTGTGGTAGGTTTTGATAACATACGAACAGATGCTATCAAACCCTACCCAATGCTTGTGCACCTCCAGGGAAGAGTGTGAAAAAGGGAGGAAGAGGGGAAAGAAAATCCCAAGATGTAGTAGAGGTACATTATCAGTCATTCTGCTATGATGAATATGAACAGCAGGTAGTCCATTAAGCCCAGCCTTTTCACTGAACAACTGGAGGTCTGATAGCCATTAGAAGCAGGTCATATTTAATAGCAGTTGACTCCCTCAACTCTTTCTCCTACAGTACATTTAAATGATTCTTTGGCAAGTGAATCAGCTTTGTTTCTCCCGCGCAGGTTTGGGAGAGAGGATAAGGAAAGGCATTTATTTTTGCAGAACTGGATCTTTTGTCACCCACTCCCCTCTGAATCTCAACTACTATCTGCTAAGCCAAAATGAACTTTAATAAATGAGCTGAACTCATTAGCTATGTGAAGCTCATGCTTACAGTCATAATGATTTTAAAATGTGTGGCTGCATCTTGAAGAAGAACAGAGCTTGACATAATTTCAGTTATCAAATACTGGTAATTGACACAGAGACAGGCTGTGCTTTACACTGGGTTATAATTAATCCACTTCAGTGACCTCAAAGGCTGCACTTCTGAGAAATCTACCACTTACATTTTGATTCTTTGTCAACTACTTCAGCAGACATAAATTACAAATGAGGTACTAATGAAGTATTTCATCACCTGTTTACCTTCAGTGATCAGTTCCCTTACCCTAATTTACAGGAGGCACAATTTTTTTGAAGCTACTGTCAGCTGGAACTGCCTTTTACTCTGAGCAGTTATAAATTAGCACATAGCTGTGCTTACTCTCACTGGCTCTTTGTTCTTGATTTTAAAATACTACAGCATAGGAGGAAATTAGTTTATATTTAGAAACAGATGGGTAAGAAGAGAAAAAATTGTAATTTTTTCTTTTCTATTCTTTTATTTAAAGGCTCACTATACGGAAGGAAATTCCCCACTCACATAAACACACCAAATCCTACTGCAATGAGTGTGACTCTAGTTACAGCACTAGGGCATTTGACTCATTTTGAAATTAAATCCTGCCATATTAGCAATCACTTGGAATGATTTTACATGTGTACATGTCAAAGAATCACCTTGGTCTGCCAAGGTATTGCCACTGAAAACCTTCCACTATGCCTGCAATGCTCACATAACTGACTAATTTAAAGTGGCAGGGCTTGATTCCCACATGCAGGCTGAAAAAACATGGAGTAAGGGATAATTTGAGGGTGAGTAAGCAACAATTTGACTTTCAGAGGCTGGAAGGTGAGGCACAGCCATATCATCCTGACCTGCTGCTCTGATGCCTGTGGGGCATCAGTCTGCTCCCACTCCTGCCAACACCTCCCCTCAGTCCCTGCAATACATTCCCATGGGTTTGGCACCATCCTCCTCCATGATGAAGGCTCTTTCCTTTCTAAATCACCAGTGATTTTACCCTCAACTGTTCCTTCTGGCAACCTGATCAGTTTTTTCCCACTTCCTCCTGCTGACATCGATGGTTCTTCCACTCTGTCTCAGTGTCTCCACTATTCTCTCCCTTTCTGACACTACCATGAGGCCCACTGTATCTTTCAATCTGACAAAAGCTAAGTATTCTCCATGTTTTTAAGTATGAGTGCTCCATATTTTATCAGCTTTCCTGAGTCAGGAAAAAATGAAGATTTCCTCATTTTTTCCAGAGATCTGAGAGGAAGAGTGAAGAACTTTAATTATTGGGAAAGCTAAGTGAAATTTGTGAGTTCTATTTGATTCTGGGCACTTCATATGAAAGCCATTAATGGACTCACAGTTGGCTGGAGTTCAGGGCAAACTTACTTTTCAAGTCTGAACCAAACCAGTGAAGGTAGTGTGCGACAGATCATCTGGATTTCGTTGCACGTTGAGGTGAAACAGAAGGTTGCCTGACAAATGAGGGTAGAACATATTTGTTTATTTTTTGACGAGGTCCTTAACTGGCGCCTTTAGGGAGTGAACTGAAGAAAAGAGACAGAGAAACAGGCTCCCAAGTTCTGAAGAAGGAGGTAGCATACAGAAGGTGGGGCGAGATGAAGGATCTTGGGCAGTGCAGGGGCCTGTAATACTGCCAGACGTGAGGCAATGAAATGTACCTAAACATACAACTCTGTCTACACTTGAAAATTTCCTATAGTCAATAAAGCCACAAGTTGCGGCTTACAGAAAATTGTGATCTTATTCTTGGTGTACTTCCACTGACAAACACCCTTGAAAATCCAGGCTGCAAATCTACAATACCACATAGCTGGAGCTAGGAAGGGAATGTAATGAAAATGCCGAGGAGCTCTTGGGCTCAACACGATCTCAGGGACCTGGGGCTGCCGTACCACAGGGTGTCAGTGCCACTGGTGGAGAGCAAACAGCCTGTGCCCAGGAGGCATTCCAGACAGCATCTCGGCAGAGATGCTGCTGCTGCTGCGGCCCTCAGGGACAAATGAAAGTTCCAAGCACAATGCCCAGCACGTGGGGACTCAAATACACGTGCTTGGATGGTGGAACTGTACAGACCACATGCCTTCAAAAGTGTCCTCCTAAGCCTGATTATGCATTCAGGTCCAGTTACCATAGAAAAGCCGGAGTGTAACAAGAAATTTCTGAATAATTTTCTTCTAGGTCAGTTTCGCTCTATCTTCTACAGACTGCAGCGCAGAGGGTAGGAAGGTGCTTGAGACAACTCTACCAGAAGGCCACATGCAATGAACCCTGGACACCCTTCCCCAGACATCGCCAAATTGGAAACCTGTTGCTGAGATTCCTTGCCCTGCTTTAGGCTGGATCCACTCCATGATTATTGCTCCGTGGAAAGTACAGGAAAATAAAAGGTTGTGTTTGTCTTTTGAATGTGCTGTTTCCTGGACCTCACCACATCTCTGTCTCCCTCTCAACAGAGCTGATCACCTCAGGTTGCTCAGGACTGATCATACTTGGTGCAGCAAAACTGTGTGTTTTGGGAAAAAAAACCCTGAAACAAAAAGTGTTAGCAAGACCCCGCCCACTAACAATTTCCATAGGTTTTCATAACTAATTGCTTTTCTATATGAAGGGAGAAATAGTTATTACTATAGTAACTATCACAATATGTAATGGCTTTTTTTGAAACAAGATCTACTTTTTGCATGTACAGACACATTGTGATGACACATGTCTTCTTCTTTTGCAGTTTTGCAATAGTTGTAAGCAGCATATAGAGGATCCAGTATTTTCCTTTTCAGTATTGATGGGATGCTGCATTTTGTGGTAGTCCCTTTTATTAATAAAAATTTTATTTAGAAAAGAATTCACTGGTGGGGGAAACTATAATGGAAATTAATTATACAGACTTCTAAAGGTAATGAGAGAGAGAGATGGCAGTGAGGAGTGGCTGTCCTTTTTCAGGTGTAAGCAGGGCTACAGAGTAGCGTAATAAGCCTGTCCCATGATGACAGACTGAGAGAGCTGGGGTTGTTCAGCCTGGAAAGGAAAAGGTTCTGGGGAGCAGAATTTAGAACAACTTTCTACTACCTAAAGGGGGCTACCAAAGAGCTGGAGAGGGACTTTGGGCAAGGATGTGTGGTAATAGGAGAAGGGGGAATGGCTTTAAACTGAAAGAAGGCAGATTAAGATTAGATAAAGGGAAGAAATTCTTTACTGTGAGAGTGGTGAGTCACGGGAAGAGGTTGCTCTGAGAAGTTATAGATGCCCTATCCCAGGAAGTGTTCAAGGCCAAGTTGGATGGGGCTTTGAGCAACCTGGTCTAGTGGAATGTGCCCCTGCCTATGGCAGGGGGATTGAAACTAACTCATCTTTAAGGTCCCTTTCAACTCAAACCATGATTTTTTTGTCCTCAGCAATGCTGTTGAGTACTGTTCATATGTAGGTTACAACAACAGCTCATCTCTGTGGGCAAAAAGAAGAGGTTCATTCATCACCCAGCTCATGCCACTGCAAAAGCATCTTCTTTTTTCATAGATGATCCTAAATCAAGGCACCAGTTGAGATGCAGCTGAAGTCTGTCTACAGCTGCCATCTACTTCATTCCTGGCACTGGGCTGGTACCTATGGGAAGTCTGGAATGACAGGAAGAAAATTACTGACCACGAAATATTATTTTACTGCATTTTCATTCCATCTAGTGGACACAGACAGAAGGCAAACCCGGCCCACCTTGGTGAAGTGTGCCTTTCCCTGCAGGCTGTCAGACTGGGCTTTGTGCTTTACATGGGCAGATAAGAGCAGTGCAGGCAAGCAGGTAGAAAAATGAGATGGACTTTCTGTTGACAGTGCAGAAGTGAAGCAAAAGCTGCAATATCCTTCATATGCAGACAGAGATACGGTGCTATGCTTTGATGCTTTGTAACTTCTGGATCTACCTTGAAGGAGGGAATTGTAAGGGCTGCACGGGAAAGAAAGTCAGATTTAGAGAAACAGTTGGGGTCTTGTGTGCTTCCAGGAGCCTGAACAAAATTAAACAGTCCACAGATTTCATATACATCTATGAAATCACTGAGTTGTAATTCTCTCTTTTTTCGATATTTTGGTAGTAATGTGGTATTGTGCAACATTTTACTCTCAATTTTATCTCCAGGACTGATTGAATTTTAAAGACAAACAACAAATTGTTATTACAATGTTAAGAGCAGCCTGTGTTGAAGGAATGTAGAAAATAACTTGTGCCCACTCCCAAAGACTGCATGGAAAAACCCCATGCAACTAAAGTAATTTGGGTAAATCTAAATTCATCCTTTCCTTGCCCAGCTCAAAATATTTGAAAACACCAAAATTTCCTTGAAAGCTATGTGTACCTTCTTAGGATTTAAACTCAGCGCAGAGCTTAAGTCCATGCTCGATTATACGCACATGCTCGAGTTCTCAGCTGAATTGAAGCCTAAATTTGTCATCCCTCTCAGCTTTGTGATTGTTACACAATTTCATTGTCAATCTAATTTTTTTAAAAGCCTATGAAAAGTGACAGAAAGCAGAAGACTGTGTGTCTGTTTCTATTTTAATAATTACATGTGCTTAGAAATTTTAATTACATAGTCATCAATTCTCGTTCACATAAAATCCTGGCTAGCTTATTTTTACGAAGTAATTTTTACATTCCTCAGTCCTGTTGCTCACAAATCTGGCAAATGTACATTTGTTACAAGTCAAAAATTATCTGAGAGGCAAATTTCATATTAATGAAACTAATGTGCTTTCTTTTAAAACATCTTTGGTTATTTCATTGCTTACCATAATTTAAGACTTGGCTGCATAACGAGCGTTGCACTTTGGCAATTGCTAAAATGGTCTGTGTGTGGTCAAGACAGCTGTGTCTGTTGTTGCTGAACATAATGCTGACTTAAGTAACCAGTATCCGCTTCAAGTAGGATTTCAAACCTTTTTGCTTTCTTTCGTTAATACCAGGTTACACAGACAGAGAAAAGGGGGGCCAGTGCTGACCTGTCTTGCTTGTTGTTCTCGCAACTGCATGGCAGCAGATAGAGCAGGAACAGATTGCAATCTCTGCCTTCAAACCTTCAGCGATGAACAGCAGCTGAGCAATTTCAGGATGTTGTGTTTCGGGGTTCATCTCCCCATCTAACAAAATGCTAATCCTCAAATGACTTCAATTTCCACTTCCAAAATGTTCTGAAGAAATCCCATGCTGTCTGGTGCAATGCTTTGGTCTTTGAGCTGCACAGAGGTGGTCTGATCCCTATCTCACTGGGAACTGGGAAACAATGTCACCCAAGTCAACATATAAGTAGTATATACAATATCTAAACTTGGCATGAGGGGAAAATTTCCCCATGATTACACCACTCAAGGAAGTACTTTTAAAGCTAAGAAGAGAGATGGGGATCAAACAGATATAAAGGGCTTAAGGGCAACTGTGCCAGCTGAGGAATTCATGCCTGAACAACAGCGGGCGGTGGCTGCTGCCTTCCCAACCAGGCTGCACCTCTGTCCGTGTCCTGCGCCAGCTGCCAGCACACACATCCAGGGAAAAGTGCTGCCCGCCGAGCTGGTGCCAAGCCTGCCTCTGCAGACCTTGCCCTCTTCAGGGGGCTGATTGGCATCCCCTGCCTCCCCAGGGAAAGCACAGGCCAGAGGCAGCTTTCATCACTGAGCCCCTTTTTCCCCGAGTGACCTCCCCGCCGAGGGGCCAGAGTGGTCCCGATGCCATACGTTATGTAATTTATATGTAAATGAGCTGGAGAATATGCACAAACGAGCTGCAGATACATTGCTCCAGTGGATTCCACCATGAAGACTCTGGTTTCTATCAAAAGCATGCACAGATGGGGTTTCTGCAGATTAAAGAAACCAAGATGTGATTGCTTTTAAAGAATGTACCTACTGATACAATGCTGAGAGAAAACAGGAAAGCACTAAGTATTTGAGTCTTAAAATAACACTGCTTTTTCTAGTCATGAAGTATTTTGAGCTATACCTCCTATTGCACTTACAAACATTTAGCCATTATTCAGGGAATATGACTGTTGAGATTTATTCCAACACATTCCAGAACACCCTTGTAAGATGAAATTTAACATCAAGTGAACAACATGTCCTACATAAACCTCTTTTTAAAGCAAATAGGGGGGAAAAATCAAGTCTTGTTTTAAATTAACCTTTCAAGGTCATGTTGGGATGAAGCCATTTCAATGTATATCAAAAGGGTATAGAAATGTGCAGCTTACTGAAATGTGTTCTTATACAGTAAGAATATGTCCTCATTTTACACATGGTTGATTCATACACAATAAACACATTTTCAAAGGTGACCTTGAAGCTACTATCCACATTTCTTAAATATTTGTGTTACAACTGAATTCATGCAAATGCATGTGTGAAGAGTTAAAATTTTTTTTCTCTAAAAATATATTGCAAAAAATTTTTTTGTCATAAAAGGCATAAATCACTTTATTTTTGTTGGTTTCACTGGACCTACCGCAATTTGCACTAGCTGGAAATCTGGCCCTGATTCTTTAATCCACAGATATACTTTGTCATTGCAGTTTATATAAACATGAGGTCAGCTAGTACTTCTAGACCCAAATGAACTCCTTGATAGTTCAAACTCAAACTTCAGTTTTAAATCTGAATTTTGCTGTCATCATTTATCTTACAACTGACCACAAGCAGACACAGAGCATTGCTGGGTTTTGTGGTAGGGTTTTGTCTGGGGATTTTTAAATGTAAGTAAGTAACGCTGTTTTTCTCCAGACACAAAAATTTAAGTGACCATTAAAAGTTAACATAGCTGAGTGTACTTTTCTTAATAAGCTTTGAAAGAGCATTCAGTAATAGCCCAAACAAACCTAGCATCCAACAGATTCTCATTGTTTGAGTCAATCCACATTATAAACTGTGTATAATGTCTTTTTAACAAATAGGACTATTTTCAAGCTATGAGAATGAAGGAAAGGAAAAGAAATAGGTGATTTTCTGTTTCATTCCATAATTTAAAATGCACACATGAGGTTGGACAGGATATAAGTCTTCTTTTAATGTGCAAAGACCAGCCCATAAGAAATTTGAAATAAAACAGTTATTCACAAATGTGGTTTCAAACACTGGTATTTTATACACAGTGTCAGTATTATTAATTTTGTCTTGCATTTCCCCAAATAATTCAAACTACTTTGTAGTCAAAACAGTCAGAAACATAAACTGGGTTCATTACTGCATGGCTACATGGGAATGAAATGCAGAGGGTATTTCATGGTAGATAGCCTTGCCGAACACATTAGAAGAAAAGAGAAATACTTAATCCTCTTAAAACTATAGGGAGAATTTCAGTTGGCAAAATGGTCATACTGGAATTTGACCATATGCTACCAACACCTCTATGTAATGCCCTAAAATGCAGTTTCTCAGGAATGAAACAGTTGACAACTGTATTGAGAGGTGAGAGAAGTGTAAAATAATAAATAGTCTAGAAAATACCATAAGGTGAAGACTGGAAGTAGTAATGATCATACTACCCCATACTTTCACAGTACTTTTTATCTGGGAATTTCAAATGAATTTTTGCACATGTAGCGCTATAACAGAGACAAATATTATGCCAGTGTTAGAGAGGAGTAAACTGAGGGATAGCAAATTTACACCACTTGCTTTAGGCAACACAGATGGTTAATATGAATACAGGGAATATATTTAGTAATTCTGCATTATACTGTGCTATTTTAATCACAAAACCTTTTTCCCTCTGAAGTACTTCTTATGCATTTGGAACGATTTATATGAAAAGTTGCAGGCACAAACCTATAAGGACTTTCCAAAGCCCTGTGCAGATTCAGGAGGAGTCTGGGCCCTAAATCGCTGTGGGCACCTGGTTCTGAGCCTTGCAAAGCCAAGCTGAACTGAAGAACCTCAGGACTTGTTTCCACACAAGCACATCACTGAGGTACTGTCTAGTTTGAGAACACAACATTCAGTTGATGCACTCTAGGGCCACTCAATATCCATGAAATCTTCTTGTGCTGCAAATGAGAAATTTTGCTGAGACACAAAACACTGTACTCTATTTTATTTCTGGAATGTGTTTTCAGTTCTATCTATGTTGTGTGCATTACTCTAGATGACCAACTTCAGCAGTGGTCTAGAAGTTCCTCTGCTGCCTAGAAATTGAAAAATGAGATCTACAGATCCCTTCAGAAACACTGCCCTTCATGGAATAATAGATGAGTTGTCATTATGCTTTGGTGTGGAAAGTTGCCGTCAGACTTGGCAGTTCTGACTCCAAAAATCAAGCTTTGAGGTTTTCCTTAATGTTGAGGCTTATGACATAAATACAAAAGCAAAGATTAGGTTTTATAGGTAGTTTACCAGACTAAACATAGTTGTGAAAACTGTTAAAAAAGAAAGATTCCAAACATAGCAACAACATCCACAGTGAAAAAAAAGAAATTTAGGAACTGCTGTCTACCAGCTCCACCACATGGCAAAGGAGTAATTTACAGTTTTCTTTCTAGAAGGAAGATAATTTCAATTTAAAATCTTAGTCTGCCTCAATTTCTTCAACAGACACCTCTTCAGTAGAGGGGTCCCAGAGAGCAAAATTGTGCCAAAGACACAAGTGAATTTAAAACAATAACTCATGGCCTGCCAGAGCAGACAGCCCTATTCAGATGAAAATCTGTCTCACTCTGCAGGGTTGGAAACATTTTCTCATTTGTGTGTAGGACAGTAGAGACTGATTTCTTCTTGGAGCTCCTGTACATAACCACAGTTAAACCAGAGAATCTCTGGCTCCAGGGCAGGCAGACATACCACAGGGTTACTGTGGTGTTACAAGGTTACCCTGCTGCTCTTCCATGAGCCCACCAGTCCTTGGACTTTTCAGGTCCTGTTGTGCTTTGGAATGAGAAGAAAACTACAGGACAGCAGACAGACGCGCCAGCCATGGCCTCGCTTGTATCATTCTCCCTGCTAAATGAGGGATAAATTTCACCTCTGCCCTCCGAGATACACCCAGCCCATATCCATTGCCTCCATGAGAGAAGAGGTTCTTAGTGCAGAAGACAGAAGAATCTACCTTATGAAAAATATTTAAAGCATTAAACCCCTTATTCAGAACATGATAATTTTGATTGGCCCAGGTCAAACCACCAGACAGATGAGTGAGCTGTACTTTTCCTTCTCCTTTCTGTAAAAAAAGAAAAAAGAAAGAAAAACTGTTGCTACAATGGCACTGCTACAGTACCTGTGTTTGTAAAAGTTAGTCTTAGGTGCTGTGTTCCTTGGTGTCCATATCTAGGGAACAGTCATATTTGATTCATTTGGAAACACCACCTTGTGAAAAGTCACTACTTAGTGTGTAAAGCATGGCATGAAATGGACTCTAAAGGAGGAGTGGTGTAATCATCAGAAGCAGAAACTGGAGCTGACTCACCAACTTTTTCAAAGTCTTGTTTTTCAAATACCTCATGGCAGCAACAGTAGCTGTCGGGTTATTGGTCAGTAGCTGCAGGCTTCTGTCTTGGTAAGTACAGAAGTTTCTGCAGGGCTCCTTCTGATCTGGGCTCACCTGGCACTATATCCTAGCTCATGAAGCATGGTATTCTTTAAAAAAAGTATTTTAAAACTGAAGCACAGCTACATGCTGGTCTTTCGTGGCTTCACTTTTTTTTTTACAAATACCTCTGCATTTTTAGTATCATCTCAGTAAGTGCTAAGTAATTTTTCAAATTTAGAACAAATTGTATTTATTCAGATTGTGATACAAGATGTTTCTCCAACTATTTCTGGCACTAGAAGATTTCTGAGAGAACTCAGAAGTGTATGGAGCTAGTCTTTTAAGTAGCATGGGCTTACCAGAGAAGGAAGATTAAGATTCCTAGGTTTATCCAATGCAAGGCAGAAAACACCAGAATTTACATCTCTGTGAGAAAAGTCTGTATGCTCATGTGCCTCCATAAAAGCATGGCAGGGTGTCCAAGGAGCAGAGCATGGGGAAAATTACAAGACTATGCAGAACACCAGGGTTTGAATATTACTCTCTTGACTTCTAGGTGTATTAGACTTTCCTGGCCACTGTTTTTCAACTCATTCAAAAGTCATCTGCTTTCTCTAGGCAGTGATTTTTCATTGACTAATCATTCACAAGTTACCAAGGAATAAGCAGCCTCATAAACTTAACTAATATTTGCTTTAAGATAGTGGAGGAGAACCTGCCCCATGGGAGATGAAGTAGCAAAGCACACACACAGTAGTGGGTGTGTTTCCACATCTGGAGATAAGGACACAGTGATAGTAGCAGCCACAAAACAGACATTTTAAAAATTAATAATTTGAACTGGTCAATTTGAAGAAAAATGTAAAATTATTCTAGATCCACTAAAAATTGTCTCTACTTAGTCCAGATCAAATTCTGGGGTTTATTTTTTTCCAAAGTATCTTTTGATTCTGAGTTCTGTGTTTCCTTTTATATTTTTTTCTTTAAAATCAAATTTCTTCCCTTTAGTAGTTTATTCTGAGCTTCCACATGGGGTTCCACATTGCTTTCTATGTCATTTGATATCCTGTCTTCCCACTCCTTTGTAAATAAAAAATAATTACTGATTTCACAGTAAATTTGATCTCATAGTCTTTTTAATGAAGAATTTATTTGTGTTGGTTCTGTTTAGTCCTATTCTGGGATGGTATAAAATCACATGTAATATGGAGAGTGGTTAGAAAAAGAAAATTTGTACTTTGGCCTGGCTGTCCAATTTTCAGAGTGCAGTAATCACTATGATGGATGTGGGAAGAGAAATAATGAGCCCCTTTACTTTATTTCTTTGTAGTCCATGGGTGGAAACCATGAAGCTTTTCAGTCTAATCATTCTTCACATCCATCCTTGATAAAATTCTCAGCAGTCAGCATGCATTTAAGAAGAAAAAAAGACACTGCCTGTCTTGTTTTTCGACATTTGGAAAGTTTTAAGCAATATTGCAGGTGGGAAGATGGTCACAAATTTATTTCATTGCCATAATTTCTCTCCAGACTTTAAAATGAAAAATGCAATGCAGACTCCGACATCAGAAAATATTTTGGAGCCCTTAAAAAATGAAAAAGTGAGACAAAACAGAACATGCAAATATGTTTTATTTTTGCAGATAATATTTATATGAAATCAGGATTTTACTTTTGATTAACTGTTTACAGATGACTGCATCTGAAGTGCTGGAATGTCATGATATGCTGCAATATATTGAAGAACAGATTTAGAATATTCATAGTCAGAGTATTGAAAAACTTAGGGAAGTGAGACAAAAAAGGAATCAGTGGAAAAGACAGGTCTATGTTTGTATTTGTCACTTAACCTATCTAACACTAAGCTGAAGAGTCTCATAATTCTGATTATCATCCAGAGAAAATTGTGAAATTCTATTTCAAATAAAATCTGTTCCTGGGACTTTTTCAGTGGGTCATTGGGGACAAGCTGAGCTGCTACAGGAAGAGAGAAAATTGTACTTTTAAGGTCAAACACTACAATGCAAGAGTTTACCTTTCAGGATTTATATATAAACACAAATAATAAAATGCTTCACTCTATAAGAAGCATCTTATAATAAACCTCCTGAGGTATGCAACGTGCCGACAGACACTTTCCTTCCCTTCAAATGCTTTTAGTCCTTCTCCCACCAGGATGTGACAGGCTGACATTTGGAAGGGACCTTTATCACGGGAGCCTGCTGTTACCTCCAAACCTGCTGCTGCTGCTGTCAGTGACAAAGGAGGCTGGATACTCTCACAGCCAATTGCTGCAATCTGTCATGTCTGAGATTTGTGGCCTGGGTTTTATTCCAGAGGAGTTTGGTGCTCCCCACAAAGTCCAGCTGTGGGGCTGGCAGCTGCTGCCATGGGCCCTTCCAGAGACTGGGGCTACCAGCGGTGGGGAGGGGCAGTGGATGGCATGGGCAGAGCTGGGGATTTCCACCCCTTGGAGAGCCAGCTGCCATCAAAATCAGCTCAGTTCTGACCATGACAAAGCTTCTGCTGAAGGTAATGTCAGTGAGAGGATGGGGGTGAGGGAAGCATCTGCAAGGGCTCCGGAGCAATGGGCAGTGTCCCAAGAGGAGAAGCAGGCTGGGCTGTCACACGCATCATAGATTTGAGGGAAACTTACAGAAAAGCTACAGCATGGGAGATAAGAAAGATTTCAGAATGGGTTACACTGGGGAGATCAGAAGTTGTGGACTTCATAATGCTACTTCCTCAGGCCTGAATGGTTACGTAGGACAGCAGGGAGACCTTGCCAGGGTGGGCAATGTGCCATGAGCAGGGCTTTTTCCTGCTTTTGGCACTCCCAGAACCACATCCCCAGCTGACTGAACCAGCTCAGTCTCCCACCCATATTTCATATATGGACACAATAAATGGTCCTGTAGGGTGTGTTTTGCCTCGCCAATCTGTTGGTCTAAGGAGATGGGGTTTGTCTCATATGATACGGACATCTGTATCAGAACTAATGATTCTGTTTTAGCTAATAGAGAGGAATAAACCCTTAACAGACAAGCCATCAGAACTATTTTATGTGTAGCGGAAATTAACAGCACAGCAGCAAGAGCATTAAGGGAAGTGTAGGGCAGTGTGGGCTGAGCATGGAACGCACCTATTGGAAGTACAGCTCATCAGAGGGACAGCTCTGAATGATGCTTATGTGAAAGTTAGTCCCTGAATTTAATGCCAGTTCTTATTGGCTGAGGAAATTTGAGTCCTTGCCAGGTGCCAACCTGCCAACCAGCCATAACAATATGTTATCCCCAGTTTTGGTTCTGCTCCAAGTTAGCATGTTTCTGACTCAGAATATACATTGACAAGCACAACTTCCCGAGCAGCACATGAGTACCCACGCTTCATTAGTGTGCCAAGCATGGGCACAGAGAACCCTGTAGAAATATCATTGGATGGGAGGAAATTCAGAGCATATATATCAGTAATTAATAAACAAGAAATGGAGAGACTGGGTATGCTGGTCTTTGCAATACAGTCAGTTTGCTGGACTGACTTCCAGACTGTTAATTGGAACGGGCAAAAGGCAAATGGAAGGGAGATGGCTTTTAGGTAAATAAGGTATGAAAACATTTTGATATCATATACAGAAAAAGAAGTAATTTCTTTGTACTCAACTGTGGTTTTAATATAGGCTCAACAGATCACTCTTATCAAAGAAGTGGTGAAAACTGACTGCAGCTACATACTGGCCACATTCTCAAGCAGCATCAATCTCTGTATCTGAACATCTCACATGACTTCAAAGGAAAGCATAAGCCCTTCCTCCCTTTGCATCATTTGTAGGGATTTGCTTTGTGTTTTATTTTTTCAACTAAAGGCAATTATGTTGGAAGGTCCACATCAAAGAAAATTCCAACCTTAGGCCTTTTTGCACTATCCAGGACAGGGAGTGCAATGGATATTCATCTATTTAGGATATCCCATCACGTGCACTGGCCAGAGTATGTTTCACAGTATTAATGGTGATGAGGTTAAAGCCTGTCTTTTCTTAGAAAACCTGGGTATCATCATAACCAGCTGTTCTGATTTGCTGACTATTTATTAACATCTTTAGTAATTATTCATGGCAGATTTCATGAGAACACAATCATACAGCTTGTGTAAATTAATGCCCTCAATAAAACTTGCTTAGGCTTATGTACTTAGCTCCTTTGTTCAAATGTGTTTCTCCCGTTAAAATATTTAGCTATTGCAGGCATATGCCCCCTCTCAAGCACAGACTGTGCATGTTTTCTGTGCTTGTTCTGCATGAGAAGCTCTCATTGACCCAAATAGGGGCTCAGTGCATGGGCCATATGCTAAGACTATGGAAATTGCTTTGAGAATATCTTGATTTTTCCATACCCACATCATAACAGCAGTGTGAGTTTCACTGCTGGATTGTCTCTCTCACAGGGATAAAACTGCACCACTGGAGTCAGTGGAAGTTTTGTCTCAGTAAAATGAGAGGATGCTGTCATGCCCATTGCCCCTTGGGAAGCTCCGAGCTGCCTCTGATTCCTGGGGCCAAGAGTGTTTTGCACAGTCCTGTGGACTCTTCCCAGGTCAGATGTCCCCAAGGAGGGGTCCTCATCATCCAGCTGGAAGGATCCCAAAATAATGCGAGTTCATTTTGCTTGTCCACAATCTCCTTACATTTCACAGTGAGTACATTAAGGTTTGGGTGAAGCCTTTCTTGTGCTTTATCAGGTACAGTCCAGGCTACATAGTTCATTGCATAACAATTTAGAAATTATCTCACCTTGTTTTCACTGTCTGAAAGTTGAGCACCTTGCATGCCTCAGTTGTATAAGCCCCTCTGTATTAAGTGAGGAGATATAAGCCCAATCTCAGGGTTCTTCATCTCACCTTTAACTCAGAATAGCAGAATGTAGCAAAGAAAATTTCATCTGTATGTACATACGTTTCATATGTATGTATTCAGTTCAGAAATTACTTCATATCCTGCTTTAAAAAAGGCCATAGGTTTATTATGAGATCTTATTCCTTTCCACTTGACCCACTCTGCCCAAATTTCAGTTTGAATGGGCAGGCACATCCATATAAAAAGCATTGTTATAGCATGGAGGGTCCTGTCTGGGTATGGAGTTTTGAACAACATCATTGCTTATTCTCAAACTGTACCCGTGTTCTATCTCTGAGAGGGTTGCCTTATATTAAAATAATTCCTTTATAAACAGTTTTCTCTGAACTCAGCAGCTCTGAGTTATACATTCAGCAATGTACTCTGCTAATCCGCTGTTGTGACATCTAGTTTCTAGCTCCGTAAGCCTACACCCATGTGTACACAAACACACCACACTTAGGCACACACATTTGCAAAACACGTCCATGGATCTCAGTGCCAGAACATCAGCCTGGGAGAGCTGTTTTGTTTACCCACAGAAGCACTTCAGCATAGTTGCAACAAGTCAGAGCTCCCCACAAGATGTGCCACAGCAGACTCTTACCTCTGGCAGAGCATGGCTGTGCGAGCTATGGGGGTAAGAGGGGAGCTCCTGCTGACAGGAACTCCCAGGGGAGCTCGGTGGGATGGGGACTCTGCCTACCAGGAGATGGGCAAAGCCACTCTCCCATTTCACATTAGACAATGCCCGATTCCTTAATCTTGCTGTATTATTTCAGTTTCGTGTTTCTGCTGGCCATAGATTTCACCTGTCATACATCTCTGCTCAAAAGGAGTGAAGGGTGCACAGAGAATACAGCAGCGCATGTGTCTGCACTCCCTTTGTGCTGATGCAAATGATGATGCAAAGTGAAAGACAAGGGCGAATTATATACCTTGGGGCAGGCTGTGAGCCTTTACAGGCAACATTGATTAATTACTGACATAAACAGCCTGATTAACTTAGTAAGATTGCAATCAGTTCTCAAGCCTTTTGTTTGCACAACAGTAAATCAAAGGAAAGTGAAAATGCAGAAATTAGATTTGTATGTTTCTGTATGTCTGTTTATACATATACAAAGATACATCTCCACAACATAGGTAGAAGGGAGGAATAAGTATCAGCAAGCAAAGCCTGCTGTTTTTCCTTATGTTATCAAATGTGTAGACAAACCTGTGATTTATTTTCCATATTTTAGATGCAACCAGTCAATGTGTGCTGTGCAGCTGTGACATAAAATTTCTTTCAAAGACGGCTAATGCTAAAGAAAGATATTGCAAATATGTGACCTGTGCTCTGGTTTTGTAAAATATTTTTCTAATTTCATCGCTCCAGGATAGAGCTTTATAACTTAAGCCAGAATTGTTGAAAAATGTTGCTGCTTTGCTACTGCAGGCAAAATCTGTACAGAATAGGATTTGTAATATATACAAACTCTCAGACAGTTCCTTTAAACTTACGGAAACTCCTATAATAGAGTTTTACTGAAGTCCAAAATAAGTCCTGGCCAAAGTTTTTGCTGAATATGTTGAATTCTAAAGCAGGCCTGGGTCTCAGCATGATTTTCCTACTGTCTCCTGAACAAAAACCACCTTATATTCCACCCAGGAGCATAACCCATAAAACACGCACAATAAGATGTATAGAAATCCATCTCTCCCAGCCTAATGAATTTAATCAAGATCAACAGTTGTGTGAGATCAGTTTTGGCAGAAACTTGTGCAGGTGCAGATTTCTATTGTCGTTCAGTCAAACCATTGAACAGGAGCTCTCTTGTGCTTGAATAACCTCTACCTTTCTTTCCGACGTTTTAATGAGTGAGCGGTGTATGTTTTAGACGGAATATCGTGCACGACACAAAGCACACACACCGTGACAGACACCATAGGATTCATGGGGTCGCTTTTCTGAAACTTTTTGAAAGTCAATATACAGGCTCCTGTCCTACACCTGTCTCAGCTATAGATCCTGAATAAGAAGGATATTACCTGGGTAAAGAGGCTGTGAAGGCAGGAGAAAACCACAGAAAAGGGTGTTTGTCTGCTAACAATCTTCCCACACTGTGGGTGTATCCATGCCATACTACATCCTGTGTTTTTTGTACCAGCCAAGGAAGCCATTTGCAGCCAGGTATCTCCCATTTTCCTCTTTCTCCTTGCTTTCCAGCACTGTCACTTCTCCCTATTGGCAATTTCTTGCCACTGCTATGATATATTAGAACCCATTTTCCAGCTACAACAGCAAAAATCAACGTTTTGGCAAAAACGTCGCCTGCTGCAACTTGCCTTTTCTGGGGCCTTTATGACCTCAAATGTCTTAAGGGTGCTTCTCCAAAGGAAGAGCCCTCTATTTCCTGCTTGATGCTGTCATCAACAACCACAAATATTTTCTTCATGGCAGCTTCCTTTTTGGGTACTGTAGGTCCTCCAACATAATCCTTCATCTGAGAACACCCTGATCTAGCGGGGAGCATGGGGCTGGTGCTGGCAGGCAGACGTACCCAGCTCACAGCTGGGGACGGATCCAGAACCCACCAACGTGAGTGGAAAGGTGGTCGTTGACTCTAGTGAGGTCTGGATCAGATCCCCGTGGAAAAATATTCTTGCTGTGAACTACACACAGGGAAATTCCATTTATAGGGGAGTTAAATGAAATGTTCAAATTGCTTCAATCCACGAGTAAATTGCGTTTCTACTTATAATTAATTTTGCCTTATAGGCCCCAGTCCAGTCAGGCACTTAAGCACCTGCGTATCTTTTAGCTGTTGAATAATTCTTTCAGAGACAGTGTTACCAGATTACTTAATCTGGGCAGAAGTGCAAGTCTTTTCAGTGAAAAGTAAGCAGGGTTTATTTATTTTACTCAGAGATATATGATCTGTACAATCTTGCAGTAGCATGTGATTAAAAAATTCATGACATTCCCAATCATACATTTACTGCCTGCATGCTTAGGAAATTAGCTAGCTTAGTTTTCAATGTGCAAACATATAACTTGGTTCTCTTCTAGAAATTACACAGTTCAGTTTTTTTTAGCTAATATTCTCCATTCGTTTTCATGTCACACAGTTTTGCAAAAAATGTTGTTTAGATATGTTACATTTTATAGCATGTCTTGCTTAATAAAATTGTAAGAGAATGTTAAAATGCAATTTTATTTTCAGCTGCTCCCAGATGGCATCTTATGTTGCCAAAATCACCTAACGCAGCTTTCGTTTGCTTGCAAACTCTGGAGTTTATTTCTTGAGTTCTAAATTGCATGTAGTAAGCATTTCTGTGCCTATATCAGCTATATGATAGCTGAATTTTCAGATTTAGTGATGTATCTGTCCTTTTTATTTATTTTTATCCCCCAGCTGCAAAAGTAAACTTCAAAACCATTACTTTGGTTAGTCCAAGTATTTGAACTTCCCAGTGGTTGCTGCCATATGAGAACACAGATATGTATTTAAATACATGCTGCACTTTCCCTGCCCCAGACAGACATCTGGCCATTTCCCATCTGCTGACTGTGACCTGAAGCATTTCTCTCTCTCTCTTATTAGTTTGGGCTTTTGCTGAGGTTCAGTAGCTCACACATGCTGATCCATCAATTGTTTTTATTGGCAAACAGGTCCATCATTAACAATCAGAAACTACAGCATCTGCTAATTTAAGTGGGAACCACATCCTGTTATACATTAGGTGTTTAGAAGTGTGGGCATTTATCAAAACAAGGATTAAGTGAAATACACATGTGTAATATTAAGGATATTTCAGGTTATAAATAACACATTTCATTTCTCTTCATCTTTAAACTCACATATGCATTTTACCATGGGGAAAAAATTTGTCTAAATCTTTCTGGATAGTTTAGCACTGGAAACTTTGGTCAACACAATACTTGTCTGTTAAAATCGTTTGCATGCCTTTTTATGCTGGGTGGGCTTCCCCTACCAGCAAACACAAGAAACTATGGGGGGTTTGAAGACCGAAGAACTGGTGTAGCATATCTCAGTGGCATGCAGCCCATGTAGGTTTTTGCTTCCAGCAGCTCAGAATTGCAAAGTAATGATTTAATTTCATTCAGAAAAATATTTTCAATATTTTAATGGTACCAGCAATGGCACGAATTGCCCCAAAGTTTAACAAGTAGCCCTAGCAGAAAGGAACCATTTATTTAAACATTAATATTTGGAGATTAAAATCACACGATCAGATTTGGGTTGGTTAGATGGCATGGACATTTGTTACTCACAAATTGGTTTATGGCCCAGCACTTAAAAGATACACCAAAAATGCTCAGTTCGAGGCTGGTGTTGGGGAGGTCCAATCTGATTGTTTACTTACTTATTCCTATAACAACTGCCATTCAAAGAAAACAGAAAGTATCAACAAGATTTGAAAAAAATTAAGCTCTGAAATATAATTTTTCCTGATCCATGAGAGCATGAGAAGCTCCAGGAAGGCAGGGTAGATGCAGAGGCTGGCAGTATCCCACCGCTTACAACACAACCACCTCGGAAGAAAGACAGCTATCCCTGCTCCCAGAGAAGTGGCTCTGGGTACCTGGGTCCCTTTTAGATGCACAAGTCTCAGGTTGTAATGGACATGTACTGCATGTCAGCTTCATCAAAATCCATCTGCGTTATCAGTAAAGAAGGAAAGAAGTCTAATCTCAAATAACTTTAGACCAAGTGGAGGCTGGATGAAAAGCTTATTGAAGTCAGTGAGAAAACTCCTGCTGGCTTCTCTGAGGGGTGGATTGGGTCCCAGCTTCAGACCTCTGAAACAAATGCAAAATTTGTTTAGTTTTGTGCTTTTGAACATTGCTTTATTTTCTAAACAGAGGTCACAAACAGTTATGTGTCTGTTTCTGTGATCCTCTACTCTTATGAAGTCATTCCAGCTCTTCTATCAGTAAACTTGTTGTAATATATTTCATGCTTAGTCTTCAAAGAAATGTTAACATTCTCAGATAAAAGACTCTGTACGCTGTCCATGCCACAACTGTCACCAGAAACCCAGGAACGATGACATGAGCGGATGATAAATATCCTCGCACAAAAAAACTATTTTTCACGGGAGCCATAAGCAAACCTTTGTTGCCCTCCCTATCTGTGAAGCCAGGGACGTGTCCTCACACGGCGATGCCTTCGGGCCGGCTGACGCCAGGCGACAGCGCAGAGCCCCCGCCCGGGTCTGGTCTGCCACGGGGAGTGGGTGAGCCGAGCCAGCAGCGTGCCAGGCATTGACTCCCTGCCGAAAGCACACCGTCTCCCACATCAAAAAGGCACCAGGAGCCTTCACACAGGTCTGCGCTGTATAATGGGCAGATTTTCATCGAGGGTTCAGAAGACAAATGAAGCTTTTATCTGCTTTCCAGCCCTGTGCAATAGGAGTTTATGTTAAAGCCACTTAACTGTCTAGAGTGCAATCCATCTGTGGATTACCTGTTTGTGTGAATCGAGTACATTACCTGATCACATGAGCGCCGGGGATAAGTTTTCTATAACTAGCTTTTCTTTGAAGGGATCTTCAGCTACTTCAGGATTCTCACAAAGAAGTGCCCCAAAAGAGTCAGGATTAGGAATAAGCAATCCTTCACTTTGGCTTGTGTTTCTCCGGCCTCATTTATTTAGCTTTACTTACTTACTTGGTCACTTATTTGTGTGTCATAATAGTGGATGAGGAATAAACTTTCCAAAGTATGCAGCTCCTATAACCTTTACAGCACCATGGGTTAAATATTATATAAAGTAGGGAGTGAGTGTCATAAAAGGAAATAACTCTTTCTGAACTGCAATTCGAAAGACTGTTGGTAATTTTATAAGAGTTCTGAATTTCAATTGCTAGAGTTCAAAATATTATTCTACCACACCTTTTTTCTTTTTTTAAGCCACATTAAAAATAATTAGCTCTGCAGAACATTTTAAAATTAAAATAACGATGAGGGATGTAAAAGCTATTTAAAAACACTTTGGATGATACACCCATTTTCAGGAAATTGCACATGAAGGAGCAGAATTGGGGAAGTTTGAACACGTGAGTGTGTGTTTAGGGGGCCTGGTGAGCTCTCCCTCCAGGCTTTGAGCTTACCCCACACGTGGTGCTGTCTTGGGATGCCCTCAAAAACTGCTCCTTCACCCCCAATTCTTTACCCATTTTTGCTGCTGGGGGACACAACTATGTGTACCATCACTGTCACAGGTCGGGGGAGCTCCTGGGGGCACAAGATCCCTCCACACCACCACCACCACCTCCACTAATGCATCACTCCAGCCACGGAAGCCTGGCTACCCTTTCCCTGGAGATGTCCAGCTGCCCATCCTCTGGGATAGCAGCCATGTCGCAGTGTGTTCTGGCCCATGTTGTGGGCCACCATTTTTGCTTTGAAAATACCAGTTTTCTTTTGTCACCCAGCTGTTACAGAGTGGTCACAGTGGGCATTCAGGAGCCTCTGGTTGCCAGTGGGTAAGTCTGTTTTTCTCTTACCAGGTGTTTCAAGGGGAGACAAGCACTCGTAGTCCCCTGAGAAGATGTCTTGTTTGACAAGAGGCAATGTGATGGTGAGGAGTGGAACCGCTCATCCCAAAGTTCTCAAGACCTGTTAAAAGCAAAGCATGAGGAAAGGGATTAGTAGGGTGAAGCTGCCTTTCTCGCCACAGAAGCAATGGAAAGCAAAAGGAGATAGATCTGAAACCTTCAGAGGGTATGAGCTAGAGAATTTGAAGGGAATATTTTTGAAGGAGAAAAGAGTTAATTTTTCTGATCAGCAGGTTTTCTTTCTCTAGTGATAAATTTAAGGTTACTTTATAATGTTCCTTTAAATCTGAAAACTGTCTGCTGTCAGAAAAGTGACTCCAGCACTGTGCCCACTGCCTTGTTCACACTGAGTGGTTGCTTTGTGTACAAGAACCTGTCTTTCTTGGAAAGACATTGCAGTTTTTTCTTCCTTGTCGTGTTCTAATAAATTAAAAGGCCATTTTGACTGCAAGTCAGTACTTCTGTATAGAAATAACATAACTTATCACTCATCACTAGCAATAATACACTGCCTGAAGACATTCTTTTGTCAAGCCTGTTGGTGATCAGTTTATGCCCTAAAGGATTTACTTATGACTCAAGGTAATGCAATTTCAGATGATATTTTTATTCATAAAAGTACAATCTCCCTTTGAAAGAATCTGAACTAATCACTCTAGTTACATCTCGTGACAGTGAGACACCTTCTCTTCAGAACTAAATAAAGCCAAACTCCAGATTGACAGGATGGACTGGCTGTGACAGACAGTGAGCAGGGCAGGACAGATGGGGAGAAAGAAGACTAAGGAAGCATGTTACACACCCCTTGCTTGCTCTCTGCTACATGAAATGACACACAACTCCGCTACAGTGATATATCCCTCTTCTTCCATAGATTTTTGTACTTATTGTGAATAAAGTAAAAACATCTCAGTCCTGTTTTCTGCACTTCCTTCTTTCTTGTTCTCTGATAATTTTTTTTAAAAACCCCACAAACCATACAACTACTTTTTTCTTACTTGTTTATAAATGCTGCTTCCACAATATTTTTTTTTCTTGGGAATTATGTCTAGTCATTTGGTAGTATCTCATCAACTTAAGTAAATAAATAAACAAGAGATCTTTTCCTAGGAGACTCTGTGGTTGCATTGTGTAATTAAATAGAAAACATTTGGCAGGTTTGGCTAAACAATGACTGTGCTTCCAAATGCTGATGGTGTAAATCAAACTAAAGGAAAACATGTCATGTTTGTCCATTTCATGAGGACAATGAGGGTCTCATGGTGTTATTTTATGCTTGGATTTGGCCTTAATTCTCTTAATTTTGTACAAAGAGGATGACCAAATCTGAAAAGATCTGAAAAGACTGCAGTCTTGCCAATTAAATCTGCAGAAAAGCTGAGCTGGTGACTTCAATTTAACCGCACTGTTGGCACCGTGCTTGTGTTTCAATACTTCAGTTGCCTTTGGCAATGAGATGAGAATAAAATGTATCTCTGAACTAACAGCCAGCATCTTATTCTCAGAAATGTAACTACAGTTGTGTAAAATCTTTAGCATACACGAAAGCAAAAAGGGACTTTGCAGAGCCACGTGTCCAGAGCTCTTTGTGAGTCACTTCTGCTTTGCTCTGAGACGCACATGGTACTTGAGTTTGCAAAAGTAGATGCTGACTTTGGGCCCCATTTTGTGAAGATCAGGCCCTTAGTACCAAGTTAGTATAGAAAGAGTGAAAATCTACAGACAAAACAAAGATTAGAGCTTGAAATGCACCACTTCTCCCTTCAGAAAGAGTCTGCCAGAAAGCACAGTAAATTTAGTCACAGTACAATGCCTATTACTCTCAGCGAATGATTAAAGCTGCTTTCCCTTGGACCACACACACATGTAGTCTGTGCCCCTCTTGGGAGAAATGTCTCCTTCTGCCCACGGCCCAGATGAATTATAGTCACAACCACTTTGAAGATTTACAGAACACACAAAGGGGCAACCTGAAACAATAATGGTATTTCCCTGAAATGCATCCCTTCTCAATGAAGGCATTTTCTTGGGAATATGCAAGATGTGATTCCAGTTTACTGAGACAATGCTCATTATTATGAAGGCATTTCAGAAAGAACTTGAGTTTCTCATTGCTCTAAATCCCATGACTTCATAACCTTCTGCAAAAATCCTGGGGAAAAGGTGTGGGAAGCTGTGGGATGATAGATCCTCAGTGATGTTTTCTGGCATTATTGATTTGGCTCTGTGACACAGCAGAAATCTTCCACAGGGTCCCCACTCTAGCTGAAAGCTCCCTGTCCTCACTCCCATGGCTGAATAACTACATCCATCAGGGAATTTGTTCTGTGCATGATCTCTGTTCCGTGGGGAGTTACCAACAAATATTTAAACATGGTGCTTTAGATCTGGGCTTCTACACAGAAAAATACATCCACAGAGCTTAGTGTGTCCCTACCAGCTAGTTCTCTAGGTACCTGAATTCTGGGCTCGTTCACCCAGTTAGGGACATGGGCATTCCACTTTAACTTAGGTGGGAATTTCTCCTCTTTTCAGTGAGGAAGGAAACTTCACTGTGTTAGTATTGATAGTATGTTTATATTTTTCTGCAAAAGCTGCAATCCCCTGGGAAGGACTATAGCACAAAATGACAGAGGGAAGGGCCTTGTCAACAGACCTGGGCACATGTGCCATGCAATGAGTTATGGGTCAGTGGGGATGAGATGTTGCCAGGAAATAGAATTTCGTCTGAGAAGATTCGGTTTGTCAAAGCTGTACCCTGCTCCCCCAGCTTCCTCAGTGCCGGGGAAGATAATGGAGTGGATCATCTGGAGTGCCATCGTGCAGCACGTACAGGACAGCCAGGACATCAGGCCCAGCCAGCAGGGGCTTGGGAAAGGCAGGTCCTACTTGACCAACCTGGTCTCCTTTTTTGACCAGGTGACCTGCCTAGTGAATGAGGGAAAGACTGTGGATGTGGTCTCTCTGGACTTTAGTAAAGCCCTTGGTACTGTCACCCACAACATTTTCCTAGAGAAGCTGGCAGCTCTTCACTGGCTCTTCTCTGGTCTGTAAACCACCTGAATGGCCAGGCCCAGAGAGTGGTTGGGAAAGGAATTTCATGCAGCTGGGGGCTGGTCACTAGTGGTATTTCCCAAGGCTCAGTATTTGGGCTAGCCATCATCTTTATTGATGATCTGGAACAAGGGACTGAATGCACTCTAGATCATTTTGCAGATGACACCAACTTGGGCAGGAGTGTTGATTTGCTGGAGGGCAGGAAGGCTCTGCAGAGGGGTTTGGACAGGCTGGATCAAAGGACAGAGGTCAATTATGTGAGGTTCAACAAGGCCAAGTGCCAGGTCCTGCACTGGGGTGACAACAACCTCAGGCAGTGCTGCAGGATGCAGGCTGTTGCTGGAAAGCTGCCCAGGGGAAAAGGACCTGGGGGTGCTGGTCAACAGCAGCTGAGCATGATCCAGCTGCGCCCAGGTGACCAAGAAGGCCAAGGGCATCCTGGCCTGGATCAGCAGTGGTGTGGCCAGCAGGACCAGGGCAGTGACTGTCCCCCTGTGCTCAGCACTGCTGAGGCCACACCTCGAATCCTGTGCTCAGCTCTGGGCCCCTCACTGCGAAAAAGACACTGAGGGGCTGGAGAGTGTCCAGAGAAGGGCAACGGAGCTGGGGAAGGGAATAAGTCATATGAAGAGCAGCTGAGGGAGCTGGGGGTGTTTACCCTGGGGAATAGGAGGCTCAGGAGGGACCTCATCACTGTCTATAAATGTCTGAAAGGAAGGTGTGGCCAGGTGGGGATCGGTCTCTCCTGCCAGGCAGCCAGCAGCAGGGTGAGAGGACATGGATTCAAACTGTGCCAGTGGAGATTCAAGCCAGACATCTGGAAGACTTTTTTTCACTGAAAAGGTGGTTAAGCATTAGAACAAACTGCCCAGGGAGGTGGTAAAATCACCATCCTTGGAAGCATTAGAGAAATGACTGGACATGGGTCTCAGAGCTGTGGTCTTGTTGTCAAGGTGGGGGCGGTCAAAGGTTGGACTTGATGATCTTGGAGGTCTTTTCCAATCTTAATGATTCTATGAGCTATGGAGTTCAGGATAGGTGTTGTTTTGGCTTAAGGTTTTCTTTGGAAATCTGGAAGAGGCATCCGTAAAAGCAGTATCATCTCCAACAAGTTGCCCAAGACAAACTTTGACAGTCTTTCTGAGAGCTCTTTCTGCTGATGTTTTTTGTGATACAGTATTGAAGTCTAAGAGTTTTAATAAGTTTAAATAAAGTTGCTTTAAGGAGGCAAATTTTCAAGTTTTATGTCAGATGGCTCCTCAGACTTTGCGAGTAGATTAAACCCCATGATTTGTAATTTATTTCCAATGAAAAAAAAAGAGAAATAAGGTACTTTGGGAGAAGTATTTACTTTCCATTGAAAATTTCAATTCTTAATTAGACCCAAAAAAGGAAAGGCCTAAACCTGAGAAGATTCTGGGGTTTGTGCAAAAAATAGAAAACAACGTTTTGGAGATAATGGCACAGTGCCTCATGAGAGACACGGTTCAGTTGCTTCAAGTCGCCACACAGTTTAAGGGACAGGTTCCTGACCAAAGGACCTCTTTCACAATGCAGCAAGGACGACGACTAGTGAGTTCTTGTTCCTCAGCTTTGCACGATACCCTGCTTGCAGCAGATGGTGGATGTGTGTGGCATTGCAGCCACAATTCTTACAAGGTTCCATGGCAGCATTTTTAATTCACTATTTTGTGTGCTGAAGGATTCCTGGGGGAAATAAAAATAATCTTAAATTGGTTCTAGTTAAAAGTCTGACAGGTGGACTTCCCCCTATTTTCTTTGTATTTGGCCTTCACATGTAATCCTTTATGAATTTTGACATGTGTTTTGACAACTGATTGAAGTCAGGCTCTCGAGCTTTTCCCAGGCATCCCAGGGGAGCAGGTGATGTGTATCAAACCCTTTCGGTCCCATTCTTTTGGGAGGTGTTTAGAGAACCCAAATCCCCAGCTGCCAGTGGGAGCCTTGGGAGTTATACTGAAGACTGAACCAGGAAAGCACTGTGGTAAATAGAAAAGTTTGCCCACTCTAAACTCTGCATTGGAGTTGAGTTTAGTTTGCTGCAGAAATACTTTCACAGATCAAATATGACATTTTTCAAAAAATTAAACCAATTTTAATACAGAAACCGATGTAATGAATGCATTGCTAATACATTTATGATCTTTATGTTACATGTCATTGTTAAAAGTAAAATATAAGTAATATTAAAAGATCATTTTCTGAAGAACTTGAAAAATGTAATCTGGGTATTTCTACAAGATTTTTTTCAATTCTCATTCATTTATGATTGTACTTCTGGTATTTTGATTCCATCTAGTTTCTGTCTGAATTACCAGCCCAATAATCAGACTGCATAGTTTGTGGAATTATATTACCTGATTTTTTAGGAAGAGCTAATAAGTTTGTAGAACTTGCACAGAAATCATTAGTGTAGATCAAATCTTTTCATGTGGGGTGCATGGAAAACAGGAACTGGTTTTGTTACGGGTTTGCCAGTGTTTCTGCAGCAGCAGCCCACATCACTGGGCCTATGTGGCCACCGTGTGGTAACGCAGGGAAAAGTTAAACTGAATTTTTATTTTTACTTTTACTTTGCATCTAATTTTTCTGCAAATGACTTGCAGAAGTGCATACATTCATTTTCTCAAGGGCATTCCTTGAATAATTTCCTCTTAATTTACAGAATTAAATCAGTAAAAAAATAAGTAATTTACATTGCAGTACCTGAGTCACAGTACAGGAATTATCCTTGCAATCGAATTTCATCTGTCTGCATGAAAGGCAACTTTTTTAGGGAAGAAAGTAATTCCTACTTAACTTCCAAATCCACTGATGATTAAATAGAAAAACCTAGTACCTGTACATCAGTTCACAGACAGAAAATTATGACATTGAAAAGATATGGAAAACATACATTTGAATTTGAATGACAATATAGTTTAATAGAGGGTTGTTAGACATCTCTCAGGAGTAACAGGTGGGCCCTGAAGAAGCAGAAAACAGCTCAGAAAACCCTGAGCACCTTCAGCACCTTCCGTTCCTTCAGCTCCTTCAGCTCCAGAAAACAACTTCTTCATCCATCTTATTTGAATAAATTGAAAAGTCCAGTTTGTAAATTCCTTTGGATGAACACAAGTAATAATGTTCAGATATAAATGCTGATTTTTCATTTTTTTACAAGTGGTAACTAATATTAATTTCTGTGATAGAATTATCTTTACTGTTCAACAACTGGAAATCTGGGAAAGAAAGTAGATGAGGGTCCTGCAAAGATCTAGGAATTGAAAGGTGAAGGCAGACAGGTTGGCCCTGCAGTGATGTGCATGACCTGGCTCTCCAAGACACCAGTACCATCCAACACACAAAATAAATTGGGTCTGTCCAAAGCAGGAGGGAATTTCTCTGCATATCTAGCTGGAAATAGCACCACAAAGAGAGATGGAATTTTGGAGTGATTTTCTTGCTACTCAAGGCTCACACTGCTCCAATGATATTGCATTCCTTCCATAAAGATGCTTTAGGTTTAGAGATAATTTTAAAAATCATATAAAAAGAGCTGAATTGTTCCAGCTATATCTAGAAATACTAAGTCTGTCTTTGTCCTCTAAGTACAGATGGGCTTTGTTGCACCGGCAAACTTCCTTCAGGCTTTCAATGTACTCTTAATAGAGGGGAAAATATATCTGCTTTGTGTTTGATTGTTTTCTTCCTTGAGTGCACGAAAGTGAAGAAGACATGCCCAAATTTCCATTGCCTGCCCTGAGTCTCCTGTGTTCAGGGACACAAGTCCTTGAAATGGTTAATGAAAGGCCAAGGGAGAGAGGTTTGTATGAGATCCCTGTTAAATATTGGCAGGTACACAACAAGACACATTTATTTCATGTTAATGCTCAGCCAGCATTAACTTGAACAGCAAATATTGACCCAAACAATGGCACTCTGGCAAAGGAATCATGAGTTGCAGTTTTGTGATACGTTCCACTCATAAACAGCTCCCATATAATTTTCTGTCAGCATGTATTTTGGGGTAAGATAATGTAAGACTTTTCTTTTTCTTGTGGGGATTTTACTAAATCAGTTACTTTGCATAGACTTCATGGGGTGTCTTGGGTGACTAAAACTTCTATATTCTGGGTTTTAGGATAGTAGGGCTAGAAAGAGCTGCTCCCAGGTAAATTCTTATTTTTGCTCAACTCCTTTCTGAGTGTAAACAAGTCAAAAAACCTTCATCCGGTGAATACAATAGGCATATACATAATACTGTTTACATTCAACAAAATACATAAAAATATTTGAAGAACTGAATAGAACTAAGCATGTTCTTATGTGTTTTGCTGACTCAGGCACTTTATGCATAAATATCAGCTCTGACAAATGGTGTAATAATATCTAATGCTTATTCCTCTTTTCTCTACTTAGTATTTAAGGGAAAAATCTTTCGTTCTATTTGGAGTTGGAAGAGTAATGATTCATTGAGCTATTCACTGCCTGTAGGCACTAATGCTATGAAGCACTCTAAAATCCAAGAAATTATACTTATACCCATATATCTGATTTAACATTCATTTATTTGTATGTTTATCCCATTCATTTAGCTATGTGTAATAATTCCCATTGATAAAGGAAAGGTTGTGCCTGTGACTTTTAGTCAAATCTTGAGAGACACATTTGCCAATAAATGAAAGAGTAAAGATAGTTGACACCACCTTTGACTAAAAACCATCTTTCTTCCGTTTATTGAAAAATTATGAATACTTTTTAAACTTTTTACAATTAGATGAAATGTTGCCTGTTCAGTTTTCTCACAGGCTCTGAGCAGCTACTATTTTTGTAGCCATTTACTTAAAACTAGAACAGAAAATAGAAATTACAAACAAAGGAATATTTATGTCTCAGTCTCTGATTTTGTAACAAGCAGCTTCCAAGCACAGTGATCAGCTCTTTGATGTCTTACCTCAGAAAGAATGTCCTTTGAAATTCCTGCCAGCTATAGGCCTCAGCTTCAATTCATCTTTGATATATCCTCTCCTCTCCTTTCCCGTGCATGAGAAACTCTTTTGCAGCTCCCATTGCCACCTGCAGTCCAGCTGATTAAATTGTTCTGCACAGTACCCCATTTCTGGCAGCCTGAACTCCCTTTTCACATCCTTGCATTGAAAACTCCAGGATGAGTTTTGCCTGGTAGGTCAGGCTGTGCTCTGCTTCCAGCAGGGAGCACTATCCCACCGCTCACCATCTTCCTCTCCCACGCAGCTTTAACCATTTGCTTGCAAAATGTGAGGTTTCGCTTGCATGGGTATGGTCCTTTACGGACAGGTATGTTAGAAGAAGCTTTAGTTATGTGGGGCAGAACCAGACAGACAAAGCAATTACCCTTTTGTCTAATTGCTAACTTGCTGCTGCTCTGTCGTACCGTAGCGCTGAGCTTACGCTGACATGCTGCTGCTGAGTAGAAACAGCAAATGGAAAATTGTTTTCTTCACTTTGCTGTCTTTATGCTACTGCAGCTCTCTTCTGAGACCTCAGCTGCTGAATAAGTTTGAACATCTTTTCAACCTTTTCATAAGCCTCCCAAATGACCTTTGGTTTTGCCTACCAGTCCTGAGCACTGATCTCAGCATTTTTATAAAAGAGACCACATTCCTCACTGCTTCCTACACTGCTTCCTCCATGGGTGACTGACCAGTAACACACCTCAGGCCAGGGAAGAAGCACAGCATCTTTTCATGTTTTCTTCACAATCTACAAGCTCACATAGATGGCAAACCATAACAAAATGCAGCTTGCCCTTGGAGGGAAAGGTTTGCAGGCAGACAGCATTCCCACAGGCAGAAGAAGCCCCCAAAAGAGCAAAGGTCACGGTGCAGTAACATTCCACCAAAAGGTCCTGCTCTGCCGACAGACCCCTCAGACCAGACAGGGACACATGAGCTCATTCTGCAGCCTGGAAGCAAATGCCACAGCAGGGTTTGGAAGGTCTCTCGTGTATCTTCTTCAGTGAAGGGGACTTGACAGTCTGCAAAAGCAGCTTGTGTCCTCAGGTTCAGATTTATCCCTCTCCCCAGCTCTCTCCTCCCTGTCCAGCTCCTCAACACCACAGCCTGAAGGCTGGGATCCACTGTTCTCTCCAGTGCTCTTCCTCCGTGCTCAAACAGGTGCTGCAAAGGAGGTAATATATGATGGTAAGGGATAATGAAGGGGAAGATGAAGGGCAGAATGGCAGAAATTTTCACAGAAGACTTTGTTTTTAAGAACCCATGAGAAAAGCCTGTTGTGTCCAATTTTAAACAAATGAGCACTACACAGACCCCTTTCTCTGAAGTTCAGGTTTCTTCATGCTGAAAAAAAAGAAAGAGAAGATCTAGCTGACTGCCATGATTTTAAAAGAAAAAAAATTGCACACATTGGTGTAAGCCTTTTGTTGCTCCAATTACAATAACTACATATTATAGTTTCATATCTCTTAGACAGATCTAATTTAGCACTTTTCTGTGTTTCAATGAATATGATGAGTCTAGGTGCTTATACTCCCAAAATGAGTATTCCATTTTGACTGCTGCTGTCCTGTTCTCATCCATGACTCCTCTCAGGACAGGTTTAACACTCAGGATAGGAGTGGCTTGCACCTCCTCTTATTCAGACCTCAGATAATTTTTAAAGCTTGAGTTAACACATTGGAAGGAAACCTTTGCTACCTTTGGAGATTTCAAGGCATGATTGTAGTTACTGGTAACCCAAATAACTTTTCCCTGAGCAATGGGGAAGAGATACTTGCAGATTTGACAGCTAATAAAAGTTGTTTATTCATTAAATTGCATCAGTCAGACTAAATCAACTGCTTCATGTTTTTTCTTTTTTCTTTTCTTCCTAACTTGTCTTAGTGAGAGTGCATGGGAGAGCTGTTGGAAATGCTTTCTGTGTCCGGCTCTACCCAGAACATCTTGCTCTCTTGTGACTCAATTTTGAAATGTGAGAAATTCAGGATTTGACAGAGTTATAGGAACATGAACTTCCTCTAGCAGTTCTGAAGATGTGAAGCAAACATACGCATTTTTTTCATTTATAGTATTGAGAACACTTCATCTGCTTAGACCAGCATAACTATCAAAGCAGTGAAGCTTTATTGACAACAGAAATAACTTGGGAAAATTAACAAAATTATATTAATCTCCAGGACTAGATTAGGATTCCCATAACTATCCATTTTTATATTTCTTTCAAAATTCATGTGTGCCTTGATAAGAGGGGAGACTACCTGGGATCATGGATGGTTGACAAGCATGAAAAAAACAGTGATTTTTTCCTTAAAGCAGGGAAAAGTGATTTGAGGGGAATCTAAAGATTCTGAAAACAGGTGGTACAAAAGAATTGAAAAACAAATTGAAAAACAGAAGTTTAAAACAAATCCAATGAATTCTCAGTTCAGGAGACAAGACAGACAGAACATGCTTTCATCTGTGCTTGAAACCAGAGTTAAAAAATTGACTGTGGAAAAATGTACATATAAGGGAAGGAGGAAAGAATAATACATAGTCTTCTAAAATATATTTAGAGATTTTTGTCTCTAATGCTTTTCTCATATATTTCTAGCCTAGAAAAATATTGGGTAGGGTTTCTTGTGGAAGTGGGGAGGAGGAAAAAACACCAGTGTTATAGCTGAACACTGCTTCTTTCATTGTCTTTTTTCCCCTTAAAATGTCTAAACTGTGCCAGTATTTTAACTCAGACTACCAACATATATTTTTTGGAACATATTATTTTGTGCTTTCAAGTATTGTTTTGTGAGAAATGTACCAAATGTCATAGGAAAGAAATCCATGCATTCCAACCTTTAAACAGACATAATCTCTGATTTGTCCCTGTGATGTCCACTGAGCCTGTGCTCCCTTTTCTGACAACGACACTAAAAACATCCCAGGATTTAAAAAATTTATGAGAATTTTCAGATGGAGTAGTTGCTAAGGAAGACTTCCTGGAAGCCAGCAGCTGTGCTGAATAAATACTTGTTCACCGTCCTTGCAAGTTGGGTGTTAATAAGACAAAAGAAAAACCTGTTTTGTAAGAAGCAATGCAGAATTCACAGACTCATAGAGTAGCTGGTGGTAGGCGACAGGTCTGAAAATCATCCAGACCAATCCCCTGCTCAAAGAAGGGTCATCTAGAAGAGGTTGCTCAGGGTCATGTCAAGTGAAATTTCGAATAGGTTTTAGAATGAAAATTCCACGACCTCTCTAGACAGACTGTTCCAATGTTTGACCCCTCTCACACTATAAACTATTTTTCTTACATTTAGGTGAAATTTCACCAAAGTTAAATGTGCTTTAACTTTGTGTCTGTGGCCTCTCATCCTGTCAGTGGGCACTTACTGAGAAGAGTCTGTCTCTTTTCTTTAACTCTCCTCCCCCATCAGGTATTTATACATCTTGGTGAGATGCCCCTGAGCCTTGTCTTCTCTAGGCTAAATGGTCTCAGCTTTCTCAGACTGTCTTCATATGAGCCTCCCATGGTTGTAAAAAAAGAATTCCTGTCACTGACACCAGCTGTTGTTGACACCAGCTCTTGATCTGCAGGATCTGTCTTCTCTTTGGAGTTTACTTAGTGGGATGTTTTCTTCCTGTCTTTGTGCTGATTGTCTCAGTTGTCCTTTCACAGCAGGAGTGTCATGTCCTTTTTCCTGTTTGTTATGTGTATTCACAAATGGTAACAAATCTGCGCTAACTTACTGGCAGTCAGAAAGACATTTTATGCAAAACTTTCTTTAACTCGTTTACTCCTTCTATCAATTGCTAGCTCTGATAAAGTGGCCTGTTAGGGTTGATACAATTAGGACTTGAATTATTAGAAATACATAAAAACTACTTCCTATTTGTCTCCAAATACACAGAGTTCATTTCTTCCCCATGAGTCCCTAAGGGGGGCTGCATTTTGCTTCCCTCCTCAAGCCAATACACCCCTCCAAACTGAAATCCCTTTTATCATTTGCATCCAACATCCTTTCAGAATCTTTCATTGTCCCTGATTTCTAGGTTCCTACTAGTCCATATAACACAATGAAGTACTGTAACCTCTATCAAAGTCAAACATACATTGATATGAAGAAAACTTCTATCAAGTGACTCAGGAGGTTTCTCTTTCTACCTGAGAAACTACAAAGCCTCTTTTTATATGAAGATAAAACAAACTTTTTACAATTTTATGTATATGAGTTTTTTGAAACTGCAGTTTCTCTTGCTATTCCTTTTCTCTCTCAAAGACAAAACCCAATTTTCCATAGAAGCACCTAGTGCTGAGTTGATCAGTATATGGTGCTGTCTTGTGTGTACTTCCCTGAACCCAAGCTGTTGCACACATACAAGAAGCAGCAATCAATGCTGGCATACTGATAACTGACAAAGAAGGACGTTTTCTATGTGCCCACTGTGTGCTTTGGTTACCTGTGCAGCATCAATGGGAAAAATAGAAAAACTGTGGCTTCACTTTATAAATGAACTAGTAAAAAAAATTAATTTCTAGTAAGCAAATATAATTAATTTTGAATTGTAGAAGGAAGGTTTAATGGGCTTTCACTTATCCATGTTTTCTTTTTTGTACCTGATGCAAGTCAGTTCAAATTTCAGGAGCCTTCACAGGACAGTGGATATTTAAATGTGTGATGAATAGAAGAACAGACGTAGATTCTTCCTCTTCCAAGGACTGCATCTAATCTCTTTTATTAATCGAGAATGGGGGGGAAAGGAAGAACCTAATAGAACTTATTTTACTAACTCAGTACTAGAAACTGTCTTAACTAAGATCTGGGAATAAAGATGATCTTTTAAAAAATGTGTCTGCTTGGCTGTTTTTGCCTTTCATTTTTCCCTTCATGTGTCCTACTAGAGGTGTGCAGAGAGATAAGAACAAGCAGGTTTCCTTAATAATTGAGCATCCAACACTGGCCATATCTCTTATAACTTGTTTAATACACTTCAAATTAACATCTTGCTTTTTCCTTGTAAAAATAAAGAAAAGGTGAAATAAATCTGGTTTTTGGAGAAAATATTTTGTGTAACCCACACTTAGTAGGTTAAACATAGAGCCGAGCCTATTATCAGATAGCGACATGGCAGAAAAGCAAATGAATTTCCATTTTAATATGCAGATTAATCTGAAGGTTATGTTTCCTTCTTCTGCCCATATTTCTGCAAGATTTAAGGGTTAATAAATGAGGACATGTGATACTCCCAGTTATACTGGAGCTCAGATTCAGATTAATTCTGCTGGCATTTCTACACCAGGCTTTTCCTTCTTCTCTCCAATGGATGAAACGTTTCAGCTTTAAATGAACTTGAAAGCCTCAGATCAGAGACAGATGCAGGCTGTTTTATCTACTTACAGTACTTTGAATAATGCAATCAGATTGTGCAATCCCCTGTATGCTTCTAGCAGTATAAAAATCAACCAAGAAAGTCAGGACACGGTTTTTCAGTACTAAAGTCACCCCTGTTTTTCCCATGCCTTTCTAATGTGCTTGACTTGATCTGTATCTCATTGAGTCATACTAGCAATATGTGATATGATTAATAATTTTTTGAGAAGGTGTGGTAACCTATATGATTTGATTTATAATTTCAAGTTTGTGTGACCCCTGCTGATAACTTGTGTTGATCTGTGTTAGCTGTGTTTACATCTTTGATTAGGAACTGTGCTTAAACCAGATATTAGGTCAGGGTGTCAGTCTTTCCCATGTAGGATAACTTCACGCTGGGAAATTTAGAAAATATAGTGAAGACCTGCGTGATGGTTTGTTTAGTTTGTTTTTTCCTCAAGTAGTGTAGAAGATATTAAAAAATACAATGAGGTTTATGTTAGGAATAGCAGTGACAGAGTTACTTCAAAACTTCAGATCTAGTCCCTAGCCCAGGAATTTTTGTGCCTAGGTCAGAATTGCTGTAATCAAGGAGAAAACCATGGTCTGCTGTAAGCAAGAGAGACAGGAAAGGAGCCTTGTAGGCCACTAAATAGCCTGGAAACACTGCACCAGCTTTTCATGCAAAGTGAAATGTACAGGTGGAAAAAATAATCATTCCACATACAGTGGTAGACTAGGAAACATAAATTAAGTTGTAAAAGTTTTATTTTGTCCCTTGAGGAAAATTAAACACACATTTGTGATAAAAGATAAAGAGATTTGATAAGCCATGGATTGGGCAGAGCCCTATTACCATAAGTGGATCTGCAAGCAGGCTGCAAAGATGCAGCAAGACCTGATTCCTTCCATATAGTTATCCCAGCACCAGTTCTGTGGGTGTTGGCATGAGGTGGATCAGTCCAGCCTTGGATCCATCCCCCACTGCCACATCTGTTTACCAAAAGTGTCCCCAAGTGCTCATATTCCACAGTTGTTGCAAGACAATACTGCAGCATTTCTTACCTCATATGCAAATTTCACTCCCTGGTGGAGAGTCCTTCTGTCCCTGGCATCTTTGCTCCCCGCTAGTTGAACAGCTCCTGCAAATGGGCCTTCTTGTCCTTTGTGCCAGGTCATACCTTGGTCACAAATTACCACTGCTGTTAGCATTTCCCCTTCAATTAGGGGAAAGACTTCTGAGAAACAGAGATCTGAGAAGCGTAACAGTTGTATGAAAATGTCAACTCAGACCCCAGCAGTGGCCAAAAGCTAAACTGGACATTAAAAACTGCTTGAAAATCCTGGAGAGAAAGGCTGAGACATCCCAGTGCCACTGCCTATGTCTGGGATGCATCAGCCTCTTGAATACTCCTTGCAGTGCTCATTTCCTCCCATTTGGAAATTAGTTAATTGCCAGTGGCTTAAATTTTAATATTTGAAATAAAGTGATGAAGAAACTACATTCCCATTCTTGATTCATATTTTTCCTTTTTTTTTTTTTTTTTGTACATCAATAAAACGTTTTGTAAGATCTAGATGGCGGCAGAAGTCAGATACACAGCATAACTCTAACCAGTTCAGATCAGAGCTGCACTGAGTATCACACACCATTGGAGTCCACAAACAGGATGATTCAGAGGAGAAGGCAAAAAATTTTATACTGTACAATTATGAAATAAAGTGCCAGTAGAAGAAATTCTTCCGAAGTTTCATCAGTCACAGCTTTCTTTGCGTTCTGAAGCAAGAATGTCTCTATACCTTGTAGATACAAACTGCTGGTTATTAGGCATTTGAAGTAATTCTTTCTTCTTCCCTGCCCTGACTAGAGCCTGTCACTAACATCATTAATAAGATCAGGCTGATTTATCTGTACCCTTGCAAATTATGTTTGTGCAAGCATATGTGAATGCTAAACAGCTTCTGACACTGGTGATAGTGGTTAAATAGTACCAGAAAACTTAAAAGAGCAAATGTAGCAAATGTAGCAAATACATGTGGCAAATACATATGGGTGGGACAGTTCCCTCGTTCCAAGGCAATCAGTTAGGGGAGAGAGACAGGCAGCACAGCCCATCTTCTTGTGGCACAGCTCCTCAATTTCCTATAAACATATCAATATATATGTCTAAGTAGGTATGTCTTTTTCTTATCTTTGACTCTCTTATTTTTGTCACTGTTTGTTCTAGGCTGACTTAAACTGGAAAACTCATTCCGAAAGATTTTTCTGCTTATAACATCTGGTTTTTCTGAGGAAGGTAAAACAAAATAGAATGACCTGTTTCCTTAAAAATCAGAAATGGGTGAGATGGATGTATAAGCAGAAGAGTGTTTCAGCTTGTAACCAGGGGAAAATGTCAAAGCTCCCACATTACAAGTTGTATGAAGGGTTTTTGGACCTTTATCTGTCAGGAATCTTGCTATGAGCCTTTAGCATCTCTAGCACCCCAGTGCATGGCAGCATCTTACTCAAACAGCTCCTCAGTGCAGAGACAGGAGGAAACCAAAGATAAAATGTAAAAATAAATGCGGCAAACTGAAAATATTTCCTATTGTGGGCTTTGCCTTACAGACGTGCACCACGTGTCAGTTTTTTTCTTTTCGTCTCCTTGTGAGGATATGGTTGGGTGCTGTTAAGCTCTTGCAGGCTCAGTTAATCTTACAGAACTGACAGGTTCATGGTTTCTGAGGCAGCGGGGACTTTGCCTGCAGACTTTCCTCACCCTAGAGGTGTCTCTACTAAGATAAAATTAAGCATGGGAAGAAAAGCCTTTCCCTGATGGCCACCCCTCACCATTGCTGGCTCTGCAGATGCAACGCTGGGAGCTGGGCTGGGCTGGGCTGTGGCATCGTGCTGGGCTTACATCTGTAGCCTAACATTTAAAGGTAACCCTTATGACTTTTTAACATACCATGGGGGCTACCTGTTGGAGATCAAGGACCTGCAATCAGCTCCCTGCTGGCTGCTCTTCCCTCTTCATTTCACCTCAGTACTCCAGTGGAGAGTCAGCCTTTATGCTTAAAGATTAATCTAGAAGGATCGCTCTTGGAATTTTAATAATTAAATGATTCAAAAAGCTACAAAAACAGCTTAGAGAAAGTTGTTTTATATGTCACACTGTTCTTTTGCTCTCATAAAAGAAGGAAAGTGAATAACATACTTTCATTGCTTCGAAGAGTGACTAGAGTTTTAATATTGACTTTACAGATTATATCATATCCCTAACAAGAACTCTGGCCTCAGGTGGTTATTTCTGATGTTAGTATATAATAATATCTGTGTTTTAACTGCAGATGGTGCTGGAGGACACACACTGGCTCCAGCCAGCCATGAATCAGTGAAACTGCACGTGAGATAACCCAGACAAGAAGCACCCTCTGTTAATTGGTATTAAAATTTGGGCAGGACAAAAAGCTCAAGAATGTTGTGTCCCACTCTCCCTGCTCTTAACTGTGAGCTAATCACAGCACAAAATAATTATTGCAATTGCATATTAAATTTGATTTTCAAAGCCAGAATGAACACAATGAAATATGTTGAGATGGTTTTGTTTATTACAAGGCAAATTACTATAACATACTGATAAAATGAAACTGTCACTTTTGGCACTGTTAGAATGGTGAATCAAGTTACAAAGCCAAGCTACACCCTTAATCAGTTTTTCATACTATCACACAACTATTTGAAATATTACACAATGTGGGAGTGAGGCAGAAAAAAGCAATTTATAGGAACACAGTGTTGTGATGATGTGAGAGCAGATGGGAAAAAGACATTATGGGGTTCCAGCACTTGTAACCCCATACTGTACTTGGAACTCCATTAGAGAGAAAAGAAAGCATAAAGCAGCCAGGTTAAAACCTTGCTCAACATACATTTTGATACATCCACACTGAGAACCACAGCTAAGAGAAAGTAGGGACTAAGTCATACGCAGGAATTACTGGTATAGTTGGAGTTTAATTCATTATGCTTGGAGGTTTTAATTCATCTGTACTCCTGTGAAACATCAAGGGCTCCTTGGGCAGTAAAAATTTCTGAGAAAATTGCCATTCAATTTCAGGTTCAGGAATGCAATTCCAAAATTATAAGAGGAATAGGCTACCTCCCCAACAAAAAAAGTCAAAAAACCCAATTTTTTTTTTTTAAAGGGATCTAAGACTGTGTAGAAAGTTATCAGTGTTGTTAAGTTGTGAAATATTTTGTGGTTTATTAGCAGCACAGCATTAAAGTGACAGATTGCCAAGTAAAGAGAGCCATTATAGCCTGATACAGCCTTGGAACGTTCCCTACCTGAACCGCAGCCAGAGCAGAATGATACCATTCAGTGTAGCTGGAATTTTGAAAACAATATCCAGTTGTATTGGAAACTAGTTCCAATCATTTTGGAAACTCCAGTGATTACTGACCTGAGGAGGGAAATTTTGCAGATGACGAATGCTAATCATCTTGCAATCCTGTAAAGAGTAGTCCTGAGAGGCCCTTTGAGCTCTCCAGGGCTGCAGCAGCATCCCCCTCTCTAGGGATGCCTCTCACAGCTCACACACTCTCAGGTTTGCAAAACTCAGACGACCCTCGCTGACACGACAGGACATGGGCTGAAGCCCCCAGCTCTTGAGACAACTCTCCCCTGTGGAGAAAGGTCAAGGGATTTGACGAGTCAAAGCTGACTGATTTCACCGACACTCAAGGGAAATTTTTAGCAAGTACCCTGGTAAATACTTTGTGTCTCTGTGTGTGTGTGTGTGAATGGACTCAAATATCTCAAATCTATAACTAAGTGCTGTTCTAATTGTAGTAAATCCTGTTGAACCACTTTGTAGATTAATGAATCCATACTACATCAGCGCTGCTAACTGTCTTGTGCCCTTACCTCAGAAAATAATTCTTAATTGATTCTAATCTGAAATTTTTTTGTATGTTTCATCCATGTAGTAGTAGATTGAACCTTGGCCTTGGACATGTTCGTGCTTTTACAGATTTGTATTAAACCTGCTTTCACTGATACATTTTTCTGGTTATCTCTTTCAGTGACCTAAACCAGCCATTTGTGGCAAATTGTCAGTCAGCCTGAATCAGGATTCACAACAGACCTCCTTAATTTTGTTATCTTAGAGGCGCTGCCACAATCACTGATGGGCTCAGCCCTGGCCTGTGGTGGGTCTGTCTTGGAACCAGCTGGCACTGGCTCTGACAGGCACAGGAGAGGCTTCTGGTAGAAATCCGCCTGATTTGAATAATTTTAAAACTCTTTCAACCACACCTTGCATTACAAAAGTGAAACCATTTAAAGCACGGGTCACTTCCTAATGCTCTCGCCAGTCTGGATACTCAAGAGTTCATCAATATGGAAATAAAAGGAGGTAAAATACTTGAGGGTGAGTTATGTTTTGTTACTATAGAACCTGACTTTGCTACTAACACAAACAGGAAAATAATTTCTGAGGTAAAGCTGCCTCTTGAACCGTAATTCACTATGTCTGGACTTGGGCAGCAGACAGATGTTCCAGTTCTGTGAATTGTTGGACACCTGTGGATTTGCAGGGCCATCACATGCATCCATCCATGCACACAATTCAGCCTTCCCTCTGGAAAAACACCCTGGCATTACACAGTCATAATTGGTTGGTTCCTGTTGTGCTTCAGCTTGAGTTCTGAATTTAATTTCATGGCTTTCTCAGTCATTTGACTTATTTGACCATCATTTTTCTGTTTCTTAATTGACTTCACATTTAATGACAAAATTTCAAAGAAAATGAGGAAGACAGGTCTCTACTATTATCATACCACTCTATCAGAGGCCCTTTCAGGTACATTATCACATCAGTAGAGGTGCTGAGATCTGGTAGTATCATTAAGCACAAAATGTACGAAGCTCTACTGTGATATTATGAATCTGCATCTTATTTAATTAAACTCTTAAAGCTGAAGCATCACCATTTTCCAGACATGACAACACAACCATGACAGAAATTAATTTACAAAACTTTCGCAGGTGTAGATCTCAGCGGAACTGAGAAAATAGAAAAACAGAAAGGTGTTTACTTCCATTTACAGCCTAGTTATTTCTAGAAAAAGGATTGGTTTTATCTGGACTTTTTGGCTTGTGAGAAGCCATTTGACATTTTCAGGTATCTCTTATTTTCTGTTTGACATTTTCAAGCATCTCTTATTTTTTTGTGATGGGAAACCACAGATGAGACTGAATACTTTCTGCTGACCTGGAAAGGTAAGGTTGTGTTGACAAAATGTGCACTGTTTTCTTGAGTAAGTCTGCTCGGCTATAAATTAATAAAGCTGTGTTCTTTCTCATTCACTTATTTCCAAAGTCCAGGAGAAGTTATCCAATCTTTATAAAAAATACCTTTGCATTTAACAGTTTCCAGAGAAAACACCAAAAGGGTTCAGAGCTTTGAAAACATGATGAATGCAAGCACTTTGTAAAAATTAGGATTATTTAGTCGAGAGAAGAAAAGACTGAGAGGAGACATGATAACAGGTGTTTGATATGCAAACACTTGCTGAGAAAGGAATGTAATAAACTATTCTTTATGTCAACTGAGGATACAAGGACCGATGGGCTTAAACTTTGATAAGAGTGTTTTGGGCCACAAATCTGGTGAAGTTTCTAGAGAGCAAACATTATGAAGAGCAGCTGAGGGAGCTGGGGTTGTTTAGCCTGGAGAAAAGGAGGCTCAGGGAACACCTTATCACTTTTTACAACAATCTGAAAGGAGGTTTTAGTGAGGTGGGGTCTGGCCTCTTCTCCCAGGTCAAAAGCAACTAGAAAAGAGGAAAAAGCCTCCATTTGTCACCAGGGAGGTTTAGATTGGATGTTAGGAAAAGATTCCTTCACCAAAATGGTTTCCAAGCACTGGCAGAGGTTGTCCGAGGAAGTGATGGAGGTATTTAAGAGAGGTCTAGATGTGGCACTTGGGGACACAGTTTAGCGGCGAACAAAGCAGGGCTGAGTTAATGGTTGGACACAATTATCTTAAAAGTATTTTCCATTGTAAATAATACTATATGAGAGTTTTAGATTAAACATTAGGAAAAACTTCCTAATAACAGGGAAAAGGAAGCAGTGGATGTGACTGCATGAAAAGGAGCCTCTATTAACAGGTGTTTTGAATGGCCTGATCAAATATCTGCGAGGAATGGTTGGTGTTTGACTATCCTCCTTGGGTGAAATGTCTTTTCATGTTCTTTCTGGCTGAACTTTCTGTGATTTTACAGAGAAGAGAGTAAGTTTTTTTAGTAAGCTTAATCAATTAACTGGATAAGGATACCATTGAGGTGTATACCACTGATCTTGGTTTAACACCAGCGAGTTGAAACAGCCATGCAGTTGCACAAACTTTTTTTCTGATCTTGTTTCCTTTATGTTCTTGATTCAGGCTACCTGTGTACCTCTAATCAAGCTTTTAATGATCGACAGTGTCTGTTCTTCTCATTTTGATGCATTTTGGTTGGAACTGCATCAAGTTTTACACTTAACACTGGCTTTCCACCACAACAGTTAAATATTCTTGCAGTCTTTGAAATTTTTGATATGCTGGTTTATTAATCTACTTTTTATTCATTCATTTCCTGGCCCAAGTGCAATTTTAAAAGAGCATATACTTTTCATGGTACATCCTTATTAATGTCTCCTAGCAACACATTGTCTCAAACAGATGCTGATCATCTCTACAAAATCCACATAACCCTCGGAATTATAGTGAACATCTCAGAATAAAAGCCCAAGTTTCTTCCTAATTTTCTCCACTAACTCCACTCTTCTAGAAACATAAGTTATAAATGATATCTTAAATAAAAATGTAGATTTTCGTTGTTTGGCAAAAAGGCACATTAAAGACACACTCATGAACAAATTGAAACTTTTACTTTATCAGTCTGTCTCAACCATCCATAACACTAAACAGGAATGCCCATAAACCATAGGGATATGTGAAAAAAAGGGAACTGAAATTAAGAATTATTAGAATATTAGGATAAAAATCTCATAATGAATCATACAGCATGATATATGGAGCTGTGGAACATCAGGCTGATGTGAGGATGTACAGGACATCAGCCAAGACGCAGGAACTGGTTCTTCAGCCACAAGGACACAGGAACATTCATTATTATTCAGTGGTCTTTCTAGCCCAGAGATCCTCTCCAAGATGTACTTTGGAGGTGCTCTCTGTTGAGGAATGGGTACAGATGCAAAGTGGGCCTGGTGACACAGAGGTTTAATGGTCTAAAGCTGACCAGAGTTGGCCACCTAAAGCTGGCAGTATTTCTTTCTGCATGTGCTGATTTTTTTACAGCTCAGTACTAAAACAAACGAATGGTACTTTTTGTTACAACATTACTAAATGTATAAATGGTACAACAACAACAAAAAAAAAAGTACAAAAGTACTGTTCTTTCATAGGGATTTTTGCCTGGTTTTAGGCATTTATGGCTTTTTCCACTCTTTATTTACTTGTGGCGGGCTTTTACGCTGAAGTATTCACTGTGTAGATTCATATAAGGAGTCAAAGAAAAAGAGCTGTTAAATCATCCCATCCATCCCCTGGAGAGGGCAAACCAGGCACTACAGCAGCAGGAGACAGTGCCTATCACTCAGTGAAGGGCAAAGCAGCAGAGTCACGATCCTGGAGTCAGAGGGCAGTGGTTACATAGCCAGGAAAGGGCAGCCTGCCCCTCCTTCCAGCTTCCACTCCATCTGAAAGTGGGAATCCACAGGCTTTGCTGTGCAGAGAGTCACTGCTGCACTTACCGTGCTTCCTGACCAGTCATGATAACTTTCTGTGAGTAATGTAAGGCATGAGCATGTATTTTTAATTCTTCACTTCTTCCCAAAGAACTGAAGTAGAATTAGAAACTTCCTTCTAACACACCCAAGTGACAGTCCAGGCTCAATTCCCGGGGATTAAAGACACAATTTAGCCATTAATGTTGGCACTAGCCTGACACTCACCTTGCATCAGCCGTCCTAAATGCTGACACACTAATGTCTTCCAAGTCATGTCCTTGCCCAGCTCCTGCCCACTACACACACAGGTGTCATGTCAGCAGAGTTTGTCCACTGATGACTGTAATCCCAGACATCTCTTCAAGCAGACCTTCATTTTAACGCTTTTTAGTTACACATCTGCATCTGAATTTTCTGGTGAAGAGACCTCCTAACACCTCTTTTTTAAATCTTTTAACCTCGTTCCAGTCCTATGGAGTTGATGAAAGAGAAATCACATGACCTTTTCTGTAAGGATGAAGGCATGGAAAAAATAAAAAGAAATAGGATTTACATACAATCACTTACTTTAAATCCAATTATAAGAACTATGATTGGTTGTATCTCCCACTGCTGTTATTTTTTATATCAATGGGTTAATGTCTGGCAAGAAAAGTATGTGGACATTATAAAATCACAGGCTCATGCTTCTACATCTAAAAATTAGTGAGCCCCTGCTCAAAGGTGACAAATTTGCCCTTAGGTGGGACTGGGCGGCTTTTGTCAAGATTTCAAATACGTGTCTTGAAGTGTGCAGCCAGCTCATTAGTATATGGGTTACTCCTGTTCAGTCTGCTGCAGGTATCTTCCTTCATTTTTCTCTTGCTCCTCTGCTTGTAGCCTTAGGCAGCAGGCAGGATTTAGATCCACTGTGCTGGGTGATGCATAGGATAGGGGCCATCATCCCCACACAAAATATATGTAACAGATGTGTGAATAACCAGAGGATGCTGCAGAGGGGAAGGGCCACAGCAGCTGTAGCAATTTTTTGGTCTTGTCACTGGATCAGCTCACGCTGCCTGGAACATCCCTTATGCCATTTGGCCAGGTTCTGCCTCTCTTACTCATTTTAAATAGTCTCTGCACCTGCAGACATGGTTACTGACTAGGACTGCAGGAAAACTGAGGTGCTACCATAGAAAGGCAAGATGCAAGACAGCATAGACCAAAAGGATGCCCTTTTTTATGGTAATATAATATAGATATTATATCTATCTTTAGATAGATAGATAGATAGATAGATAGATAGATAGATAGATAGAGAGACAGAGAGACAGATAGATAGATAGATAGATAGATAGATAGATAGATAGATAGATAGATAGATAGAAAGATATTACAGATAGCTTTCCCTCTTTGTAGTTCGTTGATATCACTGGGAAAAAAAAAACAAAGTCAAAACAAAACAAAACAAAACAAAAAAAACCAAAAAAAACCAAAACAACAACCCAGCAACAAAAACAAAAGCAAAAGCAAAACAAATCAGAACAAACAAACAGAAAAAAAAACCTCACCAAAAATCTCAATGCAAATTCAAAGTGAAATTCAGTGTGGGTTTTCTCCTTCTGACCACAGATCAGAACTACAAAGGGTTATTTTGGGCCAAGTAAAGCTTAGGAGCTTTATCTGTTTCTCCCCAGCAAAGTCAATAGGATCTGTGCTTTGCTGTGATCAAGCCTATTTACTTGACAGTTTAGAATAAACCTAAAATCAATATCTTTATTGTGTCATGTGGAAATGTATATATTTGCTAGATAAAGCCTTGCAGTTACAGCAACGTGAGAGACATAAATTTAGTGCTTTGAACTTTTGGGGAATCGGTTTTAGGAATAATATGTTTTATATAGCAGAGGCACTACTGATAACAGAGAAACTCAACTAATGGATGATGCACTAACAAGTCAAAAGCGTACTTTTCTTAAATCATGAGAGAGTGAGTATCATGATTCTTCCAGATGAAGTTTTAATGAGACAGCACAGTATTTGACTATCAGAAGTTATCTGACCACTTAATTATCTGATTCGCCACAATTATCACCTGAAACTACACCGTGATTGTATCTGAGCTTGCATTAATTCAGCCTGTGATAAGACTACTCCATGATTATGGCATACTTTTAGCCTCATTTTGAACAACTTCTTTCTAATTCTAGCACAGCTTCTAAGAATACAGTAACATTTTGACAGTGGTACATTTTCCCAAGGCTGAGAGCTATCCAAGGGTAACAAAACTTAAAGGTCAACTCTCTGTCTCATTGTGAATTCACATTTCAGCTGTAACCAATTAACATTTAGATTTTCTGGTTGATTCCAAGTCTCACAAGCCACTGCTATCTCATCCAGAACTGTTTAGCCAAACAACAAAAATGGAATAATTTTCAAAAGGTATGCAAGCTGTGGGAGATTATTTCTGTGGGAGATTTTTTTAAACAACTGTCTGTCAGATTCATCAAGGAGGGAAAAGTGTATCATCAAGTGCTCTGTATGTGCTATGCTCTGCTCCTTGACGCCCTCGCTAAAGCAGAAGTCAATTCCTGACTCACAGAGCGATTTCTGGTGGCTTGTGTGCACCTGCTCATGCTGGGTTTGCTCTGCAGTGAGGCACTGATTATAAACCAGTTTTCAACCAGTCCTAATTTGTGGGTTTCATCTCATGTACCTTTATGTAAGATTGACAGAGAAGATGAAAAACCCCTGTGTCCTTTCTTCTCCAAGAGCTCCAGAGAAGAGAGGAGCCTCCAACAGGGGTGTGCTCAGGTCGCTTCTGGCAGAGAGAAAGGAAAAGATACGGACACGTCTGAACCACAGATGTTTAGCCTTTCTTCAGGTCTGAACACAGTTGTTTAGTTTGTGGTACCACGTTTTCATGGTATCTCAGCCAAAAGGAAGCCGTATCATAAAGTAAGAGAAAGTTTGTCATGAAAGCAATGTATAGAAATATATGTCAACTACCTCCCTATTACTTCAGAGTGCAAAGACTAGAGAAAGAGGAGCAGACAGGTTTATGTGTGTCAAGTTTCAAGCAAAGGCATGGGAAGGACTAAAGCTTCTCAAGAGTTTCCTGTTAGCCAGATCAGTGTCCCATGCTGCACACACTTGGAGCTGAAGGGACAAAAGCTGCTAGAACAGCTGGTGGTGCAGGCAAGGGTTAGGGGCACCTGGCAGCGTGAGGACTCCTACAAGGCAGTCAGAAAGGTGAGGAGTAACTAAAACAAACAGAGCAAACTTGCTGACCAGCTTGAATTAAGCCTTTCTATGCTATGAGATGGAAACCATAACTCAGTAGCAGCCACTGCTGAATTATTTTGCCCACAAAAAAATTATGGAACCCAATATGCTGGCAAAGTGTATTAGCTAACTCTGCAAACCATAAGGAGTTTGGAAGCTTAGACATGATGAAAATTAACCGGTGGCAACTTTCATTATCATATTCTGTTAGTGATACAAGGGAAATAGCTAATTACATAGCAAGTACCTTCAAAATAAAAGTGGGTGACCTGAAAATGGAAATTATAACCTTGCAAACTGTGATGGAACAATTAAAGGTAAGGCTGGCTCAGCCAGTCTATTGATCACTACTAGCTGAAAGTGGAAACATATGTTTTTGTCTGCAGTTGGGCTTTCAGCTATGAAAATAATGAAATCCAATTTAAAGTCAAAATTTAGAGACAAAGACCAGGATGGCAGCAATGTGTCCACATTCTGGACCTGCCAAAAGCCTTTTAACAGGCTTTTTCATTATTTAAAGAGCTACTGTATAATATTTTTGATTTTCCACCTTTCTCAAATAGATTTGTTTTTCTTTCAAAAGGGGGCAGGGGGACGAGTGGTTAATGAAGGATTCCTAATGATGGTTATATCATGTATCAGTAGATGCCTTGCACTACTTCTCCTGGTAAAAATAATTATAGCAAATATGAATGATTCAACAGTGTATCAAGCATGTGTGTACTGCATTGAGCAAAAACTTCCTTCTTGTAAACTAACAGGCAAAAATAATCCCACCAAACAGCCAAAATCCCCAACCAAACGGCAAGAAAAACATATAAGCGTTAAACCTCAAGAATAAAGAAAATAGAGGTAAAAATACATTTTGCTTAGGACACATAGCAGTTTTAGCAAATTTTAAGAGCAATGATAGAGAGGTATAATAGATATAAATATTATAAAGAATAATTTTTAAAACTACTGAGTTAAAGCAGAATTCCTCTAAATGTAGAAATCTTTTCTGGAAGTTTCATGTATAGTCCTTGAGGTCAGGCTTTTGCCTAGGCAATACTCCTTTCCTATCCCTAAGCCAGTCTCTTCTGCCAAAACCGGAAATGCTTGGTCTGAGATCCCAGACCAGACTGGATCTTTGGATGCCAAGATATCTTTGAGAGGTCCTAAACCTCGTGTCCTAAACCTAACTACGTGTTATCCACTGAATTTCAGTTAGTCAGCAATTGCTTAAAGATCAAGGAAGACAGAACGTGGAAATAGCAAATGAAATTCAGTCAATTGCTGGAAAGTGAGTATTTCTCTGTAAATATTCTCTGGAGTTGATCTATTTGCTAGACAGTATAAGCTGCAGAAACTGTAATGTCTTATCTGGATCTTCAGCAAGGTCTGAGCCTAGGATCTTCCACATCACCACCCAGTCTGGGTCTCCAATACTATACCTAAACGTAAACACGTTAGCTCACAGGAACAGCTTTCCTCAGTGGAAAATTCACTGCAAGTGGACAAGCCCTGCTGTGCTCATATCAGCCACAGTTGATGGGAAAGAGTCTGCACAATCAAAATTCAAAGATTTATATCTTAAGAACAGAGACCATAATCATTAACTGTTGGCACATATTGTTTTAAAGTCTTGGTGCCTTCTACATTTTGAAAACATTTAGAGAACAAAAATAAACTTCTTTATTAAAGATACAGAATTGTATCTTCTAGCACCATACTGGAAGGTGAAACTGAGGGTTTTTTAAACTGATTTGTCCAGTCCTTTATTCTGTGGTATCCACTGGGAAAGGCACTAGATTAGGCATGCTTTTTATTTTCTTTTGAAACCATTTTCATTCCGTAGGATTTCTTCCAGCTCCCATTTAAGATTCAAAAGATCCCCTTGGTACTGGCAAGATTTTAAAAATGCGATGTCCCTAGAGACAATTTTTATTCAAGTGGTTGCAAAACTACAGCCTCTCCATGGATTTCACATAGAATGCTTTCAATACAACTAATCTACAGTATCTGACCTGAACAGCCCAAGAAATACCAGGGAAAACTTCACTCTTTTCTTATCAAGCTTCAAGAGCTTTTAGAGCTGACAGCAAATATGAAACTATGTTTCCTCTATTACCCTCAGAGATTTCAGGAAACAAATCTCTTCAGTTTGTATTCATACATAAATACAAATCAGATCCCAAACCAACCATAACATGAATTAGCAGAGTGACCTGAGCACAGGTACTAAGAAAGACACACTGGGAAAATAGGAAAGTGTTCTGGAAAGTGTCTGCTCCTTTACACCTGCTTTCTGAAACTCATCTTTGAAACTTTATCAAAATACCATTAAATGTCATACTCCTAGAAGCAACATATATGATAAAGTTGGGCATAGAGATTAAAAAAAAACCAAAGCAAGTATTTTCTCTAGAAAGACAATGTCTATAGCTCATATTTGGTTATAGAAAATTGTATCTGTATTTTCTTCTTATTTCCTGCAGAAATTAGTCCCTTGTTCAGGCGGTGAGAATTGACGAAGGGAAAACTGAAGTGGTTAAGAGAACAAAAAAGATATGCTTGACTTTAAACCTTGTATAAAGAGTAAAAACTACAGTCATACATTTCATTAAGCTGTGTATTCATTTGGAGTTAATTTGCCTAAGAAACGATGGTTTGGTGGGTCAAAGAAAAAGTTTTTTATCAGGGATGGCTAAGTTAGTAGAATTGTAATTTTGAAACATTGAAGCATCTTTGTCTGTACTGTTCTATTAAATCTGTTCCTACGCAGTTTTATTACTTTAAAGCTTACTGATTCAAGGAGACATCACTGAAATTGAAAAATTGCAGAGAAATTATTCCGAAAAAGGAACTTCATAAAAAATATTTCTCCTTTCAAAAGGAGGCTAGAATATTTTAAGATATATTTTAGTTAGTATTAACTTTATCATCATGTAAAATTTTGTCTACATTTTTCTTGCCTGTAAATTTTCTATGAGATAAAAGTAAGCATTCAACATCTGTTTTTGACTGAAGAATCTCTGATCTCCTTCTTCCCACATTTTTGCAGTGTCTAGGGCTAATATCAAGTATAAAGCATAGTTACCTCAAGAAAGGGAGACAACTGTTGCCATTTTGTATACTGTAAGATTCTGGTCCTTGGCTGACTACTTATGCCTTTTTTTCTCTCTTGATATATTTTTTCTTTGGTGTGTTTCTTTTATTACATCATTGGTTCACATGGAGAACTGTAAAGGTCCTCATATTCATCATTATTTTCCAAACCAGCTTGCTGTAACAGCTGGAATTGTATCCTGTCTCAGTAGCCCAGCATTTTTAATTACAAGAAAAAAGTGTTTGAGGTACCTAACTTGAGATAAAAGACTAGTGGTAGGAGGACAGTATGTAAGTGTTAGCACATACTATCCAAAAATTTTTAACCTCTATAGTTTAGCTTCATAACTGAAACTCCATTGCTATTAATAAGCTTTCAATTCAAGTATAAAATGCAAGCCTTTCTTAAAAATTGTGTTTTCCATAAACTGTTCCTGTTTACTCTTTCCCCTTCCTTTTTTTGATCTGAGTCAGAATAAAGCTGAAATCTGTAACATTTCATTTTGCCTGTGTCACAACTGTGTATGGCAGTCAGGCAGCTCATAAAGGTAATCTCTTGTTTAAATCTTACCAAAAATGTGGGAATGAATCAGCTGAGTAATTGTATATACAGCATCTGCCTTCTGCATTCTCTGTTGCGTGACTGAACCTTAAGGTGCCTGCAGCCCACAAGGCATTCACTGTCCTGCCTCAAAGCCTCAGCAACAATTTCAGTGTCTGGGATAGAGAGCAGCAATGCTGGAACTCAAAGATTACTTAAATTCAGACATAAGTTTGCATGGAGACAAAAAAAAGAGAGTAATGCAGAGCTGCTAGAAAAGGGGTGTCTGTGTATTACAGATCTAATACTGCTCTGAAAACTGAACTGAGAAACCTGGGAAGAATTGGAACATATCAGAAAAGGGTGAATGGGGATACAACCACCAGGCTGTCTAACTCTGAACATGCAAAATGAACAGATTTATATGGGAAGAAATTCAAGGTAATATTCTTGAAGTACGTAAAATAATCTCAAATATTGACACTTACTAAGAAAGAAGCATGCAAAAGCTTCTCAAAAGACTAAAAAATTGACAGAAAAAGAAAAACTTCCATCATTACTAGACTTTAGAGAAGGTTAAAATCAATGCTGAGTTATTTACAGAGATCATGTCTCAGGTACAACTGTGAAAAGGAGACTTTTACCATGAAGTAACTGGGACAAAGCCCAGTGCTGCTTTTGACATCTAAAGCAAGTGTTCAGATCTTTTCTGATGCAGAGTCAGCTACTGCACCCTGTGAGGCACAGATGCACTGTGTTTTGTGGTCCGAGCAAGAACAGAGTTTGTGTTTCCATCATCCACACCTGAGGCAGAAACGAGAAGGGCAGCACATTGGTGGCAGATGTCTGCCGACATGGGCCTGCCATGAGGTCACAAGTTCTTCCAGAAAACCTGCTCTATCGTGGGCTCCTCTCTTCACAGGTCTGCCTGTCCTGCCAGAAGCCTGCTGCAGCGTGGACTTGCCATGGAGCCACAACTTCATTTGACCATCCACCTGCTCTGGCGTGGGATCCTCGAGGGGTTGCAGGTATCCCCCCACGAACCCCTGTGGGCTGCAGGGGCACAGCTGCCTCGGCATGGGGTGCAGGGGAATCTCAGCTCTGGTGCCTCGAGTACCTCCTGCCCTCCTTCTTCTGTGGTCTTGGAGTTTGGAGAGCTTTTCCTCTTGCCCATTCTTACCCCTCTCTCTGGCTGCAGTTGTGCAGCTGTTTCTCCCCTTCTCCAAAATGCTATTCCAGAGTCACTACCACCATCACTGATGGGCTCAGCCTTGGTCAGCGGCAGGTCCATCATGGAACCTCTCCCATTGAGCATGGGTTGGCTTTCATCATCCACAAAAAGTACCTCAAGGAGGATGGAGGCCTTGGGAGAGGCCTATAATTAGCAGAAATGCATTGCAAATTAATTGTGCTTAACGACTGGTTCATCTAAATGGGTAGGTCCTGGTGGAGGGAGGGTACAGACCTCTTCTCGAAGGTGTTTTTCATTTTCATTAGAGTACCTATATTTTTCCTTTCCATTTATTCTAAGCAAGCCCCAGCAAAGAAACAGAAGTTGTGTGCACATGCCATGTACACAGTAGATCAGCATCTGCTCCAGCTCTTTGGAGGACTTACCTTTGCTCTTCTCCTGTGCAGGGAGACACAAGGTCATTCTTGGGTTATGGCTGTTCTCCTGCAGCCTGTGAGAGTCTCATGAACACACAGTAAGTTATTTTGTCTGCAGTTCTTTCATTAGACTATTGAGAAAGAGCCAGATTCTTTCAAGCACAACTGTACATTTTTGCATAAGGATGCAGGTGTGCTTTGAAGGGGACAACAGAGCAGTGCGTCTCACAGAAATTATTCTAGGCACTAACATGCATTTGTTTTTTTTTCACACGGATACCTGAAGAGGATCCATCACTGCCAGGCCAAGGCAGGAACCCATACTCAGGGCCAGAAGCATATGAGGGGGAAACAAACCTGAAAGTCATGCTAAAGAGATGTGGGAATAAGCAAGTGCAGCATGCAGTGGGATCGTAGATGGGACAGGATCTGCTTCAAGGGTCGAGCGCTGCAGAGGGGCCCTGGGCAGCACCCATGAGCCTGCAGCCCACAGCTGGAAGCCCAGGAAGCCTCCCTGGGTCACATACACACACTCAGGAGAGCAGGCAGAGGCACAGCTGTCATAGAAGCTGTTTATTTCTCCTCTCGTCGGTGAACAAGTGACAACAAAAGAGCCTTACATAACAAAGATAATAATCTTACATTCACTTTTCCTAACAGGTAATACTTCTTAAACCTCTTATTGCTCTTGACTGCGTCTTCCAGGCTCTTCAATTTGTTATCATCTGTTATGCAAGGTGCCCACACCAGGCAGACTACCATCACCTGCATCCTCACCACAACCAAATAGAGCAGAATAATTACCTTCAGTGTCTCGCATATGATACTGCTATTAATACTTCCCAGAATCTGATTTTCTTTTCTGGCAAGTGTGTCTTATCGTTGACTCCTATTGGGTCTGACTCATCATTTAGTCATGTTCAATTAGCTATTCCAATCAGAGTGATTTCAAGCAGCCTAATCAAAAGACAGGAGCAGCTCCCAGAAAAAGCCTATTCTAAAAAAAAAAAAAAATTAACTAGTCAATTATTTCACAGTATTTTATTACTTTGCCATCCTTTATTAAAGAAAATAAAGTTATATTTGTCCACTGAGTCTGAAGAAATTGATTTTATGAAGGATTTTCAATCTGTAAACCACCCAGTCTTGGGAGCATGGATTACTTCTGAAAGGTCTGCAAAATGTAGCTAAAAAAAGAAAGCCTGTTCTCAGTAAGACTAACTTCACTGCATGGGTGTGCACCTTCTCAGGCAGCATATATTGACTAACCAATTAAAAATGGCTGAAATTGAAGCTTTGAGTAAATTGCTGAGTATGTTTACAAGGTGATTCACATGTTCTAGCTAATCACTGTCACTCAAATAGTCGTGTTTTGCTCTTAAGACAATGAAATATATATGGAAAAAAATTCAAAGGCAAATATCAAGTCTGCTGAGCTGTAGTGAAGAGTGTCTCTCTACGTGCAATATGTGTATTTAACGAAGAGCATAACATATTCACAAACTTGCATTCATGGATGCAGAGTTTTATAGATACACGAGGTATCGGTATAGGTTTGGAAAGACAACTCAAATTGTTTAAAGCTTGCTCTAGATGAGTTGTTAACTATGGTAAATGAAGCCTTTATTATCTCCTTTACCACAGTCATACTTCTTATTTGCAGTAGAATTTATTATGAAAATAGATGAAGAAAATCATAGAATCATAGAATGATTTGGATTGGAAGGGACCTTAAAGATCACCCAGCTCCAACTCCCCTGCCAGGGGCAGGGACACTTTCCACTAGACCAGGTTGCTCAGTCCCATCCAGCCTGTCCTTGAACATTTCCAGGGAGGAGGCATCCACAGCTTCTCCAGGCAACCTGTTCCAATGTTTCACTACTCTCAGAGTAAAGAATTTCTTTCTATCATCCAATCTGTTCTCCCTTCTCCTATCACTGTCTGCCTGTGTAAAAATTTGCTCTTCCAAGTACTGGAAGGCTGAAATAAGGTCTCCCAGGAGTTACCTCTTTTCCAGGCAGAACAGCTCCAGCTTTCTCAGACTATTTTTATAGGAGAAGGACTCCATCCCTCTGCTCTCTTGGTGTAGATGATGAAGGAGAGGATTGTCTACACAAATGAATAAATAACAACCCTGAAATTGTAAAGGCTGAAATGCAGAAAAGTTTCAGGACAATCAATATCTAATTAACACCTCTACAATACATGTAGTGTAAGAGAAACTTCTGACATGTATCAGCTACCAATGCAACTTTAGCAGCTGGATTAGTACAAGCACTTCACCTAAGGAACCAAGGCTAAATATGAAGCGAATTGTGTGAAAATGAGGATAAAAAGAAGATTAAAGTGGGGAGAATCTTTTATTTCCAGCTCTAAGAATTAAGGCAGATTAATTACTTTTGTGAGTGACTGAAGAGATTGCAAGGCAAGGAAACTTACAGGCAAAATCTGGGTTTTCTCCTGTGTAAATTATGCCCTTCATATTCTAGGCTTTTTTCTGAGCATATTCATTTACAAAGTGCAGCTGAAAAGGCAGAAAGAAATAGATATTTAATGAAGAAATGCTGTTTTGTCTGTAAAGACTGTGTTACTAGCTTGTGCTGTTTTCTGAGATGGTTGTGTGAGGCTTTGTCTTGTAAGTATCAGAAATCATTAGGTGTGAATTTTTTAATTTTAAGTACTACTATTTTTCCTTACTCATTATATTTCATTACTGGAAAGCTCTAGTTATATAACCCCAGTGGGATGCAGCAAACCGAAAGGAAATCATGCAGTTTTGCACAATATACCACTAAAGCTAATCAATATACACAAAACACTCCCACACTAACTGACGTTAGAGGAAACATTCCTAGTTACTTCATTGGGCAGTGGAGAAGTCACAAAAAAAGTGCTAGAAAAACAAGAAAACGTAAATGGTTATTCTCTTGCACCTTTATATGAGGGCTTGGGATGCTGTCACATGTGAAGATTTGGTGACCAGAGTGCTCAAAAGCCTGCCTGCACTCCCCAAAACCTAAAGTAAACTTTTTTCTTTTTTTTGCTTAGTGGAAGATCAGGTTTGTACATAGCATTGTCACACTAGTTTCAACTTCAAGAACAGAAAATAAAATTTTTTCAAGTTTGGCTCTGAGGGGGGGGAGGGAGTACTTTTTGAAATTGGAACATAATTTTGAAATTTTTGCTGCCAGAAGGTTTACATAATGTAGCTGCTCTGGACATGCTGGGGAGAAGTTCTGTACTCTTGCAGGTTCAAGTTCAGTGTTAGGGTAGTGTTACAACACTAACCCTCCAGAGTTTCAATGTCTTTAAAGCAATAAGCTTTTTTTTTTTAATTCAAGTATTCTTGCTTTCCTCTTCTCACATTGTGGATTTTTACTCCACCACTTTTGGGATGTTCCCATGACCAGCTGCTCTTTTTGCAATCGCTTATTTGTAGCTAACTGGCAGCGACTTTTATATATCCTAGCTAACTTCTGACTGGGTTATTTTTTGACCTTTGTTGCTCTATTGTTTATTAGCTGCTTTCCTTATAATTGAAAATCCTTATACTACTGTTTCCTCTGCAATAAGGGAAATTGCATTCACATAGTTCCTGGTCCTTGTTTAAACGTTTTTTTCCTCAAATAGAAAAAAATATTTTGAGTGTTTGCTCCTTTAATTGGAATTCACTCCCTGATTATGCCATCGCCTTCCTACTATGAGTCCATGTCTAAAGAAAATTACATAGAAAAATGTCAAGTCTATCAACATGCGAATCTTCAGCATTGATTCATTTAGTAATCAGTTCAGATATTCAGATAATTCACCCCCAAACATCCTCAGCTGCTGCTGCTGCCTTTTGCCACACTTTTTAAAGATGATTAGAACTGGCATTTGAGATCATTCAGTAGACCAACAAAAATATATCTACGTCCTCATCCGTGCTTATGGCAACAGGTAAAGGAACATACAATTTAGAGCAGAATTTGTGACCAAGCAGATAATTCAGAGTAATTAATTGTACTAATTCAGCTCTTGCAGCACATTCAAAAGCACAAGCTGATTGTCACAGGCTTCAGTTGCTCACATTTTCCAGACATAATATATATAATTACACAGATACATTTCAGCAGCACTGCTTATTTCAAGATTGATCAGACTGGTCACATAAAAGTACATTTGCGCTACAAAAGCATGAGTGCTACAGGAATTCCAGCACAAATTCTTGCAGTTAAAAGAAATTAAAAACATATGGGTAATCTCAGATTAAATTATGTCTTTCAAACCCAACCTTCCATAAGCATTTTTTGCCTCATATAGTGTGTCACACCACAGTTTCTGAACTTGAGAGTATGGTATTCTAGCGAAGTTGATGTTACATTTTGAACAAGTTGTTTTTTACCGTGTTTTACTGTAGTTGTCTCCAGCCCTTACTATGCACCACTGATGATCATAAGGTTTAGGATATTTTTTTATGCATGCAGATGAGCTCACTGATTCAAGACAAAAAGAACTCATTCATTGCATGTGTCTTCCTGCTTTGCATGCATTGCCAACATACTGGTAACACACTAGAGAAGGCCTCTTCTGCAAACAAACCTAGGAGGCCTAAAAAGTATCAATTAGTAGCATCTCATTATCCCAAACTTTTGAAAGAAAATAGGCTTTTTAGTGACTTGACTTAAACTGTGCTCATTACAAATTATTAGTATTATTTTAATTACATGAATGGCCTTTTCTTAAAAAATTCACTCCACTTTTTAATAGCAAAGCTACAGGAAGATGCCGGTGTTGATTGATCAGGAGTGTTTATAGTAGAGTCCAGCAGGATCTGTTATTGCTCTAGTTACAGAACACAGCAGGCAATGCACTCTAGCAGTAAATACAACCCCAAAACCCTGCTGGGGAAATGAGCCTTTACCTGCAATAGCTCAGATTGTCCATTCCCAGTAGTGCACTATTAGTTTTTATCATCTCTTTAGTTGTCCTACCAGCAAAGTTTTTAGTCTGTTGAAAAAGTATCAGCATATATATATATATGTATAATGTTTCATTTTATTTAAAATCTTTTTTGCAAAATGGTGCTACAACATCTAGAAGTTTTAGCCCAGATCTAAAGAATTCTAACTATAATTGAAGAATTCCATAGACTGATTTAGTATGCACTCATTTAACCTATTGACTGAAATTATGTCCTTTGGTATTACATTATGTTTCCTTGGATTGCCTGTTTATAAACATAGTAGTTCCCAGTGATGGGAAAAGAAGTCCCAGGTGGCTAGAACAAGAGAAGTGGCGCACCAATTTTAAAAAAGAATAAAAAGGAGGCTCCTGGGAACTAGCATCCAGTCAACCTCACCTCCATGCCCAGCAAGATCATGGAACAGATCCTCTTCTAAGATAGTGGAAAGACATTGAAGACGGGGAGGTAACTAGACAGCCAACATGGCTTTGACAAGGGCAAATTGTTCCCAAACAAACTTATGACCTCCTATGATAGAGTGACTGCATCAGTGGACAAAGAAGAGCTGTGGATGATACCTACTTGGATTTCTGCAAGGGCTTTGGTACAGTCCCACCCAGCATTCTTGCCACAAAATTGGAGATAGATGGACTGTTAGATGGATAAAAAATTGGCTGGATGGCCACATCCAAAGATTTACCATCAATGGTTTGATGTCCAAGTGGAAACCAGTAACAAATGGTGTCCTACAAAAGTCCCTACTAGGATAAATATTATTTAATATGTTCATCAGTGGCAGAGTAGGGTTGAGTGCTATCTGACACAGGGGAAGCTTCTGGCAGCTCCTCACAGAAGCCACCCCTGTAGCCTCCCTGCAACCAAAACCTTGTCACAAAAACTCAATACACAGCTGTCTGAACATTTTCAAATATGAAAATGTCCTATATTAAACCCACCGAAATATGACACATATTTACAAGTTTAAAATAAATCATGCAGCATCCATAAAAAGAAATGCTTATTTTTTCAGGAAAAGCATATTTTAGGCATTAGAAGATATTTTCAGTGTAAAATTCTCATATCTTTGCTGAAAGCAAGAGCTTGGGCAGAAATTACAATTCAGAGAAATAACAATTTTTCAACATTGCTGTGATTGAACTGCTTCCTTAGGTTTCCTTGAGAGCATGAAGACAAACCTCCTTTGTATATGATCCAGGAAGGTATGTGGCTAATGTCCACCCAAGTCCCTGTACCTTTGCAGGGGATTGATGCTACATGACCTGATTTACAGGACAAGGATTACTGCTGCCAATAAGCTTGATGAGGAAATCAGCAATGACAGTGTCTAGCTTAGAGATATCTCTAACAGATAGACCTTACTGTGGTAAAATTCACCATTAGAAACCTTTGCAGCTTTTGTCAATCAGAGGTCTAGAGAGTACTGCAGACAGTGATTTCCTCTACCTTATTGTGTTTCATACTCACTTACAAAAACATTCTCCATAAATTTGTCTGCTCTCCTTGTGAATTTATTTACATTTTGGACTGGTACTGTTCTTTGACAGTAATCTCCATAATTTAGCAATATGTTCTATGAAAACACTTTTGTTTTGGCCTCATAATATCACTGATGTTCACTGAGTTCCTCTGCTGTGATGAATAAATATTATCTATTCACCTTTTCCATAACATAAAAGATTTTATCGACTGGACTCACTGGTTTCCTATAGAAACCATTCCACACATTTTTGTTGTACTGGACCAAATCCAGCCCTTTCTGTCTTATCACTTATGGACCTTAGGATGCATAAAAACTGGATAAATGTAGCACATATGATGTGGAACCAGAAAGAGCCTATCTCCTATGGGGACCAGACATTTTATGAATCTTCACTTGGAAAGGGTCTCTTTTTTCACTCCTTCTTGCATTTCGGGAGTGCCTGTCCACTGTCATTGATTTGGGTTATATTTTTTTCCTCTAGTTTTTTTCCAGTTATAGATTTTCTTTGATTTTCTAATAGCTTTTTACATCTTCTGAGTAAAACATACAAGACGAGATTTTAAAAATGTTTTTTCTGGTCAGTGGTTTAGGAAAGGAGTTATGCATAAATGGCCTGGCAACTCCAGAAATTACTATGAGACCATCTGCTGGTAAACATGTATATAGATTCACCCTAGATAACTGTCCAGTAATAAAAAGATATGGATAACTTTCCAAGTATTAGACAGGCTGACACCAAATGGATAGCCAAAGGGAGTGGACATTTAGCTGCTAGTCAAGAGATGTGATTCCTCATTATCTTGCATTTCATTAGAATAATTTACAATTTGATTACATGTTGGAAGCTCAGAGTAAAGTTTCTTGTATTTATTGCCAGATTTTACTTTTCCTGGTTAGGATTGCTTTAGCCTACAATGATTATTTTTGATAGCAATAATGCTATTGCCCGGTCTGAGGAAACTGTTTGGCTTCAGACAAGAGGACCAGAGTTTTAAATTTCCACTTAAAAGTTAGTATGATGTTCCAGAAAGCATACAGAGGAGAATAGTTCATAAATCAATACTTACATATATGACAGAATAAGCTGAGCAACAATTTTTAAAAGGCATCCTTTAGTCTAGGAACTCTTCTAAAAGAGAAAACTATTTTTTCAGAACTGAAAACTACAGATATGTAAGTAAAAGAGCAAAATGCTTGAATTTTCATACCAAATTTCCATTAGCATTCGGTGTCCTATAAAAGCGCTTAATGGCCTCTTGAACACTGTACTAATTTGAGTCCATTAGTGTAATAGGCAGGGATTAAAGCAGAAACAAAGAGATCATTAACCATGAAAGCTAAACACATCTGTTCATATTCCATCATTAAAATGACAAATATTTAATCACAGAGAAACATAGATCTTAGTATAGGAAGATTCAGTATAAAATCTGCCTAGTGCAATTTTCTGACAAACTTATATATTGCTCTGAGGAGGAATTTTATAGCAGCTTCCATCTTAGATGCCAAGCAAAAGCCCTAGTAGAGTTTCACCTAGTGCATACCACAAAGGAGCCACAGATGTCTGCAGTGCATTGGAAATGAACCCCTAAATTCAGAAGAGTCTGTTAAACCAGTGCGTCTTCTTATTCTGTTGAAAAAGTAGGGAAAAAGTGAGATCCCGTTTACAGTCCCTGAAGTCACAAGTTGTTAGTCCACAATATAAGACATTGATATGCTTATGATAGGAGGAGCCTGATCCTAACCTCTTGGATCAGCAGCTCCTAAAATGATCCTTTCAACTTGGGAGAAACAGTCCATCCCAAACTCTGTGAACCCTCAAAACTTTTGCAGCAATGAAGCACCCAAAAAATGCTCTTCATTTTGTTATTTCTTGAGAGTGGTGTATTCAGTGCTCACCCTTTCACCTTGGATGGATGGATGAAGTTCTACAAAACAATAAATGAAGGCTTCTGCAGAAAAACTGAGGGTTTGTACTTCATCTCAAAACTGCAATCAGTGCTACAAAATGGAAAAAATAATAAAATGCCCTATCATGTCCTCTCTAAAGCTTGTGCCTCCTCCTTCTTTTATCCAAATTTTTGTTCCAGCATGTGTCACAGTAACTTCTACTGAGAGTCCAAGCAACATCTTAGCATCACTTCAGAGCCAGCTCTTTTATGATTTAAAGTTTCTCAGTCATTAGTCAGTCAGTCCTGTGTCTTAACTGCTCCCTTTTCCCTTCAATCTTGTCCCTACAGCTATTTATAATACTTTGTTATCACTCTTCCTCTATCCAAGGTGGATTACTTTGTTCTCTCTTAAATTCACATATTTCCTGACTCTGTTATCTACCAGGAATCTGTATTTAACAAGATAAATCCCTTCTGAATTAATTATTAATCAACTAATATAGAGAGAGACAATTATTAAATACTAGAAATGGATATTTCTATTTATTTTCCCTGTATACTTTGGAGCTGAACTCCACTCATCTACCACTCCTTGATAGCTTTAGTGAATTTAATCTTTTGTTGTAAATAGAGAAGACCACCAGGTTGGAAGGGATGCATTAATTACAATGCATCAACATTGTAAAGGCTGTTAAAATCACAGGTTAAGCAAATACATTGAGAAGTCCTTAACACAATTTTAATCCATGACCACATTAGCAGGGCACCAGCCTTGAGACACAGACAAAAGAAAAGCTTCTGAACTCTCTTGTATTTCATTTCTTTACCTTTACATGCCAGCAATATTAGGGGACTCTATTACAGAATGGGAGAGTCATATTCATTAAAATTAGCCTGAACACTAAATTTATTCATTCTAATTTAAATTCTGAAGGACTCTTCCCATTGCATCAAGTGCTTTGCAAATGTTAAAAGAGTGCAATAGAATAAAACCTGTTTATTGTACTTAGCTTAAAGCAATCATTCCTACCATGTGACCAGCTGTACCATTCAAGCCTGAGTGCATGAAACACAGCTTATCACTCAGCTGGGCAACAAAGTTCAAAGCTGGAAAACTTCTGCCATTTTCCTCTTGGATGAAGTGTCATCCACAGCATGGGAATTCATCTGTCCACAGTGGAGAATACTTTTCACTTTTAAAGCGATGCCTCTCCCTTCATGAAGTAAGTATCTGAATAAGAGTTCTTTTGTCATCACTGAATGTATAAGGAGCTCACAGTCTCTCACTGAGGTGTAGGAATCTCGTCATTAAATGTCTGAAGCTTCATTTCCAGCTGAGTGGTGACAGTTGTCCTGACCTCCCTTCCTTGGGCAGCATCCCTTTGGAAAGAGGTATTTGCCTCACACTGGCTTGCCTGTTGATTAAAGATGCTGAGAGAAGCACCATCCATGTTAAACAGCTTAGTCATTCTGCTAGCTGATGGAATGAGGGATGAGGACTAAAGAAATGCTGTTAAAAGGGTTGCTGTGCCTCCATTTTAAAAGAAATTGTGACTAAGAATTGTGTTAGACAATGAGAATTTCAACCTTTGCAAAACTCACAAGGAATAGCAGTCCGTTGTTCATTTTTGTCATCATACTTCTGTCTATCTTTGGTCACCCTTGCTCCCAGATACACTTTCTGCATAGAATATCTTGTTTCTGGAAACAAAAAGCATCTGAAATCTTATTAGATTATGTTTACATGAATTTTCCAGTCCAGTAATGCATATCCAAGTACCTTGGATAATTCAGATAAGTGTCCATACTAAAATATAAATTAAAACAAAGCTAAAATTGCTTTGAAGGGTAATCTATCATTAGACATTATGTAACCCAAAGGAAATAACATAGGAAGCCATAATAAATACAAATATCCACTGTTCTTTTAATTATATTTCTGCTCTTTTTAGCCTCAGACAACTCTGGAGTAATCTGATAAGCAGCATCTGTATTATTTTCTATCATCTCTCTTTAAAGAATATCAAAACCAGAAAAAGGCTAGCAGTTTAAACCACAGAAGGTGAACCTCTTTTGGGAGCAGGCTTACCTATTTTTTTTTTCTTCTCTTTGAAATATAAATCCACCAGGCCCTCTCCCAACACTGAGGAATACTTGATTTACCATTTTAAAAGACCTGTCCCTTTATAAACAATACTATACACTGATACGGAGGATAGGACCCAAAAGGATCTTGTGGTACAATTTCAGTATTCATAAAATCATAGAATCATAAAAAAGTTAAAGTTGGAAGGGATCTTTAAGATCATCTAGATCGAAGCCCTTTGCCATGGGCAGGGACACCTCCCACTAGACCAGGTTGCTCAGAGTCCCATCCAACTTGGCCTTCAACACTTCCAGGGATGGGCCATCCACAACTTCTCTGGGAAACCTCTCCCTCCCTGTGTCTCACCACCCTCAGAGTGAAGGATTTTTTCCTAATATCTAAACCTGCCTTCCTTCAGCTTAAAGAAATTTCCCCTTGTTCTATCACTCCATGCCCTTAAAAAACTCTTCGGCTATTTTGTAGGCCCTGTTCAAGTACAGGAAAACTGCCCTAAGGTCACCTCAAAGCCTTCTCTCCAGACTGAATAGCTCCAGCTCTCAGACTGTCTTCATAGCAGAGATACTCCAGCCTTCTGATCCTGTGGACTCAATCCAACAGGTCTATGTCCATTCTATGGTGGGTACCCCAGAACTCTCTAAAGAGCTTCCCCCAAGCTCCTCAAACTCCACTGCTGACTAGAGATCTCCCATCATTTCCAACCTGAGTGTATTTATAACCAGTTACTTTTTACACCAGTCCTGCTCTTTAACTTTAGGGGATGCTTCTTCTTTTCTACATATGCTTCCTAATGTATTTAAAGACCATATTGCACTTTGCCATGCTGCTTAATCCATGCTCCATGTCTCTTCTTCCATTCTAACATTTTCCACCTCATCCTTTGTCATAGTGTACCTTTTCTGTACTTGTTTAAATGAGAATGCAACTTTCAGGGAGGAGCTGAGAAGAATTTTCCTAGGAGTCCAGACGTAGTCTCACCAACAGCATTGATCCTTCCACAGATTAACTTTACTCTCCAGATGGTGATTTACAAATAGTTTACCTTTTAGTCTTTGGCTTCCTCAGTCACTTCCAAATAATGATCTAATTGTTAATTTTCTTGTTATTAATCCTCAGGCACCTGTCCTTAAAACTTATTTTCCTTGGATCGCCCTTCTGGAATTACTGCAATCACAGCAGTTTTCTATACCTTTAGTTATCTGATATCTGAGTCTCCTTTTTGTGTTTATGATACTCCAATTTTATGCATGCACTTGGTTTTAAGTCAAGGTCAATAAAAAGCTTTGTTCAAAAATTAATCCTTGAGAAAGCCCAATAGCAGCTTCTCTTCAATCTGGAGTCAGTTTTCAGACACCATCATCTACTGTCTCCCTTTAGTCAGGTGACAAATGTATATTTTCTGAGGTAGCAGTGTAATGGATATTTCATCATAATCTAGATATTGAAATATAAAAGATATGAAATTACCTAGTGATTCTTCTCAGCTGGTTCCCTTTTCAAATAAAGTTTTTTTGGTCTGGTCTCTGTCTGTATTTGGTGGGTAGTGCTCCTTTCTAGAGAGCTTAAATCAGGTGATGCGATTACAGTGGAAGATCTGTCTCAGGGTTGTCGGAAAAACCCGCGCATGTGGGTAGACGTGCACCTACCATAATGATGGAAGGAATGGTACTTCTGTAGGTACTTTTCCCACTGATTTCCAGCTGAATGCATTCAGTGTTGACTCTATTTATCTGCAGTGTCCATTGAGCAGTATCATGTCTGAAGATTTTAAGAGGTGTTTTCTTTCTTACTTCAATTAACACAAGAAAATCAAGGTAAGTTACGGAAAATCAAAATGTCAGGGATGTGCATGAAGACTTAAGCAATCAGTTTGGAAAGTTGTGGCATCTGTAATAATACTGTTGTAGGAAAAAAATAAACCAAATACATTTGGTCAGAATTTAAGTCCTTTCTAGTCATATTGTTCTTCATCCCTTTTCATACGGTGATTTGTTGCCTAAGGAGAGGTCCTTCACAAAACAGTGAGGTTTTTTTGCTGTAGAAATGGCATCTTCCCAGACCATTTATTCCAACTTTGGCCTTCATTTGTCTAACTCAAGGATAGAGAGAGTGTCTCCTTGGAAATCATTATTCTTATCCATTTATCAGTATGCAAATACTTTTCAGAATAAAACAAAATGGACAATTTAAATGCAGTTGGCTTAAATAGGACATTGTGTTTCTCTCCAAACTAACATTACACTGCAATAACATGAGCAGTAAAACTGTAATTTCTAAATAATTACTAAATGTCAAGTATCCTTTGGAAAACTAATGAGAAATTTAATATTTCAAGGCCAACTTAGACAAAAAATTGAGGGAAAAAAAGTCCCTTTGGACTGTAAGATCTGAATCCTATTAAAATCAATTATTTGATATACTAAAATATATTGAAATCATTAGGCAGACAGAAAAACACTTGAGTTTTACTCAGAGTTTGAAATAGATTATTTTGCCTACTTCTGAAACTACTTAAAGGATCCAAAATTCAAGAAAGGAACTTAACCTTTTACAATATTCATTTCAGATATCTTGCCCATTTACCTTTCGACTCAGTTTTCTGTCTTCCTTCCATCCCCTAGACTTCTCTAATACGCAAGAACAGAGGTCTCTGTGGTTTTGCAATGCCAGTATGAATGAGCTAATTCTTGACATCACATGGTAATGTGTGCCTGGAGCTGGAATACATTAGTGTCACTGGGACTCTTGTAATGTAATTTTTCTTATAATCAGTTACTTCTCTAAAAGACTAGCAAATACTATAAAGTGGGATCTGCAGACCTGAACTACAAGTCAGACATGCTTGGCATGTGAGTTTTGCCCTTTATATCAGTTTAACTATAACCAATTCTTATTATAATGCGAACATGCAAGTTTTTTCTAATATCTCATATCTGTGCTGAAGTCCTCCAGCTTCTAATGAATATGCTTAGGTACTTGAAATTCTGTGGTGCTAATAGAGAGCGCACCTTTTCCACACAAGTACCCTTTTCCCTGTGACAAGATGCGAAAAAAATCCTCTTGACCTATACAAAGAAAATTGGGCCACTAAATGTTAAATGGAAGTATATTGAAAGTTCATGAGGAAATAAGCATTCTTCAGTTGTTAGAAATTACTACTTTGAAATTTCTATGAAGTTTATAATGTATGAGATGGTTAAAAATAAGATAAATGATTGGCATATGCATTTATTACTTTTTCCTATTTCAGCCTTCTCCCAAAGCACATGTAAATTTAGTATGGCACTGTTTTTTTGTACAAGTCATAAAAGAACACAGAAATTATGTAAATAGTTTCAGTGGAGAAATGAAGTGGAAAAATTCATTTTGCCATAAAAAGAATAAGTGGTATTACTTATCATTCCATGGGGCTTAAAACTGCTGAGCTTTAGAAATGTCTGATAATTTCCCTAGGTTTTTAGGTACAATAAGGAGCAATGAATTTTAGCCAGTCCCTTCCTGGACACAGCATCCCACCCCGAAGAAAGAGAAAGCAGATGGGGAAAGTTGTTGCCTAGGGAGACAACAACTGATCTCCAACTTCTGATCTCACATGAAGACAAAGAAAACAATCCACTTCAGCAGAACTTTTCTAGGTTTTCACCAGAGTAATTGGAATGGAAATAAATAGAATAGAAATAGAAGTAAAGTAGAAATAGAATAGAATAGAATAGAATAGAATAGAATAGAATAGAATAGAATAGAATAGAATAGAATAGAATAGACCTACAGTGATCATCCAGCTCAACTGTCTGACCACTCCAGGGATGATGAAATATTAAATTGTGTTGTTAAATGCATTGTTCAAATGCCTCTTAAACAGTGTCGGGGTTAGGGCATCCACCACCCTCCAGGAAGCCTGTTGCTGTGTTTGACACCCCTCTTGGTAAAGAAATGCTTCCTAATGTCCAGTCTGAACCTGCCTTGGGGCAGCTTGAGCTATTCCCATGTATCCCATTACTGGATACCAGGGAAAAGAGCTCAGAACTTCTCTCTCCCTATCCCCTCCTCAGGAAGCTGTAATTGAGAGCAAAGACCTGACTCCAGTGTTAAGTTTACGTGTGCTAAATGCTGAATTTTTCAAGAACTTTTTGTACAAATTTGCACTGATTTGAAATAAGGTGTCTGTTTCAATTCAGGAATTTAAGACCTCTTTTCTTTTTTGCCGCCAGAATGTCAACATTCATAGGAATTATCAATAAACAATGAAGAATTTGCAAACATTTAGATTTCTTCAAGGTCTGGGAGAGCCCTTGTAAGTAGTCTGGGGTGGTTTTTATTGACAATATTGGATTCTGGACTGAGTGGAAATACTGGTGGCATTTACTACTGACAGTACAATTATTGGAAAACACGGGTGTGAATGAGCAGCTGTTACCACATGATAGAACTGTTCTATTCCCATCAAAACTACGAGAAAGTCGAAGAATCTTAGCTAGGATGCAAAGTTGACTTGAGGTGCTGGCAGAGGTACCAGCACCAGCTATAAGCTCAGTGCCCCATGGCCACTTCTGACTTCAGTTCAAATAGATTTCTGTCAGCTGGAGATTTCTATTCTGTGAATATGTGGCCAATTGTCCCTTTTACACAAATTTGTTGTGGTAACACTGAGACTTAATTGGATTTCTATGCAATATTAGAAGGGAAATATGTATGTTAAAAATGTAATCTGAAGGACATTGTCATGCAGAAGGTAGTTCCATCAGTTTTAAGATAATCAAGGATTGCAGTTACTATGATTCCATAGTTTAGTCTCTACTCATTTTATTCATTGTACTGATATTTTCTTAAAACTTCTCAATTAACATTAAAGACACTCAATAGGAAAATTCTTTCCACACAGGTAAAAAAGCAGAGTGATTATTTTTATTATGTTTCCTGTTCCAAGGTGCAATTATGTTTCATATTATTTTTCATGTACAACTAATTTTAAAAACAAGTATTTACGATTATTCCATAAAGCAGTGTTACATCAATCAAAAAATCAACAGAAACAAAGCTAGGGAAAGCTGGATGGAGTATGGAAGGGGGTATGAGAGATAAAAAGAGATGGAAGGAAATAAAATTGGAGCACAAGTCAATTCAGCCATTTTTGTTTGCAGGAAAGAATTGCTAAGATAATTAAAAGCCCTGTCTGAAATCACTTCTATCTTGAATTACACAAATAAAATAAATTCTTGAATTGAAAATTAAGAAAAATAAAGAATAATATCAGAAAAGTCACCTGAAGGGATTTTGGAGAATATGTTACAGTACAGATCATTCCATATGACGCATCTTTTCACTGACAACTTCCCAAAAAGCACTTACGTTTTCTTATTTCTTTTCAATATCTCTTCTTTCTCACACAAACATAGTTGTTTGTTGCTACAGGACTGATTTTTTAATGACAGCACTAAGGGCCAACATAGCCAGTTGCTGTTAGAAAGAAAAAGTTCCCATTTTTAATTCAAAATTAAATGAACTTGCAGAATAGTTACTATATAATAAAAATTAATGTCAGAAAGACCTGCTCCACTAACCTTGCAGAGTGTCTTTAATTACACTGAAAATTTTTATATGCTCCATTCACAGGACAGGGAATTTGGGTATTAGTTCTCCTGACCTACATTTGCACTTGGTTTGCTTATCAGAGAGGAGTCAAGGAGATGGGACCCATAATAAGGAAGCATTGTCAGGATATGAATTAATCAAAGACAAGATGTTCAGCTTCTCAAAAGGGATTGAGAACTTTTCTGAGTTATCCAAGAAATTAGAAAATAATAATAGAAATCATACCAGCACTTGTAAGACACCCTAGAGAATTTAAACAGTCCAATGGTTGAAAACAGGATTTAACAATACAAAAATATGAAGGGGAAGGTTCATGTTTGTCCTGGTTTCTCTCGTTCATATGACCCAATGACTTCAGCAGTGTTATTTCCTTCTGTGCCTATTATAAAAAAAAAAGCAGAATGGAAAAAGCAATTTTTTTAGAACTTATTCTATCTCAACTCTGATCTTAACCACCACAGTTAGTGGTCTTCCAGACTACTCTTGCTGTGACCCTTTTCTTCACACTATTAAAGGACTGTGCCTATGGGCAGTCTGACTCACATCAGCTTTGCATAACTCCTCTAGCCACAGAAATGGCTTATCATAATCAGAAGGAGCCACATGATCTAGACCATGGAAAATCCTGCAGTTTCTCAAACCTAGTGTTGTATGCAAAATAAAGATAGTCCACTTTTCTTCAGATCGCTCCAGTGTGATGGAGGTCAGAATCTCTTTTTGCTCAAATAAGTATGACAGAGGAAGCTCATACTCCTTTAGCTATCACCCAAAGATTCTTTGCTTCTTACAAGGAATAGAAATAGAGCAAATGCAACACAACATAACTTGAATAATTATGCATCAGAGTTGAGACCTAGCAGGAAAAGAAAAGAATGTTCTAGCGAGTTTTAAGTCTCCTGAGAGTATTCATGGTGTCAAATCAACAAACCACTCTTGGAAATCCAGAAGAATTTTATACCTATATGGAAATGATACTTACACAAATTAGATTTGAATGTGAAGACTCCTTTAAAGATAGTTTAACTGTGCTGTACCTCCATGTCAAAACCCCTAAGTAATGCCAGTGATAGGTGAAACATCTCCTCCAGTGCAAGAGTTAGACCTTTCACTGGGAAAGGTCCCATTCCCTGAGGAATGAAGCATCTCCTCAGAGCAGTAAGAGTAAAACATACCAAATATTTTGCAGGATCAGGCTTTACCTTGGGTGAATTCTAGCAGGTTTACATGAATTTTGCAGACAATTCAATAATGCAGGATTCAGTGATGCCCAAAGATAATCAGGTATGTGAAAATTAAAATACTCAGAGCTATCTTCAAGTTCTATTCCTTGGGGATGGTGTCTAATATATGTTAAATCCAATCAGTGCCTTTTAGCTTTCTTCCCTGTCACAGGGTTTCAGTTTACTAATTATAAATGTTCAGCTGCAATTCCTTTACATTTCTTTCTCACAGGGTAGAATTCAGCACCCTCTGAGAAATGAAGAAGGTTACACCACCATTTGTCAAGGTCACAGCAAGAAAGGTTTTTCATTAACTTTAGATTGGCAAAGAAAAAGAAATACTGTAATTGCTGCATTTAAACCATTCACTGCACCGATTCTCTTTCTACTTCACAGCCAGCCAATTAGGGACTTTATTTAAAATGTATGAATTGCACAACTGTCATTAAAGCTATGATTCTGAAGAGCTTATTTGCTTTCTTTGATGGAACTATTACAGAAATGCAATCATTTTACAGGACAATGACCCAATCATTCAACATTTAGTAAATAAAAATGGCTCTCAATGGATTTGACCACAGGTGGAGCCTCCATTAAAATGAGTGCTTTGAAGGTCCATTTCTGCAAGGCACTGACTGGCCACTGTGCCAACACTGACCATCTGCCTCCTCAGTTTGACCTGGAAAATTCCCCAGAATATTATACTTTTGTGGAAGGAAAAAAAACAAAACCACAATCAAATGCTCTTCATTTGCGAAAACTGCAGAGAATCGTCTCCAAGGCATGTTGCTGATCAGTGCAGCAAAACTGTGACCCACTTTCAACCATGCCAGAACCAGAGCAGTAAAGAAACCACAGGGCTTTCCAAAAGACGGTTTCAGAAGTCTGTAGCATCTTGTGTGCTGTCTTGAATAAATGTCCTGCTCATGACAAAGAGCTACACTTCACATGTTCTATCTTTTGGACATTTTTTGAAAATTAGAGGCATTGTTTTAGAAGGCTTTGTTTCATTCCCTTCCTTTTTGTGACCCTTGTCTCAAAAACTGCAGAGTGCCACAGTTAGACCAAGAGTCCCTGACTGACAGCTCAGCCAGGACTTGGGGCTGCTCTGGAGGGGAAGCATGGCGCTAGAGGCCACACCTCCAGCAAAGCCTGGCTGGCCCTCCCACAGACACAGGCACTGCATCGCAAGATGGCTCGAGACGTGGAACACGCAGTCTCTGACAGCAGCCTGCCGTGATGATGCCCTTGATCTGTCTGTCCAGTGCCAGTGTCCGTGCAGCTGGAGGATCAACAGCTCTCTGAGGCCTAAGCCCAAGACACAGAGATGCTTGTGGCTGGGGCTGAGGTGCCAGCCCCTATGGAGGGTCCAGATCAGAAAGGTGAGGGAGCAGCAATGTTGGGCCTTGCTGTGTTTGTCTTGCCAAGCCCTTTCTAGTGCCAGTGTTCCCGGAGCTCGAGGCTCTTTAGATCTCTGAACGCTAACCCTAGGCAGAACACTAACCCTAGCCCTAGCCCTTAAGCGAGACCCAGTGCCTGGGCTCTCCAGCCCACAAAGATGGAGGAGCAGCAATGTTGGGGCCCTGCCGCGCTGGTCTTGGCAGAGCCTTTGCAGTGCCACTATGCCTGGAGCTCGAGGCTCTTTCGATCTCTCAAGCCTAACTCTGGCCCCTACCAGCAGCTTGGCACTGGGCCAAGAGGTGCTTGTCACCATAGGTGGCACAGCTTCAAAGGCGTGCAGCTGGCAATGGTGGCACCTGGTAAGCTCCCTGCATCCTTAGATCCAGGCCTGTAACTCAAGGCTCTAGTGCTCTCTCTTAGCGCAAAGGAGAAACCCCCGGCAGCTACAGTCAAGAGGTGAAAATCACGCCAAAGCTTACTGGCAAAAATATCAAAAATCAAATTCTCAGAAATCAGGCATTTCTTGCAAAGGATGAAATACAGCACTGAATTCAACATAAAACTAATTCTCATAGCTTTACTTAGTGTTTTTTAGCATTTAGCGTAAACTTAGCCCACCTGATAAAAACTTTTAAACTTATGAAACACTCTGTTGCCTGACACTGCATTCTGTAGCATCTTTTTCATGGTTTTGCTTTATCACTGAGTACCTCTCTCAGGTGAGACTGCTGTTCTAGGCTGTAAGAGTAACAGAAATTTACAGAAATCTTAAATCTTTAACAGAAATCTTCCTGAGGATTTTTTGTCTTTGCACTGGAGCCATAATTTTCTGTCCTCATTTTGCTAAGAGATATTTGCATTTTCTTGTGATAATATACTGATCCTTTGACAGCAGAGAAAGAAGTTGGCATTCAAAGCGGCAAGAAGCATCAGCTCTTTATTATACCGGGTACAGCCTTTTTATGCCCTTTTTTTTTTTTTTTTTTTTTTTTTTTTTTTTTTTTTTTTTTTTTTTTTTCCCCCCACCCATAGCAGGTGTTCCTTGTTAAGTTACCATTGACTCTAAGAGGTGTTCCTTGTTACCTTACAGTTGGTTAGCAAACTCTCCACACGTGCTCTTTCTGCTTGGTTCCCTTATAAGGTTGTTTATTTCGCTTGTTTGGGGGCACAGCTGTAACTTATCAAGGTCTAAGCTGCCCGCAGCCTTTTCCTATCTTACCACATCTCAGGCTTTCCTTGGGATACACAAAATCATCCATCATTTTATTTCCTCATTGAAAATGTTTTTGTTTATTTCTGTGTTTTCTTTTTGATAACAACAACAACAAAAAAAAAATCCTTGTCCTACTTGTACTGTTAGCTATGTATTAATCATATCACATGCCCATCTTTTGCTCTCATAACATAGTAAATGTTTTTTTCCTGATTCCCAAAACCACTTATGTGACTGAGAAGCTTTCTTACCACTTCATCTCTCTCCTCTTCTCTGGTCATTAGAACTACAAAATAAGATATTCAAAACACCAAAGGCAGCATGGGAAAGATTAGCTATTTCTTTCCCCCTCTGTTTCAGATGAGTTGGGGTTTTTTTCCAATGTAAGGATGGATGTAGACAATACAGATAATCAAAAATCTTGTGTGAACAAAAGAAGTTGTCACAAATGCACAAATACAACTGAAAATTTTTTATTGCAATTCATTATTGTGCCTCTTCAGTTATTTGATATAGAAAACAGTTCATTTCCAGGACGTTTTGGCCTTTTTAGATTAGCATCTGACACTGCATATAAAGGAGCTACGTTAATCAGATTTCTGATTTTCCAGGTCTGTATTCATCGGTCCGTATCCAAACTCCACACTGAGTTAAAGTTCAGATGCACCAACAGGTACCACTGGCTGCATCACCTCTGGTGTCACTTTTCAGGGATTTCAACTGGATGGTCAGAGGGCAAAGGGACGTGTGTAAGCTTCAGATTGGTCCCTGACCAGACTGAGCAGGTACAGGGATGGCAGCAGTGTGCTGGTATTTGTCTCCAGTCAGCTTCAGCACAGCTGAGACAATCAAACAGCAGCCAGCAACAGAGACTGGGCTGAACAGAGGTCATGCCCTAACAACCTGATAACCTTGTCATGATATGGCTGGCTTGGTAAATCAGGGGAGAGCAATGGACTATCAGGACTCCAGAATTTACTGGAAACAAACCAGTGAAGACTATAGCCCAGATAATGAGCACTGCCTACTGTAAGATCCTCCTAGACAAGCTGATAAAGAGGTTGGTGACCTGTGGCACAAAGTCTTGTTGGAGGTCAGTAACTATCAGCGCACCCCAAGGGACATTACTACGTCCAGTCCTGTTTAACACCTACGTTCAAGATGACAGGACAAGATGACCTTCAAATATCTTTTCCAATTTTAATTATTCTGTGTACAGCATGAGATCCCAGTGGGACTCAGGATCCAGCTGGAAAGGGAATCCTACTGTGCTTTGAAGGACATGGGACAAAATTACCAATATAGAACTTCAATGTAAGTAAAAATCCATGCAACTCTTCATTCATTATTATGTGGTCTCTCAAGAGCTACATTTGCTCCTCAGAAGGCATGCTGAAGAAAAACTTGAAATCTCTTACTCTAAAAATCAAAATTCATAATCATAAAATATAAAAATATTGCCTTAATATTTTTCTTCATCTCATGGCTTTAGGCTGTGATGGAAGGACATACTCAAGATTTTGAACATTTGAGCTAACAAGACTGATATAGGAAGTCTTTTTTGGACAAGTTTCAGTTCATCTAACAAAATCACCCCTCATTGTCACCTGTCTGCACTATTATACAATTAAGCTCATAACCATTATTATAATCGTTAGATATTGTGAAACAAATGATCCCTAAACCACTTCATGGAATGCATAGCATGAAAATTAAGACAATTTTAATAACTTTTGCTTATCAGAGCCTTGGTGACTATAACTTTGCTAAAAGAAGATGAAAGTACAGGAGAGTTGTCCTAGGTGTGATCTTGGGGAAGATTGTCCTACTGTCTCCCACCAAGATCCTGAAAATCCTGTCATAAGCAAGAGAAGACTGAATGACAGAGGCAGCAGTACTGAGAAAAGAAGCTGTGATACCTCCCAGGAGAGAGGCTGTGAGGAGGCAAGAGATGCCAAAGTCAGTCATGGATGGAAAGCTCACACTGCTGTCCTGGGGCAAAGTGGTTCCATGCCCCCAGTTCTGAAGATAACAGGAGGAAAAATGGGTGTTTACAAGGAAGGGAGGGTATTTTACCCATGGCCAAAGAGAAGGCAAATTGTGAATGCTGCTGACCATAGCACTGGCTGCCAGGGACATCTGTTTCTAAAGTAAGAGCAAAGAATGTGTCTCAGAGACTATGTTCCTCCTCAGCACAGGAATTCCTATTTTTGATGTCTGCTTTTGACCATGAAATCTCACCCATGCTATTCAAATCAGAAACCATTTTGAGTGGCTTTTAGAAACACCACTTGTCTCATTTTGGTTTTCCTAAACATAGTTACTCCCTTGATTAGGCTATTCTTGCAAAAGCAGTAGTAGCAAAGTAAAACATATATATATGCAACTTTTCTTCCAGGATGTGACTGACATCAGCAAAGTCGGAGTCAGATTGAAGGGGATTGCTAATAACACACCAGGTGTAGCCTCTCCGTGGAACATGTAAATTAAACTAACTAAAATAATTTTTCCCTTTCTCAAACAGGAGTCAATTGGATTTACAAACAGTATTTTAGGCATGACAAGTAATGTAGAAAAATAGGGCAACCTTAATAGTTACTTTTAAATGTAGAATAGAATAGAATAGAATAGAATAGAAATAGAATAGTGTCACCTGGAAGGGACCTACAGGGATTTTCTAGACCACTTCAAGGCTGACCAAAAGTTAGGGTATGTTGTTAAGTGCATTGTCCAAATGCCTCTGAAACATTGACAGTCTTAGGGCATCCACCACCTTTCTAGGACTCTTCCAGCATTTGACCACCTTCTCAGCAAAGAAATATTTCCTGATGTCCAGGTTGTACCTGCTCTGGTGTTTAAACCACTCCCACATGTTCTGCCACTGAGTCCCAGGAGCAGAGTTCAGCACTTCCCTCTCCACTTCCCCTCCTCAGCCTTCTTTTCTTCAAATTAGACAAACTCAAAGTCACAGGACATTCCTTCCCACCAATTTCACCATCTTTCTTGTCTTCCTCTGGATGCATTCAAGGGCCTTCTTCAACTGCGGGGCCCAGAACCTCACACAGTTCTTGAGGTGACACTGCACCAACACTGAATACAGTGGGACAGTCCCCTCTTTTGCCCAGCCAGTGATGCACCCCAGGATAGGGCTTGGCCTCTGGGATACCAGGGCTTGCTTCTAACTCACACCGAGCTGCTGCCCACCAGCCCCTGCAGATGCCTCTCTGCCAGGCTGCTCTCCAGCCACTCCTCTCAGAGTTTTTGCTTGTGTTTGGTGTTTCTGTGCCCTAGGAGCAGAATCCAGCATTTGGACTTGTCAAATTTCACTCTGTTAATCATTGCCCAAGGCAGAGTTGTAAGAATTGCACAGTTAATGCCCACGGTGGCACTCACAAAGTTGGATGCCTCAGCCCTGCAATCCCAAAGGCCAGTTTGAGACTGTCACTACCAGCGCTGTAGCAAGGCTCATTTCTCCTTGCTTTTGTCCTACGAGCCTTTTTTTGGTACATCCTGCTCTGCTAGCTCCTGAATTGACTGTTCCTATGATTTCAGTGCTTGGCAAGCATACTTATGTCACTGAGGACTTGTGCAGAGCTTGCATAAAGAAATCTCTTAAGCAGCTTCACCTTCTTTTAAGAGTACAGATGACCCTTGGTTTTAGTTGCAGGCTACAGTTTTTGGACCCAAGTGCCGCTGGCTGTGATCACCTGTGGAAGATTCATTTAAGCAAAGGTAGCTGATGTGAATTTCCTTGTACTATTGCAATAAGAAACTTTTCTACACTTCTTTTATATTTCCTTTAACAGAAATGTCTCTCAGGTAACAAAGCTGAACATGCTTTATATCTAGCAGGATTCCCTTTCATTTGCTCCCCATTCTCTTACGATTTTTTTGTGGGCTGCTCAGCCATCCATGAGCAGAGTGGAAATGTTTCAGTCTTGCTTTAAGCCTAGGCAACTGCACTTAACATAAAGATCTGAAAAGCAGTAACAAAAATGAGCAGCCCTTTAAGGAATCAAAACTTAAGCCATTTCTGAGTAATACCATTTCCTTAAGAGTCCTGAATGACACAGGTTCCCTCTGTTTTTCAGATAACAGAGATGCTGTGGGTCAATGCTGTGAGCCAAATAATACTGCTTTAGCTGGCCAAAGGTATCTCTTCATTGCACCTGAAAAAAAAAATGAGCAGATAGAAGGAACCTGTTTTGCCCTTTGATTAATTTAAATGACTCAGTAGAAGCTTTTATTTTCTAACTTCTACATTTTTAAAAATAAAGTTGACAAAGAAATGTGACTAAAATCCCATTTTAGGGTGTGGAATCTCAGTGAGATGTATTTCTGCTTTAAACTGCTTTGCTGTGAATGATCAGTAACCATTTACTCTACCTGAGTAAATGGCATTTGTTTACATCAGAATTAGGTCTCTGTTATTTCAGTACACTCCCAGTAATATATCTTCGAAGTTCAAACAGGTCCAGTGAACTGAATAATATTCTGTTCAACTTGTATAAGAATGCATATACTGCTTCTGCTTGCTATCAAGGCCTGAACAAGTATTTGACTTTAGAGGCTGTTGTTATAAAAAATTGCATAATGAATTTCTGAGTCTTCCAGGTGGAACACCTTATCTCCTCTACCATTTACTTTAAAGTTTTTCCCAAAAATGGATGGCTCTGAGTGTAGCTAAAAAATGCTTATGCTACCAACAAGTATTAGGGATCATTGCCTTGCATTATAAAATATTTCTGTGGAAGTTTTCTAACTATCTCTATGAGGAAATATTAAGTGAGAAATAAAATACCTAATTAGTTGGGAGGATTTAGTTTTGAGAGGTGCCTCCACTGATTTACTCTGACATTGGTGACATGTTTTTAGAACTAAAAATATGCATTTAAACATTATGTCTATTATACATTTTATATATATATATATATATACACACAACAAAAAAACCATTTAATGTTGCAAGATATATTCACTTCTCATGCTCAATACTCCAAAAATATACCCCTCAATTTGCTTGCACACACACAGGTGGAGAAGGGAGAGATAGCAGTATGGATGACAGTATCCTTTAAATCCATATACATTACTCTTATCTAATGGTAAATCTATCTTATTAGTAGCACTATAAATTTTGAAATAATCTGTTTTTCCTTATGAATGTATGGCATTTCATTCATTCTACTATGGGACAGCGATAATCAGCTGAGTATTCTTAAATACTCCTACAGCAGGTTCTTTTACAGGATGTTTCAAGTTTTTAGGACATAAACATTTGGCTACCACTTCCCCACAGGCTCATTTTGAAAGATTTTTCATGTGGGAAGCTTAAAAGATGTTTTATGCTTGCTGGGATTCTGTGCAACCTTAAAACGAAGATTTATAAATGTATGTGACACTGAAAGATGTTGATGATGTCAACACACTGAAACGCTCATAAAAATGCCTTCTGCTTTTATTTTTTCTGCAAGGAAAAAATTATACTTAGAGTACCTCTTTCTTTATAAGGGAGCAAGTAAAGAAGTATTCAAATGCTTCAGTCTGAGAAGGAAGAGCATATACTGCCAAAATTGCAGATCATACTTATCTCACCACTGACAGTACCATTTCTTCTAACCTATAGGTAATTTATGATCATGGCTGCTTGTGCCCAGGAGCAATATGCTATTTATAAAAATAGTGTGTGATTCCATGACAACTGGCAGGTGCCTTATAAAGCCTTTCTTTGTTCAAAATGTGCAGGTGAGTTATTATACTTTAAACTAGGAGAAATAGAGCTCTGGTGGATTTTCCTCAGTGCATGAGCAACCTGCAAATTAAAGTCAAATATTATTTTTATACCTGCCTGTAGGATTCATGAAGACCAATTGCAACAGCTGCAATGGAAAGTCAAATAAAATACACTGCCCCACATGCTGCTGTATAAATATAACAAGCTCAAATTTTTAGCCAAACTGCTTTCTTCTTTTAGATGTTGCTGACTACAGCAGAATCATGAGTCTGTGTACTGTCCTTTTCCCTTTGCTAACAAGTCAGGAAAACTTCTTTTGAAAAATAAAATGAAACTAACTTGCAGATATTTTTCTCTCTTTTTCCATTTAGCTAGTTCATTTGTTTTAAACTGTCTCATTTGATAAATAGTGAAAAATCACTTGGTATTATTAGAGATTTGAATGCCTATGGTATCTAATATTCCAATTAGCAGGAAGAACTCAGACACTGTCTTGTGTTTATCTGACTCCTGGGATCACTGGTACAAATTGATGTCCCTGTTGCCTTTACCCTCTCAGGAACACAAAAACATTGTCAATATCTTAAATTGGCATCTATTTCAGTTTCTGAAGCACGGCATCAGTTTCCACTTGAACAGCTGAAAATGTAGCCCACACCAAGACAAGACTCTAGATATGCAGAAAGCCTAATTTCTATTGATCTCAAAAAGAAGTTGTGATCTTTTGCAATCTGAAGTATCAAATCTGAATATAGCACCATTGTCCTTGGCTGTAAGAATTTAAAGCTTGATCTTGTGTTCCCTGAAGCAAGCGCAAAGACTCCTAATTTCTTTGGCTTACTTTGGATCACACTAGGAGCTCATGGTCTGATTCTGCAAGCCAAAAAAAGTAAAGCACTCCTGTAACACCTTTTGCTCCCTGTGAAGGTTGGTCAGGCTTGGAAAGGAAGAAAGAAATGACAAATTGGCCAGATGATGAAAATGAATAAAGTAAAGAAACAGCTTCTTTTAATGTCTGTTAAATGTTGCAGCTCAAAAGAAAGTTTATTTTTATCACTGAAATGTTGATGCATTTTTATAAAGACTTCATCTGTCTGAAGTTGAACAAACCATGGTTTTAAGTAAGCAGTTCAAAAGTTTCTCAGCAAAAATCAGAAGGATGGAAGAGCTTGATCTGTTCAGTATATTGATAAGGGCTGTCATAAATGTGAGCAGTTTCTTAGCTCCTGCTCATGCCTGATAAGGATAGTCTCATCACCTGCTAGCAATAACGTGAGTTTTCATAAGCTGTGTTAGCACTGATTCTGTGTTTGTTCACTGTGTGACTCCACAAGGATGCCACTACTTTGAAAATATGGGTTGACATTGGGAACATTTCTGTAATTGTGTTTTCAAATCTTTCTGTTAGTGTCTTACCTACATCCTGCTGAGAAAGGTTCAGTCGTCTGGTACGAAATAGTATAAGTCACTGGATAGCAGTGTCTCTGTCCAGGAAACCACACAGGTTAATCATGGGCAGAGGCCCCTCCGCTTTGAATGAGAAATCCATAACAGCTCCTCTTACATGAGCAGAGAAAGTCATCAGAGCTTCAGCTTGTCTATCATGAGACATGCCGGGATGTTTTGCCTCCTTGTAACAACAAGAAGTCTTAGATTTAACTCAGATTGAGAAGGGAGGGTCTCATCTTCATTACCACTTCGTAGGCACTGTGGTTCTTTCCTTGTTCTCAGGGAAAACTAATGTGATCTTATCCTAGATCTCCTTGTCTGCCTTGCCTCCCAAATAACTTATCTGCCCCAGAAACGGTTGCCAGTGACACCCAAACTGGTGTAAATTTTCTGGCTCCTAACGCAATGGGCTTCTTACTAGGGCCATGCAAAGAAAAGGCAGCCGAGGCAGCGTCTAAGGGCCTGCACTGATGAAATTGGAGGTTTAACCTTGATTAGACATCAGAGGATCCACGTGGAGTGAGCCATGATTAATATTGTTAAGAAGTGAAAGGCTTCATTCATACATCTTGCCTGCTTAGACATCAAAGTCAACCAACCTCAAAGGAAATCTGTGGGGAACCAGGCATCCTTAGTTCTCATATTGATCATACTACTTGTTCTGAAAGTTTCATCCAAGCTCTGGCAGTGCTTGACCTTGCAGAGGGAATATAATGTACAAACAATGCAAAAGCCTGTGCTTGCCTTCTTGTTCTTAAAGTTAACACCAGGTGAATAATTGATATAAAATCTTATATTTGGTAAATCATCTTGTTTTCTGCAAATACTTCCCCAAAAATTACTTTGGAGAAAATTATATTAAGTTTTCTAATAAAAGTCACAAAACCTCGGATTAATCATTTCTGTGTCTTGCAAAACATTCAGTGCTTGCTGTTCATAAATCAGAATAAAAGCTTTTTAGCTGGGCACAAGGTATAAATTTGTTCATTATAGAAAACAAATACAACATGAGCATGGATCCAACCAAAACAAATTTTTTAATTCAAATGAATCTTCCAGGCAATTTCTAGGCAATATATGCCCAGATATTATCACAGCCTAAACAAAGAGAGTGCCTAGATGGTACCACCTTTCTTTTCAAGGTACAGTCTGTCTCAGAAGGTGTCTGTTAGATAAGGCATTTGTTTTGTTTGTGGAATTCCTATGCCTATTACTGGGAATTCTTGCAAAGGGAGGGAGAACAAATCATGCAATGAAATTATCCATTGGATTCTTAAACTATATGAGATAATTTAAAAATGACATTATACTTTCATAAAGGTTGATAAAGAGCTTTCCATCAACTGTTTTTAGGGAGAGGAAGTATTTTCAAAGAACAAACTCTAGCTGGATGAAGGACAAAAAGCAGTTCAGGGAAATATTGTGTGAAAAGTGCACTTCTTTTTTTTTAAATTATACCCAAAATTTTGATCCTAAATGCAAAGCTGAGAACTACTGATAGCTTGGGAAAAGTAAATATAAAATATATTGAAAATATTTTTTTTTGTATTCAGAAGTTTTTTATACATGTTAAATTTTATAAATGATTCAGAGGGAATCTTTAAATTGTTTCAAAATACTGACTTCAATAAAAGGCTAAATAAAATCACCCGCAATAAAAATTAATTTCTTTTAAACAAGTCAAAAGAAAGAAGTAGGGGAAATTACAGAGACATCAGCAGATGAGGAGAAATGGTTCTGTAAAGAAGTAATCCGGTGTGTGGGAGGAGACACAGCCAAGACAGATGACCCCAGCTCTCAAGGGGGTTTCCCATACCATACACAGTCATGCTCAGCATATAAAGCTGGGGGTAGAAGGAGAAAGGAAGGACCTTTGGAATAATGGGTGTCTGTCTCCCCAAGTCACCATTACGCGTGATGGAGCCCTGCTCTTCTGGAGATGGCTGAAGGGGTGAATGAATTCCTTGTTTTGCTTTGCTTGTGTACCTGGCTTTTGCTTTCCCCACTAGACTGTGTTTATCTCAACCCATAAGTTTTCTCCCTGTTACCCTCGCAATTCTCTCCCCCTTCTCACTGTGGGTTAGTAAGCGAGTGGCTGTGTGGGCCCTGATTGTCAGCTCAGGTTAAACCACAACAACATTTTTTTCAGTCTAATCTGGAATGCTTGAAGAAGAGATCCAGAGTTGTATGATAAAAGACAAGCTAGTCATGGGCTTTATTCAGAAAATGCACTTAGTTTTCTAAGCCTTACAGAAGTGGGAAGTGAATAACCAAGGTTAGCCCTCCCAGCTCCCTCAGGCAGGGTGAAAAGGGCCACTGCAGCTTTCCCCAGCCCCACAGGGCACCCGCACCCATGGAGAGCCACTGAAAACCCCAGCCCCAAGGGGCTGGAGGCACAGAAAAGTATGGTGGGACACCCAACTAGTGAAGGCTTCTTCACCTGAGACAGCTGCTTCATGTGGCTTCAAAGTCCCCGAGGGCTGCAGAGGCTGGCTGAGAGAATTCAGGCAGACAAACCAAGATGGCGAAAAGGGAAAGTTTATTTACAAAAAAAGGTCTTTTATATCCATTCATATTCTAGCACCTATTGGTCAGCAAAGAATCCACCTCCTAAAACCATTGGTCGTAACTAAATAACACCTAATACCAAACACAGAGATTAAGAAAGTAAAAGAATGCAGTTTATCTCCACTCTCTGTGAGAAAGAACAGAAAGGTTTTAAAACAGTGCAAACACAGCTCCAGCCAGGAATCTTTTGCCCAGCAGATTTGTGTTTAGATGCTGGTCAGGCAGTGACTCGTCATTTTCAGAGGACGCTGACCTTTCTCACACAGAGCACTGGGCAAATGCCTCCTGCTCCAGAACAGGAACAGCACATCGTGCATTTGGCCTTAAGTCACAAAAGACAGAGGTGGAAAATTTATAGAAGCACAGGGCTGTGACCTTATGCATTTGTACTTTTATGAGGCACCTAGCTTGGTATTTACAAGATGGTAATAATATTATTTTAATATCAATGGCAAATGTTTACAAGAATGTAGTTATTTGATTAAATATAAAGCAAGAGATGAAATAACCCATTTACTGTAACCTAGCTAAATGCCTAATTAAATAGCAAGAGAATATTCATTGAGTATTATGGTTTAATAAATATGTGAGCATTATATATTAATACTTTAAAATACACTATTGATGTTGTACCTCATTAGTTAAACAGTCCCTCTTAATATGGTTTAAGAAATATGTGAGCATTATACATTAATACTTTAAAGTGCACTGTTGACGTTGTACCTCATTAGTTAAACCGCCCCTCTGTTAATAGCACATTAAAAGTACTTACACTACCAACAGTCCTGATTCCTAATTTATATTACCTTGGTGGTGGTTTATTTTATCTTGTTTACAGGTCCCCAGACATTTACTCAAAAACCCAACAAAATATAACACTCAGCTCCCAGCTGTCTAATTTTGTGGAAATAAAATGCAAAATCATTCATTTTATGGTCTTTTGAAGTTACAGTCCAAGATACAAAAGTTCACCTTGAAGTTATCTGAAAATTTCCAATGAGAATAAATATGGAATTCCAGAATCTAACTGAAGTCTAATAAAAACACTTCTTGTGATACTCATTTTTCTAAAACAAGTTTTGCTTTACTAGTAGAGGTGCTGTAGCTAATTACATTTCTTCATTAAAAGCCCTTTTAAAAGAGCTTTTTTTTCTTTTTTCCATAATATTAATGGAAAGAAAAGAGGGAAGTTTTTGTTATTTTCATTTTTATATAGCATTCCTTGGCATGAGTTAGGCAATTACTACATTTTCATTCAATAGGTCATGCTAATATCTTTGGAATAAATGAGAGCCACCGATATGGTATGTCCCTAACTCCCTACATCATCATCATTTTAAGCAATACTTGAGGTCTCAAAAAATATCTTCTCTTTTTTAATACCATGACTAACATATGTTAATAAACCTTTAGAGTTTTTTGTTAAAGATGTTGTGAGAAGGTAGTAATTACAAATGTGAAATATGAGACATTTAAGTATTTCAATAGTATCTTTCTCCTCCCCCTTAACTTTAAGGTGTTTTTACGAGTTAGGATTTCCCTTTCTGCCCTGTGACAGATTTCCAAGATGATGATTTTTGCAGAGTCTTTTCATATGAAGACATAATTTTGCAGAATATCTTTTTTGGTAGAACTAGAAAAGCAGAGAAGCTGTTCCTCAGGCAATGGTGGTTTCATACAAGTCTGTTTGTATGAGGCCTCTTGACCTTCTCTGATTGATGGTTTTTCAAGAACTATGGCACTAGGCCTTTACATCTTCTCATGTCCACCATTCTTTTACTCCCGACGCTTAGTTTACAATCAGGATATTTACTCCTGAAAATCAGTTACTGATAATATAACAATGCTAAGTATTCATATTTGGCAAAATGTTCAGCCCATAGTTCTTTTGCTTTGGTAAATGCTTAGTATTAAAATGCCTAAAGATGCTATTGAAAACATCATCACTCTAAGGCATTTCTATCTTGTTTGCATTTGAACAAATCCTACCTCTCCAGATCTTTTCAGGTTTAGTAAGTTCTAATACCACCAGGGAAAACTTCACTTGTCTTCTTTTTCACATTCCCCTTCTTTCTTTACACTACAGTGAAGCAGTTTCCTCTGGTCTTCTCTCTTGTGGTCTTAATTTCTTAGTATCAAGATTTCCTTCTGTTTTATCTTGGCTGCCAAAATTGCCAAGCTATGTAAATATTGCTGACATTCCTGCTCATTTCAGTGCTGTTATATTATCAGTTCAGCAATGCCTGCAAGCCAGAGGTTGCAGACTTTTCCACCTGCCACTGATGCTGCGCTTACCAAACACAATATTTCATATAACAGAGTGTTGTTACCTCAACCCCAGGTAATTGGCCTGATATTCCTCTTTTATCTCCATTCTTTGTGGGAACCAGTCATCCAGTTAATTGCAATTTCAGTCTTGTCATGAATTTTCTCTCTTCTTTCCCTGGAGGATGTACCTGTTGTACAGAGCAGTGTTGAGTTCTGTCTTATCTTCCACCAGAAAAAAAAAAAAAACAACAAACCCTCACAAAACCAACCCTGATAATTTAATCTATTCATGAGCAAATACACCTTGTCTGGTGAGTGACTAAGTTAATGATATAGCAACTTCTGCATTTTTAAAAGTTTTCCAGTGTCTTCGGTCACAATAACTTATGGCATGAACAACTCATCAACCCCTCCTAAGAAAGTAATGAGAAAAGAGTGAGGCTGATTCAGCCTGAGATTTTTCCCTCACAATCATAAAGGCTATGTGAGAAACCAAAAATCCTTGGGTGGGGTGGGAGATTCCCACACTAATTTCATATGCAGATTTTCTTGACAGATGACAGCCCCTGGATCCCACACTTACCAGCTATCAGAAGAAACTACGGGGCGGCCATGGCTCTCACCCACTTCACAGAGGCAGGGTTTTTCCTTTTTCTACCCTCTCCTATAATCTTGAGTTTATACTTGAAATTTGGCCTTAATATCCGTGTTTACTCAATGCTATACTAAAAATAAAGCTTAATTGGGATAATTCATTTACTCAGTACCTACTCATTTTTCTTGTCCGAGAAATAAACCAGCCACTTACCAAGTCCAAGACTACCCAGCTGCTCAAAATTACTTCTTATCAGAGGAGGGCCTACACATTAAGCAGTACAGCCATATGTTCAATGAGCATCAGTCCTTATTTGCCTGGTCAAGTCCAACAGGGTAAGCTCCAGAGGAGCCTGCTGCCCTAGGCAAACTGCCCAGCCCAACCAGTCTGTTGCTGAATGCCCAGTCAACCTTGCCAGCCTGTAGAAACAGTACCTGTGCAATTTTGTTACCCCGGGAAACTGACTGCCCCAAGGAGCCCCATTCTCTCGGTTAGGAGAGTACTTGCTCCCAGATCAAAAATAATTTGGAAATATTGTAAAAGTCTCCATTGGGGGAAAAAAAAGCATCTTCTCAGGGCTCATTAACTATTTTGCAAATGGGAAATTTAGCAGAAAAAAGACCAACAAGCAATCACTGCATAATTTGGTTGTCCCAATAAATATTTCCAGATAAAATTTTATACTTCTGGATTCTCAAAATGTCAATGCAGATGCAGACCAACACTAATTATATGACAGGCTGTGGAAAGGATTAGTCCTACAAAACACATTGTGCTGGGAAACCAAAGGACCACACAGAACAGTAATTTTTATCTAACTATAGAAATTTATGTGGGCTAATAAGCCTTGTCTCAAAAAACCAAAACAAATCAACAGCTGCAACACTGTGAGAATTAACTTTTATGTGAAGTTACAGAGGGACTTTCTGCATAGTCCACAATATTTTTAATTAGTTTTTGTTTTCCTTCTGTTATATAAACTGGTTTCATCATCCTGATGTTGCCATTTAAATTACATTTCTTATTCATTTAAAGTTCTTTCAGTGCTACAATTGTCAGTAGTTAGTGCTACTTACCAGACTTCTGTGTCCAACATAATTAGATGTTGTTGTCCTACAAATTATTTTTAGATATGTTTCAAGCACTTCAATTATGCTCAGTGCACAGCACTGCAAGAAAACAATTGTTGCTTTAGTGTCTAGGGTACTGTCCATGGATAAAATCACCTATACTGAGGGTGTTGAACTGCAGATTCAAAGAAGTGACTGCACAATAAATGTTCCTTAATCTGAAATGGAGAAAGTCAACATTTTTAAAAAAAAAAATTGCTTGTTATTGTTTAGCAAGATAAAGAATTCAAACAAACATGTGGTAACTATCTAACTGACTGGCTAAATAATTCTGTCCGTTTTCCTATGTGAACCTTGTTCCAGATGTTTTCAATTGAAATGCGTAATGAGACCACTGCTCCATAAAGCTTATAAAGGTGGTGTCACCTCTCTCTGCCTCTCCTCTATTTACTTTGGAAAGAAACAATATAATTTTAAAATCAAACTGCTGAAAAATGGGTTTTTCCATAATTGGAAGTGTTCAAAGGTAGGTTACACAGACATTTGAGCAACCTGCTCTAGTTGAAGATGTCCCTGCCCATGGCTAAATGGGACTAAATGATCAAAGAATCATTGAATGGCCTGGGTTGGAAGGGACCTTAATGATCATCCAGCTCCAACCCCCCTGCCATGAGCAGGGGCACCTTCCACTAGACCAGCTTGCTCAGAGCCTCATCCAACCCAGCCTTGAACACTTCCAGGGATGGGACAACCACAGCCTCTCTGGTCAACCTGTTCCAGTGCCTCACCACTATGTCACAGTAAAGAATTTCTTCCTAGTATCTGATCTAAACCTGTGTTCTTTCAGTTTGAAGCCATTGCCCCTTGTCCTGTCACTACAAGCTCTCTCTATAAAGAGTTTCTCTTCGTTTTTCTTGTGGGATCCCTCCAGGTACCAGAAAGATGCAGTTAGGTCACCCCAAACCCATCCTGTATTTGTATCAAATTCAAGCCTCACCATTGTTTCTCTATTTATTAAAATGTTGCCCATAAATCAGTCAATATTTCTGGTCTCATGTCCCCATAGATGTCCCAAACTTCTCTGACTATTCTACTAGTAAACTGTTGCATTTTTATCCCATCTCTCATACTGGTTGTCCTGAATGGACAATAACAGAATTTCAGACACTTCAGATGTCCTCACTTAGTGACAAAGTAGTTAATACCAGCTATTTTAATTTTTTTTACTCCATCTGGGTGGGATTCATCTCATTTCTGTGTCTAAAGAGTGTCTGTCTGGACTCAAATGAATCATCTTTTTTATAGCCAGCCAAAAGAAAGAGGTACTTTTAGAGTAGGCTTTATCTGACCTATTTTAAAGGTCTTTTTTAAGGAAGAAGTGTCCCATGCCTTAGAAGTGTCTATTTCTTGCTCAGATAAATCCTACCTTCTGCATCTAATCAAGTTCTTACTGCCACCAGTGACCTTGTTTTTCTAATGTTTCTAACATTTATTTCTAAGGTAACAAGACTAGAAGTCCTGGAACAGATTGTTCAAATTTGTTCAAAGTAAATCTATGCAAAAGATCCTCAAAACTAGACCTGGGTCTATCAGGTTGAGCTTTCCATCCTGTGAGGTTTTGAAAATTTTATCTCTAACTAAATAGAACAAAAAGTTGAAATGTTGACATTTTACTTGACTCAACCATATTAAAAGAATAAAGATCAGCTACAAAAAAGTCAGTCTTAATATATCTGAAAAATTCTTTTTCATTTCCCCTCTACTAAAAAGCCCCTTCAATTCTTCAGGAAAGTATTGTATAAAATTTGGAAATGTATTGAAATTTTTATTTTAAAAGTTGAAAGGGCATTTTTCAACCATGTCAGTGTGACATCAGAATGCTTCAAAAGCCATTCCTCTCTCCTACTGTTTTGCTTTTGACAGATAATTATTTTCTGACCTCAGAGTCTCACCTGAAAATTTCTGAGGGATTGCAGGTAAAGCAAATTTAAATTTAAAAAAAGTCTTAACATAGATCAAGGTAGGTAAGACCCACATTTCATATTATTCCTATCATATCTGTATTTACTTTGTATTCATTTTTACTCACTGTAGTAAAACTGAGCAACTCAGGTTGGTTAGCAGTTATCACAGATATTTCCAGACTGAGGTCTTATGAGCTTGGTTCAAAGCCAAAACTCACTTCAAAGACATTCTGGAGAAAAGCCATCTGTCTTTCTAAGACCAACACCTGTTCCAGGCAGCTTTCTAAACTTAATGATTGCCTAAATAAACATACCCTTAAAAGGCACCTAATGGTACAGGAACACTGTGCAGGACAAACACTGCCTTGTGGTGTCCTGGTGGCTGGACGCCCACAGACATCGCACACCTTGGAAGTGTCATGGTGTGTCTATGAAAAACCTATGCAGTAGAGAACATGGTCATGTTGTTGAAGTTTTCTGGAGTATTGAGACCTAGCCTGATTTTATTCTGCACTGTCTAAAATTATTTTAGAAATATGAAAGTAATTACTTCCCATTTTAGTTCGGTAAGAGTTCATTTTTTAATCCTTTCAGTGGGACCTTGTCATCTGTATCTTCCTCAGCTTTTATTCTGGAGAAATAGCTGGCCCTGAGCACAAACCGTACTAAATCTAATTCGTACTAGGATCAAACTACAAAGGATCAAACTGAGGGGCTAGTGGACCAACTTCTTCTGTTATTCTAGAACCTACAGCTCTTAAATTACTATACAAAGGCTTCACTACCAGAAAATTAGGTCATCCGCTTCCTACCATATCAATGGTTTTTTCCACTGTGTTTAAATGCAAGAATATACCTTCAGTGGTTAAAAAAAACCCACATGGCAAATTTGATAAATGCCTTTTTTCAATCTGTGCTATAACTTTTCATTGTTGAATTAATTTCCTGATCCCATCAACCACAGGGTGGCCTTGAGCTTCTGGAAATGTCTTTCTTGCAGTGCCACTCTTCCAAACTAAACGTTCCTTCTTGAATCAAAGTACCTTTAGGCTGAAGTTTTTCATGTTTTTTGTTGGCCCAAATAATGGGCTTGGAAATATTATTCAATTCCATTTGACTGCTTGAGATAGACAAGTAAAAAACCAACCAACCAAACAACAAAAAAACCAACCAACCAAAGCAACAAACAAAACCCCCAACGACAGCAACAACAACCACCAATAAAATTCCTGTTTTAAGAACTTTTTTTCAGATGCTATACTTATACTTGAGTAATTGAAAGCCAGCAACTGCGCATGCACATACACAACTCTTTTTAACCATGGACTTAATCTTATTACATTTGCTTACAGTTCTTGATTAAAAGGAAGAAGAATAATAGTATAAGTGCCAAAATTCTAAAGGTTTTGGTGTACATATGCAACAACAGTCTGAAAATTAATATCTGTTAATTGGATCCAGGTATTCTGTGTTCTTTATGCTGCAGTACAAGCAGCTATTGCCTTCTCGCATTGATATTGTCATTCAAGAGTAAACAACTCTATCGTTCCTAGTCAGACAATGTTCACCTGAGAACTCCTTGCTGACATTTAGATCAAGGGAAAACCATAATTGCTGGTGAAAGCTGGGAGCTGCCTGCAGGATGGTCTGTCACAATAACCTGGTGGAGTTCCTCCCCCAGCCCTGGGATCTGGCAGCTTGGCACAGGACTGAAAGCTGTGCTGTAGATGGTCATGCTCAGGGTAAATGCTGTGTGCGCCTCTAACTGCTGCATGTGCAATAGTCTTCTGGCCAGGGTCACCACCAGGGACGGTATAAAGCCTTGTTCAGTCACTTCCCTGCAGTTTCCTCAGATGTTTCTGTATTTCAAAGGGCAGAGGAATGACAGAAGAAATTCACACTCTTTTAAGATAATACGTAACACAGCTGGGATGAATCACGCTAAGGAGATATCTCCTGTGAACAGGACTGAGACAACCAGCTTATATTAAACACCCAGGTCTAGACAGACAGGCACGATGAATGTCATGTCACGTGTCAAACACTTGAATCAAAAGTAAAGCTGTGGAGAAACCGGTAGAAATTTTGATTTAATGGTGGCATGGCAGTGTTGCAATAGCTGTGTTTGCTCTTCCCAAAAACTTGCAGGTTTTGAGTGACTGTCAAACACTACCAATTGCATGCTAATTGTGACTTCACACATCCCTACAATTGTTTAAACAAGTCTCTGGGTGTTAAAACAGAGAAAAGATAGGCTAAAAAGGAAGAACTAGCATAACCTCCAGTATGAGAGTAGAGAAAAGAGAGGACAAAGCATCCAGCATAACCTGCAGGTACTTTGTCCCTAATTCAGAAATTTACCATAGGTGGGAAATTTACCTCTTCTATACTGCAAAAAAAATAGTTCACACATCCAGGCGTAATAGCTAGAAAGTTATAGTTCCTCAATCTTCATCCATTTAGAGCTGATTTAGATATTTTCTTACTTTCTTTTCCCTTTTTTTTTTTTTTTTTTTTTTTTTTTTTTTTTTAACTTGAAGAGGCTGTAGAAGAGGCAGGGTTTGGGAAAAAGTGAGGAATAAATATTCTAAGGTTACAGTCAAGCCATATTCAGGCATGCTCCATACCTACATACACACAAAAATCCCCAAAACCCTTTGCCAATAAGGGCTAATCCTATTAAACATCCAAAGGCTTTCCAGGCTTTTTGATAAATTGAATGTATGTGCCTCCTTCTTTTAAAGGAATAGCTTTTAATTAGCACTTTTAAAGAGAAGAAAACACTGGAAACACTAGAATATGCCTACTTGAATTATTTCACCATTTTTCAAGAGATGTGAAAGACAGCCTTTTCAGTAAACATCTATTGATTTAGAAAAAAAATAAACACTTGTCAAATGTATATTTTTAAAAGCAAATGTATGGTTAAGAAAAGGATATAATTGCTCTTAACAATAGGGACATTTGTCAGTTATTAACACCAATAAAGTACACTCCAAATTAAAAAGAAACTCTTATTTTATGTATTTCCTTGAATTATTGCAATGCCATGGAATAATTATGTCTGTAAAAGGACTTCAGTTGTAACTTATTTTATTATAAAAAGACAGGAAATAAAAATATGTAGATAATGAAGAATTTAACCTTGCGATTTTCATAGTCTGACCAATCATTTCTACTAGAGGAATAAGAATGTTTTATTTATTCACACTATACATTTATTACTTACTTACTTCTGAATTTGTTAATGCAGTGGTAAAGATCCCACTCTTTTAGCATGGTTGGATCACATTGCAGTGGAAGTGACATCACATCTTAAAAAAACTCAATCTTCTCCAGGACTGAGATTCACTTGCAAAAACTAGAGGACATTGCTTTCAAATAAATCATAAGAAGAAGAGAAAGAAGAGAAGAAAGATCTTCTAAAGGATGTCATAAAACAGGCTTTGACAGTCAGCTGATAAACAGAGATGAAGAAGAGTGAATCTAGGACAAAAGATAAAATGTCCAAGGGGTTCACAGGAATACTGATGCAAAACAGTATATTGAGAAGTCACTAATAGTGGAAGGAAACAGCTTATGATGACAGAAACCATTAGCTAACCCCTTAGGCATACAAAACATATTCTGAAAAAGGAAATTAAATTTGCAAGTTATTGATGTTAAAGCTTAAAACAACTCAGGAACTATTTCTGATTTTATACACAAAACCAACTGCTAAGGGTTATTTACATCTCTAACAGTATATGCTATTTTGTAACTTTTTATGAAGAAACTTCTATACATCATTCCTCTAAGAAATGAGAAGAAAATTCTAGAAATAGCAAACTTGCTAAAGCAATATGAAACTTGGAAAGGAGTGACACAAAAGAAGCTCTCCTGAGTAACACTAAGTACTCCTCTAGCCCAGTTTCTTGTGCCTGGCAATGACTAATAGTGAGTGCCTAGGAAAGAGCAAAAAAGAGGACAAGCAAACAGTGATACCTCCTGTATATATTCTTCTCACATCCAAAAATAATGGATTAGAGATTTCCTTAGCCAAAGGTTCGACTTATTTTATTGCTGTTTTTATTTAATAGTCCTGTGTAACTTTTTCTTCTGTGCATTTGTCTCACCCTTTTTCTTTATTCAGTATAAGCCTCTGCAAGTTTTATTCCACTCTTTCTCGCACCAGAGGAATTTCACAGCTTTACCATTGCTGTGGAAACAAACACTTCTATCTTGAAATAGAAGATATTGAAATACCTTCTGATTTCATTTCACTTTTCTTCAAAAGTGCATGAAATATTTTTCTCTATTTATCTCATCTTTGCCACTTAAGATTTTAAAGGACTTAATTGTATTTTAATTTGACCAAACTTTTCCCAAGCTGCAGAGTCTTTGTCTATGTTGTTTCCTCTATAGAAGTTTTGCTATAACTTTGATCATCCTTGTTTCCTCCTCTACAGTTTCAGTAAAAGTAATTATTCACTTGTATCAATGTTTTCACCATTGCTGGGCAATGGATTAACCAAGGAAACCTCAGGGGAGGATTTGATGCAAAGCCTGGCAAAACTCCAGAAACCTGTTTGTTTTCCAAGTGCATTTTAAGGGATTCTAAGTAAAACTTAGTCCATAAATGGGTTTGATGGTATTATGCTAGGGAAAAACAATTATTATGAGAACCTACTCTTTTGGACCCCTCAAGCTACTAGGAAAAGCCTGAGACAGTCCTTGAAAAGGTCCTTTTCAAAAATCTCTCTCTTCAAAGACAAGGCGACCTGATTTGGGATAGGAGATTTTAGTATGAACAATCTTGTATGTCAAGTCATCTCATGTGGTCTTACTGTTGTTGGACTGCAAAAGAAAAGGTTAATGTAAACCAGTTTGTTAGTCTGGAATTTCTCTAACCTGATTTAAATCACATTCTCAGAGTACAGAAACCATGACTGAAACAAAATCACTGAGGATCAGAAAAGATGAGATGGCACTGAATCATTATTAGAAACTTGCAGAATGACAGACCAAACAGAAATAATATTTTGTTTAATAAATGAAGAAGCAATAGTAAAAAAGAGTGTTTTATCAAGGACATTTTTTGCATTTACAGTCTCTTCACAATTATTCCAGATAAACCAAAGGATGCCATTGGGCTGTTTAAAGTAAGACTGACACTGACTGAATAGAGAAGAGGATTTAAATACTATCTGACATTATCAAATCCACCACTTTAAAGCAATAGTGAATTGAAAGTACTTTAATCCATCTCTTAAATTTCCAAGAAGAGAAAGGTTATGTAAAACTTGTAATATGAATTTTATTTTTTAAAATGGGTTCTTCAAATGTATCAACACATTATTAGACAAATGTTATCTTTCCAATGTCAGCAAGAAATAAGAGATAAGAGATATTATTACGAGTGGTTTACCTCAAGCTATAATCCCAGTATTTAAAAATGAGACCAGGCCATTGAATAGCATGGGTTTGTGAGCAGTTCCAGGAGGAATATTGGGAGAAAAACAATTAATTCTGTTGTGGTAGAGAGGAGTCATTTTGCAATCATTAGACGTTTGTTGCTATTCCCTATCCTTGTCTGAGTTTCTGAGATTGATCTCAGTAGTCAAACATCTCTTGGCATAGCAAAAATAAGGGAAAGAGAACCTTCTCCTTGTCCTTGACTGATGCAGGGTACCCATGCCTTCCCCTTTGGTCTCAGCCTGTATGACCAGGCATCTACTCACAAGCTAATATTTTTGTTTGTCCTGTGGCTATGAGGTGTCATACATGTTAGACTCCAGAGAGCAAACAAGCTGCACAGAAATTAATCTCAATTTCTTCTTCATTTTGCAATTAATGTAGATGTACCTGGTAGACCTGAGTCTGTACCTGGCCATGACACATTCTCCTGGGGTGACAGAGGCCAGCAGTGTTTGCTAGGGGCGTGGGGAAACTCTTGCCTTTCAGTTTACATCTGCTTCTTTTTGCATCACTGTCACGCAGCCTGGGGCTTGGGGTTTGTCTATGCCAAGTCTGTACCTGGCTGCTCTTGGTGGCCTGCCCCACACCAAGGTCATCATTTCACCCTGCCTGCTTGGTCCTTTAGCAGCCTCTTTAGTGGAACATCAAAGAAACCTGTTCAGCCGGAGCAGAAACGGTGTGCTGCAAGTCATAGAAACAGTGCAGGTGTTTCTCAGTGCACTATTCACCTGTTAGGGGCCAAAATAACACAGCCTATTCATACAATTGAGTTACTACTGTTCTTGAGGTCAATAATTTGCTGGGGCAGATAAGCACAACATCAATTAGAGGAGATGTACCCATTTGTGTCAACAATGAATTTTGCTCACAATCTAGGGAGACAAAAGTGGATCCAGCAAATAACTGATAAGAAATGAAGAGGAAAAGCTATCTATTACCAGAACAACAAAGAAATTAGTACAGATGAATTACATTATACGGCACCCTCTATGCAGCCTGATCTTTTATTATGCTGGAGCTCTCAATTACTATTCACTTCAACAGGAATGTTGTAGCATATTCACTGCTCACAAAATCAGGATTGTGGTACTGTGACTGGTATGCAAATTGGTAATATGTGAGTACATTAAAGATAAATTAAACAGTGAGGAGTTTAATCTTTGATTTGGAAGTGCAATGAGTGGGAGCACTTATTAATAGAGATATAACTCTTATCAGATACATACATGTATGCAAATACCTATTTTTTGTCTTGCCTTGAGCCACTATAAGATAAAAAAAGTTTCTATTAACCATTTCATTTTCCCAGAAGAGAACTGGAGGAACACGTCTGAAATGCAATCTTATCATAGAGTTTCTGAAGTGTTTCAGTAGGATTATATGCAGGACAATGGGCAATGCTTCTCTTGTAACAGAGTGGTGCTGCTATTCTCCACGTGCATTGTGAGGCTGTAATGCCCAGCCTTTTCAGCCAACATTATTGCAACATTTCCAGACAAAAAGAAAATCTGGTGAATAATACATTGGAATTAAGATAGATTTCAGAAAAAAATTGTATGATTCATGTGATTAAGAGCATAAAGTGTTCACAAAACTAAAATCTATTGCTCTTGTGAGTTATAGTGGACCTGACATTTCAAGCTCTGAGATGAAGAAAAACTTTCTTGCTTGTTTTCAGTTTACTGAGCATAATGTGCTTTATTCCCCGGCATAGCCATATTGGTAGATACCCAAGTGGGCTTGTAAGAACAAATTCTGATATGATGGAGATAACATTCATTGAGATTCCAGTGAGATCAGACTAAAAGTGTTACAGCTAAATCAGTCCTGATCCAGCTGAACATCCAAGCAAGGTCTTGTCCTGAAAAGTTTAGGAGCCTGGTGACTTTTTCTGGTTATACGAGTGCCCTGGACTTGGAATTCTCTGAGAAAATGCTGGAGAAGGACTTGTCTCAAGGCCAGACCATCTTTCTGTTCTTTCTTAGCCACCTGGTCTACTGATGTATGTCACAGTGCTATATTAAGACAAGACAACATAACAACAGACCTTTCATATTTAAACACAGTCACCCTCAGTTTACATCTTTCTGCTGGACAAAAACTGACAACTTTGGCTGTTCATTTATCTCAGTGTAAATGTGAACTTTATAGTATTACAGCTGTGAATATAGAAATAAATACACTCATCACCCAGAGCCTTAAATTTTCTAGACCTTCAGCCACCGGTCAGCAAGGCTGTTACTTAGGTTTACACTGAAATTACACAGTAATATCAGCCTGTTCTACTGAGAAAGGGAAATATTGGAACTGCCATTTCTTTGAGTAATCTTAGCTGCGTTACTGGTTTGCCGTAAATATATTCAGTCTTTAATTTCTTCCGTATATTTCATCAGTGTTTATACCATAAAGCAAATCTTCGAAGAATGGTATTTATATTTCCTGTGTATCCATATGTACAAGAAGAATAATCTTGACTTAAAGCTCTTCCAGCATTCTGGCAAGCAAAAAGCAGAGTTACAAGCATTACAAGATTATTTACAAGGTAATACTCTTCTATTTTCTGTGTTTTATTTGAAAGTCACTAATAACCAAATACCTGTATTTAGTGTTTAGAGAACAATAACAGCACCTTAGATGGAGGGAGTAGCTGGAGCAGCATGTGTATTTCTCTCTCTCCTTACTCCCTGTCCTTTGGCTTTTATAGCCAATGTACCTGCATCACCTCCACCGTCTTTCCAGCACTGCGGAGATGACTCCAACCCAGGTCTGCCTACAGCCCCTGGCATCAGAGCCTAGGATGCCATTTGACCTAGTTTTGGACTCAAGCCACTACACTGTGCACTCACAGACTTCCATACTTCCTGCCGTCAGCCAGCATTTTGAAACACACACGAATGCACAGAAGTGCTCAGCTGTGGCAGCAAAAAAATTCACCAAATCACTCTTCCTATAAAGAAAAAGCATATACCTACTCTCCTGGCAATATGGTTGTGCTAAGAGATAAATAGCCAATGCAAGGAATAAGAGATGAAAAGCAAATGCAAGCCAAAACCGGTTTAATATGATGCCCCCAAAATAGCACCTGTTTCCTCTGAAGTGACACAAAAAAACCCAGAGATGTTCTTAGAGGAATTAGTTCCACCCATCTGGGAATGATTTTTCAATATTAAGAGACAGAGACACTAGAAAGATAGAGATAGAAATCAAGCAAGAAAATATGGAAATATGCAGGAGGACTCTGCTGTAAATCATTTAAAAAGAAAAAAAAAAACCTTTAGAAATTGGCTTAGCTTTATCTTAAATAAACGTGGAGGCTGTAAATACATTGACTGTAAAAAATACCCTGAAAATATCTATTGCTATTCTGGCTTGCCGAGAGTGACAAATTGCTTGATATAACCTTTATTCAGTTTAATACACCTTGAAAAAACCTAATGAAGTCTTTTAAGCAAGGGAGATGCTTTGAAACCTTTGCTGCAATTAGAAGGGAGGATGCCCCTATTATGCCAAAAGATGAGCTGAACAAGTTTAATTTCAGTTTATGATTTAAAAAATACATGGATATGTTGCTACATTCAGAGATTTAAAATCTACTGTATATCACAATGGCATATTTATGAGCAACACAATGTGATGCTCTCATTCACCCACAAGGAGAATGAGATATACAAGCCAACAGCAATCCCAAATCTCAGAGGAATCACACACTACTTCAGCTTCCAGTATAGTGAAAATAAATTATTTTAATCTGTAACAAGTGCTGCAAAAATTTAAATAAGTGAACAATAAATACATAATAATAGCAACCTAGGACTAATTATTCTTTTTCTCTGCCAGTATTCTCAGTTATGATAGAACTTAATGAGGCTTTTAATATAAAACTGTACTAAATACTTGCTACCATAAATTTCCTTGAAAAAGCTGAAAAATAAAGAGGCATAAAGTCCATAGTTAAAATAAATGGGCCAGATTCTCTCTTCTATTCCAACCCTTTACACAATCCTGTCAGTGTATAAGGCTTGCCACCAGTGGAAATCTTTGTTGTCACGATTCACGTAATCTGCTCTAGAGGGTTTCCTCAAACACCCCTTTCCTTAAACACTTCCACCCCCCAAGCTGCACATCCTGTGTTCTCCCTCTCATGAGAAGCAGCAGAGAATTTAATCCAATGTTTCTTTGGTCCCTAACGCCTGATGATGAGAACAGGATTGATGACCTGATCAGGATTTTCCCCTACTTTCCCTTAGTATCAACAATTCAATAAGTTACACACAGAAAAAAGGTCAGATTCAGCAAAGTTCCCAGCGTACAGCTCACCCCAGAAAGCATTTGATTATCTGGCATGGGGGGTCTTGCTGGTGCTCATCTCTTCAGGGCTCTGTCCCATGTGTGTTCCTGTCCTCAGTACAGTCCATAGGTTGGGGAGTTCTAATATGGTTTCAGCTCACATATCACAACTTAAGTTCCCTTATATAACATAAATCCTCAAAGTGCTAGGATATACAATGTAAACGGCTCTTGTAGACATCCTAACAGAATGCTCTATTTTTGCTATGATTACTCTGGAAGACACAAGTGGATATGGGAATGCTGGAATGAAATACAACTCTTAAAAAAGCTGTGAACTTCTGAAATCTTTTACTTTCTCTTTGGAAATAAATTTCTTTGGAAAACTTGCCAAGGCCACTGCCCTTTTAAACTCATTTTGCACTTCTGTATCCTTGAAAGACTTTAAAAATGTTTACTTGATTAAAAACTGACCATTCAACCTTGTCAAATGCTTTTCCTGCATGTAAAGACAAAGGAATGCATTGAGCTAGTAAATTATAATAATCCCATAATCCTAAGAGCATGTTTACAGAGTTTTCATATTGCTAATTGCCAAGGGAGTCGACATTTAATTACTTTCTACAGTCTTCACACAATATTTCTCTTTTGTCTTAGCTTTTTAAAATATGCGGTTACTCTTTTTCTCAAATTACCTGAAAGACCCTAAATAACAAAAGAAATTTGTTTGTCCAGTGTGATGAAAGATTCTATTTATCTGTCATATCTGAAATTTAAATACAGTTTTAATTTATTTTACATGTTGAGATTTTGTATGAGTTTGCTCTTTGACAATCTTGCTATTTATTTTGTATTTATTCTGTTTTCTTTCAAAACTATGCAAGATTAATAAATATATCTCTCTCATTATTGGAAACTTTCCAGGTAATTTCATTAATTTTCATTCTTACACTTCATAATAGCAGAAAGTTCACCTTTTCTTTCCTCCTCCTTGGAACCTTGCCCAAATTCATATTCAAGACAAATGCACATTAAAGCTAAGAAAGAATTGCTGGAATAAGATTTTAAAGATTAGGTCAAAATTCTTCAAGGCATAAATAAGATGCCTGCACCAATATTGTTTCTCTCTTTACACATGTATTTCAAAATTAATGCTACGAAATATCTTTTCACATAAATTATGAGAAAGACAAAAAACTGTTTAAATGGTTGAAAAGGAAAACGAAGCCACTACACTACATGAAAAGGTGTTCCCTGCACCACTTTGGAACATTTTATTCTGAAAAGCTGGAGTTTAAATGGAAGAAAGGTAACTTTGCTGATGAAAAAAGATAAAATTTTATTTTCCAAATTAATATTCATCACATTTAATGAAAAAAACCCACCAAACCACCTTTCAGTGTAGAGTCATATCAAGGAAACAAATGTGCTTTGGAAATAATTCCTTACAATCCTGTACCCTGTATAAAGATTTTATGATATTACGAAGTGATCAACAGATCTCAGCAAAACATTCGTTCTGAAGTACACAACTAATAACTGTGTACAATTATACAAAGCATAACCTAAACTGTTCATGCTAGAAATAGTATTTTTTAAATATTTTCAAATTTTAAAAAAGTAGATACTTAAAAAAACTTAGATATTTTGTTTTGTATAATGTTTCTAATTTTGAAATCAAAGACCTGACCAAGAAGTTGTTTCAAGACAAGAATTTAGTTAAGCTGAAGAGTTTTACCTCAATTCCTAAACTTAAAATATTTTTTTATCTCTTTTGTTTTGTTTTCTTTTCTTTTCTTTTTGTTTGTTCTTTTTTTGTTTGTTTGCAGAGGGTTGTACTTCTGTTTGTTTTTGGTTTTTTGTTTGGTCACAGAGCTGCATGCTTTGTCAACACAGCTTAACTGGCCACATGTTGCCTAAAGCGGTAGGGAATGCTTCAAGGAAAGCCAGCGGTGTCTCCAATTCAGAATACCTTTGGTTTGATCTGTGATGGATATGGCACATCTTTGATTAATAAACTGCACAGCAGCAGTTAGTAATATTTAGTCACAGAGGAATATATATTATTCTCTGCAGAGAGTATTCAAAATCTGTCTGGGGTAAATTAAAAATAAATATTATATTTTTATTCCATTAGTTAAACCTCAATGAATTTCAATAATCCTTAATGCATTCATGGTTTGGGGGTGAATGTTGGCAATTACCTAGTAATATAATTGTGGGGTGTAAATGTATAAACAACAGTTAACCCAAAATATTTAATAGACCTTCTGATAAATTATTTTTTCCAAATGACACTGAACAAAATGAGTAATCAAAATAGTATCCCTTCTTGCTATGATGTGATTTGGAAAAAAGCATTTGTGCAACTGAGTCCTCACTGAACACTGCAATGAACAATTCTCAGAAAAAGCTGTATTAAAATTCCTTTTAAACTTTGCTTCCCTTCTTTAGGAAGAGCCTCCTTTGCACGTTGAGCTTCAACTAGCCAATTCCTCACTCCTGTGCACTTTTTATCATCTTTACCTTGGAGCAGAGCAGAATCACTGTGTGTGATAGCAGTGCCTGTGGCACAGATGTGATTCTGCGTCTCCAGACAGCGGGGATGAGGGCCTTCTGTATGAGCTTGAGTGAGACATACCATTTTCATAAAGAGGAGGTGAGGATTTGAGGGCTTCTCCTCCTGTGCATCTCTGCAGGGATGAGATGCTGCTGGGGCAGCCCCTGTGCTCACTGCAACCCTCTTCACTGCAAGGATGGAAGAGAGATTATGCCATCATCTTCCAGTATTTCCCTAGAAGTCTGATTTATTGATCTGTAATGATTTTCTGCTTCACAGAAACACAGACCTGACAGCAGTAACAGCTGTTGTTGTACCAGATCACCAGAGATTTACAGAGTTCCTTATTTCCAGGGAGTATTGCTGCAGTGTGGAGGTCACGGTCCTGACAGAGGACCAGCGCACAATGTTATATGACTTTCATTGCTGTAAAACTTCGAATCTAAACAAATAAATGTGTCCAATGCAATATAGTTCTCTTTTATGTCCTGGGCAAGTCTACAGTTTCCATGGTTACCAAGGGGCACCCTAGTAGAGAAACCATTCACATTTTCTTTCAACAGATTTTTTTTAGGACTATCCTTTTGAAAAGTTAGTACAGAATCAATCTGTTGTAAGACATACCCATGCCTCTACAATTTGCTGGTTTTTTAGAAATTTATGCAAAAATCAATTGGACAATTTAAAACATATTACACAGGGCAACTTTGAATATTCCTCATTCAAAACCGACATCTCATATAATGTGTATTGTCTTTATTTACAGGGTTTGCTGTGTCATTCCTTCTAGAACTTTAAAAAAATTTACTACTATATATTTCATATAATTTAAAAATTATATAAGTATATAAAAACTATACTTTTAGAAATATATCTGTCCACCAGGATCTATCTTTCTCTGGAAGACAAACATTGTAATTACAAGTGTCCCCCACTCCTTTTCCACTTAGCTTTTATTGGGCAGACATCATATGGTGTCCCTTTGGTCAGTTTGGGTTAGCTGTCCTGGCTACATCCCCTCCCAAAGTCTCACCCACCCCTAGCCTACTAGTGAGGGAGGATGTTGGAGAGACAGCACTGATGCTGTGCCAGCACTGCTCAGCAGCAGACAAAACACAGGTGTGTTGTCAACACCTTTCTAGCTTCCAATGCAGAGCACAGCACTGTAAGGGCTGCTGTGGGGAAAATTAACTCCATCTCAGTCAGATCTAAAGTGCTTGACTCGAAAACACCACACTGATTTAACTGGTGCATACCTAAGTGCTTCGAGTCTGAAGATTGGACTTTGGGCCCACTATCCCATGTCTGATTCAACAATCATGTTGAATCAGAATCTTACTATACCAGCACCAACACTAATGGTAATAGTGATGATGCAGGATGTTCATTTTACAAACGCAAGGTATTGACATGAAATGTCAGCATCAAAGAATGTCAGCAGCATTCAAAAATATGATTTCAAAATGGCTCCATATGGTCCATTTGCACTGCTGCATCTCATCTCTCTGGGTTGTTTGGAAATCTCAAGCTGTGGATTTTAGTCACATGTAGGTCCTGGTTTTGACTTCCTAATATATATTTTCCTTTTCATATTTACTACTTTTCATTTTTCTCAGATGTCCATTTGAAAAAATCTTCACCATCCTTAGAGAGCTCAGAGTGCTTCCCAGTGCTCCAAGAGTTGTTGAGGGGTTACCAGGATGGAAAGCCTCAGATTCTACCTCAACCTCATCTTAGTTTTTGCAAATCAGAGCAGGAGTTTTTCCCCCCATCAGATGAGAGCCAGTCTCACTGGGTTAAACAGTTTGTAGCAAGGCACCCCAGACCTCTGGGCCAACCTGTTAAATCTCACACAGTGTTTGATCCTTCCTTAACTCTCCCTGGTGGGAGAGGTGCAGAGGTCCTGCCCTCTGCAGCACCATGTGCTCATTCAGCTGTCCACAGCTGTAGTGGAAACTACCAGCTGTGTCAGGTACTTGGGACTGGAAAAGGATTGAATACTGTGCAAGAACCCAAAGGTGTATTTCCCATATGTCTGTAGCCCTTCAAAAGCCACATGCACAGATTCATGTCTTGCAGTGACCACGCGTGGCTTTATGCTGCTGAGCCGTGACCTAACACAGCACTGCAGACCCTGCTTCCATAACCACCGGGCCAGAAGGAGCATAGCGGGGTCTTTCAGCAGATCCTGTCAGAACTGTCTTTCCTCACAGCTGTTTCTGAACTCCCTTTCATTTTTTTTACTTTATTCATCTAAAGGAATCCTCTAAAATAAAGGCAGTATTTCAGGAACTGCTCTGATAGACATGTTTAGCATGAGACCATCTCCACCTTACTGCAGGCTTAATGCAGCTGCACGGTCTTCATCTATTTCCTTGCTGTATTGTGTTACAAATTAACATATCATTTGAAGCCCTCTATTTCCTCTGCTTTTCATGTTTCTCTCATATTGGCTATCACAGATGATTTTCAAGCAGATCTGTTAGCTTGCTTTTCTGTAATAAGAATTCTAAATTTTCATTTACTGAATATATTAATACTTCTCTATTCTCACGTAATTTTTGCTTTCTTCTCTAATAGTAAGAAAAGCTCTGAGATTGCTATCACCTTCACATTTAATTAATGTGATTTCTATTTCCTCAATAATCTCCCCTGGCATATCTGCAGCTGATGCAAACTATATTCACATTAAGTAGATATTATCATTAATGTACTAAGTGACCGTATACTATTTTAATAATGTACTAATAATTATTACACTGTTTGTTGCCTACACAAGTGTTTAGGTATACAGAAGAATGTATTCAGTTTCCTAAGTCTTTAATATTGCCCAAAATATATCTTCTTTGTTTCTGAGAATTATTAGTTTTGGCAGTTTTATCTTCATTAGAATTGTCACTTTTAGCTCAACCAAGAACACCTTTACTCACATGCTCTGATAGCGACCTTTGAACTGTGAATCCAGTCAGATGGAGAATATGAAGTTCGATTTTAAATAAACCAAACTATTATTAAGTGTTTTGTTGGAAGGACCTTATTGCCATTGTTTACTTCATGGAAGTAAAACATTGATTATAAAATTATAATGAACACCTAATAATGCAGTAAAAAATAACACCAACCAATACGGTCACAGATTTAAATGCCAAGATTTCTGTTATCTCATTTTGAGCACTCAGCTATGTGAAACTGCTCTTAATCTTTTTCATCCACTTTGAAATATCACCATTCCCTTCTTCCTGCCAGGAAAGCAGCTGAATAAACTGCCAGGTAAACTCTCCAACAAAAGGGTACTTCCAGCATGTCTGGCAATGTTAACACATACTGCTTCATATTTTCATCAGGATGTTCATTTCTTTTTCTTTCTTGTGAAAACACAGAATATACCCAGCCCTGAGATCTGCAGAATATCAATTGCTTTCTGATCACTGAAGAAAGCTACTGTACTTTGTTTTTTCCTGGAGTTTGTCAATTTTCAAATCAAGTCTAATTTCAAGAGATAATTAACTACTACTCATTAAAAGAGCCCTGAATGGGTGTCTTTTGTTGCTGTCCAAGGCACCTCCAAAACTGCATAATGGTTCAAGGGTTTTGTGTCACCTTTTCAGACATGATCTCTACACAACATTTTGAAGTAGAGGACACTTGACTATATACTTTGTCTTCGAGTGGGGTCAGCTGCAAGGGGGATCCTAGGGATACAGGACCCTCTGGAGAGTGGCTGTGTGCCTGTGGACAGCCTCCCCTACTTCAGCACTCCTGTGAACTAGGAGCTGGTTTAGCTCAGGGATCCAAAATATCTGCAAGGCTTTGTTCACTTTCCGAGCAGTTATTTGAGGACATAAACGTTAAAGTTTAGATGTGTTACAACTCCCAGTCTGTGATCTACAGAAAAGGTAAATTGCACCTCCAAATTATACAGGACAGCATCTGTTTCTTCCTTCTAACAATTAATATTAAGTTTTTTCAGTGGGAATATAATTAAAGGCCAAGCTATGATCCTTCTGGTATATTAGCTTATAAGTTCATTTATTTATAAGCTTATGTATTTAGATCTCTGTAAGGATTGCAGGGTAAAATGTTTCTCTGCTGACAGACATAGTATTAAAAAGAGACACTGTTTGAGATCCTCTCTTCAGCAAATTAAACCAACCCTTTTGAAGTTAACTATGCTCACAGCTTTTTATTAGCAATTTATTATAATTAAAGAGCCAAGAGTAGAGAGTCTCTCAAAGATTTATCAAAATGCCCTGTAAAATCTGGGATGGGACAAACTCTGGACATTCCACTTGGATTAAAAATCGGGGGGGGGGGGGGGCGCAATCTCTAAGTATTTTAACTCTGGAATTTTTTGGTGAAATTTACCCAATATCTTTCTGAATTACAAAATAGTATTTTATTCTGCCGAGTTTAAAGAGAAACTTGGAAAAGGAAGCCTAGGGGTGATCTTATAAAAGTGTACTCTTACCTGTTGGGAGGGAATTAAGATAAGGGAGCTGGAATCTGCTCAGTAGTGCCCGGTGTCATCTCCCTCTGCAGAGATATTCAAGACCCAATGAGGCACAGTTCCTGGCAACCTAATCTAGCTGACTCCAGCACCTGGGGATGGACTAGGCAATCTCAGGAGGTGCCTTCTAACCTGTACCACTTTCTGATTCTTTGAAACCAATCTTTGGAATAAGCATTTTCTCCCAAGCAACTTTTCCTTATTCTGTTCTAAACACTGTCCAGGTTTTAAAGTAAACCCCAAAACCATACAAGAAAAGTGTGGGAGATTTAAGTAATTTAGGGAATTTCTTTATCAGTTTTTTTAATCTTCTTTTTTTGGCAGCTTATGATAACATTTTTACAACTAAAATATTCTGTATTAGAGAGAATATTTTAATTAGTCCAATACCTATTTCAATATCTGCATCAGATTATCAAATATATCTTTGTTTTAATGCTTCTTTGATTTATGGCTTTTAATGATGAGTTTGTTTGATCTGCAAGCTCAGATTTCATTATACTTATAATGAAACTGTGAATTATAATTTTTAAGATGATTTCACTGTTTTGCATGAAGATGGATTCCAGAACTCTTTCTCATTTTATGTCTAAGAGCTACTTATTCAATGAGAATTTTTTTTGTAGCACCTACTCTTTAACATAGAGTGTATTTACCCTTCCTCTGAACCAAGGAACTTTAATTTTTAAACCTCTAACTCTACAAAAATGAAAATTTCTTTAACCTTAAGCCTTAAAAGGCTCACATGACTGTCCATTTCCCAGTTGTCCTATTTGCTTGCCCAGCTGATGCTGATGGATGTGCTGTCTCAGGTCAGGCTGTTGTTCCTGTTGCAATGATCTCTCTCTGTCTTTTCTACTGACAGTTGTAAAGTGCTTCCATATTATAACTTACCATACTGCTAATACAATTACTAATGTAACTTTAATGTTCCAAGAGTTTGATTTATGTCTCCACATTGCAATATCCTTGCCTCTCCTTATGACTGATATTTTTTAATCCTAAGATAACAGATGTTCACAGAGAAATATATTTCTTTATTTGATTGCATTAGTAAGTATCATTTTTGCCAGCGTATCTGATGGTAATAGGAAAAACATGTACCAGAACTGGCCTTAGCCTGGCTGAAGTATTATTTATCAGGTCCACATAAAATAACTGTTTTTAAAGACCAGTGATCTGAAGCTGCTTATAGCCTTGAATCCGTCCCTCAAGGATAAGTTCTTGAGTTGTTGCTCCTTGGGGTCATATATTAGTGACGCTGATTTGATCTTTCTGACTCAGGTCCCAAGTGTCATCTATCTGTACAAGAAACTGTTATTTATGGGTTCAGGAATACCTTTAAATGACTTTGATCTTCTACTCTTGGTATTGTTTTCAGAACTTTCCGGATTAGCTTAAAATGAATCTGGTAGCTATAATGCCACAAAACTACAGATACTCAGTTTAGCTCCTGAAGAGCAATGTTTGGGTGCAGTGGCAGATAGCACTTGTTTTGAAGGGCTTTGTCCTAAAGCTGCTCTGTATTCTGAGTGCTAAGAGGATGTCGAAATGAAATCAATCTTTGACACTTGAAATGGGGTTTTGTGCTCTGTTATGGCAGGAGCACTCTGCAGCACTCAGATTTCCTTCTGCTCCTCTCTGACTGCAGCACACTGCCCATCACACAGCCCTGCAACCCAGTGGGAGAATTTTATTTAACCACGGGAGGAGACTGGGCAGCACATCCCACTGTGGAGCACATAGGAGGCTGAGTACCCCAGCAGTGATGACACTTTGCCTGCAAAAAGCACTCTGTCTTCATTAGTACAAAGTCGTTCAAGTGTTTCCAAATGCTGCTGTGAATTGAGATGAAGGTATCCTGATACTTGATGATATTTTCGAGATTTGAATGCTACTTGCTGATACCCCATAAGAAAAAAATTGGTCAGTGCTTCTTTTAATAAATCAGGTAGATCAAACTCTCAATGTACTTATCTAATGGGAGATGTTAAGAGTTTGTTTAAAAGCTGGTTACTGCAGTGAATAAAAAAAATGGAAAAAGAAACCCTGCTGGTGAACTTGATACAATTTGGATTAAGTTTTGAATTAATTTCCCAGGAATGCCTACAAGCAAACTGGCAGTTTGACTGTAGTTGACTGATTGATTGATTGATTGATTGATAACCAGAGCATGAATGATAATAGCCCAATGGCAGTTGCAGATTGTATTTTTTATTATTTAGAAACATTTTTGTATATAATAATATTTCATATTTTTAAAAAAGAATCAGGTGTAGCAGAAATTTATTGTGGTAGTGGAAAAAGAAGTTCAACTGTTAACAGTGGAATATCAAACACACAGAGAAACACATACTTTCCCCCTTTGAATGAGCTTTGTCTTTGCTTAAAAGTAAAATTTAGATGTGGTTCTCTGGTACCTGTTCCATGCACACACAGAGCCTGAAATGACTTATCTGGAGATGTGTCCAGTTAGACAGAGACCAAGACTCAGCTGAACTCGACTCAATTTTCAAGGTAGTGTGAACACTTGGAGGTAAATGAGTTGAGTTTACTTCAATGGACAGGCACACAGCTAAAGCACTGTGCCATACTTTGTGACCATGAAGTTTCAAATTGCTTTATCTTTCACTGCACAATCATATCATTTTCCATTATATTTCTGTGCATTCCTTTCATGAGAATTATTACATTATCAAGCAGAGCAGAAAAATGAGACATAGGAGTTACAATTTCCTGCAAAAGAAGTGCCAGATATAATAGTTTTCTCTTTATCACATTCCCTGTCTTAGGCAGCCTGCCAGCTATTGTCTTGGAATGAACAAAGCTCTGGGAAGGTTTCAGAATCTGAATAAGTCTTTTCAACCAACTTTGTTAATTTAAACTTTTTCTGAACATTATCTATTGCATTAACAATAATGCATTTTCAGATGTTCTTCTGAGCATCCCATTAGGCTGTATCTAATAACTAGGTGTTTGGTAAATGGTCTAATTTTCCCCATATTCATAAGGCTACTAGTCTTTTAAGCATGATGCAAGACCTATATCCCAGCTATCCTGTGGAAAAAAAATAACTTAAAACAGACTTCTTCTCATTGGCTGTTTTGGGGAGATTGGTGCATCCACACACAAAAGGCTACTTTTGCTCTACTGAAATATTTTTAGGAGGTGAGGCTCTCATTGCTAGCTCTCTGCATGGACTTATTTATTAGCCATAGTAATGAATAAATTATCTGTACTTCCTAAATAGGATCAGTTTTTCATGTATCTATTTAATCGCAGGGAACAAAGGCTTCAGCAAAAAGGGTAAAGCATCCTGTTAGAGATCTAGATACCTGGCTGCAGCAAAGCACACAGTGCACTAGGCAGGCTGTTTTTTGGATCATTTAGACTGCAGATGACTGGCAAAATACTCCCAGACAGCAGCTAAAATCCTTGGCCTCCTCACTTTTGCTTTTCTCTGGGGCACCTGAGTCTGTTCTTTGTCCACACAAAGCACTTCTGAATACATCAACACATTTGCTATGAGCTGAAAGCACCCCACACCTTCAGCAGCTGAAGCATTGATGTGAACGACAAGGGGAATGCGTGGCTCCTGACACCAGGTGCAAAGATTTCCTGGGACAGCAGCTGTATCGATCCTTCTCTTCATTGTGGAGCTAGAGAGATCTCTGCAGTTCCTGCGCTGATAGGCAGCCCAACAGGGAGAGGCTTGTGAAGAACAAAAAAGTCTAGTTTTTTGTTTTTTCGGATGTTTAACTAGCTGTAGCTGAAACTGATAAAGCTGCATGCATTCAGAGCTGTTTAGGAACACTCCATTGTGGTGTCTGAAAGTTTCCTTGGGTGAGGCTACTCTGAAACTTTTATAGGTTTTCAAGCTTTCATTATCATAGTCTTCTAAATTTCAGTTGGTCTGTAGAGGAAAATCTAAAGTGACAATGTCACCTATAGAATCTGTCTTGAATTGTGAAAATTGTTCTATGCGTAAAAATTATCCTTAAGAATGTGCAAAGCAAAATTCAGGAATGATTGAACATAAGTCTTTACCTAATAGCTTACATTGAATCATCTATTTCAAAGATGCAGTGTATTTTAATTCACAGCAATTGTTAGAGATCATTTGGAGTAAAAAGGAAATACTTAGTTCTTGTCTTGGAACACAGAGATGTTACTTAAAATGGTTGTTCTGAGAAAATATTTCTTGGTGGTTTGGATTTAAAACAAGAACACTGAGAAAAGAAATGTTCAATATTAATAAGGAATTACTTATCAAGCAGATGTTCAGAACCAGTCAGGTACAAACTGTTCCTTTGTGAATGCTTTTTTATGTGTCTATTGGGTTTGCATAGCAAGGTTTTGGTAGTGGGTGGCTACAGGGGTGGCTTCTGTGAGAAGCTGCAGGGAGCTCTCCCCATGTCCAAGAGAGCCAATGCCAGCTGGCTCCAGGACGGACCCACCACTGGCCAAGGCCATCAGCGAGGGTGGTAGCACCTCTGGGACACCAGACTTAGGAAATGGGGAGAAGCGGAAGCTGGAGTGACAATATGTGAGAGAAATAGCCCTGCAGGCACCAAGGTCATGAATAAAGAGGGGCAGGAGGTGCTCCAGGTGCCAGAGCTGGGATTCCTCTGCAGCCCCTGGTGCAGACCATGGTAAGGCAGCTGTGCCCCTGCAGCACCTGGAGATCCAGGGGGAGCAGAAATCCACCTGCAGCCCATGGAGGATCCTGTGCTGGAGCAAGTGGACGCCTGAAGGAGGCTGTGTCCCCATGGAAAACTCACAATGGAGCAGACTCCTGGCAGGACTTGTTAGCCTGTGAAGGACCCACACTAGAGCAATCTGCTCATGAAGGATCTGTGTGGGAGCAGTTAATGAAGAAGGACTCAAGAGGGAGAAGTTCATGGAGAGCTGTCCCCTTTGGGAGGGATCCCAGGCTGGAGCAGAGGAGGAGTGTCAAGAGTCCACCCCTGAGGAGGAAGGAGCAGTGAAGACAAGGTGTGATGAAATGACTGCAGTCCCCATTCCCTGTCACGCTGCATCACTCCTGGGAGGAGGTAGAGAATTCAGGAGTGAAATCAAGTCGGTGAATAAGGGAGGGGTGGTGGAAAGGTGGTTTAAGATTTTGTTTGGTTTCTCATTATCCTACTCTGACTTGATTAGTAATAAATTCATTTTCCCCAGTTCTGTCCATCATGGTGGTGAGTGGTCTTCCTGCCCTTATCTCAACCCATGGGATTTTTGTTTTACTTTATCTCCCCTGTCCATCTGAGGAGGGCAGTGGCAGGGTGGCTTTGGTGAGCACCAGGCATCTAGTGTGACTTCACAGTGCAGTGATTTGAATGTCAGGCAAACAGATGTTTTATAGTCAGGATTTTGAAAGAACTTTAACTAAATTTGGGGCCATAACACCCTGTTTTGGCAGTTTCGAAGATATATTGGTTACTTGCATATTTGTATTTTAAAACACTTTTTTTATGGTTAGGGAAAAAAATTAGATCATGTAATAAAAGTAATATTAATGTTTAAACCCTTAAAGTGGACGCTTTATTCTACACTTGAACCAATTTTTTTAACAAGGAGAAATCTTTTTCTATTTTTTTAAATCTAAGCTATTTAATTATTATAAACCATGTCAAGTTCTTTTTATTTTCATGTTGTTCTACTTTTGACAGAGATTACTTCATTTTCTCTGCATCACCTCTGATTTTGGAACCTTAGGCTGATACCTTCATAGTATGCTTGCACTGCCAGTGAGTGACGTAATCAAACATTTCATAATTATTTTCTCTTAACATGTTTACAGGCTTCACTACCCTTTTCTTATCCTTTTAGTTGATGATTCTTAGCACAAAGAAGACTCAAGGGGCATGAAATATTTCCAGAAATTCAGGTTAAAAAGAATAACACTTCAGGTATTCCAGTCTGAATAGAAAAAAGTGTAATTTCCTTCACATATTGACTTCATATGGAGCAAAACAGCATACCTGGGCAGCAGGAAATGAGGCATAATTAAAAAATAATTTCACAACAAGAAGCACAGATAAAAGACAGTTGTGCCTCTAAACATTATAATGTACACAGGGCAACTTAAACATCCATCTTTACCAAAGCAGGTCAAGACTAAGAAGAGCACAGGATAATGTTTTTAATCCTAAATTCGCATTAGTATTTTTTAAAAGTATTTTAGAATGCATGCTAAGAGTGCATTGGACATGTTGAATTGGCCAGCACAATAACATGCCTGTGATTGCCGCAGAAGCAAACACTATTCAGTAATCTGCCTGAAAGAATTGGTTTTGCCTTCGAGTAGCATTCACCTGACAGCTAGATCCATTAATGTGGGGACTATTCAGTGTTGTTACATTTTTCTTCAGCGGTTGTTAGTTATATGGCCATTTCTAGTAGTTTCTAACAGGTGGAGGCTGCCTCTATAAAGCAGGACTGCTAGTCAGCAAGATGCTGGGCTGCAGTCTCAGGAAAGGCAATGACTCAATGTGAGGCCTTGGCAGGTTACTGGCCACCCACTCAGCGTCAATCAGACCCCCTGGAAAGTTGATTGAATAACAGTCTCATGGAAAACCGCATTCTGTAAGCACTGAATTTTTGTGGGTAAAATTACAGTATTTTTAGGAAGTAGAAAAAGGCTTAATTTCAATTTTGCTGATAGTCCCCATACTTATGCTAAGTATTTTATTTTTGTATATATATAAATAGATAAGAATGATGGCTCCTCTCAGAAGAGAGAAATTTAGCTGTAAGACCCAGGGTATGTCTATGCAAGTACTTAATTTTACGCTAAAGGGGTGGATTACTAGACCAAAAGAGGTAGTGCTGAGCCCCCTAGTCCCACATAACCCATGGCTCATGGATATTATTTGTTTAGATATAGACTGGTCTCCTGGATTGAACACGGTCACAAAACATGCAGTTTGAAGCTGTTTGAAGAGCCAGGCTTGGCTTCCTATGGCTGTGTGCATTTGTGATTCCAGTGCATGTGATGCACCCCGAATGGGAGATTCCCACAGTGTTTCCTCCAAAAGAAATCCAGTTCCCACCTCCAGAATTGCTTTGTAAGTTCTGAGACATGCTAAATGAGAACACTCATTTCCCTACAAGCTCATACTGTTGTTCCAACCCCAAGTCCTAATGGAGCTGCAGCCACATCATCTGAGTGGTATTTGAAGGTCAGATGAACCTCCCAGAGCTGACGTCTCTAATACAGCAGATACATTGGTCACTGCCGTATTTTTCTTGCCATCCCTGCTTGCCTGTTGCTACAGACTGCTACGCTCGGCATAACACTACAGTTAGTTTTAAGAGAGAGTTTTTGTACTTTGGTACTTTGTACTTTGGTTACATTCAAACCAATGAGAGTTTTCCTCAATCTGAGTAAGTGAATCAATGAGAGTGACTGTGCAGTGCAGGACCATAGTGACCTTCTTGACCAGCAAATCGGGGCCTCAGAATTTGTTCTGGTGCTGCTGTGCAATAACTGGATATTTGCAAGGGTCTGGGAATGTGGCCTCCTTACACGGGAGGGTAGATTTTAATAGAAGGAATTGTCTCGTTGCCCTATGCCTAGAGAACAGTGCCTTGCAGCCCTCCGCCAAAGCTGCATCTCTGTGTGGGTAAAATGGAGTAGGACCACAGCCATGGCCTTGGCTGACATCTGGGAGTCTGGGGAGAGTGAAGAGGAGCACACAGGCAGGAACTCCACACCTCATTCCCAGGAGTAGGATGAGAGCCCTGACTCCAGGCTTGGGGCAGAAGCACAGTGCCCACCTCTCCCACTTGCTGTGAGATGCAAAATTCCAAACAACCCCAGCCCAAGCAAAGCCAGGCAGCAGCCTTCAGGTGCAGCAGGAGGCAGAAGGACCTCAGTGAGGAATGAGAGACTGGTGCATGAGACTCGCTCAGCCATTCATGGAGCACGCCAGTGCCACCACACAGAGAGCGATGCAGACCTCTCAGGGGAGGGTCTATTAAAAGGAATCAGAGCTGCTGTGCCGCAAGGACTGCAGGACAGACAAAGCAGGGACAACCACTCCTGTTATGTGTAACACCAGCATGCTGGACCTTCACCAAGCAGACTAAGGGTGCCAGGAGTTTAGACACACACGGAACACATGCAACAGCTTGTGAATGACAGGGCACCTCCCAAAGGCAGCACAGGGCAGCTTTCCCAAATGTCATATTCACATAATGCCAAATAAAAACACAACTGCACATGAAACTTATTATCTCTGCTTGTGCAGAAATTGTTATTTTTTAATAAAATAACTGTTTCAGTCCACTGGAGTTTGAGTCCCAGACAAGATGGAAGCTGTTGAATTAACATCTTCCCTCCTGTGTAACTCTTATTCTATGCTAGTGGATGGAGGATCAGTAACCCAAACTGTAGGGATTTGTTCCTGCCATAAGGGCAATACTTTAGCATCTCCTGCATGTGTGTTGGTACTTGCAGAATAGTCATCTGTGCTCTTCATCCCAATATATGCAGAGACAGTAAGTCTTCCCTTTATGTATACAGTCTTGGTAGTTAATCACTTTGTCTTTATATAACCTTGAGAGTATGTCAGAGTCTCTAATTCCTATGCAGTTATTGCATTTTAGGAAAAGTTTATTTAGTGCTTATTCAGCTGTCAGAATCATCAAGGTGTATATAGTCTGTGAGAAACACCAAGACATTAAAAAGCATTTTAAATGTTCAGTTTACTGACAGTGTTTGTATATGAAGCAGAAGCAAAAATTATTGCCAGTATTAAAAGTGACAGGACATTTGCAGCTGGTTCCCCAGGAATAATCCAGAATGTAGAATCATGAAGCAGTATCTCATTTCACAAAATGCCTCAAACTAGTTTGATGGAATAGTCATAATTGTTAGTGCAAACCCCCAAGGGATTTAGTAGGCAGCTTTGATCTTTTCATTTCTTGATTCTAAAATATGATAATTTTTCCTGATTTCTAATAAAAAAAGATAATGAATTTTAGATAAACCAGCAAGTGAAAATGTTACAAGCTGATAAATTGTAATTTTTGTATTAACACAAAAGAAAAGTGTGAAATGGTAAATGCAGAACACGTGCAGTGAACTTACACTGATCATAAGTACATATGGAAAGCTGCTTCTGAAAAAATTTGACTTTTTATGCTTGAAAATGCAGAAGGTATAAATTAGTAATTCTTCATTGTATACAAAATGAGCCAACTACAAAAGATTTGTATTATGTGACTGACACTTTTTATACCCTTGAAAAGAATTTCAAAAATACCTAAATGACTTACATGAAGTCACTGGTAATTAACCTTCATCATTTCTTGCATGCTTTTGAAAATGCTTAAGGATTCAGGCTAGAATTTTTATGAGCTTAGAACTCATTCCTGGAACTAGATTTTCAGAAGAGGTTAGCATTCAACTCCCACTGAAATGCTAGAATAAACAGCCATATATCAAGAGTTCAAGAGGACAGCAAGTCAAGCTCTGCTGGAGCTTTCAAAGGTTATTTGAAACAGTGGCAAATATTTCTCAAACATTTTAATTAAAATAAAGCAAGGAAAAAGAAATTTGTTGAGAAGGTCAAGATTAAAGATAATCTTGAAAGACCCTCAAAACTAAATGAGCACTTGCTTCACTTGTCAATACAATTAATGATGTTGAATTTGGGGGCAAAGCAGGACCATAAAGGGAATGGAAATTATCTCAACCTAAGTGGAAACAAAACTTCAAGATATTAGAGAATTTTGACCAAAGCTTTTTAAGAGCTGCCATATCAACTTGCAGATTCTGCAGTCAGGTTTTTCTAACATTGTGTGGCTCACCTTGTTTAACAAATGGTTACCACGTTTAAAAAAACCGAAAACCCAGGGCACTGATAGTTTGTTACCTCTGATTTGTTTTATTGCACTTAAAAACCACTAACTTTTGTCTTTTACTGCAGATCTTAACACTGCTATAAGGAATCATCCTGCAAATGAGTAGTACAGGTGGTATGGTCACATGGTGCAGCCGATTTTCAAGTCCTCCTGAAATAAACATCTCACATGCTATCAACAAAAATTAGAAGTACTGATAGTGTTAATCATGTGTCCCAGTGTTTCACATCCATTGTCTGGAGAGTGATGCCCCAGATGTCTAGAGGGTACTAAAACTGCTACCCATATTTAAGAAGACAGACATGCATGATCCGGGTCCCTGCAGGATAAACAGGTGGAAGATATTATGGGCGCAGGTTGAGAGGAGGTGGCAGTAGTAAGTGTTGAAAGGGAGTGTACAAACAGATATTGCTGTGGATTAGATATCAGCCTCATCATTTTTGTTTCTATGAATCAAACTGGGTTCAACAAGGCCAAATGCCAAGTCCAGCACTTTGGCCACAACCAGCCCACGCAGCACTACCATCTGAGGGCAGAGGGGCTGGAAAGTGACCCAGCAGAAAAGGGCATGGGGGTCCTGGTTGAGAGCAGAGGAACATGGCCCAGAGTGTGCCCAGGTGCCCAAGAAGGCCAATGGCATCCTGGCCTGGATCAGCAATGGTGTGGCCAGCAGGACCAGGACAGAGATTGTTTTCCTGAGCTCAGCACTGCTGAGGCCACACCTCAAGCACTTTGTTGAGCTCTGGGCCCCTCAATGTAGGAGGGACATTGAGGTGCTGGAGCAGATCCAGAGAAGAGAAACAAAGTCTGGAGCACAAGCCTGATGAGTGGCTAAGAGAGCTTCTCCAGATTGTTTATCCCAGAGAAAAGGAGGCTCGGGGGGATCTCACTGCTCTCTACAATTACCAGAAAGGAGGCTGTAGCCAGGTGGGGGTCAGCCTCTTCTCCAAGGCAACAAGTGACAGGACAACAGGACACAGTCTCAAGCCATGCCAGGGGAGGTTTGGGTCGGACATTAGAAAGAAATTCTTCACAGAATGTGTGATTAGACATTGGAATGGACTGCCCAGGGAGGTGGTGGAGTCACCATCCCTGGAGGTGTTTAAGGAAAGGCAAGCTGTAGCCCTCAGTGCCATGGTCTGGTTGACATGGTGGTGTTTGGCCACAGCTTGGACTTGATGACCTGAGAGATTTTTTCCGACCTGATTGATTCTGTGATTCCATTATGAGGATCACAGGCAATGAACTAAGTGCCATGTACACAGATCTGTATTTATCACCTTTAGCTCAGGCACCTCACTTCAGTTACTTAGGAAGTCATTTGCATGGAATCCAGAAAAAGGAGACAGAAAGGGGCATGTTTAGAGGGCAATTCCCTAAACCCTTGCTAGAAGCACTTTCGTCTGTTCATGGACTACACAAGGAGCACACTGCCCTAATAAAACTTGTTGAAGAGAGGTAAGAGGAACTTGTGCTGTGAGTTAGAAGGTAATGAATTTAAATGATCATGAGGGGAGGTAACAACAGTTCATTTTTATTTATGAAACAAAAAATACAACACTAGGCAGTATTATCTGTCCAGGCAGTGAAGCATCATTCCCATTGTAGGAAGTGCTCATGACACTTCATCCTTAATAGGACACAAAACTGGTCACCAATGCTCAAGAAGAGTGACTTTGACTTGAAAAAGGTAAAGAATAGCACCACTGGGATCAGCCAGAATGTGGAAGGCTTTTCTTGCTTGGTTTGTCAAAATGCAGGCTAAATATATGCCTGCTAATACATACATGTTGGGTTAAATGTTAAGAGGAAATAAAACTGTTTATGCTAAAGAATAATGCTTGAACAAGAACCACTGGGGTTAATAAACTGTACACAAATATCTTTTAACACTGAGCCTACTGAAATAAACCTACCCACTGATCTTTCTGGAACAACTTTCCAGAAAGAATAACATGAACAAAATATTTTCGCATGTTCAGAATTGAATTAAAGAACTCTATGCAGGGAATTTGTGCATCCTGTTTGCCTGCAAGGGCAGAGAACTGGCTACAATGACTGAAGAGATCATATCTTCAAGGCTAAGCTCTTCTGAATGTCAGTGAACATGGGAATGAGGGTTGCTGGTTGCTGAAATATCTAGAAAATCTATTCCAGCTGAGTTGCTGAGCTGATTTTAAAAAGCAACCTGCAATTTAAAAATGAAAGCCTGTATGTATTTTGATACTGAACAAAGATGAGACAAAAATGACAGTAAAAAGCTTAAAACTTCCTGTGCATGAAGCTCATGATTTCTGCCTGGATTTGCCATTCTGAGGGATGCCACTCATTTAGACTTAGGAACAGAAACCATTTATCATGCCATTGCTGTAATGTCACTATCAGATGGCCAGCCTGTGATCTGTTTTTGCAGAAGTGCCTATCAGATTCTAGGTCTCTGGGAAATGAATCATATAATCAGGGTTAACAAAAAATCTCAATCATTATGGGCACCTCTGTTTCCCATACCTATTGCCCTGAAACAAATCCATATGTCCTTCACGGCTACCATGTGAAGAAATGAGATTCATTTGAATTATTAGATAAAAAAATATTTTCCATGTTCAGAATCAAAATTGGTGTTGTGGTCTCTCTCAGACGGCATTTTTTGGTTTTGCTTTTTCTTTATTCAAAAGCCAGGATAAGTTAGGTAGGATGGGAAGTAAGGGAGCTGGAAAGCTGCAGACACATCATGGAGAATAAGTCTGTGTAAGAAGCAGAGAATGAACAAGTAAATGAGAGATACAGTCAAAATATTTAGGATACATAAAAACCCAGGAAAAACTGACAGATAGTTGGGAATATACAGAAGACACCATCATTAAAGACATGAATCATAGTGTCAATCACACAGAAACCTATGTGCTTTACTCACCTTTGTAGTGTTCTGTCTTTTAGACTATAAATTCTTCAGGGCAGCACTTTGTCTTTCTAGTGCTGCAGTCAGATTTTTCCAATCAGAGTAATTGAATGCTTACAAAACAGGGAAAAACAGCGGAAAACTTCATACTTGCCAAATAAACAGCACAGACAACAGTTTTTTTATTATGAATTCATGATCCATGAGATCTTTCATTACAAGGGACATACCCCAATTACATGTTACTTCTAACATGACGTTGTGTACTATCAGTGTGACATCAAATTTTATTCAAATATTAATTTCATCTAGTAATCAGATAGCATCAGAGATTGGAGAGCCTTTGTTACATGAGTGAACAACTTTAAAAGAGCAAGCAAAATATTCTCCTTAGGTTTATTTGAAATAAAAGAAAATGAATATCTGTATTTTGTAAATTTGATAACTTTATAGCTAATGTTTTGGCATTGAAGACTTTGTATCTATATTATGTTGCTATTTCATACTAGCAGTCAAAGCTAAAATCCCTATACTTATCTGGCCTTATGAGAAAACCTTGTGCCCTGCATGTTGATGTTTTTCTGTATGATTTCCTGCTTAGGTCTCGTAGCTGAAGTGCTAAGATAATCTCCCTTTTTCTGCAGAGATAATAACATGCTAATAGAAACTCCTGACAAGTGACTTGTATTATTTAGCAATTAGCAGCTACCATTGTAATAGAATTGAAACATCAGCAAGGACAAAATGTGAAAAGCTATATTTTTTTTCTCCCTGGAACTGTTGTTCTGTTGGAGTGTTGCGCTTTGCAGTGTTTATTTAATGAAGACATTTTGAAACATACAAATGCATTCGTTTTATCTTTCCTCATCAGTAGCTTCAGATGGTCCAGGAACATGACTGAACTGCTCCAAATTCTGTGTTGTTTAAGAACTATAGCAAAGAAGACCGTAAATAGAACTTTGTGGCATAAAAACACTATTTTAGCTGCAAACTGTCTTTGTTTTGCTCAGCATGGAAATTCAGCAGCTTTCTCCCCTTTGCAAGTATGTAATTTTAAATTTACCAGTGAAAATGAAAGGAGGTGTGAACACAGCACAAGAACACGTTTCAAATAACGCATCTCCCTCCCAAGTTCATCTGGTTTCCCTGAGCATTTTGTTTGTGCTGAAAGAAACATGACACACCAGCAGGGACTTGACAAGAAGAACAGAGACATCACAGAGAAAGCTCCTACCCGAGCCAGTCACCCAGAGAAGAGAAGCTGCTGCCTCACAGCAGCTCTGTGCCTCTTCGGGACTGCGTGTGGAGCACCAGATGTGAATGGCACACAGCAGTGCCACTGCACCACAGTGGACCACTAGGTCAGCTCAATCACTAGGATCACTAGGATCACTAGGTCAGCTCAATGTAATGTCAGAAAAGCCTTTCATCTCTTCTTTTTAAAATGTCCAGATAAATACATATGCCTTTTCTCAAATAACAGCACAAAATTTGGTCTCTATTGCTTATGTCAGCAGATGGATTAGAACAAATGGGATCTTTCTCCCTATGACTGCTTAAATGATGACAGGTCAATTCAACACCTCCCTTCAAAAAGATTTGGCCTTCTGAACAAGAACAGAAAAAATCCTGTTGTACTCTCAATGCCCTTTTAACCTGAACCACCTGATTTACGTCTGTTTTTGCAAACTCTGCCACCATTTATGTATCTTAGACCTTTAAATATTTCATAGTACAAGCAGAATAGTCTTTTGCTGATCAATGTGTTTTAAACTGGCTGCAGACTTTTGCAAGTCAGACGTCTTGCTTTCTCCTACTTGGAAGGAGCTCCACATAAAAAGCCACAAAATCACTTCCTTATTCTGCAGCAAATCCTCTCTTTAGTGTAATATTTACACATTGAAAGTGCCACACATGAGTTACACTGCCAATGCACTTTGACCTCTGCTAAGGTCTATGAGGGTAAGCAAGAGAGCCTCAATATTTCTATATTATCCTTTTCATAGCACTCATCTGCTGCTTTTCCTTCCATTGTGTCATAGAAATTGGGGGATGGAGAAGAGATTTTTAAAATTTTTTTAAAATTTATGTTTGTGAAGGGCCTGATATATGCAGGTGTCTGCTTATGGATACAGATACTAAGTGTTACAGAAATGAAAGTAATTAATGGGATTTTAAAAAGTACTCAATATCAAGCCATATTTTTTATCATTAATGAACAATTTCTATCCCAAATTGCCACTTTCACAAGCTAAAAAGGGAGTTCTGCTGTAAGGAAGGTAGATCCTCTGTTCTCTCACTGCATAATCTGAAAGTATTATCTTCAGAGGCACAGGTTTTCTGATGCTTTCTGCATTGCCCTGGTTGGGAGAAAACACAGAGGTAATTGCTAAAATGAAGCAGGGCTTGAGTCACAGTCTCTCAAAGGATGGAGTTCATACATATATATATACACATATAAATAACCCCAGGAAGAGGCATTCTATCAGGTTTCACTAACACTGGCTGGAACAAGCCTTACAAATAAAGCTTGTAAAAAGGAAAGATGGTGACAGGACCTACGTGCCCTGAGACACCACTGCTGCTTATGGGAGTACTTATAAAGAAAGCCTCCAAACAAATGGACACAAGGGAAAGCAAATTAAGGCTCTTCTCCTTTCCTTATATAAGCAGAAGTATTAAAAAAGGAAGCCGTCTGTCCTAACTTATGACAAAGATTTTCCTAGTTACCAATAATTATTTAGTGCTGCCAGAGTTGTTTGCAAAAATGGAGATAAATAATGTGATATAAACTGGCATAATATTAAAAACAGTGGATGGCAAGTAGGCAAAAAAATATAGGACTGAGGAGATCTAAAACAATTGCATGTAATAGTTGCAAACAGATATAAAAGAGAAGCAAATTTAGCAAGTTTATATGTTGGCTTTTTTATCTTAAAAGCAGTAAAAATGTTGCAATAATTTTAATACAATTTTCATTCACTCCCTAATAATTTTCATTTCAGTAATTGTTCCTGGTGGTTGAAATTGTATGATGGTAGGGACACTAAAAATTTTCTTTATTAATAAGGTATAAAAAGATAATTGGAAAGGCAACAAGAAAGGAAAATATGTTATGTACAATGGTACATTTGGAATTTAAATTGCTCAGAATTAACTATGCCATAGACTACTCACTCATAAGTAGAAAATATTTTTGCTGAGAAGTATGAAACTTCTTCTGGCTTGTGGCAAGCCAAAGGGGAAATCTCAATATTTTCTTGAAATCTTACATATCTATATGATCTTTATATTAGAAAACTATCAAATTTATACAGTAGAGGTGCACCTAGAGGATTTGTAGAAGTGAGCAAGGAGAGAAAACTGTATTGCATATAAAAGTTCTTGGAGAAAAGAATAGAGAACCTGTTAATTAGAAAATGCCTCATCTATTTCGATGAGCATAGATTATTTTGATGACGAAGTTGTTTCAAAGGAGAAGGCTGTTAATTCCCTTATGACAAGTATAAAAAGGGAAGGATTTTGAGGGACTGCTCTGTCACAGCAATGACCATCAGCTCAAAAAGGCTGGGACGCCCAAGTTTGTGGTGAACAGACTGAAATTTAATGTAGGTGGGACAGAATGAGTGACATTCACATTGCCTAACTTAGATAACTAAAACATACAGACTTACTTCTGAGCTTCTAGCTCTCAGATCATTTAAAGTCATGAGGAAGAGCTAAGGACATTTAAATCACCCTGGATCAGTCAGGTCTATATCTCTTCTCTGACAGTGAAGAAGGACCTCTGTGGCCAGCTCAGCTGGAGCCATCTGCATTTTATCACAGGAATCTGTCCTGCTCTGTGTCACTTTTAAATCCATTTAAAACTCTGAGTCACATCTAAAACTCCAAGTCACATCCTTTGGCAAGTAAACTTTTCTCGGTTTTGAGAATTCAGTGTACTGAGTGCTCCATAGCTCCTGGTAGGAAATCCATGCAGATGCTGATGTTTAGATTGATAGGTCTGCATCCAAGAAGATGAGCTCAAAGTCTTTGTCAGGTCAGATGGATTTCTGGATTTCTGTATCAAATGAAAGGCGTCCACTTGAGGGCTAGAAAGGATCTGGAAAAGGCAACTTCCCATTAGAAGAAAAGATCTGTTCATCTATGCAGCAGGGAAAGATGGCACAGATATTTTCTGGTGTGTCAGTTTCCTTGCCAGCAAAATTTCTGCCTTCCTGCTAGATCTCCAGTGAGTAGAGCAGAGCCACTGAGATGAATTAACAGCTTAGATGCTGGTACAGACAGCAACTCTATTTGTACTTTCAAGCAGAGATGTGAAAACGAGCATAAAACTGTGACATGAAGTCAGAATTCCTTACCTAGGACTTTGAGGCTGCCCCCCATGCAATGAGGAATGTGTGGTCTGCATAGGTTAAAGCCAGCCGTTTGTCTCTATATCCCATTTTAATATTTTGTTATTAAATTTATATTTGCTTTTTTTATTGTGTACATTAATGTCTCATGAGTAGCATGACACATCTTTTTCTTTTGAAAAGTTGTCTATAGATTTCAGTTGCTTTTATTTTTTTTCCCTTACAGAAATACTGAAGCAGTACAAGAGTCTAAACAGTTCAGTGAAATAAAGGAGCTGATTTGTCACTGCTCCAGTTTCCAGGAGCCAGCAGCAGCCTGCTCACAGCTCTTGGGAAACCAGACTAATCATTAAAGCAAATACATGCAGAGATAACTCCACAGACCTTTTCCCCACCCTATACTGTCCACCAAAAACTAAATATCAGAGAAAAAGAAAAACCCACACAAAAAAATCCATTAGAAAAACATCTTGCTTAGCATCACAATACATAAAACATTATCCTCTGCCACAGAGGAAACAGCAAGTCCAGCAGAGTGCCTCTGCTCCTGATGTAATGTAACCACGGTTCACAGATGCAGCAGCATTTTCACAGAATAGGCTGGGGAAATTAACATATTGCCTAGGGCTACTCACATTTAACACCCCACTGTCTTATTTCTCTATGATAAATACAGGATGGCAAACACACACTGCAGCCGGTTATCATGTGAACACACTCTCATATGTTTACAAAATTTTTAAACTGTAGAAAGATCCTAATTATCTGTTTCAAATTCCAGTCAGTGTCACAGAAAGAGCACTGAGTCGCAGGGCAGAGGACTCTGAGGTCCAGGTCACTTTCCTCCACTCAAGAAAATTTACGCTGGCACAGGTTCTTCATCTCAGTAAACGCAGAAAGAAACCAAGCAGGACAGGAGCAGTAGGAAAAAATCTCCCCTTGTAGAGGTAGAAATTATGCTGTGTTTGCTTGCCATTTTTAAAAAATCTTTTCCGCATCAGTGTGATAATATTATTTAACAGGGATGATCACTCCATGTCAAATATAATCAGTCCAACTTTCCCAGGTGGTTCTTTCTTGGGCAAGTTCTCTGATTCATTCTAAGCCCTCTTTAGTTTTCTTTGACAATTGCATTGATACTTTCTCCTTTCATTTCCCATTAAAAAAATCTGCTTCAGTTTTGGATCCCATTGTGAGAACACAGGAGATGTGAGGCACTTTGTGACATGGTGATAAAATTAGATGTTGTTCATTCACTTCAACATCAGAGTCTTTGAAAATAGCAATGATATCAAAGCAGTGTAGTGTGGAATTATAATTGGGAACAACTGATGATGATTCCAAGCCTTCTTTATTCTTTCCATAGGAAGAAGATTTATATAGAGGCATTGACAGCTTAAAATAGTTCATTATAAGAAATTTCACTCACAGAAGAATGATGTTCACTATAGGACAGATAGAGTAGCTAACTATTTTTTTGCCATTTAAACACATATGCAGCTTTTAATTTTACTTCTCATACCTGTAAATTTTTCTTTAGTTACCAATTTGTCTACTTGCAATGCTAAATAGTTTTCATGCCTTCAGCTTTTCTTGATCTCTAAATGAAAGAAAGGGTTTGGTGATTGAGGTTTTGTGGTGGGTGCTGTTGCCAGTTAAACTGCCTGATAAACTAATTTAGAGACCCATCCTGCAATTAATAATGTGTGAACAGACTGGTGCATCCTTACAGAACTCCACAGATGTCTGGAGGACTTCTTGATGCTTTATCATTCTACAGCATGCTGTTAGATCAAGACCTTGAAAGGTTAAACTGGAGTCCAACCCATGTTACTTTAATAATGTGGACTACATTAAAAACTGTATTATAAACCTGAAAAAATGCTGAGGTTGGGTCAGTTACTGTATTTCATTCTCATTTGGAAGGGATAGCGTATCCGTTTTGATTTTTTTGTTTTTTGGTTTCTTAGTTTGACTTGGTTTGGGTTGGTTTTTCTGTTGTTGTTTCTTGTTTTTTGCTTTAAACTTTGGAAGGTAAAAGAACCATAATATGAATAACACCTTGAATATGAAAAGGACTAAACTAAGAATAGGGAATGCTAAATGTTTATATATTCCCAGGAATCTTCCAAAACCAGAAAAGCTGCTACCAGATCATTACCGTATTGCAAGAGGTAAGACTAACAGATCCTTGAAGGTCACTAAGATTCCCTGGGTTTTGAAGTGGTAGGAAAAGCTACAGTACAGGAAAAAAGGAACAGATTTTATTGTTTCACTGAAGTTATTAGTCATTACTGCATTTGAAATCAGCAGAAAACTATTTTTTTGTTAGCAAAATTGATATATCTTTGATTTGTGTCTATGCTACAGATCTGGAAACTTTCTTGATTCCTATAAAGAACTGTTAAAACTTTCAGTTTTCTTCTGTTTAATTAAGGCAGTAAGTTTGGACTCTTGTCTGTTGCAAAAGTCAGGGAAGAAAATATCAGATTTTCTTTAACAAAGCAAGAAAATTCAAAATCTATGACTAAAGAAATGTGAAGAAAAGGGACATGAGGCTAGCACTTTGTATTAGTATATATTGTATAATTAATTAGTCCTATTTTGTTTACAAGTATTTGATATTTCTGGCAATATTTTCCTTGTCCAACTGTCATTCTTCTCTTTATTACAGAGCAACCCACCAGCTCTTTAAAAAAACCACTTTCTCTCTTCATGAAACTGTCATCTGCTAGTTGTAAATATAAATTCACATTATATGTAGCTATGATATTACGAGCTGGCAATATTCTCTGGAGACCATTTTCCCGTATCTCGAACTTTAGAACACATTTCCAATATCTGTAATCCTACAGAAAGTAGAAATTACCTGGAGAAAAAATATAATTTTGATTTGCTTTGGGTGTTGTTTGTCATATGTGACCAAAGCCTCAAATACTGGCTGCAGACTTGCTTCCTGTGTTATCAAACTTGAAGATAATTAAGAAGTGTGAAAAGGTCTTTTAAGGGGTGTTTCTCTGTTGTTTGAATTGTGGAGATCGAGGTTGGTGATCTCTCTGGAAGGGATCTGTTTCCAATGAGAAGTTACCAGTTCAAAGCAAGACTTGAGACTCAGACCTGCACGGTCTAGGTTGGGCAGTCAGATCAGTAAAAAATTTGTCTCATTTGCTAATGGAATCTGAGGAGGAAAAAAACAAACCTTATTTAAAAATATACAGAGTTGTATACTACCTGCTTAACTTACTAAATCAGACAATTTCAAAGATTTGAAAATCTCTATAAAAGTATTATTAATTTTTTTACTATTTTTACGTCCCTTAATATTATATAAATTGCTCTGCTTTCAGCTTGTGGTATTATCATCACCAGAATGTTTCATCTGAATGACAACCTTAGCCACACCCTGCTTGGTTTGCAGTTGTACTGAATTAGCATTATTTTCACAACTGGCTCTGTGGAAGTCAGTTCTGACTCAGGTTATATTATTCACACGACATCAAGCAATCTAAGTCACAACTTCCTGTAAAAAGAATTATTACTTTCTCCTTGAGAGCAAGGACATGCAGTGTTCGATTTATCCTGTCTTTATCCATGCTCTGTTTCTTAAGGAATAGCAAAAGCTATTTATTCTTCTAACCCCTATGTAAGCAGCATGATGACTTAAGTGTGGCTTCAAACCCAGAAAACCAGGGAGAAAGAGAGGTGACAGGCCACGTTCAGGGAAATATGCTCTTCTCTTGTATTTGTATTCCACTGATCCTTCAGCAGACAAAAATACATCTCTTTTTGGGACTTGAGGCAGTACAACTGGTATCGATGGAAGCTCTACTGCTGACAGCGAGCAGAGCGGGAGATAAATACAGGTGACAAAATATGTTTTGTCTGCAGAAGCAGAGCCAGAGACCCCTGGGAGATGCTAAGGGGAACACTATTTAAATTGTGAGGGATTCAAATAACTTCAAATAGTTAAACCTGCAGTTTCTATTCTGTTCAATTCTGAGCAAGATTCCCGGGTTCCCCCTCGGTCAGCAGGAAGATGTATATGGCCCAATCCTGACATTCCAGCCACAACAGCTGCCTGAAATACATATAAAGGATTCCCACTGCAGCCTTTCTACTCTGCAGAAAGAGTCAGGCCAACTATTTTAGGGTAGAATTGAAGGGTTAAAAAACTGGTCTCAGAAATCCAAGCTCCTAAGCTACATCTCGGAGCATAACTCTCTGGCTGTGATTAGTATATACCTCACAGATTAAATGATAAAGAATCAGTAAAAACTGCAGTGAGAATAATTTAGCTATCTGAAAGCTTTGAAACAGTTTCACTTCATCTCTGAAGTCTAAGGAAGCAAGACTGTGTGAAGTCCTGCTTTTTAATTTAATTTTCCTTTTATTCAATGAGTCATCTTTTCATGAGCCTTTACCATCATTCTGCGGCAAAAATAATGTATCAGACAGCAAAGTATGAGGTCAAAGATGGGCTTTGATGACATTTAAAATTTGAAAGCAGTCTTTAGTAATTAGCTTCCATTTGGATTAGCAGTTTATTATATAATGCTTCATATTCCAGAAAAAATACATTTGATAATTATTTATTACATTTAGTGACAGCATATTTCACATAAGTTTTAGTAAATTTTTCAAGCACATTTGTAACATTCAAGTTTAAATCCCACAGAACATTAATAGCCCTTATGCTACTAAATTTGAGATACTTAGCTTGAATTCCTCATTTTTATTCCAATAGAAATTGCAAAACCCAACTGGTTTTAGGTGACCACAGCTTCATTCATGTATAGGGTATTTTGGTAATTTATCTTTGTGTAAAATATCCTTTCAAAATGCAAAGGTCTTTTCTGTTAAGGCCAGCTAAGACCTATGCACCATGTTACAATACTCAAATTGGGATTGCTTTGGTAAAAGTGTAATTTTCACCCAGAAATATTTTAACATTTGTCAGTTAGGATTTAAAATAAATGCAAGCAGCATAGAAAAATGCAGTAGTTCTAATCAAAAAGGAAAAAAAACCCAATTATAATCTACTTCTCTACAGTCACATACATTAGGTAGTCTACAGATATACAGCATGAAAGAAAAAAGCCAATTCTGTCAGAAATGTGTTGGTAATTTGATAAATCAGACCACGAATGGGAGTAAAAGCAACTTAACTGAGTCTATGCTAGAGGTACCTTTGGTGTGGGGTGAAGCTCTCATTAGCTAAAACAAAATCAACACTTAAGCTTCTAAATAGACTCCTCTAAGTAAGTTTTCTAAGTAGACCTCTCAAGGATGATTGCCTGGAATAACAGTGGGGTGGTCTCAATTCAGTGGGTCTCTCCCACTTCCTAACTCAGCCATGTACTAACAAGGACTCTTCCAGTCTTTTCAGTCAGGTCCTCAGAGTATCCCTACTGGAAACACAATTTCCCACTGCAATTTTTAATAATGACACTGCGAAACACGATCGCTTTGCTGCTTGAGACTACAACTTGGGCACTCGAACCACCTTTTCTGACATGCTCAGAGAAAAACCCATTATTATTACAACTGTTTAGTTACACAATAATATCACTAGTACCTTTTCTCAAATTTCAGTCCCCTAGACCATTTTACCAAAAGCCTCCAAGCAGCAGACCTGTTAGAATGAATCAGTTTCTCTTTGATGTGCAGCTAGCATGCTCATGTAGACATAATGTAAAATTTGCTCTTGAAGTTGGACTCAAAATGGAACCAAAGCTCCACAATTAAGTTAATTTTCTCTTCAGAGAGTATTTTCAGACAAAGGCCTTTCTTTTTCATTTTACATTATACAGACTACAGTGAAGCCATTATGAACAATTACAGTACACTGCACTAAGAAAAATAATCATTTTCAGGAAAAAAGAAAAGCCACGACATTGGTCTGATGATATTGAATACTGCAGACAATGCCTTGTATCTACAGTTAGATAATCAGAAAATTATTTAATAAAATATTAGTAAAACAAAAAAAAACCTAATTGGAGTCTTTTAAGAAAATTACTGATTAACAATTTTAAAATTTATCCTGTTATTTTGAAATATTTGGAGCCTGAAGAACCTGACCAACACATGTAGACAAGAAAGAAACAGTATTTTTTCTTGTTCAATTCTTTGAACAGACTTGGGAACTGTTCCACTGAGGGAAAGAGAATTGCTTACCAATAGTGCTGAAGAAATCTGGATGACAGCCCTATCTGACCTTCTGGCAGCAGAACCATGACTCTGGTAGGTATCATCAACAAAGTCAGAAATCTCCCCCTGATTCCCACTGCACCTCTGCTCCCATGACACTCAGAAACTACAACAGCTTCTATTTCTATGTGTTTTTTTTCCATGGTCAAATTAGCACTTTGTACTCCAATATTTACATAATATTAAGATTACACAGAATCATTTCTGAAGGAAAAAAGCATTTATTTTTGGTTACCAACTCTGCTGTTTTGGACTCTATCCACATATAATATTATAAATGGAAAAGCTGTGACTGCTTTCCTTGTGGAATGTTGGCCACTTAATGGCAGTGAAATTATTTTTAAACAAGATCTATCTTACCCTTTTTATCTGTCAGATAAAAGGGTCATATTTAAAGTCATAGAGCCAGATTCAATACTTTCTTACAACTGATAATAAACTAAGCAGTTGTATGGGGTTTGCATGGCCAACCTTTTGTAGCAGGGGAGGGTACAGGGGTGGCTTCTGTGAGGAGCTGCCAGAAGCTTCCCCCATGTCCAGCGGAGCCAATCCCTGTCAGCACCAAAGGTGGATGCACTTCTGGTCAAGGATGGGCCAGTTAGAAATGGTGGTAATGCCTCTGCGATAACATATCTAAGAAGAAAAAGAAGAAGAAAGTTACTGCACAGATGTAATTGCAGCCAGAGAAGAGCAGGTTGAGAACATCTGGGAGAAACAGCCCTGCAGATACCAAGGTGAGTGCAGAGGGGTAAGAGGTGTCCCAGGCATTGGAGCTGAGATTCCTCTGCAGCCCATGGTGATTCCCTGCTTCCTGTGGTGCAGCCCATGGTGAAGCAGCTGTGCTCCTGCAGCCTATGGAGATCCCTGGGATGCAGAGATTCACCTGCAGCCCACGGAGGAGCAGGTGGATGCAGTGGATGCCTGAGAGGAGGCTGCGACCCTGTGGGAGGCTCCAGGGGGCAGGACCCTGTGCTGGGGCAGCCTGTGCAGAAGGACTGCTCCGTGTGGAAGAGTGACCCACGCTGCAGCAGTTTGAGGGGCACTGCTGCTCAAGAGATGAGGTCACACTGGAATTCATGGAGAACTGTCTCCCATGGGAGGGACCCCTTGGTGCAGCAGGGAACAACTCCTCTGCCTGGGCAATGGTAGAAACTATAGGTGATGAACTGCCCGTAACCCCCATTCCCTGTTTCCCTGAGCCACTGGGGGAGGAAGTAGAGCTGGGAAGGAGGGAGGAATGGAGGGAAAGTGTTTTGAAGGTTTTCTTTTACTCCTCATTACACTGCTCTGATTTTGTTAGCAATAAATTCAATTAATATCTCTAATTCAACCCTGTCTTGCCCATGACAGTATTTGGTGAGTGATTTCTCCTGATCCTTATCTTAATTCATATATTGCTATATTTTGTCCCCCTGTCCAGCTGTGGACAGGAGCGATAGAGAAGCTTTTGGGGGTGCCTGGTATCCAGCCAGGGTCAAGCCACTACAGCAGTTTGTAATTTTCTGTTACATATTCCTGCAACACTTAATTAATTGTTTGTGTTTGGACTTCATCCTAAGTTCGGAAATCCCTTTCTCCAAAACAGATATTCTAGATGTCTTTAAAATGTTCATTTTTCACTCTATTTGTCCCTTCCCAGAACCATATCTCTTGTTCTCTTTCAAAATAAAGATGAAGTATAACCCAGCTTCCATAAAAAGTCTTGCAGGTTTTCCGAGTAGACCAAGAAGGCCATTCTTAACAATAAGGTTAAATTTCAATTATCCAATAAACTTCTATATTCCAATAATTAAATAGCCTATTTAATCCTACTTAGATACACCTTAATAAAATAACTTATTTCCAAATAGTTTTCTTGAAAAATATACAGTAAGTATTTTATGTTTTTCTCTATATCCATGTATATGTTATCTAAAAAGTCTATGAATTTTTGAAGGATTTTTTCTGAACTCTCTGTGTTTTAAATGGAAAGCTGTAAACTTTATAAGCATGTATTTTGAAGTGTGAGGAACTTTCTTTCCTTTCTGCTAAAAAGCATTCAAATTTGAAGCATTGGTTAAAAATAAAATCAGCAGTACCATATTCTAAACAATTACGAATGCAAAGCATAGGGAGATATTATAAGCTAGTTTATACTTTTCTACATTGTTTAGACCTGAACTCTTGCAAGAAGAATATAAAACTGCTTTTTTAACCTAGAGGTAGTCTTCCACATCCAAACTAATCAGATGGTTGAAAACCTGGTCACCACACTGATTTCTAACGCTTTGAGTTCAGACAAAAGGGCACTGTCTACTGGGCCATTAATATCATCCCATTTGGAAACGGAAATTTTCCATGACAGATACATACACTCCTAGGTCATGTGCCAATCAAATGTGAGTCCACCTGTCAAAATCATAGGGCAAGGCCAAACAGCCACAGGTAGCTCATAAACTATATGAAAAATATCATTACAATAATAAAAGAAAGGGTTTGCCAAGTTCATGCATTCTTACTAGTGATTGTCTTTAATTACTTTTCTCCTTTAACTAGACAACAATTAATAAAGAAAAAGAGTATTTCTTTGAAGACAAAACAAAATACATCTGAGACCTTTGTTCTGAATTTCAGATTTGAACAAATTATCTTTAATTTTGTATTATATTAAGACAAGACATTGTTATAATTTATGGTTAAAGAAGGAAAAAAATGAAAAGTATGACAATTATTTATTTTCTCTTCCTTAGCCTGCACCACTGGTATCATCCAGAACAGTGTTTCTTAGCCCTCCTGTGAGGTACCTGCAGGGTGGACGGCAGGACAATTAGAGAATGCACTCCGTCTCTGATGTGGGCAGGGCTGACCATGGAGGCATGCAAGGAGTATTACATACATTCAGAAAACTGCTGCTTTTTGTATTTGCTTTGTATTTATGGCTCTTCAGCAGCAGTCAAGCTCCATCACCAGGTTGTAAATTACTTTATTACAATATTAACAAAGGCACCAGCATGTGGTGAATCCAGAGGTTTGTTTTCATTGTATACTGTTATCAAATGAGAGCAGCTTCCAGACAATTGAACAAAGCAGACAAGATAATTCTGAGACCTTGAACAACTATGTTAGGTGAGTTTTATAATGCAGGTAGTCAACAATTTAAAACTCTTTGTCTACAGTAAAGATTTAGGGAGGGTTATTATTTCATTGTCTCAAATTGTAAAGATTTAACATCTTATTCTAGAGCAAGATAATGGGAGCGAAAACACTGAAAGGCAAAAAGCTATTTTTATCAATTACTTCTTCTCCTCTGAGTATGTAATCCTCATTTGAAAGGAACTCGTAAGTGGAAAATAAATCCTTCAAAACAATTTTCATAGCTACTCTCACTAGAATAATTTAGACTAAATACCTCATTATATTAATGCAAATTAGTTTTTATTATACAATGGATACCTTTAAATAAAACCTTGTCATTTAAATAAATTCAGGAACTATCAGAACACTTCAGGAATGTGTGAGTACCCTACACATAGGAAAGGAAAAATGAGCTTCATAAATCATTGGAACTGAGCAAAAATATGTATGTAAGTGTAGTTTACATTTTGAATATAGGTTGCATGTAGGTATCTATGCAGATCACAGGGAAATGGCTATACAGCTTTCAAGATTTTAACATGGATGTTTGATATTAATTACTACTACCTTATCTAGTTTCTGTTTGACCATTAAAATATTCAGGATCTGGTACCACCTTAGATCTATTTACAGTCCTGTTCTGAAGAGCTTACTACAGAAGAGGTCTTGTGTATCATACATGCACTTTAACTCTAAATGAAATGCATTTGAAATGCTGATTTTTGTTCCAAGCAATTCTCATTTGTCTTCTGCTAAGGACTGATATCCATAAGAAACAAAATAACCTTCTATGTCTCCCTTGAAACCCTCAGGAATTTTCCCCTTGTATGGCACATTGGGATAATATGAATTATTAGAAACTTACAGACATTGCCAATGATAATGTTGAATTCCAACACAGTATCTACGCCCCTAGTTTATTACCTTTTTTCACTATTCCTGCCACATGATTTCCTCTCAAGTCTTTCACGAATTAGCCAAACTACAATCTAAGTACCAACTATACTGCATTTTGTGTCTTCAAGGATAGACAAATACCTCAAATCCCTTGAAAAATGATGGAATCAAATACTCTTGGAAGCCAGTTCCTAGTATATGATGGACAAGATGGTGACTGGGAGCTGTCAGCATAGATTTATGAAGTAAAAACCAGGCTAACCAATATGAAAGCATTCTATCATAAAAATCTGCATATCAAATGTTTTTTTACCTTGGCTTTAGCAAGCATTTTGTTGCTGTAACATCCTCACGGTTAATGAAGTACAGGATAGGTAAGCAGACAATGAGGTGGACTGCAAACTGGCTCAGCTGCCAGTCCGAAAGCCTTGTGATCAGTGGCAGGAAATCCATCTGGATGCCAGCCCTAACAGAGTACCCCAGGGGTCACTACTGAGCCAATGTCATTTAGCAACGTCATTAATGAGCTGGACAACAGGACAGAGTGCACCCTCAGATACAAAACTGGGAGAAGATGTCAATATGCCAGATGGTTGTGCTGCTGCTCAGAGGGATCACAACAGGCAGGAGAAATGGGCCACTGATGCATCCTTTCATCAAAGATGAGGAGTGTCCTGGCTGCCATTAGCGAGAATGCTGCCAGCAAGCTGACAACTGGTGAGGCCACCTCTGGAGCGCTGTGTCCATCTCTGCGGTCTCCAGTACAAGAAAGACATGGCCATACTGGACTGAGTCCAGTGAAGGACCGTGAAGACAATTGAAGGGATTTAAGAGATTGAAGTACCTAACATACACATTACACAGGAAGGAATCTTTAACTTCTAGAAGAGGGTGTTCATTGAGAATCTTATCCATGTTTGTAAGATTTGATGGGGAGTAGTAAAAAAGACAGAGCCAGATTCTACTCAGTGGGGCACAGTGACAGGACAAGAAGTTATGGGCACAAATTAAATTCCACTCCAACTTATGAAGAAGCTTTTTTATTATGAAAGGGGTCAAGTACTGGTACAGGTTGTCCAGAAATGTTTTGGGGTCTACATCCTTGAAGATCTGAAAACCTGACTGGAGATGGCCCTGCTCTAGCTGACCCCTGTTGGACTAGATGTGCTTCAGAGGTCCCTTGCAACTTCATCTGTTCTGGGTCTTGGCAATGTTTACAAACACTGAGCTTCCTTTCAAGGAACAATCACAAGTTTGAAAGAAACCAAGCTATGAGGTCTATCTGAATATTTCATATACTAAAACAAAGGGGTGTGAGTATTCTCCTTTGTGAAAAGGAATGAGGTTCCTCAGAAGTTAATTTGCAGACAAAAGTTAACACAGACAATTTGTGCTACTCTTCTCAGTCTTGCTCTACCATTAGAGGCAACAAAGCTGCCTGTTCAGATTTAAAATGTGATGCTCTTTTTGTAGGCTATTCAAGAGCAGCAGCTGGCAAAGATGGTTTAGGGTTCAGTGAGCGTCAGGCAATAACATCACAGCTGAGAACCCTGAAAGACTATTGATCCAGTAGCCTCTTCTAATTGTTAACGGAGGCATGGATATCCTAACTGACATGACACTAAAACTAATAGCTCCGGGCACCTGTAGAAGTCTCACAGATTTCCACTTTAACTGCAGACTCAAAAATTTTATCACAATCACAGGAGAAAACCAAATCTGTCATAGAAGTACTTAAAAACTGAAAGTGGTACTTGATTAATATACATATTATTATTTGTGGGACTTGCAGGTGCCTTTGAGAACCTAGAGAGTGCTCTTCTTCAATAGCACTTTACATTTTTCAATAATACTTTACAATCACAGACAATGGGGATATTTATGGATTAAAGAAAAATCAATTAGAAACTCAGTCCTTGGTTCTCCAGATTTTCCCCAAAGATCTTCATGCTACAATAGTTACTATGAGGATTAAAGACCAAGATCAACTTTTTTTTTTTTTTTTAATAGATGATTGATGAAAAACACTAAAATCCGGAGAGTTAATATATTGAGTCAACATTGTAAAGTACCTAAGTTAATTGGAACACTAAGCCATGATTTTCTCAAAAGCGATTTAAGGCCAGATTTGCAAAGACATTTAGATAAAGACAGAGGCAGCCACAAGCAATTAATACATCAAATAACAAAATAATATTAAATCCTCATTTACCACCCATAAAAATTTTAGGTAATTATACAACTATTAAAATATGCTCCTCAGACATTTTGGAACAGAGATTTGGATATGATATCCAGAGACATGCAAGTGATTCAAGAGTTTTAACTCCAATAGTAGTCTCCAGGACTATGATTTTAAATCACTAAGTCACCTTGTGAAAATGGGACAGGCTTCAAAGTTACTTACATACTTTTGAAAAGGCCACCTTTTTTGAAAATGAGTTAACATTTACCCAGCCTGGTCACAGTAGCCTGAAGAACATTAGATTTCAGAACCACAAGGACACTAGGGTCTTACCACAAAAATCTATATAAATATAAAAATTAATGCTTATATGTAGGGCTCAATCTGAACCCTAATTATGCAATTTAAAAGCAATGCTAAAAAAAAATTAAAACACTAAATCTGCAAATCAACTATGTAGAGATTAGAAAATGTCAGAATTAAGATTTGACTATGTAAGTTTACATTTGTTTTTACGTGCCTGGCTGCCTTGTTTAACTGTATGGTCATAAAATACTTTGCTCTGAGGATCTACTTTGTTCAGGGAAGGACAGTGCCCACAAAATTAATCAAAGTTCTTTTCTCAATATGCCTATAATGTGATTGCATGCAAATTTATATACAAATGGCCAGTTGTGCATCAAAGTGGCTACTTATATATTTCATTATCTGATTTGCATGCATAATCACTGTAATTAGACACAGATTTAAAATGTGAGACCAGAATGTTTGCTGCTGAAAAATATGACTTAATTTATGTATTAGTCATGCCTATTAATCAATCATTTACTTACAATATGTTTACATTAATCAGCTGCTCTTTGTGTAACTTACATTGCCTGTTTTCCTACAAGATTTATCCTGTTCTTTTTACCTAATCATGTGTCTGTCATTCAGGAGGCAGAGACTACCTGCACCTCTGCCAAATTCAAGCTGCCTTTCTTGTGGCTCCAGCCTGTGATCTATGGACTCTCTACTGTTACCCCATATAAATGGAGAACAATCTTAAGCTAGGACAGATTTATGCATCATAATCAGGTAATATCCCCTTTTCCAAGTAATTTGAGGTTCTATTACTCCCACTGATATTTAATGGAAATTTTCAAAAACTCTGCATCAGTTCTGAATTTGTACTCCTTACTGGTCCTTCCCCAGTGCAAACCAAGATTGAAACCACAAATTTTATAGGCCAGGGATGGAAGAGTGCAAGAAAAGCATGCAGACATGCTATTCTTTATCAAGCAAGCATGTTGTATTGAATTTGGATGACCTGCTAACCTCATCTTATATTTTCCATTCCCTACACACTAAATTCTCAATATAGGCTAATCTATTTTCACTTTTATGTGAAGTATTAAACGGAGGAGCTGATGACCTCTATATCCTGCAGGGAACAGGCCATTAGTCTATTGTGATCCATATGGCAGTCTGTTCTGCCATGTTATGCACCATTACCTGTATAAACACCCACTGACAGACGACAAGATAGCAGCAAAACATACCATGCACGTGAGGTTCATTAAGTCTAGGGAAGCAAATAAAGTCTGTTACGTGGAGACCTTTGCCATAAGATAATTATTACACATGCATTAATCAGAGAAAAATAGAGATGGAATAAAGATGTCAGCAGTGATCGGCATTATTTCAACATCTCTGAAGGCACTGTGGAGCAGAAAAGTGTTCGGTGTTCCAGCAAGAGTCTTATGAAAGAAGAGCTGTGCATAAAAAGGGTTCCCTGAGGCCATGAAGCTCAGTAATCAGTCAGGTACTAGTTTTCATTATAAAGTAAAGTTAATATTAAAATCAATCTGATTGCATATCAACAGCCAGGTGGCAGCATGCTTCTGTGATGACCTTTGGTGAGACACATCAGCGATCCCACCCGGCTGAAACACTATGAGACAACAAGGCGGTCTGGGAAAACAGGTGTCAACTGCACTGCTGCAACACCACTGCCCCACAGATCTCATAATTAAGCTGGAGCCAACTCCGAAGAGAGATTATACAGATGAGAGGGTTACTATGTCACCATTTAATTGTGAGTATGCTTTTAGTGTGTATATTTAATTAGATTGTTACAATTAATGGCATGCAGCATCTGTCAGCATAATCCTCATGATAAACCTTCTTCAGGATAACTGTATCAAGCTGAAACAGAGTACTCTCCCTGTTCTCCTCATCTATTACTCAGAATGCCCAAATTACCTGACAAAGCATCTGTGAAAAAAATTCACCTGACCAAGAGCTCTCCTGTTCGATCACGGGAAAATAAAACTAGTGGGGTTGCAATGTGTCCTTAGAATTAATACTGTTAGCACCACTAACATGACAATGCTAGCAATCCTAATCCCCACAGACTTTGTCTTGGTGGGAACGGGCATGACAGTACAGCACAAAATACTGTAATTTGGCTTACATTTTTGTGACATCTACATAGGCTTTATAACATCAGTGCAAATAAACATATTGAGGTTATGTCATGTACGTGTTACGGAGCCATGTGCTAACATACATGCAAACTTCATCCAGCACAAAAAGGTCTTGCTTTTTCAAATATTGCCAGTATAAACATTTTCTAAAAAAATTTGAATTCACATTTCCTTGTTTTATCCCCATTCATCCATCTAGCCTTATTAAAGACCTTCACATAGTCTAGGCCCTCTCTCTAAACAGTGGCGAGAGAGATTAATTTACAAAGGAACCACTAATTCTGCCAGTTTAAGAAAAATAAACTATTTTGTATAATTCCACTTGTGTTGAGTCATAGCAAAATTTCAAACTAAAACCACAGTAAAAACCTGTTAAAAATAGATTTCTGAGTGATGGGTATTTGCTACTTACCCTAAAAGAACTGCCTACTTTACACACATCTACAGACTCTCTTGTAGGCTGCTTTTACCCCCTTTTATTGTTCTTTCCTTTCATCTGAGTCATAAAGGAAACACAAACATTATCTTTCTTCTCCACTCAAATTAATTTCCATTCCCATTATTCTATAAACAACCTGATAAAAACACTCTCTTAACTTGTGCAAAGATCTATGCAAAGCAGAAAGAAATAATAAATATATCTGAAATTTAAACTGAAATATGCACACAGAAACTTCCAGGACTGATTCATAAAAAACGTGATGGAGGGAATACATAGCTCCTAACATCTATTATATGAAACTAAATCAATTTGTTATTCTTTACAAAGATATTCCCAAATCCTGTAATGTAGAGAAATATCATGAACATACAGGTGAGCTGAGAGACAGGTAGAGAGATCAAGAATAGTTGTGTGTGTGTGATACAGGGCTGCTGTTTCCATTGAAAGGAGATTGAGAAATCAAGGTGTCTTTGCTTTTCTCAACACTAAGAAGTGGTGCCCCTCTAACCACTTGCTCTATAATCATCTGTACTTGGATAAAGGTTTTTAACAGGTTTTTTCTAAACATTTCTTGAGAACAAGCATTTCTTTCTCTCCCAAAGATTATAGATTTCCCAAGGACTTTTAAAAATAAAGTTCTAAAATACTACTGAATCCTGTTAACAAGTTGCTTAATATAACTTCCAAAAACAGCCTCCCCCAAATTATTGATACTTCTAGCTGTCTTATTTTGCACAGATTATTTATTAAGTTTATTATATTTTTATAGATGCTTTTGACCTTTTGAAGACCTTGAGTTACCACTTGTATATTTTACTTCTTCACCACACCAGGAAACCTGGACAGACCCTTCTAACAAGAAAGTTTACATCTTCTCTTTGATTATGCTCCTAAAATATTGATCACAAAGCAAAATAAAAGGACATTTTTCATTCTTTTAGAACATCTTTAAGTGTGGTTTGATTTTTGAATACCCTTGTGTTATTGAAGACATCACCAGCTGAACATTTTGCACTGGATGTTTTATAATTGTATCAGTGTTTCCTCATGACAACAAAAACTGTATTCATAATTATGAAGACTGAGGAGTGGCAGCTTCCATTCCTTCCTGAAATGAAGAAATAAACCTGTGAAAGTTATCCATAGGCAATCAAGTTACAGTCAATCAACCAATGAACACTTTTCCTGTGAGCCTGTTAAGTGCATCCCTGCATGAATGAGTATGAATAATGTCACTTACTCTATCTGAAGCAGACGACAGTTAAAGCAATGGGGAAAAGTGAAGTCAATTTCCCAAAAAAAGAATTTTCAGCTTCACAGTGTGCACTTTTAAAATAAAGCAAGTGGTAGACAAACCTTGGCAAACCAAAACGCAAGGTTCTCTACTGTTCCACAAACCATGCAATAATGATAAGAATTTTGCTTGGAGACCTTAAGGTGTGCTACATCAGCTGAAGATTTTTTATTCTAAATGAAGTATCGCTGAAGTGCTTGATGGGCACACATGAAAATAAAGGTTTTCCTTTCTGATTTAGCTCTCTGTCTAAAATCTGTGGCTCACATTCTGAGCAGCATCACCTTCAATAAGAGGAAAGGATCTGTGCCAGTTTGCACCACATGATGATTTACTTCCTGTTCCTCCTCCCAAAATTATATTGGTTATTCAGAAACACTCATTCCATTTGCTTCTCCAAATAAATGCATTGCACAACAATTTCTATGCAATTGTAATTGTTTTAAATGTTTCAATGTCTATATAAAAAAAAACCTGGTAGAGGCCATACACAGAGTGTATTAGATTGCTTCCCTTTACCTCATTGAAATACTATAAATATATCTACTACTGTAGTGCCTAAAGATTCAGCTTACTTTCCTTTAATAGTTAATATAAGTAACTATATCCTAGAACTCTATGTTCAGTTTGCTAAAATTAATTTGTTCTTTCACCAGGCTTTTATAAGACTGTCAGAATGTAATTTTTTACTATATTTGCAGTTGTTCGCATCATCCTCAGCAGTTTGCACTGTCACCTCACATACAGACGCTCATGAGAGGTGCATAAAAGCTTAATGCTCTATTAAAAAGTTGTTGCTAGTTGTAAATCACATTCTCAGATCAGGGCAGGGTCAAGAAGAGAGGTCTGCTTGCACAACAAGCAAGAGATAAACTGAATTAGGCAGCACAAACTACACGTTTGTAAGAGAATCCAAGCTCAGTCTTTCAGAAAAAATTAGGTGTCTCTAACTCAGCTGAAGGAACTGGATGGGAAACAGCTTCAGATCAGCTCCTCTCTGATTTAAGTCATGTATTTTATCCTCATTCTACTACTAAAGAAAACATCTTATCCATAGTTAAATTACAGGTTAAGATCAAGAGCCATCAGTACCTTGACTAAAAGTATCAGAATTTTTAGTCTCTCCTGCTATCTGATGTACAGAACTTTTCAAACGTTCCATGTTGACTACAGCCACAGAAACGAAAAAAAAAATTAGCTATCCTTGGGAAATGAAAAACAGGAAGGTTCAGTCAAAAATGAAATCCCAGTAACAAACCCAATACAGGATCCCAACCCAGGAAGTGAACCCCATGCAGACATTTTAGTTGTATTCCTATTATGCAATTATTCCCTTGCAAATTATTACATTTGTGTGAAACCTTACATGTTCATTAGTGCAAAAGCTGATACAGAATATGGCCAAACTCCAGGCAGTAGTGTGCACGCTGGAAGCACACTGTGTACAGCCTTCAGCTGGAGCTTGCACTGCAAACTCAGACAGCAGCAGACGGAAAAGGAATCTGTTAACACCAGTTTTCCCCAAATGCTTAAAGAGAGCACTGAGGGCCTTCCTATACATGTAGCTTTTGCCTTTCTGCTTTTTACGTTGGAAATGCAAATTCAGTAATGGCTGCCTTCTCTTGTTCAGCATGATTGCTGTTTTTCTCACATCACTGAAGGTAGGGTATGGAGTGCTTGAAGTAAGAAAGCTAATGTCCCTTCTGCCAACATTTTTGAAAATCCTCTATATCGTGGTTATTTTATATGTAAGAATGTATTGCTGCAAGCAAGTGGTTAGTTTTCATTGTCTGTTCCTATGTTTTTATTGCTCATAATTGTCTTGCTAATTCATGATGCTAATTGTTATTGTGTAACTGGGATGATTAAGTAGAATGTTCAAACATGCATGAAATTTCAATGTTATAAAACTCCCTTCTAAAAAAGTAAAACCAAGATGTTAATTCAAAACTGAATGTAGATTTCAGTTATTTGGCACCCGCATTGTTTTTATTCCCTGAGCATATGGATGAAATTTATTTTAATATACTCTGTTTCTCATACAAATTTCAGAAATTGAAAAGCAGCTATGATTAATAAAAACAATTTTGAGTGAAATTGCAATGCCTGAATGTCTTCTTGGGCATGTAGGCAATGACAAATCAATTTCTAGTATGCTTTGTGACAGCTGAAAGTAGCTGTGCAACGCTTAAGCTGAAGCAGTTTAATTAAACCTTGGCATTTTAACAGAATAAAAGAAAATTAACTATCCTATTTCATTTCCCTATAGTGTAAACAGAGTGCATGACAGGCATCTGTGTGATATATAATTAATCCCACCAGTCAAAAAATACTTGCAAGGATAGTTATGAAGACTTTAGCTCATATACAATAAAGTTTATATCCCAAAGTTGCTCATTATGTATCCCTCAAATTACTTAATGAGTTGATTTATTGTTGTATGCACTGTGAAAGAGAAAATACGCCCATATATAAAAGTAGATGCATTATACAGATGTATTTTTAGCTTCAAAGAAAGATAACTAGAAGCAACTGCACCTAACAGAACTAGAGTAAAAGTCTGCAAAGTACATTTCATGTATTACAAAAACTGTAAGGAAGAAGTTGTACTTTTCATTATATTTTTATAAAATATTTTATAAAATATTTATTCATTGGTTTGAAAGAAGCATAAATGAAATATAGAAAAAAGCATAGCATCATTACTAATAACACTGAATGACATGAAAGTATATTATTGAACAGCAATTTATGTTTAAATTTATTTTAATAAGCATGCAATTCATAATCAAGCCAATTTTCAATTAAGTGATAATTGAACAGTGACAGCACGGTGACATACTGCTGCACAGTGAAGTAGAAAATTTCCACATATATCCTGAAGTGAAGAAATAAATAAGCATGTAACAAGTTCTCAGCTAGCCAGGAAAGGTCTACTGCAATTTCAGATTCTGTAAGGTGTTCTAACTGGCTTCCAGCTGCTGCCCCAGAAGGAGAGTGGTCTCCTACAGATCCCATCCCACACGATTTTGATCCTGTGGCTGCCTTGGATATGCTAGAGCACACCATGACCAACTTGGCTTCCACAGCTCAGTGCCAGGATCCCACCTGACTTGAAGTGAGACACATCAAAGAGCCCATAGCACCCAACAGGCAAGCTCCGCAGAGAACTACAGGTGCTGCTATCAAAGACACACAGCAAAAGTGGCGGCTCTGTTTCTCCCACTACCTTGTAGAAATAAATGGACTTCTGTCTCACTCATCACTTAGCAATATACCAACTGATGTGTTTATGCAAATCAAGTTGAATTGATCAGGAGATACAGTAAAGATGGAGACAAATTCTTCTTGGAGGTGAACTGGGGTGGGAGGAGAGGGAAAAGACACAGTTTGGAACACAGAAAATTCTGACCAGATATTAGGGGGAAAGAATTACCTTGAGGGTTATCCAATTTTTGAACACATTGCCCAGAGAGGTTGTCTACAGATTCCGAGGTGCTCAAGGCTCAGCTTGAGATGGCCCAGAGCAGCCTGACCTAAATTAGGCTGCTTTGAGCAGGTAATGAACAAAGGATGACCTCCAGAGCTCCTTTTAGAATAGAATTATTCTATGAAATAATAATTAATTAAATTACTTCATTAAAAATAATCAATGAAGTAATTGTTCTAATGAGGTAATTTTAAGCATACGGCTTCAGATACACACATACTTCATTTACACTGGAATGCATCAAATTTCAGTTAATTTTCATGTAATGGAGACTCTACTTCTCAGTCTGAAATACAGGAACTTACTTTAGGTTCCATAAGGCACACACAATGTACGATCAAAGATAGGATCCTCATAATGAAATCCAAAATAACACAGAGGTTAAGCAGAGAGCTAAGAAACACTGCCCACAGAAAGACAGGTAGCCTTTCTTTCCTTCACTATTCAGCAGATCTAAAGAATGAAACCAATGTGCTCACAAACTCAGCAGTGGAAATACAGATCCTAGAAATAACAAGTTATTCAGAAACGACATTTATGCCTATAATAATACTGAGGGTTGAAAAGGTGACCCAGAACTGGGAGTAGTGGGAGTTTATAGGAGATTTTAAAACATTTTTCCTACATCATGTCTATACAAGCAACTCTCACCTTTATTATATTTATCCTAAATGAATTTATATTTTGCAAAAAAAATTATCTCTTGCACTAGTTACACAAAAACAAGATCTATTTCATCATAATTTTCAATGCCATAAGTGTACTTTGTTTGAGAAAAAATATATGTTTAAAATTAAAATAAAGTCTGAGATATGTGCTGAAGAATATGCTGAAGAATTCTATGATTTAATAGAGGCTTTCCTTGTGGCTATTTCATCTCAATTACTGTTACTGAAAATTCTTGTATTTTCCTGGAACTGGACTTCAATTTTGCAAAAGTAGCCACAACTCTAAAGCAGCTATTTTATTCAGCTGCCATTTTCTATAATTCCCTCCTTTTCAGTGGGAAATTATGTCTGTTTCTTCACTGTGTTTTGGAACAGCAGAAATACAAGACTGAGGGCTCTCAGAAACTCTTGTATTCCTTTAGAAGTCCTAAGTGATCTGCCAGACTGGAATCTAACTTCAGAATTTTTCTGAACTTCTGCAAGAACATAGAGTAGAAATTCTTCCATAAGCAGAAAAAAGACAGTTTGGGGTGTACTCTGCCACTCACCTCTCACAGAAGAATACAACTTCAAATATCAGTGGTGCCTTGAGACTGAAGGCTGAAAGTTGCTTTAATTAGGTACAAGCAATTCTGAAAGACTCCAGATTGTTTGGGGATTTCATGACAGTCCAAATTTTCCTTGGTTTAGTCAGGACAGAAGCAATGGCACAGTGAAGATGGCAAACCACTATTTCACATGTGAGTCTCTGCGATAAGACCTGAGCACTGATTCTTGTGGACTATTCTAAATGGTTTTATCTTTAGTTACTCTCAAGGAACTTCTCTCTGCATTACTGTACAGAAAGTAATGGTCCAACGCTGTAAATATTTAGCCATGTATAAAACTGGATCTACTCAGTACAACTGAAGTGAGTTCTATATTTCCTAACAGACTACAAATAGGATAGAATTCATGACCTGTCAATGCTAGTACTGCCATGTATAAATTTGTCTATATATTGATCATTGTAATGAGCAATATTTTGTCTCTTTATTGTTGTTAACTTTCCTTGTGGCCCTTATTGGGACATGTGTTATCCATATCTTTAAAGTAAAAAGCAAAACAAAGATGCACATAGTAATAGAAACTAAACTTAAAATGGTATGGCAGATATAAAACACGCTAGCTGAGGTAATTCCAGCACAACTACTGCACAGTAAAAGAATGATGTAAAATAACATTTCAGTGTAGTAACACAGCTGAAGCACCAGATTTATTATTACCATTACTTGGTACATTTAAAAGACATACTGTGAGCATGAATTCATCTAGACGACACAAGAACTAGTGAGTCAACAAAACGATTCCTCTTCACGGCAGTATGACATTCTTGCTAAAGTCTGAAAAATGGCACAAAGGAAATTTCAAAAGTACTGATTACTATTATAAAGCCTCCGAGGAATTCACATTTCCATAGATAGTGTCATGAAAGGACATTATTCAGCTGACAGTAAAGATTTGAAAGTAAAATTGTTATGCCACATGCATGTTGATAGCAATTTGGCAAGAGATACAGTATAATTTAGATAGAAGTAAAACCAGAACCAAAGCAAAGCAGAAAACCCTTGTTAACATTGTTCTAAATTCTGTTTTCAGAAGGATATTAAAGGGCTGCTAGAATTCGTGCAGCAGAGATCTGTCTTCTCTGCACGATCACAGAAAAAGATTCTAACAATTTCAGGAGATAATCCCATTTTTTAAAAAAAGAAAAGGACAAGTCTTAGTTGTCATATTTGACCAGTTTAAATGCAACACACCATACATTCAAGCAGTTGCCACCCTACTACAATTGCTTTATAGTAACAGTTTCATGATTATGACCCACCTTTACCAAGACACTACCAAACCACTTATCCAACTGCATTTTATCACTGACTGATTTGGTTTAAACATGTAGAATTAAAAAATTTTTTTTTTCAAAAAAGTTAAAAATTTAACTTACAGACAACGCATGACCCACAAGACACATCTTGTGACAAAATGGATCATAATTAAAGGTTATTTTTAATGAGCAGTACCTTATTTAGAACTGCAATATGGCATTTAAAGTCTAATTAGTTTATCCCTTTCTCCACAGATAGAGGAAAAAAAAGATAAAATAGCAACTGAGAAGAAAATAATACAATATAAATTGGTATAGAACTGGTAGAAATGAGAACTGTGTTCACTCTGCTAACAGTGCATTCACATTGGTCAGGTCTAAAGGGTACAAAAAGACAAGCAAAATGTGCCATCTGGATTAATTACAGTAAAATTGCAGTGAAGGAAGAAATCTTTGATAGTGTATATTCAAATATAAAAATAAAAATCCTAAGATGGGTGAAGGGAAAAACGGAGGCAAGGAAGATATGCAAAAAACTTCCTTTCAGGAACGAACACCAAGGAAACTATCCTGTCTGAGTTCTAGCAGGTTTGCATTGAAAGGAGCCTTGGACTGAACCAATACCTACACACTGGGAACCCTCACTGGAGAAGGTGTCAGAAAAGGCTGCCGACCTCAGTTTACAAATGAATTCTGGATTCAGCCTAAGCTCCTGTAGAGTCATTAGGGCTAGCCAGAAATATTCAAAACCAGTCTTCAGAATGCTCAGGATGCAGTTAGCTTTTTGTTAACTATATATAGAGCGTAAACAACTTTGAGAGACAATCATAGATTCCAGATGCAGTATGAGAAATAAAATGGGCAACAGAAAAGCTGAAGAGGAGCGTGGATGAACTTCTCAGGAGCTCAGGGTTGTAAGAAGCACAGTGTACTTCACAGCTAAAGGTTGCCCATGAGCTCCAGTCCTCTGGAGCTTACACCTAGGCTGGGCCCTTTTCATTGACACTAGGTCTGGACGTGAAGAAACTCCTTGTCATTTTATCCTTAGATTTCAAGTGGGGAGCTATTACTGATATCTGACCACACCAGAGCTCTGCCCAGATAAAGCTCTGTCTTTCTTGAAGGGGATAATATGCTGTCAAGAGCTTGCTTTATGTTTTGTACAGGTCCTCACAGAAAAAGCAGGTCATGTGACACAGCCACAGAGCAGCTGTTGCGCATTTAGCTCTGAGATAGACCACCTTGCGTTTTTTGGACTTGAACTTACACAGCTGGATGCTGTTCAGGGACATGGCCTCATAAAACCATCTAACATTTTTTTTCTCAGAAGGAAGCTGATAACTCAGGAATAATCCTTGAAAACATTAAGAACTCTAGGGATTTTTTTTGTTTTTGTTGTTGGGGGGCGGTTGCTTGTTGGTTTTTCTTTGGGGGCCAATCGTGGCTATATTTTTTAAGTGCTCGAACAACAGTATTGGATTTGTAGCATGAGCCAGAGACATTTCTCAGAGACAACCTGGCTGTTCCACAGTCCAGTATACAATTTTTGAAGGGTAGGGCTATGCTGGCAGATTAACAGTTACATGGCACATGGCAGCATAGTGAGAAGTCATAGCATAACCCAAGGGCTGCATCTTTGGAGAATGATGAGTAAGCTACAATGAGCCAGCTGAGTACAGATGGATCCATGGCGTCAGTGTGAGCTATTCCCAACTCTGACCTTGAGTTTCTTTATTGGGAAAGCTATTTAGCTTCTGTCGCAGCTGAGTAGGAATCCAAAAAAAGACATAAGCAACATGGCCAGTGAGGTCTGGATGGGGGATGGGGACAGGTGAGGGAGGAGAAGGTGAACTCAACTGCTCACATGATGGTACAGACGCCACAAACCCGAACTGATCAACATGTTAGCCAGTCCATTACAAACCCAAATATCTTTACAATTATATCTCATCCACTGCTTATTCCACTGTTCAAGCAATCTGCCGTCTAAAAGAAAAGACACAGTCACTCATAATAAACCTGTTTTCTTCAGGGGGTTTACAGCTTTTATCCATAATATAATATTTAATTTTATATGGAACAGATTCTTACACACAAGTTATTAATACCTTTGAATCGAGGTGATCAACATATCAAATTCTAATGTTGTCCCAATGATTAGAGCATACTGTGAGAATTTTACCCATACCGATTATTTTTAAACTATACTTTGGATTTACAAATCCAAGTACATTATGGATTATGTTAATAAGTACATACTCTTAAGAAAGTGACTGAATTTTTCACTGATTTTGATTAAGCTTCCTAGTGTATCTAAGACAATAATTCACATTACATTATCTCAAATCCAGACACATAACAGTTCAAGGAACCAAAAGAGGCTTGTTACACACAATACAAACTGATAGCAAACAGCACGTCTGAGAGGGGCCTTTCACAAAAGATTTCCTGATTAGCTACAGATCTTCATAATGACCACACAAAAAAACCCCAGAAATAACAAAGCTCAGAAATAACTTGAAAATGCTGATCTCACCTTGTTTCATACAGACAAGACACCTGTCCTGAGCAGCAGCTCCACAGGTAATGGCCAGAGAAATCCCAACTCCTATCAACAACCAGCTAAACATTTATTATTAACCATCATTTTTCCCCCCAATACTACAACAGCACCTGGAACTTCAGACTGGCACGCCATTTTTGTGCAAGAGATGGATACAGAAGTATCATCCTCTAGGTTTCTGGTATAAAAATTTTTATACATACAAAATATGTAAAATTAATTTTAGACATTAGTACAGTGGTAGGATTGATGAGCCACAAGAAGAAGGAAGGTTTTACACAATAAAGGGCAGGAAGAAAAATGAAGAGAGAAAACCAAAGGGAAAGATATAGATTGCAATGTCCTACATGAAATCAGTCCAGGCTTTTTTTTTTTTTTTTTTCCCCCTGTTTCTTTTCTTTTTTTTTTTTCCAATTCAATGTACACCCTGGCTAGCCTGTGCCTAAAATACTTTGCTTATTGCAAATCACTCCTGTGACACAAGGCTTGTGCCAGACACAAATTTACTAAAGTTTACTACAGCTGTCACACAATAGCTGAGATACAAGGGCTTAGAATAGACCAGAATGAGACTCTGACTTAAAAAAAACAAAACAAACAAACAAACAAAAAATACTTCAAAGTACTGTAGGTCAAAAAGTTGCAGGAAGTCAATGGAGGAAGGGGTTATTCCAGCAATAACTAATAATCTGAATGAAGCAATTAATTTGATGTTCATAATTTCTTCCTCTCATTTCTGCAGTAAATACTTCAATGACATACTTCAGTGTAAACACAGTAACTTCTACTTCAGTTTCATGTATTCCAGTTTGTATCCCATTGTATCGCAAGTAATTTTTCACATAAGGGGCAGTAGACATTCACAGGTAGTTCAGTCCAGCAGCATGAACTTCCAGTCAGTAAACACTAAAAGCAATGAATCTACATGCCCATACATCCTTCAAGCTGGGTTGGTTAAAAGCTAAAGCTCAGTTGAGTTCTCCAAGGACTAGGATGATATCAAGTCTGTAGGAAATATTGCTTTTACTGCTAGTCCTGGATGGATAGGGTCCACTTTACACACTGGATGTAAAGGTGAGTTCAGCTTGGAGAGCTTAAACCAACTCTCCACTATCCATGTGTGACAGCACCATTTGCCAGAAAATGGCAAGGTAAACTCCACAATTCTTACAGAAGAAGTTTCTGGACAGGTGGTTTCTATGCCATATAGAAGCAATACTCCCTCTCCTTTCAACCAAGAACTTCATGTGTTCTGCTCAGATGCACTAGCTCTTTCAAGCTGTGAATTGTTCTTTGATCTCAGAGTTCCTTCTTGTCCAGCAATTCCTGCAGTGCTTATTTCCCACTTTTCCAATGCTTTCGCTTGTGCATATTCTCTCTAATTAAAACCCCCTCTAAGTTAAAATCACTTCCTCAGTGACTTATTTTTCTAACCTCTAGGAAAAAGTAGCTAAACTTCTCCATACCCGTCATCTAAGCTTCACATGCATTTCCTGCCAAGCCCAGTAAAATTTTGGCTTCCTCAGAACCCTTATCTCCTTAGACTCTTCACCTTCCCAAACCCTGCTTTTGTCGACTTACAGGACACATTTTCCCCTTTGTTGCTAGACAATCCTTTCCTACTCCTTTCTCCTCTTCTGTCATCCCATTGGTATTCACTCCACTCTGTCTTTCTGAACACCCATCTTGCAAAATTTGTCAGGAAAAGCTGTATCTTCCCAATCTGCACGTCACCCTTCTTCTGCGTCTCGGTCAGTTTCCTTCTTTACCTCCCCGATCCCTTTTTCTTTTCCTAAACTGCGCAAACCCGTATTCTCACAATCTCCTCCGGCATCTGCTCTCTAGCTCCTTTTGTGTTCTGCACCACATCTGTCCTGCCCCGGCTCCTACCACAGACCCCAAAGCCTGCCCAGCGCGCCCGCCCCGCCCTGGGGCCGGCCCCATCTCCCCCGCCGGCAGCGGGCGAGGCGCGGCGCGGCGGTGCGGGCGCTGCCCGGCGCTGGCCCCGGAGCCGGGGCGCTCGGCCAAAGCGCTGAGCTTTGGGATGGAGGCGCCCTCCAGAGGCGCCGCCGAGCCCTGTCCTGCCCTGCCCGCCAGAGCCGGGGACACACGGCAGGGACTCGGTGCAGCCGCGGCCCGGAGAAGCCCTGCCCCTTCCACGGCCGGAGAGCGCTGCTGCTCCGCAGCCGCTCTGTGACCGCTCGGCGGCTGGGGCGGGGACAGGGAGGGCACGGCTCGTCTCCCGCCCCCTGCTCGGCTTATCCTCCTCCTTCTCCTCCTCTTGGCGCCCGCCCTGTGTTCCTCCTTCCCTGCCTGCCGAGCCGGCGAGACCGCGAGAGCGGCGCCCGCCCCGCCAGGGCGAGGGAAGGAGGCGCAGCCCGCGGGCAGGAAGCTGGATGAGGACGTGTGTGCGGGCAAGGCAGCCCCTCGGGCATGAAGGGGACCGCGGGGACACTGCCCTGCCCTGCAGCCGAGCGGGGACATCAGGTAAGCGCCCCACACGCCTGCCCGGCCCGGCCCGGCCCGGCCCGACCCGACACACCTCCGGCGCCGGGAGAGGGCAAGCGTCCCCTGGAAAGTTATCCTCCCGGCGCTGCCGGCCGAGGGAGCGGAGGGCAGGGGAGGCGGGCGGGAGGCAGCCCGCGGTGTAGGGTCGCACATGGGCTCGTTCGGCAGGACCGCTCGGCGCTCCGGTGCTCAGCGCGGTGCCCGAGGCTGTGCCTCCCCGCCGGGGCGAGGCGCGCAGCGCTGCGAGTGCGGCGCGGGCATCCCGCGGCTCCGCGCTGGTGTCAGCGGCCGTGCCCGCCCCGCAGAAACTTTCCAAGGGGTGAGGGGCACAGAGAAGCGGCAGGGGAGCGTGGGGAGGGAGAAGCAGCCTTTCTGTGTTGCCGTGGGCAGCGGGTGTCGCAGCTTCCCCCCGGGTGGCAGGAGCGGGGCTGCCAGCAGTTCGCTCAACTTGTTTCACTCCGGTGTTATTTTCACTCTGGTTTGTTGCAGAGGAGTAGGATCAAGTATCCCTAGAAGAGTAATGGCATCTTTAATGACTGCGTCTTACTCGTCTGTGAAATTTACCTACCTCCTTGTGTCAGTTTAGGTATGTTTAGGAAAAGCAAAGTGCAAAGTCTTACCAGAAAGAGATGCACAGCAGTAAGCCTGAGACTTGGGTAGGTTTGTTGTGTTGTATGACGTAACAGTAAATGCAGCTGCTGTTCTTTTTGAGTCACACTTCTTTGGGGCTTTTTAACCGAACATTTGTAGATTAAGCAGAAACTTTTAATAAAATCTGTGAACCATCATAACACTGTCGGAGATCAAATCCCAGTTTAAATGCTTCACGATTATTTCCTTCCCCCCTTTGCTTGTAATTTATATAAAGGGCAGTAAGTCAGACTCGTGTAGTTTGCTTAGTTCTTCTGAAGTAACTTAAGGAATCAAAAGTGAACAGAGTTCCACACAGAGGTTCTAGGTACCTTCGCTACAAAGTAAAAAACAACATTGAACCACTTGAAAGAAAAGCAGCTAATCAAAAAATCTGTACCTTGGAAGCCTCCTTCCTTCCCAGCCTGAACAAAGAAGTGTACATTGCAAACTGCACTGAGAGCGAAACGATTCAAGCCATTTCAAATGAGGCAATTTCCCCTTACAGAGAATGCTCTGCACTAACTCAATTGGTTAATCAGATATTGTCTACCTTAGCTGTCAGCTGCAGTTCTGTTTTACTTCCAGGTTTTCATATACCAAGGTAATCCCACAATCTTTGTTGCAAAAGTAGGAAGAAAAACTTAAATGCAATGAGCTTAATTTCATAGGATTAAAAAAGTCTGAGTAGCTGTTCAGTTTGGGGGTTTATTGTCTTGGTTTCGGGTTTTTGTTATTGGTTGATTGGCTTTCAATACAACAAATTTGGAATCAAATTTAGGGGAGCATTCAGAAGCAGACTAGATTTAGCAAGGTACATCTGTTGCAGCAGGTAACGCCTGATTGTCAGACATTGATAAGGCACTGTACTTAAGGTGATTCTCAGGTTGGGACTTCTCTTGATAAGCACATGGATATATCCCTTAAGGAGGTCTATCACAGTTAATGACCCAATGCAGTTCTAAGACTGCTTTACATAGGCTCAGGCTTTTATTAATGGACTTTTATATTGCATTAAGCTGAGAGAGGGCTGAGGAAATAAAAGAATAGGCATGTATAAAACTTGAAATGCTTCCCACTTTTGTGAGTTTTGTTCTCTGGTTGGGTTTTTTGATTTTTTCTTTTTCATTGTCAGCTTCAAATATTACATCTCTCTGGGCTTTCATGCAAGCGGCAGGTTTTATTAAACATATGATACAATTTTCTATTGTAAAATGTTCTGTAGTTCTTCCTTCCTTGAAAAGATAAGATATGACTAGGGAATTATCATTTTTCTTGACAGCATGACAGTTAAAACTTGGTTTGCATCGGAGTGAGCATGTGTAGTGTGTTAAAAGGAGATGTCATTCTGAACTGTGTGACTAACTTTCCAGTGTGTTTCTTTTTTTTATCAAAGTGAATATATTCCTTGTAAAATCACTGCTAGAATGTAACTAAGAGGTAAGGATCAATTAATGTAGTGATGTTGGGTCTAACTTAAGATTTTTAGTATAGTTTTAATATTTAGACTCCTATTAATTTAGTGCTCAGTTCTGTAACCAGATATTTGACTTAATTTTATTCATATCAGCATCTTGGTTAAATTCACAGAAGTATTGGCACTTAAGCTATGCTGAAGTGGAATATGGATTTTTTCCTCTTTAGAATATACTGAAGCAAAATGCTGTGTTTGCTAATAAGATAGCTGTTCTGATAACATGTCCAAATTGTATGTGGTAATTGCTTTCAAAAGCTGGGCTCCTGTTAGAAGTCAGAAACTTAAATGTAGCTGTGTGTCCAACAAATGCTCTTTTATAGCATGTGAAATCTTGTGCAATGAAAATGGCAAGGGAGGCATATAAAGTGCCATTAAGGTACAAAAGTGTGGGAAGTAAGGTAAAGGGGGAAAAAGGAGCAGGAATTTAGGAATTTAGGGTTTGGTGGTTTGTTTGGGGTTTTATTTGCTGTGGGGCTTTTTGTTTGGTTGGTTTTTTGACATGAACATTTGCCCTAAAAACAAAGCAGCTTTTGAAGGTAATGCTCATCTTGAGGATTTTGGGTAAAGGTGTTTGTGAAGAAACAGGTGAGGTGTTTGGTTTTACCTTAAAACTGTGGTTGCATATACAGCTTTTTTTCTTATAGTTCTGTTTGCAGACCTTGTACTGCTATATTTAAAGGCTTCTCTTGAACCATGATAAAAAACTTTTTACTTCATCGTTAAACCCATCTGGTGTACTTGGAGTAGATAAAATCAATGTGAAACTGCTTAAGTGTGTGTGGTGTTTTTACAGAAGCAAGAAACAGATAAAAAGTGGAATATACTGGCTAAAGAAAATTGCATCTTAGTTACAAGTTCAGTGCCCAGGCACTGAGGAGTACATATGATAATCTGTAGAAAGACAGGGCTAGATTTAGGGATAAGATTCCTTCTGATCACCACAAACAAGTAGTACTCCTGCAGAATGACCTTTCACTTTGCATGCACACATTGGGTATTTTTCCCTGTCATCAGTTACATTTCCCCTTCTCTCCTCTCAACTGAAAGACTCCTCATTATTCAATTTCTGCTTTCATTGTCACGTTTTTTAGACCTCTGGTAGTTAATATTTTCTGCTGAATTCCCCTAATTTCTTCCTTTATTCCTTAGGTAGAGGATGGTCTATAAGGAAATTACAGCTGTAACCTTACCAACAAACAAACTGTAAAGATTAGTTCAAGGTAGTGTGTTGTCTTTGGTGCAAGAATATTGTATTGCAGGTTGCTTTTACTCATGGTGACTCTAACCACCAAAATACCAGAGTAGCTACATCCTCTGTGTCCTCATGCTGTATTTTCTCAGTTGATTTTTCTTAGTTAAACTATTTACCTTCTTTAATTGCATCTTAATTTTCTCCTAGATCATGTTTTCAGTTTAGCATCATTATTCTGAGTTTTAGTCCTGTATACCAAGATTTCTAGCTCTGGCTTCTAGATATCCTTGGCCTAATGTAATGCTCAGATGTAAAAATTATACTCAGTCACTTCTTTTATTAATGAAGTGATTAATATATATCAGGAAAGACTAGGGGAACCTTCTCTTAATATGGCATTGTAACCTGTTTTCTTAATTAACCAATGTAATGGATTTCGGTCCATAGGTATTATAAGAGTGTATAAATATGGGTATTACTGTCTTTTAGAAACTGTTACAAAGTCCAGAGCAGGAGTAGTATGTATTTGTTTAAGAAAGGTTTTGCTGCAAAACATCACAGCTTTAAAGAAAGTGCTCTTGAGCCTTTTGGTCTAGAAATTCTTTTCAATACAATAGTTTTACTGAGCAACCAAATACCTTTTCCTGAATGTCAGGTCAAAATACTCCTGCGCAGTGTACCTTGCAATGGTATCATGTATACTATTTGTAATTGAAACGTTGTATACGAACCTCATGAAAATTAACAAGGTAATATAAGTGCTAGTTTTGCTACTTAGTTTCTAACAATTATCTGTAGTAAGTGACTTTAGTCATCAAATAATGGGGAATAATATGTCAAATTATTGAGCTGTTTGATTAACTGCTATGCTTTCAATTATTTCTAAAGGTCATTCAAGTTTAACATTTGTACACAGTTATGAAAACATTAGAGGAAAACTATAAATAGAGTTAAGGAAACTGATTCTCTGTTAGGAGTGTGTGACATTGAAAATCTAACCCATCTATGGTCTTTTATGGAATTGCCATTGCATTATATTTGAGGTTATATTTACCTGTTTTCTACTAATATATAAAGGCTCAGATATAAACATCTCAGATTCTGAGCATCTAATTTTTTTTCCATTTCACTGAATTGACTCCTTGTGATGTTCCAAATTAATATATTTGACAATATTCCTGTCAAGTCAGATTACATGTATTAGCCTCCGAAATTGAAGAATTACTTTTGGAAACTTCAACATATGTGAGTCAAACAAAATAAATACCCAAATAAACTCCTTCCTTGTGGTTGTTTATTAATCATTCAATACTTCAGAGTATGTATTTATTATAAATAATTCTGAAAACTTCATAATATCATGTCTGTATAAACATGGGGAGGTGGCTTCTATTTGTTTTCTAAGAATTGCACTATGGAATTTGGATTTTGTATGTTGAACACCCTCACTGTCTATTATCATTAAAAATACCGTAAAAGCATGTTTTTCTATGTGGTAGAAAAGTATAGCTTTTAGTATAGAAGTTTTCAGGAAAAAGTTCCAAAATCCAAGAAACTGTATACTATACACCGAAAACCCCATTCATTAATCTAAAAATGACAAAACAGCATATATAAGTTTGTTCTAAATCAGAAATTTATTTGATTTCAGAAACAAGGAATTTTTGTCCATAACTGTCTGTCGGTTTTTCCGAATTACTTACTTGCTAATAAGGAGTTATAAACTAATATGCAACATTATTTGAGAAAAATGTTGTATGTGAAAACTCATAGCATAGTACTGATTCCCTGACTTGATTTTCTTGGATGCAGCACTTCTGCAGGCTGTGAAGATTTTTGCTAGGAGATTTGAAGACAGCCGTATTTTTTACATACAGAGGTGCGTATGCACATAAATAAAAAGGACTCAGTCTTTTCCCAGCGCTGATTTGGAAGTACTTAAATCAAACAACCAAGGAAAGAGAAACAGAATGGAAAGATATGGCTGATAAAGTAAATTTCACTGGAATCTGTCAATCCATTCTCAAAAGCAAACTTCCCCAAATAATTTGAGAAAAAAATTGTAACCAGTCTTAAAAAGACTGCAGTAGTCTTCTGTGGAAGTCCAGAGACATTCTGCCTCCCTTCCTTGTTATCTGAATCAACACTGGGTTCTGAAGCCTTCTGTTATTGAGAAAGAAGGTTCAGTTTTTAGTAAACCACTTGCTGTGTCTTGGCACTGGTCAGAGTTATTTATTTGTTTGAAGTGTAAGGTCATATTAGTTCTCTCAGGACATTTCATTGTTTGATGAGCTGCATTCTTCATGGATCTCAAAGGAAGTCAAGAGGTCTTCTCAGGATCTTTGAAGGAATGTAATGAGCTTACTAAGCCTTTAGGCAGTGGGATCATCTTCCCTTAGTTCAGTGCCTGGCTAATGCAAGGTCCTCCCAGAAGTCTTAGAATTGTGCAATGGCTTGGGTTGGAAGCGACCTTAAAGATCATCCAGTTCCACTCCCCCTGCCATGGGCAGGGCCACCTTCCACTAGACCAGGTTCTGTAAAGCCCCATCAAAACAGACACCAGAATGTCCCAAAAGAGTTAGGAATCATACAATAGTCTCTATATTATTGGAGGTAATCATACTTGTAGTTAGGGATGGTTATCTGCATAGAGGAATGCGCAGGAATCTGAGTTTCAGCAACTAGTGCAGAAATAGCTGTGACTGCGCTGCCGATATAATTGTTAGAACCAGCAAGCCCAGGGCTGTGGGCAAATGTGTGCACTATCTTTACTTATTGCTGCTGACATAGTTTTAGTGACTGACACCAGGACAGATAGCCTTCAGAGAGCCTTCTACTGTAGTCTAATGAAATCATCTTGTCAGTTATGGTGTTTTAATTCAAGAACATTTAATGCTTTCTTCTCGTTCAATCTGTATAGTGAAAGTTACAGTATTAAGTGTAAGTGGTCTGAATCACTTATTACACCTTTGAACTTAATAGTCATGTTAAATTGTGATACTGCTTGGTCTCAATACCACTTAAAAAGGGAAAAAAAAAAAAAGCTGTGCTTTGGGGGTAAGTACACTTGTTCATCAAGGTTTTTTCAAAGGTGGAATTACCATGACATTTCAGTCAAGTTTTGCGACAATTTACCCAAGATATCACTAAGGACTTCCCCTGTTCCAAAAGATTGTTTCAGGTTAAGCATTGCAGACATGCTGCAGTTCTTCATGCAACTGAACGGAGCTTTGAAAGCTACAGCAATATTACAGTGTTGCACAGGTCTTTATTGGTTCTAATGCAAGGGTATACGTTAAGAAATTGAAAATGCAACTAAAAATACTGCATTTTAAGAAGTACAGTTGGTTTCAAGTTACTTTTGAGCATTTCATGTTTAGTATTACACCAAACTTGAGGCTACTGAAATCTTAAATTCTGGCTTCTCAAAGTAAAAGCAAAGTCAACTTTTCTCAGATCAACAGTGAAAATTATGCCTGTCCTTCAAACAAATTAACAGGACTTCGAGAAAACCATATGCATTTATGGGAAAAGGTATTTTTTAATCTTCTTTAATAATACCCTTTTGTTGGCATATGCTGTCTTCTTCACCGCAAAATTGACTGATGGCTGAGAGCAATACAGCAGTCTCATCAGGTCTGCCTTTTTGGGGGAAGTCATTATGCTGCTTCTGAAGTGTCTGCAGTAACCCATCAACATCAGTTATTGGGTTCTTAATACTCTATAATTAGGATATATGTATGATTCTGCTCTTCGCCCAGTTCATATCTTGCCTTCCTAATCCCTATTTAGGGATTTTTTTTTCCCAAGGAATGGATTGCTTGTATGTTTTTAAACAGTGGCATTTGACAAATAAAGGAAGTATGCATAGATTATAAGGAAGTTTTCACTGTCATTGCTTTCTTATTCCCGTAAGTGAAGGTTAATCTTAAATCTGAGACAAATGAAATATCTGTGCTAAAAGGAAACATCCCTCCCTCTCTTTAAGTGTGGTGCTGTGTATCTCTGTTATCTACTAGTTAAACCTAATGACTGCCAAACTCATCAGTTTTGGGATTATTTTGTGGTAATCTCTCTAAAACATGTCTTAATGTTTTTTTCTTGGGAATATTACTGTTGTACAATGTCCCATGCACTACACTTACTGAATTCTTTGGAATATTTTGAAATTTTTTGTTAATTAGGGTAATTTTTGTTTGGAGCTGTGTTCAGATATTTTTGTTTGGTTTTTTGGGTTTTGTTTTTTTGATGTTTGTGTGTTTGTTTGTTTGATTTCTAAATGGTAGATTAACTTGCAGCCAGTTCATTCAGTAACCCAAACTAAGCATCCATTGTTATTGTTAGCTCACTGAGTCCAAAAATATGCTAATAACAAATCCTTTCAGTCCTCCATTACGACAAAAAAATGCAAGTATGCCCAAGCATGCCAGTGAATTCTGCTTTCAGGTTGCTTGTACAGTTGGCACCTTTGTCTGCATGTTTGTCTTTGAGCATGGCAGACCTTTATCTGTGATGAATGCAAAACTGATTGAAGACATTACATTGCCAGATATTTTTTGGACATGCATGCTGATTCATGTACTTGCTTTAGTCCTATCATCAAGCTGGTGAGCAAGTGAAGAAAATTTTTGCCATTTTTCCAGCACACGATTCCAGCAGATATTTGCTGCATCCACTCTTGGCTGACAGGCTTACTTCAAGGTTCATGCCTATCCAGAAATCAGCACCTCATGCAAATATGCAAGAGTTGAGGCCATCTGCTTCTCATCTATCCATCATTAGGGCTTATTGATTGTACTGTCATTTTCAGGTATAATCTCTGATCAGGGTCAGTCTCTTTCCCATGAATACTGCAGCTTTCAGCCCAGTGTGTAAATGATGAGGATGGACTCAAGGAGTCTTTTTGCAGAGTGTGCAGAAAATCATAATTAACAGCAGAAGTGACTAGACTAAAATAATTTTTATGACTGCATGTAAAATTCTGTTTTCATTTTAATTGCAGCTCCATAAGGTTTTGGAAAATTTAGTTGAGCTATGGAAATACAGTTTTGGTTAAGATCACCACATTTCGCATTCATCACTTACCTTAGAGCTATGTCTACAAATCACTTATTTTTACAGGCATGTTTTTTTAATTCATGTGGCAAAATATTCTAAAAAAGTTAATACAGATTTACTAATTGGCAAAAGATTATTCTGTGGCACTTGAATTTATCTTGGCAGGTTGAACTACTATGTGATTTTTTCATCGCTTACTGAGTTGTGGCAGTATTCTCCAAATACAATGACTTCATGAAAGCAGGAGGTTAACTAAAACAATCAGCAATCATATTTTTTCTACTTTATTGGCAATTGTGAAAAAAGAAAATGCATACCTGATAATAAGTTGCTTGGCTGAAGCTGGCTGTAGTAACAAGCTGTGTCTAAAACCATCTGCAACAGACATCACCTAGAAGTTGCCTGATCCTGATATAAATCTCCTGATAGTTGACTTTGAGTAACTCTGGAAAATGAATTCATTCTTTCTGTTCATCCTTTTGAATAGCTTATTACTGCAGACATTATTCTGAAGGAGATGCTGGCATGTCTTTTCTTCCTGTTAGTTTTAGATGTAAACTCATTTTCTGTTAAGTACGTGAATTATGCTTTTTCACGATCTAGGTCTTTGATGGGGAAAAAAGAATCATGAGATAAAATTGACATGCTCCAGGCTTTTGTCACAAGAAAGCAATTGGAACTGCATGAGGAGCAGGGAAAACTGGTGATAACTTCAACAGTCACAATAGATTGCAGAAACAGGGTGATTCAAACAGAAAGAAAATACTATCTCTTTTTTCCCTGTAAAAAGGCACTAGATCATTATTCTTTAGAATCAGTTGACAGGAACAAATGAGGATCTTTAACTGAAACTGTGTGTCAATAATAGCATGAAAACAAATGTAAAGATGTCTGAAAGGTACTCATAGTAGTTTCATTTATCTACTTATAATGGCTATTAAAATCATAATAATTTTCTAATAACAGTTCTGGGAAATGGTGTACTCTTACAGTATGTGAAGTAACTCTCCTGCAACATGGAAGGGATGTCTTTATATCATAGAATAGAATCACAAAATGGTTTGGATTAGAAGGGATCTTAAAGATTATCTAGTTTCAAGCCCCTGCCACAGGGAGGGACACCTTGCAGTTCATGTCATTGCTCAAAGCCCCATCCAGCCTGGCTTTGGACACCAGTACATCCCAAAAGAGTTAGGGATCATACAGTATCTGTTATTATATATTGGGGATCATACAGTATCTGTTATTACTATCTCCAATCTGCTATTGGAGATAATCATATTGGTAGTTAGGGGTTCCTGTCTGCATTGAGGAATGTGCAGATAGAGGCAGGAATCCGAGTTCCAGCAGTTAACGTGGAAATGTCTGTGACTGTGCTGCCAATGTAATTGTTAGATGCAGCAAGCCGGGGGCTGTGGGAAGATGTCTGTGCTATCTTTACTTATTGTTGCTGACATAGTTTTCATGAGTGATGCCAGGACACTAATAAACATGACTTTCTTTGAAAAGGAATCTTCAAGGAGTTTATCAAATCAGAAGAACTAATTAGACCCTTTTGTTTGCTTCTCTCATCCTCTTTCTTGGTTTCTCTTTTGCGTGTTGTTCCTATGTCTTCATGTCTCTTACCTCCTATAAAGCAATCTTATCACTTCTCTTTAGTATAGATGACTTCTCCTTTCTTCCTGAGCATAAGCAAACTGAATTTTGAAAGTCCAGTGAAAAGCTGCCTGGCCTCATTTCACAGCAAAATTCCGTATTGAGCTCCAGTAACTGGAGAGAGAAAATACAGAGGAAATTTTTATTAACCTAGCAAAAGATTTCTCATAAAGCAGTTCCAGGAGGTCATCACAGATTAGTTTTAAGTAAAATACAGGGAAAATATTATTATTTTGAATATATGAATTTTCTTGAGCTTCACCTTACTGAGGAGTCTTTAGTGTTGTTACTGTACATAATCTTTCTCATCACATTTGTCATAAGAAATCATGAAGTTTGATTTAATGAGTTTGATAGTTCTAATTTTTCTGTAAGTGTTCTCTATGATCATTATTGAATGATTATCTGTCCCACTAAGATCTTTGGACTTTTGTCATTACAGAAGTGTCTGTTCAGACAAGAGAACATTTTACTCACTTGTGCTTCTTCACACAATGAAACAAACATAACTAAAGCTGTGGCACTGGTGAGTTACTGTTCTTGAATAGCTCCATTTTGTCTCTGGAGGTAACAGCACCATTTTGTGCCATTAGGAGTGCCTCAGGTTACTTGCTTTACATTTTAACAGCAAATTTAATACATATTTTATGTATCTAGAGTAATGTGTTAGTGAGAAGTGGTGCTCCAGTTATTTGTCTAATTTTATAATGAAATCCTAATTTATGAGTCTAACTTCTGTAAATAACAGACTAAATAGGGCCCAACTTTCCAAGTGAATAAATCTCATAGCTTATTTAGTGACAGGAGACATGTCCCATGCCAGGTAACCTTTTGTTCAGTGGCAGAAGGTATAGCCTTAGTCTAGAAGTGTCAGACTCTATTGCAGTCATGTAAGAATCCAATTATCTTTTTTTAACTATTCCTTCTTTTTTTTTTTTAATGACCAGCCATGCTGAAATTTTAATGAGAATTCACAGTATTACCTCAGCAGATAGATGGCAGAATGAACATTTTTATAACTGGAATAAAAGCTGTTGTGTTTTATCACAAGGCCTTCCTATTATCTTGTTTCACTTCTGTAAGGTAAGTAAACATTACCTCAGAAGAAACTTCAAGGAACAACCCCATTTTTGTTATGTGTATACATAAAAATCCATATGCATACACTTTTTTTTTTGTATTGTATTTGCATATTTACTTCTCAGCTAGACTTGCTGATACATTCTGATTATGTAATATTTCTTGGCTGCACATTTTGCATTTTCATTAAACCTGAGTTCATAGTAACATTAAGGTCATCATGTTTTTGTAACATAACCATGGGAGCACCTTATCAAAACTGCTTTTTGCTAAAGCAGATTGACCTTGCATTTAATTACTAATCAGAAGCAATCCGAGCAGGCAGTTCAAACAAAAATATCGTATCTTTGTTTTCCTTTTTAAGTAACAAACAAGGTCACAGTGACTGGACATGGGGAAAACATTTACCAAATTGCTTGGGCCTAAACATCCTCTTTATATCCCTGAATATAAATCTTAAGAGTAATTTTTAAAATTTTTTTTCCCCATGCTAGAAATATTCGGCTTAACTCTATAGTCACAGTAGACTTTCTGTGTGCTACTCCAAGTAGTTTGGAGTGAGCTGCTGCTCTCAAAAACAATTGATAGCCCTATCCCTAAACCCTTCCTAAAGATCTTTGTGGGCCAGTAGGGAATGGCTGTGGATCATTCTGTGATAGCTGTCCAGTGCCAGCCACTACTTTTTCCTGAAGATTTATGGTTTCTGCTTTGGCATAAGATTGCATTTGCCACTGTGACAGGAAATAAGCTCTATGGCCCTTTGGAATTTGGCTCACTGAAAATTTGCCACCACCAGAAGGGCTTCTCCAGTAGAATCTTTTTTTCTTGGTTACTGTCCCAAGGATCCCAAAAAATAAAGTACTGGAAATGGATTGGCCTGCTATTGCTGATACAGTTAGTTAATCCTGTAGCCTGGCACTGAAAATTCTCTGGAAAAGGAGGTTGCTGAGAGAAGGCTAAATCTGAAGTGAATTGTTGTCATGTGCTGCTAATGCACTCTTTACAAGAAACTGTAAAGGCAGATGTTGCATGGGCAAAAAGACAAGTTCTGTTGTGGAGTTCATTGAAAGCCACAATCTTATAGCAAATCCTATGTATCAGTAAGTATTGGATGTTCAGAATATTGCTATTCTTAATATGTATCACACCTATTTAAAGTACTTTGAGTACAGGATACATACATATGTAATAATGGAGATTATAAATATTAGCAGATGTCAAGGACAGATTAAATGCTGTGGAAGTTGTCCTTCTAAGAGGGGAATTTGGGATCTTTGCAAATACCTCACATGCCCAAGCTGTCATCCTGAAAAATTATAGGTCACAACCAAATTAATGAAAATTTCTTCATATTTATGTGTTTTGACAGACCACGTTCAGAATTTTATGTTAAGAATTTATATTGTATATACGGGCTGTGTCTCTTAGTTCTTGAAAGATTTAAAAAGGAATTGCAATTTACATGCTGCACACTGAGTGAAAACAAGCCAAATATAACCTAATTCTTCTTACACTATTAAAAAAAAAATATTGTTTGTAATATTGAACTTTTTGTATACAAACTTATAAAATACATAAGACCAAGTACAATCTCATAAAGAGGGCTTACTTTTTCACAGAGGTATCCCTTTCCTGGAGGGTGCTTCTTATTGGGAATATTTTGGGAGGTGTTTACATGTACTAAATACGACCTACTATGCAATAGGTCATTAAAATAGTTTATTACTTGGTGTGTAGTGCACATACAGTTAACGTAAAATAGGCATACATAGTGCAGTGACTATAAATTTTACAAGTCTGAAATTCTTTCTCCAGAGCAGAAGCTAAGGAGTTGTTCTCCACAGGAGAGGACTGATTTTATTTAATGTAACTTGGGAAAAGGTATAGATTACCTAACCACTTTTTAATTATTGACTAAGGAAAGAAACAGGGAAGTGGGAAATCAAACCCAGAAAGTTCCTAGCTATGGAAGCAACCACTTCACCTTACAAGAGCATGCTTTAACAGCCAGGCTGTACTTTAATATTAGATAGGTTCAGTCTCAAGCCAGTCTGATTCATATTGCATCATTGTGCAGCAAAGAATAACAGATTTAGATATAAGAGAGAATAATAACATGGGACATTGTAGTGTAATCAGAAAAAGACTTTAGAGAGAGATATATCCACTGACTGCATCTGTTCCTTGAGATAATTAGTGGGGAGTGTTTCATGTCTTTCCTTCCCAAGCCTGAGACCCTTCAGAAAGGTAAGTTGTATTCCTGCTGCATATAAGCAGGAGTGTAGATGGTGTAGCAGCTGCTTCTGAAGGCTTCGGACTTTCACAGCATAGGCTTCTTTGTTCTTGAACTGCTTTATCTCTTGAATGTGTTGTGCTGTTTATTCAAGCCATTGGTTTGTGGTAATTGCCTAGATGTGTTGTTGCTGTAACTACCACCACTGGTGAAGCTGTGGCCCCAGAGTGTTTATTTAAGGCTATTCTCATTTATGGAATACAACTTCATGAGCTAACATGAAATGATATAATTTGGTGTCTGTGATCATATTATACTACAAAATTTGAAAGAAACTGCTGTCTTGTGGAGGATGATGTTCTTTGCCTGATTGCTTTCATCAAGTGTTAGTCCTCAGTACACAGAATGCTGGTTGAGAAAACTGAATTCAGTTGTCCGATTGAGCTGAGATCAGGATTGGGTCTAGGATTTTTCTGTCTAGAGCCTGGGGTATCTGACACTTGCTCTGCCATTTTCTGGGCACTCGTCCTTATTGAATAGGGGAATGATACCTTTCTTTAAAGTGTGCCAAGCCCCAGCTCATACCTGAGGAATGACTTCAGCCTAAGTGAGTAAAATCTGAGTCTTTTCCTAGGCAGTTGTAGAAAATATAACTGCAAATCACCCATATTGAGAACAACCAAGTTTATAGGGGATGTGTTCATGGGGGAGCTCCCATCTGCCTTGGTGTAGTTGATGAGGTCTGTTTATGTGGCTTTCTCTACATAATGTTTATGGCTGGCAATTGCAGTGCATAGCTCCATACAGAGATTTGTGGAGTGCCGAGGAAGATCTGTGGATTCCTTGACTAATTCTAATAGCTGAATTGTGTAGGTTGGGCTTGTTCTAATGATGGGTATAGCATCCTTTACCATTCCTGAGATGGATCTGTATCAGTCTCAGAGTATTACTTTACATTTTGATGGTGCCACTCAAGCCCTGCTCCCTACTGCGAGGGACAACTATTCTTTGATAACAGAAGTCAGGACATGGCCAACAGCTCAGTCTTCAACTCTTGCAGGTAGAAATTCATTATGCCTTTGCTTCCCTTAAAAAAGAAGACTCAGAGAGGTGTTTGAGGTGCTGATATCTCCAGTGCTGTATTTGTGATAAGTTTTGGAAATACCTCAGCTCCATCTTGCCCAAAATGTGTCTTTGACAGTAGCTCACAATGAATGGCTAGGAAAGAATATAACGACAGGAAACATCATCTTTTAGTGATATTTCCTGGAATATTTTCCCTCTCTCTTTGTGTATTTCAAGAGTTATCAGAACCAGTTGTCATGCCTTTGTATATGTGTTTTGGACAGATTTCCAGAAATGCTTCTACCTTACTTTTTCTATTTGGCTAAATTCTTAGCATGTGAGCTGTCTAGAGGCATCATTGCATTTCATCTGTTTACTCTTTGCCCTGAAATAATTCTGTACTGTGACATGTTTTCAGCAGTTTCATATTGTAGGAAGTCCCTATGTAAACAGTGAAGGGAGTCAGGCCCAATACTTTTCTTCCTCCTTGCCCTGGGCCTGGAGTTAAGTCAAAGAATCTTTAGGCTAGGTACATTTCCTACCATTCCGTGGAAGTTAAAACTGTAATTCAGTCTGAAGTGATTAGCCAAGTATCTTCCCGTTAGATGGACTAGCGTATGGACATTGGACACTGGCCAGCTGAAATGTGATCGGAGTTGGTGGAGGCAATAATATAAAATATTTTGATAGTTGGACTCTGTTTCCTAGGCTTGACATCTTGAGGCACGCACAGTGAAAGAAAAATGCTGCAGTTTTCTGTGTGGATGTTTAGGCTGGAGTCATTCCATCGCAGATCACACATACAAATAAGATAACCTGGACATTGCTTTGACCAGGACTGCATGCCAGCTGGTGGTGAATGACCATGTCTATAATGTCTATATTGCTGAGAATGATGGCAGGAGCCAGTTTTAGGTGGTTTTCAGGGGAGCGTTTAGTGTTGGATTTTAGTTTTGGTAGGGTTTTTTGGTTTTTTTTTTTTTTTTCTGAAACTCTGCTTGTGAAGGAAGAAAAGAGAGGGAAAGAGCTGGTTTCTGTCTGCTGCCTAAGAGTTACTGGTCTAGCAGCTGTTTGTGTTTTTGTAGCCTACCTTGAGTTAACCAAAAAGTTGTGCTGCTTTAGATGGTAGATCTAGAAGGTACCTAAAAGAAAGAAATGGAGAGAGCTCCTCTATAAGCTTGTATTGCTTAAATGGATATTCACTAGTCTTTTCTTTACCTATCCTAAGGAATTCCTTCTTACAGAAGATGTGAGGTTAGAAGGAATTGAGAATACAATGATAATCACTGCTAAATCACCATGCATAGGTTGCCAAAACAGATTTCAGAATTCCTTGCACTGGTTCATTAAATAGGTAAATTAACCTTACCTCAATAAAGTAGCATTTTCTTTTACATTAATAATTCTAATTACATGGTTTTTCAATTCTGTGGAATTTTGTTTGGTATAACAGCCTCTTCTGCTTTTCTGTAAACTGCAAGCTGGTTTTTTTAAAGTCTTTTCTCTTTGTATTTCAGTGTGCATCTATCCCATGTAAACCTGAACTTTCAAGCTGTTAACATGCACTTATTTGACTTAGAAACATCTGACTAGGTTCTAATATTTTAAAAGTAATCTTTCTATCAAAAGTTGACAGTTTTCAACCTTCATTTTAATATTGCTATCTCTTTGATAGTTGTACTTTAATTTTCAGAAAATTGGATGCTAAACTAAAAGCTTCTTTGCATCCTGTCAGTCTTTAGCATTGTCATTTGTAATTTTGGTTCTTTGATGCATCTGAAAGTTTTAGATGCAGCTTTTTGACATTGATTTTGTTATTCTTCTATCCTGAGAAGTGAAAAAATTAGATGAATTTTTAAGCTTCTGAAGTATGTGTCATGAAGGCAAAGCAGCCATAAAAAGAACCAAGTAGAGCAAATTATTGTACACTTTTGACTTGGGATACGGCTAGATATTTTGGCTTTCAAATTTTAGATCAGCTTTTTGAGCAATTCTAGTTTTAAATTTCACTCTGGCTGTATGACATTATGTATCCTTGCACATGGAGAATTCCATCAGTAAAAATTATCTCATTGATTCCTCATTGATTCCTCAGAAAACTTTCAAGATATTCCATAACCAGAAATTTAAGAAACTAAGCAGCTGTGGCACGAGTAGTAGGGTACTGAAGGGATAAACAGATGGCTGAAACTGGGAAAACAGAGAGTAAGAATCCATGCTAAATTTTTGCAGTGGAGAAACATTGTCTCTGTAGATCTGCAGCAGTCTGTGCTTCGACCTGTCCACATAACGCAGATCCTGGACAACACACATCACAGGTTTTCCTATGACAGCACTCATCAAAAGGGCTGTGTTGGGGTTTGGAGGTCTGATACCTGAAAACAAGTTAGAAAGAGGATCAACTGAAAAGCTTCAGAAGGACCTTCTGATCTGAGTGATGAGACAGTAGAATGGCAAATCGGGGTCATGGAAATGTAAGGTGTGTTAGAATAGACTAGAATAGAATACTTCAGTCAGAAGGGACCTGCATTGGTCATCTACCCCAGCTGCTGCATTGTCCTTTTGAAAGACAGAAAATCCCTTCGTATGTTTCCTTTATTGCATCAAAATACCATTAAAGTTAATCTGAGGAGAATCACCTCTCGGTGTTCTTTCTTGCCCTTATGCTTCTGAAGCTGCTCTGTATTGTTACATGCTCAACATAAAAAAAGGATGTTCTTTCTTTACCTTTGCATATGTAAGCCTTACAAAAAGTGTCCCAAACTCTTCATTTTCACAGTGGGAAGTGGGCTCTGCTGTTTCAGTGTAGCAATTTGTCCAGGCATGTGTGGTGTTGTGTTTGGAAGCAGTTCTGATACCAGCCCATGGCAGGGGAGTTAGAACTAAATGATCTTTAAGGTTCTTTGCAACCCAAACCAACCCACTGTAAGATTTTACTGGTACTTAGTGACCTCAGTACCTCTGTTCTTTAACTTCTCACCTCAGACACCTTGCTGTAAAGCCACATATCAAGCAGAGCACCATTTTCAAAGTCTACAGTTGTGTTTTCAATTCACCATTGTTTAATTGGAGGCTGGGTAGTGCTGTGCCACCAGCTGCTGTTAGAATGCTGATGTGAGGCCATCAAAGAAAGTGGGATAGGAAAGGCAAATCTTTTCTGTGTATTCTCTGCATCTAAGGAACTGATCAAAGGTGTCAGTGGTACAAAAATGGCAGTGGGCATGTTCTGTCTTATGCAAGGTTAGTGAAATTAGAGCATTTCTCCCATGGACACTGCAAGGGAAAACTTCATTCTTTTGTGATTAGGATAAATTCATCCTTTGTTAAAATGCACTCGTGAATTATCAAGGAAGGAGCACCATTACTGGTCAGGATAATTTCCCCCCTTGGTTTTGAAAGCTGCGTTTATGAGAAGGGGCTTCAAAATGCAGCTAAGCAAGAATATCAGGATAAATAGGAGATTGGAGATATAACAACCCTTTGAGTTGAGAAGCTGTGGAAGGTGTTGGGCGGTGTTAACAAAACCATTAGAGATCAGCGCTGTTTCTCTTCCCAGCTACAATGTGCCTTGTTTATGAATGCTGATAGGAGAATTCCCATATGTAATGCAGAATTACAGTTTCACAGACTGGAACCTGATGAAAAGAGAGTTTATTTTTGTGGCTTGAATTAAGTCCTGTGGTAAAAAGCTGTACAGTCCTCTACTATAGTGACCGATGCAGAGTAGATAGTGAATATTTTGGTTTTATGCTGCACTTTTTGGTATTTTTTGTAAATTAGTTGAAGCAGCTGAAAAGCAAATATTATATGAGAAAATTTTGTCTCAAATGGAGTTCAATAGCTACTCATGAAATCCAATTCTAACATGGAAAGTAAAATATTTATAGACAGTGGAAGACAGTTTCTTATTTACAATTTGGGAAGTTTCAAGGAACTCACCTTCAGAAAAAGCTTTCCTAGGAACTGAAATACCTTTCCAAAGGGACTGCTTGTTTTCTGGTTATTTTAAAAAAAAAAAAAAAAAAAAGTCATACTGTAGCTATGTATGGTCCTGATGTTTCTTTAATTGTTCCTATATTGGGACTTGGATTCTAGCCCCATGCTGAGTGGCTTTTAAGACAGTAAGAGAATTCTGGCAGAGGGATTGATGTGGTACCACAGGACTTCATTTTTTTTCCCTAAGCTTTTCTGAAACTTCTATAGATACCTTCTCCTTTATAGGTTGACTACAGTTTCTTTGTCCAGGCACATTCACAGTTTTCTCTGTTTGGACCCTTTCTGTTTCTTTAAGTCTGTTGGTGTAAGATTCTATGATTGTCTCACAGTGATTTTATTTTCTCTGCCATAAAATCCTTTTCTGCTTTCAGCTTGATTTCATAGTGCTATAAAGGAAATGGAAAGTGCAGCATATATTCTATAGCTGCTGAATTCTCTGCTTTGTTATAGTTCAAGTAATTTTCAAAAATTTTTGTTTCTGTAAATGTTTCAAGGCATCTAATTTGTAAAACTTTCTCTTAGAGGTTATTTTAGTGTAAATTTTCAGTGCCTCCGTAAAATTCCCTCCTTATAAAATCAGTATCCTCCTTTTAAATGTTATGTATTTTATTAAGTGAAACATTGAGATTTTCATGTAGTTTATACAAAAAAGACTATTGTTCCTGATCATTAGCCCAGATTAACACGAATGCACCAGGCAGACTTTTGTTAATTTCATTCTCAAAATTATACTTTACATTTTCATTATTAGAGTTACTTGTGATAAGAATTATCTTAACAGTTCTGTAGAAGTCAGGATTTTCTAATGACTGCAAGCATTGTTCTTTAAATTCTGTCTCTATCTTTCCTCGTAAGATTGAATCTTCATTTCACGGTGCCTAAAAAGAAGCAAGATGACAGAGGCATCCATCTTTAATAAAAGTTACAGATATCTCCAAAGGCATGTCACTGGGTCTAACTGAGGTGGAGTCAACTCCCTGAAAAAGTTACACTGTTCATATTTGGGAAAGCATTAATTTGTGGAATTGTATGTTTTCTCACAAGGATGATATTTATGGATCCTTCCTAAAGCAGGTGAGATCAAGAACTGTAATGAATTGTAAGGGATTGGCTTGGGAATGAGGTGTGAGAGTTGTTAGTGCCTGACATTGTTGCAGATGCTGCATTGCAATCTGCTGGAAGCTGGGAGTCCTTCAGAGACAGCCACGTATCAGCAGTGCTGCTTCTGCACTGAGCGCAATAAACACATATCTCAAAGTTTGAAATTGTTTGTGCTTCTGAGAGGGTGACACAGAACCTTCACTGCATTGCTGATTGATACTTACTCTTTCAATAAGAAAAAGAGAAACCCATAGCTCATTTATGCTTAGTTATCTTTTGGGAATGCGAAGTACAAGGTCACTGTAGTTCATAAGAAATTGACACACTATACAATGTGTGTGTTGCTATTTTTTTACCTCATCTTGCTAAGCCTGTCCTTTGCCCTCTTCTGGATCTATTCCCTGGGCCTACACAGAGCAAGTGGTTGTTTTTTTGCGGCATTTCCGTTTTGTGCCATTTTTTGGAAAAAAAAAAAGTTTTAAGGTAGTTACATTTTTCATAGAGAAATATGAGTGAGCATGTAGATTTTACTGTTTACTAAGTGCTGAAGTGGGACTATGAATCTGCCTTTTCTTGTCATATTTAATTTCTTAATTTCTGAATATGCCATTTAAAAATTTATACAGCCCAAAATATTTTCTGTTAGTTATGTTGGGATTTTTTTTTTTTAATTATAAATGAGTGTATAACATCCATATAAATATAAATTAGATTGATATATTTTCTCCCCCCCCCTTTTTTTTTTAACCACAAAACAATTAACAAATGCAAAGTACCTGGTTGTCTGTAATGGTATGAGAAGAAGATTTAAAGTGGAGGTGTTTGACAGTGTATTCAGCATGTACAAGTCATTGTTTCAAATGTTGATGATTGCTTGAAAAGAAAGCAAGCTACATAAAGTATAGACTTACTAGAAGAATACGCTGCAAGTAGAAATAATGGTACAAAACAAAGCCCAGTCTATCCTCTTGCAGTGAAGACAAGATCCTTGCAATATAGGAGTATAGAAAATGCTACTTGAGCAAAGAGATACAATTTAATGTATCTCTTAGATACATTAGACAAGAATGTCTTTATCTATTGGCCATTTGTGTAGAGGTTACATTGTATGATTAGAAGGGTGTTTTAATTTCCTGTTTCTTCCAGGGGAAGGCGCTGCTGGAAATTGTTCAGTGTGTACAGTTTTGTTGCTCACAGAGGTAGTATTTTAAATCTTAGAGGCTGTTATCCTTAACCTGTAATTTGCACATTAGGCCTCAAGAGCAGAAGTGGTATCTTCCTATAACAAATTTGCTGCTAAATCAGCAGCCTCAAAATGCTCCTTCTTTGTTCAGGGTCTGTCTTTTGTGGGATCTCCTCCATTAGTTTCTCTCAGAGCTAGGTCAAACTTTCCTGCAGTACTTTACCAGCTGCTCGTCCTGGTCTCTCAATGCATGGCATTTACATGAAGCATTGTTACGATCTGCCCCCAGGATTGAACAACTTCCCTAGCAACAGTGCAAACACATTCTCATTCAACTCCTTCCAGTTTTTGTGTGTGTAACCTGAAGGTGAGTCATTGTCTTCACTTTTTCACAGTCACTTGGGTATCCATATCACTGCAGGAAGGGTATTCCTACGTGCTGTTGGATGCTAAATATCACAAATGCAACACTCCGTTTCTGTCTTCCCTGACTTTCCAGTCTTCAGCTAACAGCATATCCAGGGAAGCTGTCATGAAAATCAGTTTGGCTGGAGGCAACTTCTCTTCTAGCCTCAGGTGTCAAAGTGCCAATCCCTCCTTGTTTCAGTCTTAGAAATGTAAGGAGAACACAAATATCCAAAAATATTGCTTCTCTTCCTGTGCCATTCTCAGGAGAAAATCTGAATATAGTCTTGACCAGACCTTTTCTCCCTGAACTATTTCAGTAGCAAACAGAACTGCCATCCTTTCCATTTGCTCAGTCCTGTGGCAAGCAGGAGAGAATTGTGGGGGAATTTTGAGAGATATCTATAAGTATTTTCACGTGCACCCAACCCACGAATGTATTGGACTATATGTCTGCTTTTAAAATGCAGCTTCATTAATTTTTTTTCGTCTTTTGGGAACATTATATAGGAGACAGACAAGGGTATTAAATTGTATGAGAAAGAAGAACTACTGGATATTGACAGTAAAGCAAGATGCCCTTGACTTAAGAGAAAGCTTAAAATCTAAGCACATCAAGCAAAGTTAATGAGGAAAGAGAAGTACATCAAGTGTTTGCTAGAGCTTGCTTGAGAATATAAAAATAAAGTGGTCTGGTATTGATGATTTAGACAAGCCCAGAATCAGATTTTAAGGTTCCTATGAGGCAGGTAAAATCAGTTAATTATAAAGTCCAACAATGACAACTGAAGAGAAGGAGCCCCAAAAATATGTACACATTCTGAAAATCTGAAAGGCTTGGCACTGTCTACTTGTATGTTGCTGGTTATCCTTTAAGGCATCTTCCTATCGATACTCCAGGAAATATCAAGGATTCTTCCTTAGAAGATGCTAGAAAAAGTACAGATAGCTCTAAGTCATGGTTAAACTGGATATGCTGCATAAAAGGGTCCATTCTGTTTGTACAATAGTGTACTAGAACAATGCACTTTTAGACTGATTTTGGTGCTTATCTGCTGGATTAATAAACCATAACAGAGTAGGTTTGATGACCAGCCCTTAAGGGGAAGTGTGGGTCATCACAGTAGGTTGGAGATGGTCAGACAACTTTATCTGAGGAAATGGTCAGTGAATTTCTGGAAGTTGTTTTCTGCTGGAGGGGCTTATCTGTGCCTTGGCTTTGTGTTTATCCATGCTACCATTTTTTAAGGGTTGATGGACTGGGTGTTTGGCTGCATAGCTCAGAATGAAGCAGCCTGTTTGTGTAGTTATCTAGACAGTAAATGAGGTGGTCATACCAACCAGGATGCACCTGTTGTCACTTCAGTTAATGCAAAGCCAATGAAGGGAGAGAATTAAAAATGTGACATAAAATGTTTTGAGTAAATAACAGTGGAAAAGACTTTCAACCATTCCTTCTGGTTGTGGTTTAAATGAACATGTTCCCTACTAGTCAATTACTTTGATTAGTGACTGTGAAACTATTATGAATCAAAAGTTCACTAGAGGAGAAACTTGGGTATTTGTTGCTAATGTTTCTTACTAAAATCAAACAAATTCTCTCCTGTTTTGCACAGTTAGAGCAGCTGAGTAGAGCCTACTTCATTTTGTTGTCTATTTCCATGCTTGGTTTTTCTTTATTATTTTTAAAAAAGCCTGTCAGAATGGGATGCCAAATCATAATAAACATTGCTCCAGATAGCACTATTATTTCTTGTTTAAACTGATACAACTATTTATTTTGCAAGTGTATTCAAACTTTGCTTAATAAGTAGGGATGTCATATTCTTAAAGACTGCCAAAATTTATCAATTTACATCTGTCAATTTTAATTCAACATTTTTACTATGGTTACTCTGCTTGCTGCGGTTGCCTACAGCTCAGCCTCGAGGATTACCCTTCAAAGTACTAGATAATTATACTATTCCCATAGTTAATTTACTCATTTCAATCAAACAGGAAATAGTTTATAGTCTGTTCCCTGGTTGATTATAGTTTCTTCTGTATTAAAAGGGCGACACTTAACATTTGCTTGCTTATGCCAGATGGCAAGTTCCTAATTAAACTCACTTCTCATGTGCCTAATTTTTCTGCTTGCATTTGGCAAAGCTAAAATCTCAATAGGGCCAACAGATAGTTGGGGTATACTAACAACATGAATAATTGTTATTTTTACAGTCTTTCTTATGAATGGTAGCTCAAAAAAGATCTTGTGGATCAAAAACTGTGACTTAACCTTTGGTACCAAGGCTCTGCTTCAGTACAAGTTCAGACTGTCAAACCAGATTCTTAAAAATTATTTTTTCTACACTTCTTCTGTCGCTCTTTAAAGGCTGTTTGATTTTTTTCCACAGAAAGCAGGAGCAAAAATTGCTGTTTTATTATGGTGGTTGATGAGAAAAGTTGCTTGTCCACTTTCTGCATCCTTTTCTTTGGCCTTCTTTGTATCTTCTTAGGACATTAGAAGAGGTAAAAACTCCTGAGCTAAATGCTGAGCTTCCATTGCCTGATGAGGACAATTGTCTTGATCAAGAAAAGTGACTCTGAATTAAGTACTTTAGTCTTGCATTCTTAAATATGGTTCAAGACAGTTTCTTCATGGAGCAATCTTGGGAAATCTTCAATTAAATTATATTTTTTAATGTGTAGTGGATTAGCTGGATGCCCAGAACCCACCAAAGCCCCTCCATCACACCCCTTCCAGCTGGACAGGGGAGAGAAAATATAATGAAGCTTTCATGGGTTGAGATAAGGACCAGGAAAGATCACTCACCAAATACTGTCATGGGGAAAACAGGCTTGATTTGGGGATATTAACTGAATTTAGTAACAATGTCAGAGCAGGATAATGAGAAGTGAAAACAAACTTTAAAAACACCTTCTCCTACCCCTCCCTCCTTCTCATCTCTACCTCCTCCTCCTTAGCAGTGCAGGGAGCCAAGGAATGGGGGTTACAGTCAGTTCATAACAAATTGTTATTGCCACTGCTCCGTGGATTAGGCTGTTTTACTCTGTAGCACTGCAAATGCTTCTTATTGTGCCTTTTCTCACCCTCCACCCCATTTTTGGCATTTTTAAAATGCTAAGGTCTTTTTTCCCCTGGCATTCTTTTAGTGAGTCATAGGGTGTAGTAGGATTTTGATTGCAAAATTAATAGTAATCTACTTCAGAACAGCTTTACAATAGGAACTTGTAAAAGGAAAAATCATTAATCATTCAGCAATTTATAGCATAGTTTTAAAGGAAAAGTAAAGTGCTTTGGGAACATTGCTTTTTCTTGGCTACCGAAAAAGCCATAGGAGATAATCAGTATTGGATAAAAGCTTTTCGTACACTAACTGCAAGACATTAATTCGTTCAGTGGCAGTGAAGATCTGTCTGATTTCAGAGAAAATGTAATTTGGTTATATTATGGTGTATACTATGCAAATTATTGTCCTTTTGTCTATGAGCAAATTCATTCTACAACATAAGGAGGTATGGTCTGACCTGGGGGCTTTTTGTTCTTCATACTTGTTGTGTTCTACTTGTAAGACTGACTGTGTCAGGTAAGACCTCAGAAGGAAGTAGAGAAGATTTTCCTTCCTTAGAGACATTTAAAAATACTCTAAAAAAGACAATTTCAGAAACCACAAATTTATTAAGGAGTAAAAAAGCAGGAAGAAGCACAACAAGGGTCTCAGAGCCTGCAGCTCCAGAAAAAGAGTTACGAGGAGCAATTGCTTCAAAGGCCACAGAGCTGCAAGTCAGATTTCACAGGTGAAAAAATGGAAACCTCCTTGATTCTGGAGGGAACTTCAGTTTTTTTGCACCTCATAAAAATACTGAGGGGACAGACGTCAGGTCTGAACGTAAGGGTTCTTTGAGCAAAGGAAAATGGACAGGAAATTACTTGTTCATAATCTTTCTCCTATTTACATTCTGTCTTACCTGGCTGCTTCCAGGTTCTCTATTAAAAAAAACAATAGTATAATCTTCAGATTTATTTTGAGGAGAAAACTTTTAAGCAGATCCACTTCAACATTCTGTTTTATATGTGAAAATATAAACACAAATTGTCTAGCAATAGATCATGTAAACTCATGTAGCTTTCTTATACACCTGAAGCCTTCGATATTACTGATTCCCTTTTACATTGAACATTCATCAGAATGTGTGAACAGAGAAGTCATGTAAATGAAAAAAAATTACAACTTATTTTGTCTAGATTAGTTCTAAATAAAGTTTAGGATATGAGTTCTTTATATTCTTGTTTTGCTCCTTGACTGATTTATACGATCATCCTCATTTCACTTGTATCAAGATTTAATTAGTTAAATGACTATATTTTACATATTAGGTAAAATATACCTTTGGAATAACTCCCCTTTCAATTCTGTGTATTTTTTTCTGTTAGCTTTTGAATGTTAGTTTTTGTGGGGAGTTTTTTTGGAATTACTTCTGATATTTTGTAAGCTGAACCTGTGCAACAGAAGAATTTAAAGAGTTCTCTTTAGGTCTCATAATAAATTGTTAAGAATGTATTCATTTATTTATACTAAACAGCCAGTTTTATTTATTCTCTCTCTTTGAGAATACATGCTGGCCTGTAGTATGACCATCCTACAATAACTTTTACCTCTTGTTTAACAGGGAAGAAGCACTGTATTAATACTGTATCTCTACCGTATTCAATAGTTTTCCTTCTTTTTATCACTTTTATGAAGACTGAAGTTTTAAGAAAATTAAACAAATGAAAATTCCTTCTATGGAAATAATTTAATAGTAGGTTGCTCCAAATACAAAATTACAATCCATTAAGTTCTGGGTGTTGGTTCTGTCAGGTTCTGACGATGGTTCCTGTTACAAGTGTTCTGGTTTAGGGCACTGTAATTTTCATATTTTCACTCTCCTAAATCTTTTGAAACCAGAAACATTTTTCTTATGTATCTTAACTTTCTTTTTTTTTCTTTCTGGGAAGATGCATGGTGGTACTGAATGAGAAAACTAACTAATTAAGTAGACACTGAATAATTGGATTTAAACAGAGTTTTATGTGCTATATATGCTTTTTTTTCAAATGCGGATTAGATAGATGCTTTATTTCTCAGAATTAAATATGTGCTATGTTACTGAAAAATAACATTTAATTATACAATAAAATGGCAGACTTTTATATCTCTTGGTCACCAGTACTTCTGCTCTGTCAGTGAGTAGGGAAGGAAGCAATGAAAATGAAAGAAGATAAAAGAAGTAGGAAAAAAGCAAAAGAGAGTATTAAACTCTTTGTATTCTTTAGGGTTTGTATCTGTAGAAGCCATTATGCTGTATGAGAATATGGGTACAGAGGCAGTGCTTGCAAGACCTAATAAACCTGTTCTGCCATGGAGGGACAGTCATTCTGTCTTGTGTTTCATACAGCCACCTGCACTGGGTGACAGCTACGTGTTTCACTTGAATGCCTCAGAATTCAGATATCCCAAGGCAGACCAGGCTATCTTGCTCTGGACATTTAGTGCATTTGAGGTTTTGCTTTTGCTTTTAGTAAAGGCCAGACGATGTAAGAGGAAATGTTATGACCAAAGAACACGGAACGTGGTTCTCTGTTGATTGTCAGTGCTGTTGACATCTGTTGTAGAAGTGATTTGACATCCTCTATGAAATAGAATTGTAAATACACTATTCTGCCTGTCACAGAGTGCTTGCAGATGGAGCTGTGAGTAGGTGCACAATGAATCATATCCTAAAATAAAAATCCCAATGCACAAAATAGCACAGCTATTAAAAAGTGCTTTGCTCTACCCTCCTGTCCAGAATATTAGAGAGTTTCACATAAATCAAAGTATACTGTATACTTTGGCAGGGCAGTTGATACTTGTAAGTTCTTTTATTTTCATATTGTCTTGCATAGTAATTTTCAGATTTTTCTCTTTTACTTTATTCTTGTTTGTTCTCTAACAAAACATATCTATTCTGAGTTTCAAAAAGCTGTTTTGAACCTCCTTATAGATATCACGTAATGAAACAGTTTAAGCAGATCTCCCTTAAAGCCTTATATTTGTGGGTCATATGTTTATATTTTAAAAGGTTCTTATTGGAGTATTTTCCACTTTGTAACTCTTTAAAATACTTGCATTATTATAGATTTAATTGGTGTAAGAGTAACTTTCAAATGTTTCTGTTTATATAGGAAAGCTATAACTCTCTTTTGGCTCACTGTTTTGCTCAGGTTTAGAAGATTACATCCGATTTTAAATATTCACCACAACCCTATCCTTAGGAAGGATGCAAGGTCTCAATCTATCAATAAATGACCAGCTGTCCTATCCCTTACAAATCTAAAAAGCACATCAAACATAGCCAAGTGAAAATGCTCTGGAGGGAAGCACTAGAAAAATTCTTTACAACAGTTCTTGCTTAATATCACATTGGAGCCTCTAATATAGTGGGAAGTTAGAACTGGAAAAAATCAGTTTTGGAAAGGTGATTTTTCTGTGGCATCATTATTCAGGCTCAGGAGTAACTAAAATACCCAAGAGCAAGAGTAGATGATACTTGGACATATCCCTGCTTATTGTAAGTCCAGAGATATCTAGTAGATAATTACTTTTTATATTTTCTGGCCATTATATAAAATTATCCCCCACTTTAGTTGTTTGAGAATTTGGTTAATTTTTGGTTTTGCATTCATACTTTTTTTCCCCAAAGTTTCTGCCATTTTATCTTTAAATTTGCTTTTGCTACACTACTTCACCCTTCTGAACCTTTGCCAAGATATCTTTTAATATTTCATGTTGCAAAACTCCTGTTTCATAAAATCATTGAGGTTGAAAAAGATCTTTGATATCATCTGGAGTTACATATCTGTACAACCTAATTTTAGTTATTTTTACTGTTTTCCATGTAACCACAGAATTTCAGATAAATTCCATTTCCTGTGCAGGCGAGAATATTCTTGTTTCCTAAATACCCTTTGCTTACCAAATCCTTATCACCACTTGCTTATCACAGTCTTTAAGCATGTCACAGACTTGAAAAATATCAGACAGGACCAAATGTCTTCTGTGTCCTTTCTGGTTAGATGAATTACTTGAACTGATAGCTGATAGTGTCTTCTCCACCACTGTGTTGTTTTGTACTTTGAAGAATAAGCAGGTGTTCTTGAAATTTTATAAGGATACACTGAACTTCAGTTTAAAAAAAATTTAAAAAAAAAAAAAAAAAAGAAAAGGGGGGGGGGAACTAGAATTGGTTAAAATAACAGAATATTGAAACCACAATTTATGAATTTTTTTCCCAATGTTTTTCCTGGAATAGGTTTGCAAGTACTTCTAGTTAGTCAAGTTCTGGTATGGATGGATTCTGACAATGTGGAAGATAAATATGTTTGCTTCATTACCTTTCAGGACTAAGTCACCAGCCACTGACTTTCAAAATCCAGTTGAAAAGGTGGTTGGCAGTTTTCGGGTGAGGGATGGATATCAGCATTCTTGAACTGTGAAGAAACTTACTTGAGGGAGAAAAAGATTTAGTTTTTGTACAGATGCAATGTAACCCCATAATTGAAGATATTGTTCATTATATTAATGGGTTCTAATCTTGCGGTTATAATTATTTTGCGTGTAGGCTTTTGACTAATATTTATTTCTCATTTATTGTAAACTCTGCTGTCGTGCACATTTGCAGTCCAAACAGCTGTTGGGTATCCAGAGATCCACAGTTAAGCTGAGTGAATTTTGGTCTATCACTTGTAAGATGTTGTCAGTTAAAGTAACCAGGAGGGCAGTTCATGAATATATCTTATTCTTTCTCCATACTAATGACAAATTTTTCTTTCTCTTTCCATTCTTTGCATTTAAATAGGAAGACAGCTGCCTTCAGATGATACAGGACTCACTGACAGTTGTTCTTGCTTCAGTCCTACTTCATGAGAACTTCAGAAGTTATTAACTGAGGTATTTATTTGTTCTTTTCATTTTTGCAAATTTTTACTTTGCAGAAATTAGTTGTGTAGAAGAACAAGACAAAGGGATATCATGCTTCTAGAGCAATGAAGAGAAATTGTGTATGGAACATAATGCGAAGTTCTGTCATAAAGAGAGCTACTGGGTGATAGGATCTGATCTTTCAATAACTGGGCATTATGTTAGCCAATCTTTTTTATATATTGAGAAATCGAATAATTACAAATATGTCAAAAGGAAGCATGTTAAAATGCAGTTAAAAACATTGGGGTTTTGGGGTTCATATACCCAGTTTTACCTGATCCTCTGATTTTCTTTGAGAATGGGCAAAAAATTTTGCAGAAAATCCTTAGACATGAATAGCCAATTACCTAAATAATGACTAAATAATGAACCTTTCAAAACTGTCCATAATTTATAGGTTTCTTCCTCTAAAATTTAAAAGGAATTTCAATTAAAGAAAAGTGTTTGTGTTAACACAACATTCAAATGCTTTCCTCACACTTTGTATTTCATACATCCCTGAGATTAAATATAAAATCTGTTTTAAAGGTGTTGTTAAATATTTTATTATTGGAAATATTTGTCATTTTTGGCAGATATCAATTAATTAATTTCTTTGCATAGAAAACTCCATTTGTGTATGTAAACAGAGTCTGATAAAGGATTAATGGCCACAGAATTCATGAAGGGAAAAAAGTATCTTGTAAGCCTGTAATCAGCTGGATGTGTATCTGTCCTGAATTTATGATCTGCAGCTGTTAAATGTCTGATAGGAGCTTCGTCTTCTGAGGCGTGATGACAGTGTGAGCACATGGCTGAAAACAAGGAAACATTGTGTGAGAAATGAAATTATCCAAACGTGGGTGATGATTGCAATGCTTCAAAAAAGCACAAGCCTTTTATTCTGTAACTTGCAAAAGTATGTTTTAATGCTTTTTAAACCATGGAAAGCTACCAGCACAGATTCTAAAATAGCTCAGGTTGAACAGGAATTCTGTTGGTCAGTGTTTGTGCAGGCAGTCTAATGTAATCAGTGCCAGGCTGGATTTCCTTTTCTGCATTTGAGAACTCAAAGCTTTAATGGTACTGAAAAAAAGAAAAAAAAGATGTCTTATAGTTTCTGTTATGTCATCTAGAAGTATGTAATATATGCAACTTTTCTTTTTTATAGCATTCTTAGTCTTTATATGCATCTATACATGTATATGTATCTCTGTTTTAGATACCAAGATAGGCTTAATTTTTTGAAAGATTGGTAATTGTTAGTGTAGTGCTTCTATAAAATTTATATGTGCTATTATAGGTATATTACAATATCTGTATTTCATTTTTTAAAGAGACTTCTTATGTGCCAGCCAGAATAGATTAATGTTAGAATAATGTTAGCATTAAAATGAAAAGTTTTTGGAAAATCGACTCTTAAAATTCAGTTGTGATGTTACATATGGATTGAGAAAAGAAAGCAGAAGTCTCTTTTGTTACTGATTTTACATCGTGTGCTGCCAGCAGCTAACTCCGATAATAGTTTTTACGTGCAGGTTCTGTGGAGCGCTCACATTCTCAGATTTTAATAAAGAAGTTGGCGTTACGTGACAGACAGAGCCGTTTCAGTGCACGGTATGGATTGGTTGTGTCTTACAGTGGGGCAGTTCATTTCTGGAGTCCATACACAACCATTTCAGCAGCAGAATTAACTGCTTATGTCACAGATTATAATTAGCTGTGTCTGTGTGCCAGAGCAACAGGAAGGAATGCAAAACACAGCCAAACATGTGAACGAATTTTCTTCCAGTGATATTTGGGCAGGCCTAAAATATCTTCCACTCCAGATTTGAAAGTAGTGGAAAAGTTAGACAATTCTCTCTGGGAAAGAGACCAGTTGTAGTTTATTCAGAAGTCCACATTGTTTCAAATCTCCAAGGTAAGTAATAATTTTTTAAATTTATTTTTATATCTGTATTAAAATGTTAGCATGTTAACAATTGAGTTATTTTTCTTTGTTCTTATTACATGGTTGTATTGAGCTTCTCCCCTGTCTAATTTTCTGTGCAACATTTCAGACTGATTTTGTTCTTATTTAAGGATCATTTTGATGCTTATGTAATTTGGCTTAGGGCCTAAATTATGTGTGCATTTTTAATTACTATTATTATTTTAGTTTCAGATAGTTTAATTATATTGTTTATACAGTTAAATGTAGTATTAAGTTACATAGCTTAAACCTTCACTTCTGTAATATTAAGAAGCTAACTCATAGTAATTTTTAAATCTTTTACCATATCATATTACTGTACTTACATAAATATCTGATTTGCCGTAGTAAACCTCTGATGCTTGTAGCTATGGATTTTCCTCAGTTTATATAGCACATAATTAAGTTTAGTCAAGAATGGATCCATGGTTCTGCTGAACATTTCTTTTTGGCTTGATAGTGTGGTAATAACCTTCTGCCTGAGGAATTGTTAACAAATTGTTTCTAACTTCTATGAAGCATACTTGAATTAATATCTGGCATATAATTATGTGTATAGAGAACTCCTTTTGCAAGTTTGTAATCTTCTTAAGTTCAAATACATTTTCTCTTGGATAATTTCACCACCTGAAAGAAAATTACAAGCTAGGTATCAGTGGATTACTGACTCATTATCAAGTGATTTGTTGGATGATACTTGGTGTCTCTCCACCAACAGGTACATGCATTGCATACCTAATCATGAATCTGAATGAGCCCAGAAGTTCCTAAAACTGGATATTGCCAAAGTGTGGGAATGTGATTTTAGTGCATCAACACCATTCAGCTAGGCTCCTTTTCCCGAGATATGGGTGTTTTCACTGTATCTGTCTTAAATCTCCTCCTACTGAAGGAGGAGGTGAATCATGTCCTAGAAATGTCTGTCTGTCTCCATTTCTGTGGAGGGGCCCTAGGTAAGTATGGCTGATGTTATCTGGGCTCAGAGATGAATTTTGCCCTGCACAGCCACTTCCAAATGAGTCATCCTTTTGAGTGAACTATAGGAACTTTGTGCCATAAAGTTCTGAAAGTTTGCCATCAGTCAAGACTTTGGAAGTTTTATTTGTGACACAGAATTACAAATGATGCCTCTTTGGCTGAGATGGATTTCTATTTATCCTCTAAACAAATGCGCTATCAGATATACCCGTCCTTTCCATTATGTAATGAAGAGAAAATGGTCCTAGAATACCACCAAAGGGTAAGAACAACTGTGTGGAGTTAAATTAAAAATAAAGGGGTCCAAATTAAGCCCAGCCTTAGACGAAACCACTTAAAATCTCTTTTCTAAACCTTTTTACTTTTGCTGACAGCATGTGGCTCTTACCTGGTTGAAAACTCAGTGGTTTAAAGCATATTATGTTTTGAATTTTGTTTGTAATCATAAGGCTTCAGTAACAATACGAAGATACAATAGTCATGCTTACTGTAAAAAGTTTGTAATTATACAATAATATATGTAATAGATAAGGGTGATTATATTTATTATTGAGAATGCTAATGCACAATGTCTGTTTTAAGCTAAGGGAAAAGAGTTTTGAAGGAACTGTTGAAAGAATGATGCACTATATCTATTTCTTACTAACCCAAGCCTCTGTCAATAGGTGGGTGGGTGTCCAAAGGTCCTCTTGCTTGAATAGCCTTGTGAGATTTTTTTTTCCTTCCTGTGGAAAGTAATGCCTTGTATATGAGATACAAATCCCAGTTCCTAACCTCTTACAGTTTTTAATTATTTTCATGACTTGGAATTAACTAAGCTGAATTTCCTGTGGACTTATTTTTCAGAGTTGATCATCTTACATGTTTAATGAGCAGAGACTGAAGGTTTTTTGTAACAGAGACATTTCTAAGGTCTTTCTCTTGCATCAGTTTTCTGATATCTAATAAGGTCTTCTTGCCCATTGCAGTCCCTCAGTAAAGATGTAAGTGGGGGCTCTTATTTTCTCTGTTGTCTCATTTTCAGGCAGTTTGCAGGAATGTAGTATCTGAGATCTCTGCTTGTCTATTGAATTTGGTTGAAATTGGCCAAGAAACTCAAAAGCTATTGAAGGGGGTAGGGAAAATGAATGGGAGACAGATAATTTAGATATTGACATAGGGTTTGGTTGCTTTTTTATTTATTAATCCAGGCTAAAAGCATCATGGCAGTTTGGATGACAGGTTAATTCAATATCCTGGTCAAATTTTCAGCTTGGGTAATAGTATTCTCACTATTTAATTCATCTTAACTTTGGCTACCTGGGCCAGTCTTCTCATTAAACCTTTCTGTATATCTGCCAAAGGCTGTTAAGCAGCTGCTGTGTTTCATGCCATGGTTGGTTATGTTTCTGTGGTGGATGAAGTACTGTAAGACTGTGAAGAGAAATATAAACTAAAATACATAAATTTTTTTTAATGGTGTGAGGTATGTACTGGAGTATTGGATAATGCTGGAGGCAGCCATAAAACACATGGTATTCAGAAAGATACATGTTTATTTGTGGATATGTATATCCTGAAGGTTGCCAGTAAGAATCATGTATATATTCAATAAAGGGATGTAGAGGTGGAATCATCTTGTAGCAATGACTGTTAAAACTCTTTGGTGCCTCCTTGTTTATTTGCTGTGCTGTCGGTGCTCTGACGAACAGAAGTTTTAGTACCTTTCCTTCCCCTTACCTTTTCCCAGTACTATGAGTAGCAGATACTAAATTTTATACAGACTTTTTGCATCATTGCCTTATTAGTTAGTGGCATTCAGAAAATACTGAATCTGTGGTGTACAACAATCTCTGTTTCATGTTAAAGTTTCACATTGGTCCTGCTTTGAATTTCCAAGCTGTTGGACCTTTCTGTGAGAAGCATGCAGGCTCCTGATGGAAGCAGACATGTCTGCAAGGTTCCACTGCAACCAATTTCCTCACTTTTGAGGAAAAAGAGTTTTAAGTGAGAGGCAGTAATAATTAAATAAAAAATATCCAGACTGCTGGAAGCAGAACAAAATGGAAGAGTTTCTTAAAAAAATAAATGCTCTGGAATGAAGCTGAGTCAGCAGAGCACAGCTATGGTAATGAACCCTAACCACAGACCAGGCTACATTAACGAAGCTGGAGATACCACGCTCCATCCAAAGGCCTGTTTCAGTCCAGCTTTGAACTGGAATAGATGGTCTTCAGAGGTCCATTGCAGCCTAATTTTTTCCTAGGATTCTCAGAATTTGTTCAGATGTTCCTGGCTATTCCCTTTGTTGTTATTCTGATTTACCTACTGGTTTTGTTTATTCACCTGGCTGTCATACTAGCTGGTCCAATCTGCAGTGTTTCAGATTTCATGGAGGAGGAGGGCATCACAATTTAATAAATACATGAGATTGGTAGCTAGCAGTATTCTCAATCCACATAAAGTTTCTGTAAATCAGTCAGAATTAACTGTAATATTTGACTTGAATTTGAAGGGAGGAAATAGATGGATTCAAAAGTTAAAGCTAAAAAACTGACAGTGAGTATCATTTTGATATCAGCATACCCTGTGAGTTGAAAAGCCATGGGAGGATATTTGTGCGACTGGCAGAAAAGGTTGTGGTTATTGATTGCCTGAGTGAAAGTTTTCGCAGCAGGGATAATAAAATGATAAGGCAGATTTCAGTATGTGAAGGAAGAAGAGGTTGATTTGAGTTTGGCCTGAGAGCCAAACAAGAAAGCGAAATGGTGAGCAATCCCAAAAGCCAGCACTGCTGAGGCAGAGAAGGCACTGTCAGCTTTGGTTCCCTGCACAGTCCTGTGGCAGTGTCCTCATACACATTGTGCCTGCGTGGTACACCCCCTGACTGCCAGCGTATGTTCTGTGCTATAAAAAGACAGTCATATTTGAGGGCTGAAGCAGGCAAAGTTTACCCAGCGGGTACCCAGAGCCAAGTTTTGTCTCCTATGGAGAGGTGTGGCATAGAATTGTATGGAGGTGGAGACAAACCTTTTGTGGGATGGGTGGCACAAGACCAAGATAAGGTATCATAGTCCTGTGCTGCCCATGCAGCTTTTCAGGCTGTTTTTCTAGTCTGTAACGTTCTACTTTCAGTTTTGTTCTGTTATGGTATGTATTTCCCATTTAATGGAAATACTGAGGACATCTTCTGAAAACTGTTACCTTGCTTAACCACAGAACTGCATTACAAAATAGTTTATTTCTTTTTGCATGATTTCATGATTCATTTAATAATTATGTTCAATGCTTCCAAAAACAAAAACACAGCTCTTATGTTCACAAAGTTGTATAAGACTATTAATGTGTTGTCATAGCAGAGAAAAAAAGCATTTCTAAGCTGTGTTTGAAAAAACCTCTGTATTTATCTGAGTACCCTCCATTCGTTCTGAATTGGATATTTTGTTGGAATTCTGTTAGTAACAACCTCCACAATCTGTGAGAGTACTGGCTTTTTTAATATATGTTCTTATTTTATTAATTTTGCTTTTAGTTAAACATCTATAGAACTGATAGTATTGTGATTCGCAGTTGGTGATTTGTTTTACCTGATTTTAGTCATGTTTATGGAAGAAAAAGCTGTATCCCTTTAGCTATATTGAAAACATCTTAAATACTATTTAAATTAAGAACATTAATATGACTGTCTTTCTGTATCAGAAATCCTAAGGTACCTAGTAACAAATGGCTTGAACTCAAGAAAAAATTCAAAGCTAGTGTTCAAAAAATTTCTTAGAAATAAGCTTAGATTTAGGATTGTTTAGTATGTGAAGCATATAAATGGCTAGAATGCAAAATAAGGAAAACAAAAGCAGCAGAAAGCAAAATTGATCTCTATTCTTTTGCATTATCAAAAGATTCCATCTTTTGGTACCTTTTTCTTCTTTTTTTTCCTTTCTTCACCATCTTTCAGCACTTCCTCTTTCTCCCCATATTTTACAATCTCCACTTAACACATCTCATGTTTGTTTCCTGAGTGTACTCAGTATTTAACCTTTTCCTCTTATCCCCAATTGTCTACTCACTCACTGTAATTAAATTATAATGTGGAGACTTTTTTACGTGTCTAATTTAATATTTTGCTAATTCACAGCTAAAAAGAAATAAAAACTTTTATAAGACAATTTTCCCCTACTAAAAGAGATTTCAGCCTTATGGTAGATGTTTTTAAATTTCAGCTGAATTTATCCAGCATTTTCTTTAAATTGTAATAATAGATTCTAAAGCTTTGAGGATGCTCTGCCTTTGTACACCAGAGGCTGACAAAAATCTCTTCGTTTTCCTTACGTTGAACTAAAGCTTTTCTGAAAAGTGATTGCCTTTCAGAAATGAGTGAGATTGTTCTTCCACTGCCAAGTAGGGAATCAAAATCTATCCTAGGCAGAGTTTAGATGCCTAGATGGTAGAGAACAATCCAAATCACTTGCAAACCTGGACGAGGTGAATCTGCAGACACTAAGATATAGCATCATTTATCTTTATTTTGCCATTATAAACTTGCGTACTTTTCCAGAATTTGAGTTTAGGAAAGCGCAATTTGCGGCTTTTGGTTCTCTTTTAATATCTCAGACTACAAAAACTGATTGATGGGTCAGGCACTAATGTCTAAATCTGAGGAGCAAACAACATTTAATTGAAGTTTAAAAAGACTAGTTACACTTGTGCTCTATGAATGTCTTTTCCTGTGTATGCCTAAAGAATAACTTTAGAAACTGCAGACGTTCTTTCTGGAGGAGGTAATGTGCTTGTTATTTCATTCCATATAGGAATTGTTTTCCAATTACTCAAATTAGAATCTTTGAAATGAAGAAACATGCAAAAAGAAAAAAAAGGTCCTACTTTTCAGATTATATTATTTGCTTTCCATCAGTAAATCAACTTTCAACTAAAGCTAAGGATTTTAGGAATATCTGTTGATTTCCATTTTGGATTAAATACTTAATATGAAAAGTTCTGCTTCGCAATATAAGGAGTTAAGTGTTATGTTAAATAAGAGGTTTTCCTCCTAGTTCATCTTGGAATGCTTGCATACGTAGGTATTTTGGGGTCTGTTGATGCTTCATTTCTTTTTGCAGCTAACTGAAAGATCAGCAATGTCTTTCTTTTAGGCTTTAATCCAAGATGTGGTATACTGATCGAAACCAGTATTTATACATTTTTCCATATTCTTCATCTTCCATGTTTCTTGCATTGCATTATTGCTTTGTCACCGTTGCTTAGAAAGAAACTTAGAGATGGTTGCTGCCTAAACAGTTGGAGTCAACATCACCAAAAAAGGCTTCTGCAGTATAAGTCTTTCAGTGATTTCCTTTTGTGTCTAGTGCACATTTAAATTAATTGGGTTTTCCCCTGTCTAAGTAAAAATGAGAAATAAAGTTGTTATAACCAGGACTGCAAAGCAACAGGAGCACATCATTTTGTAGTCATTGACATTTAAAATTTATCAGAAATTTAAAGCATGTAATGAGATGCAGTATACATAGGAAAGGATTTTGCTTCCCTTGCTACTGAAAAGTGAATTTTTAATCTTTAGTTTAGCTAGATGTGACTTGTCAACAAAGGTATGGTTGACAATTTCCAGATGCAAGGTCAAATTATTCCTATTTTTCAAAGTATATGTGTGATCAATCACTTGAATTAGGGAGGGAAGGCTTAAGGGTTAATTTTCAGCTCTAGCCTCTACATCTAGTTCTATTCCTTTTTTCTTTTGTGAATTTTTATTTCACTATTAAAAAAAAAGCTTCACAGAATAGCTTACTGTGTGAAATCATTTATCAAGGCTAAATAAGCTGCTTTTCAAGGTCCACAACCAACACATGAAAGCATCACAAAAAGGAGTTATTTTGTAATTGTTCTGAAGTCTACTATATGAACTGGAATATACCTCTTGAGAGGTAAGAGCATTCTACCTGGAAGTAGCACTTTCATAAAAGCAGCAGGAAGACAAGGAAAAAGAGGGAAAAGTTGTGCCAATGTCTATGTCTTTATGTACTTAAATAGAGCTATTTCTTCTTGCTCTCATGCCGGGTACCTCTTCGCAGCTATGACGACATGAAATACTTTTCCTGCAAACAATACTGAGGATAATGTTAAAGGGCTTTTGCTAAAAACTCTCTCAAAGGAAGACTTGCTTTAGGAACACTATTTCTACAAGATACATTTTGGTCTTGCTGCTGGTATGATAGGAAAGCTCCTTTAATCACACACATAGAAAATAGAAATACATCTTTAAAAAAAAAAAAAGTATTTTTACACAGAAAAATGTACAATTGCTTTTTGAAAAAGTATCTAAAGTTATTCTTTATCTAGTAAACATGCACACAAGATTATGACAGCAGGGATTCTTTCATGATTGGCCTCCATCAGAGGGATTGCTTTAATTTTCTTCACATTTATAAGGAATTTCAAGTCTTTTGATGTGTTTTATGACCCCAATGAAGATTATTTTCCCATTCCTTCCCCTGAGTTAGCTTTGCAATTCTGGTCTCTGTGTTGCACTTCTAATTATATAAATAACCAGAAAAAGCATGACAAATAACAACAAAATTTTAATAAGTTTATGCCTACAAGTGTGTTGCGATTTCTGGTGGTGTCTCCAGTAAAAGAAAATTGAAGGCTACAAAACAATTCTTATTTGCATTTAATGGCGCTTCAGAAATGAAATTTTATACATAGACTTTCCTAATTTTCACTGCAACTCAAACTGGCTAGCAACCAAATCCTGTCTGCAAAGTTTGACATCAGTCTGTGTGAAAGTACGACTTTGTGTTTCTTTCTTTTCTTATGATACTGTATATTGATGATAAAGGAGGAATTAAAAATAACTGAGAGCATCCAAGTCGTACAGTAACAATACAGAGCAAAAAAACCTAATCGAGAACAACAATTAAATGGCAATACAAAGAGCATGGGATGTATCCATTTTGTCAGATACTCAAAGAAACTTCTTCTCTTGATGTCCATGACACCCAGAGACATAAAAACCATTCTCAAGTAGCCAGAATTCTGGGTAATCACCTCGGTTAAGAGTATTGCTGCTGACCTGATATAATAAAAGTTTGAATGTGACAACTTAAGGGGAGTTCTGAGATCTTATTTCCAAATAAGTAGTATGCTAAATAAGTGCTCCTATTTAAAAAATGTTTCACTCTTGCAGGACTTTTTTTTCTTTTAAAATATAATCGCATTGTAAAAGCTAAGTAAAAATATTACCCTAAAAATATATGCTGTCTATTGATATTTCATTCTGGTTGAATTTTCTTTTTTTTTTTTAAACTGACAGAATTCAACTTACTTTTCTTCACCTCAAAGTTGCTGTCCATCCCACCTCCCCCCTGCTATAGTTTTTGACTTTGCAGTCAAACTTGAATATGATAAAATAAAGGCATAGAGGTTTTCAAGGTAATGAAGTTTTTTCAAGTTTAATGAAAACTTCTTGTGAGATTATGCCCTTGTTAGAGGAAAACTCTGTACTGGTGCATTCTGTTGGCTTGTGAAGGTATTGTTGACCACATGATTTTAGCTTTATTTCCACAATATATCCACACTGTCCCTTCTTCCGAGAGCTTGAGTACAGAGTAGAATAATGATGAGAAACACACATAAATCTTCAAATATTAAGCAATTTCTATTAATTTTTATATGCAAACAGGAAGAATTTTGTCGTTGTCAGAAAATACCCCCAGGCAGATTATCCCTGTCTTGATATTTTGAATAAACAGAAGAGCAATAATGTCAGTTTAAGCCAAAATGTAGCCTTCATTGTGTTTAGAAATGTTTATAAAGGGATTGTAAAGGAAGAGTCTCATATGAATAAGTAAAATGTAGAGTGAGCAAGCAGAGACTATCAGGTGTTTGCACACAATTGGGGAAGAATGTTTTAAGTTACAGCCATTAAACAGAATAAATTCCCATAAGTTTAGAACTTCCAAAGCTATTGTGGAAATCTTCATAGTCCATTGCAATGCAATGTGAAAAACAGTCTTTGTTAAAGAATAAAGGCAATGTTTTAAAAACACGTATTTCCTGTAGCTGTCTCTCAAGTGCTGTAATTTTCTGGGCTTGCCAATGATATTGTAAATCTTACTGAAAAAGTTTTTCTCTGGAGGACAGTAGAGAGTTTAATGTACAATTGAGAATACAGGAATACTTCTGTAGAGCAATCCTGGAAATGAATAGCAGACTCACATGTCATTTTTTGTCTGGCAGTTTTTAGCAGGTTTGTATATATTGCTTTTGCAGGCACAACAGCTTGTGGTGTAAAAATATGGTATCAAGAATAAAAAATTGAATTTCATTAAATGTCTGAAATGTCAAATTATTTGCCAGTCTTCAAATTTCTAATACAAAACAAAAATACATCTCTAAAGAGCACAATATATTTTGTCTTCCATAGAAATTTCAAATAATTTACCATTTGGAGTTGTTATTGAAGAGGCTGTAGCAGGGAATTAAGAAAAATTAACCTATAAAGATTAGAGCATATTCCAGATTTTTTTCAGTTAGAATGACATCTTTTTTGCCCTACATGCAAGGGCACAAAGGTAAAAATATGAATTTTACTTATATAGGCCTGTGGGGCTACCACAGGATACAAAACAGTTCCCTTCCTCTGTACAAGTTGATAAAACATTTTGTATTTCAAATGAGGAATTATTCCCTTATATAGAAGGAAAAACATTTTTCTAAAAAGAAGATTTGAAATTTGGCATTCTTGTTCACCACACAGAGATTTTATAATCTTGGTAATTTCCTCAAGTATTATTGACTGACTTGCGTAGATGGATACACAGCAAGATGTTGCTAAGTCTTAGTCTGACTAAGTATGTGCTTTTAATGGAGATGTTTAACTTCAGATTTCAACTGGTTTTTGACTTGATAGGTTTAATTAACTTTTTTAGTAATAATATAAAATTGGATGTCTGGGATAGATCACCTAAGATTACACAATTTATAATCTGTAGTCTGTAGCTATCACATTCTTCTTTGGTATCTAAAACAGTTGTTGGATTTTGCATATCTGAAATTTTACAAAATTCTATAATTTGATGTTTTATTCAGAATTTTGATTATCAAGTTACTTGCTAATGACCTTAAGAATTCAATGCCAGGCTTTTGCAGTAAATAACTCTAACAAAGACTGAATGGAAAGGCTTTATCCGCATACAATGTGATGTGCTTGTCTCTTCTGAATAAGGAAATCATTTAGCTGTCACTGAATGAAAGAACTAAAATGCTAGTGAACAAAAACTACCTCTGGTAGATTACAGCAGAAGTTCTGTAAATTTGACAGCCACCATCTCTTCATTTCTCTCCTTGAAGTGTCAGATAATACATGGATTGCTTTGTAAACCTTTTTTACTTGCAAGGAATGACAACCCCAACCTTCCACTTTCACCTGAAGAAAAGCCCTTTGATAACTGGAAGGATTGAATGAACAGAATAAGTATTAAATAATTTTATAATTACTTTTGAGCTATCATTTTATAAATTAGAGTTGGAAACCTTATCAAATCCTCAAGACATCCCTGTGTGTATAATTTTGTTTTGTCCTTCTTAGTGAGAAAGTCCTTTATGCAGGAGACTAAATGCACTCTGTTCCTATTTTTCATAAAGACAGGATTTTTATTAAACTATAAGGAGATGAAGAAGAGCAATTGTCCTAGCCTTTCCATAAGAACAAGATGGCTCTCAGCATCCCTTGCACATTAATATTTTTCCTTCTTCCAACTGTCTCAAGACAGGTGCTGCAGAACTCACACGAGTTGTTTAAAGACTTGCCCATATAAACACAGGCAGTTAAAGTTCCTCTTAACGTTAGGGTTAGATTTAACTATAGTGTTACTCACTCATTATTCCAGTCTGTTTAGTTATTTTTCTTTCTTTTATAACTTCCATGTCAAAGTGCATTGTTTATTGATTAAGAAGAATATTTGTTATTGTGGGATTTTTTGGAGAATGTATGATGTATTATTTATCTTCCAGGAATATATTTGGGGTTTTAATTACAGAAGGCAGGCTTATTAACACTGCCTAAAAAGATTTTTTTAACAGCTTTCATATTTCATTCTTTTTTCTCCTCATTCTTATTTCTGCTCATACATGAGAAAAAGCAATGTAGAAGCAACAGATAATCATCCCATACAGATTCATTCTCGTGTTTGGAAGATACTGCTACAGTGCAGAACTGTACAATTCCTATAAACTACAGTCATAAATGTATGTGAATCGCTGTCTTTAACCTTTAGGCCTCACTTTGTGGGTCAGGTATTGCTGAGGCACTGACTGACAGTACCCTCGCTGTGTTTTGGGCATCCCTTCCCAACGTGAGCAATGGGAATTTCTTTTCCCTTTTGCCTGCAAGCTGTGTTGCACCATCCTCTCACCATCTTTCCTTCTTCTGCAGCAGAAATCTTAATTCTTCCCTTCTGGACCTGCTCATCATTATCAGTAAGGGAGGGGAGAGCATGTGCCAAGTTGGGAAGTGAAGGGTGAAAATTGTGGCAGTGGAATTGTCAGTCTTTATGTGCTCACCACTATCAGCATTTGTGTGACTTCTGAACCCATTGTGTGTGTGTAACTACCCTACACTGTAAAACCTGGAATCAGCTTGAAGTCTGGGAGTTCACTGGAATTCATATTTTCAGTTGAGCTATTGATGAATGCTGAGATAAGGAGCTTTTTAGCATCTGGGCTTGACTATTATCCTGAATTTGGCTCCTGTTGTCTCAGGGATCTCCACCAGTGTCCTCTGGGTTTCTCCTGTCCTGAGCAAATATTTTAAGACAAGACTTCTTAATTTCATTTTTCTAAAATTTGCTCCACTGAGGACATCTACCTCGACTTTCTTTCAGGTGAGTGAACTAGAAACTGTATTTGTCTAAAATATCCTTAAAAGGAATCACAGAGTAGTGGACAACTTGCAAAAGAGGATAAATCAGTGGAAGCTGTGCAGGTAGGGAATTCCTGACTGGGAGGTAGTACCAATGTGTTCTGTAGCTGGGAAGTGAATTATGTAGATCCCTGGTTTCCTCCTCCTCTGTTTAAGAGGAAATTGAAGTTACAGCAAGGAGTCTTGCAAGGCAGGAAAATGTAACAAAAGCAAAATAGGCAGTGGGTAACACCAACACCAATGGGAAAGACAAAATAGGACACATAAGTGTTGACAGAAGTTTACAGTAAAGACAGATTGATAAAGCAGTATCAGCAACTCAGCAATTACATCAACACGCTCATGGACTGCAATGTGCAATCCAAACAGAAGAATAATAATCTTATTAACACCATAAATTTAATTGATCATATTAAACACAATATTTCCATTTTCGTGACCAAGGTGGCTGCAATGGCTTTGACTTTCTGTAGGGGATCAGAAACATATCAGAGGAAAACCTGTTTTTAGTTTTACCTTTGTAGCATAAATAGGTCCAACATAAAGACCATATATTTCTATCCCATAAATGACTGGGTTTTGGAGCACTTTTTCAGAAAGAGAGGTAATTTTTCTGACTTAATCTGAGCAGTGCATGAGGTCTATTTCTTGTTGCTCTCAAGGAGTGTATTGTAACATCGGCCACATTGATATTAGAGTAAGTATCTTTGATGGAGTAACAAGAGCCAAAGAATCTTAGACATTCTTTTTAAATTAAAAAAGGGCACTAATTAAAAAGGAAATAGTCTGTAAAAATAAAATAAAGTTTTGCATGTGACTATTTCAAAATACCATATCAGATGCTGAGATTAAATATGTATTTAAAAGATGTCTAAACTAGTAGAGCTATAAAGCAGGACAAGAGAAGTTAGAATCAGGAAGGTATTCATAAAAACATAATAGTTGCATCAAATGGGGTAAAAAGGATCAAAGCTCCAGTAGGCTAAACATAACAACACAATGGAGGAGTCCAAGCAGTATCTGAGAACTTGAAAAAAACCATCAATATTGTTTCAAATTGCATGTAAACCTGCCACAGTGATTCTAGACAATCAAAGTTTAGCAGGACTACTCAAAAACTCTATTGAAAATTATTTATTTCTAATGAAGAATGGTTGCACCTTTAGTTCCAAAAAGTAAGCAATTCTGAGGTCAAAGTTAACCCTGCTTTGATCAGCAAATAGGAGTAGATGATTCCAGAGGTCCCTTGCAACTTTCATGGTTTGTGATTCTATGATTCTGTTCTAGGAAAATTGTTGTATGATGAATCAGAGACTGTCTCTCATCACCTCATTATCAGTTAGATGCAGTGACATAGCATACTATCCTTCCATAATAAATTCCTGTCTTCTGTCACCCTGCGGAGGTTAAAAAAAGGCAGATTAAGCAAGTCTCTCTCTGCTTTGTCTGTATACAGTAGTTGAAAGTCTTAACTAAGAATTTAAATTACTCATAATTTGAGTCATTTGGTTCATACCTAGCTTAATTATAAACAGTTTCATAAATGCACAATTAAAGAAAAAGAGGGATCTAGAGGAATGAACCTACTCTGGCTTCTGCTTCAGAAAGAGAAATCTCACAATCAGAAGACTATGATTTCTGTGCTGATATTCACTGCAGTACATTATGAATCTGGTGCACTTGCAGTCCTTCAAGGAAAAAATCATGTTGAAGAGCAACTACTATGGGATAAAAATGTATTGGACTTTAGAGGGCAAAATTTATTTCACAATTAGGTTCATTAAAGCAAATTGTTCACTATCGCATTTTTATTGTTACTCAAGGCCCATGAGATATCTTCTTCTCAAAGGGATTGGAGAATAAAAGCTGTACTAGTAAGAAGAGATTAGTTATCTGTTGCAGGTTTAATGTTTTAAAATGTCTTTGTAGTAATAAATCCTGTTGAAAAACACTGAATGACATTCAACAGAACAAGACAGTGTTTTGCACACTGAAACTGTGAAAGTTCATTATACAAAGAACAGTAAGTAAGGAAACACTTAAATGATCTTGACACCATTAATGGGTCTCAGTCTTTCATTGTTAAGTGAAAACAATGACTGTACAGACTCCTCTTTTCTCTCTTCTTAAAGGTTTATTTCTGATATCTGTAATAGTAATGAGAGCTCCATGGGGTTTAAACAGTAGCCTCACCCACATCATCATTCAATCATTTCTGCATCAGTTATTCTAAGTTCTTTGTGTTCATCAAAAAGTTTTTGTTTGTTGACCAAGACAGAGTAACATATATGTTGAAAAACTCAGAAAAGTAATAATTGTGAGATTTTAATTTTCCTTTCACATTACAGTACTCAAGGTCACTTAGTTGTAATGGTGACTGAATTTCAGAGAGAGAAATTTTTTTAATTAAAACATGGGCATTTTACGTAAAAATCATGGGATCTCTCATACTACAAATTACCTGCTGCTTCAAATGCTTGTAAAGTATGCCAAAATAGAAAATAATTTACCAAAAAGTCTGTGTAATATTTTTGCTTGGTCTTTTAATTCTGGTGGGAGTAACATGAATTTTTTTCTGATATGATTTATGTTTTGGGAATTTTTTAAAGGAGAAAAATAGATCAAATTGAAAGACAGAAAACGAAGTTTAAAAAAAATTATTGTAAATGGGATTCAAGAGGAGACAGATATTAGTAAAATAAAATTTTATATAGCTTGTTATATTAATATTCCTATATTCTAATAGCAATATGACATATGTAATATTAATAATTATGTTATTAATATTTCCATAGTCCTGTGCTGTCAGTGACTGCCTTTCAGCTCTACTTAAAATGTGCAAAGCTGTTAATTGTGACCATGTCAGAGTTATTATGCAAATGTGCACTGCAGGGTATGCAAACAGTTAACTAGGCCATATGAATTTCTTTGCTGGCTTCCACAAGTTATGCTGCAGGGATCCAGCTCTTTTCAGCTGATGGCAGTAGTTTACAGTTCAAACTGCAATATGCTCTATAATACAAAAATTTCAATTAAGCAAGGTTGGGCAAGATTAAGTAAAATGTGATGGAAGGGTTGAAAGTGATTATAAATTTTTCATCTAGTCATGAGAGTTTGATTTGTCCCTGTTTTTCTGTTTTTGACTTGAAAGCTTTTCCACATGGATTCCAAAGGTTTCCAATCCTGAACAACAGGATTGCCTCAACTGTTTTTTGTCGTTCAGGAAAATACTCCAACTGCACCTCTTTCCTGTTAGTTAATCATTGGATTGCTGCTGTTTTCACAAAGACAAAAGTGTGCATGCCTGAATGCATTAACGTGTGATGTTTTGGTGTACTTCTGATGTTCATACCTTATATAATGTCCATCTAGCCCAATGCAACATATTAAAAAGAAACCCAATGAACATATTATACCATGAAGATACTGTATGCAGATTGTGAAAGTAGTTCTCACTTGCCTCAGTAGGCAGGTTGTTTAATTTCAGTTTACACTTTTGTATACAGTGGCACAAGAATTTGGTTTAAGAGGTTAAAATCGTCTTTTCACTGTACTGTTTTTGTTTAGCACAATCACCTCGTTCATCCCCACACATACTGTGAATTTTCTTGCATGTGAATGAATATACTTCCTGTAAAGAGGTGTCGTGGTTTAGGAATGGTATTCTCCAATTTAGTACTCTTGCTAAGACCATGGCACCACTTACTCCTCCCCTGTAATTGGAAGGACAAAAGGCAAGGATCCTGGGTTGAGATAAGAACAGCTTGATGGAAACAGCAATGAGATAAGGAAATGAGCAGTAACAGCAACAATATTAATAAGAGACAGTATAGCACAAATAAATTATTTGCATGGAAAGCCTGCAACAATAAAAAAACCCAGTCAGTTCTTCCCAACCATGTTTTATCCCACTGGCCTTTTCCTGAGAAGCTAGAGTCCCTTCTCCCCTACCCCTGGCAATGACCTGGTGGTGTACAGAAAAACGTCAGGGTCCTGGACACACCCCTCAACCATGCCCCCTCCCAGCTGCTGCAGAAAATTTGCCCAGTCCTGGCCAGAACCAGAACAGAAGGGAAGAATAGACACACTGATGACAGTTCATGAAGAAGAACATGTATGCCATGACCACTAGTGGAGCAAATTTCATCATGAAACCGCACCAGCTCTTTTTAACTTTGATTTGAAAAGGTTCTTTTGAATGCTAAACTTTTTGTCTCTTTGCTGAAAATATAAAATGCTAATAATTGCATAATTATTAATGGAATTACAGCTGGTACATAGTATTAACCAATTAAGTAGTTCTATATTTAAATTATGTTTTCTAATTGTATGTTATTATCAATTACTTTATGACAACATGACAAAATACTTGAGTAGTGTGGTTCTGAACTGTGTTTAAGGAAAATTTTATGTTCATGAAAATAACAGCCATTTATGAACAAAAACAGTAGAAACAGATTTTTTCAGTTGAATTACTCTGAGATTGCTTATTTTAATTGAAATAGAATTCTGTCTTCAGTATTTCCTACAGATAAGTCATTCCTAAAAATAATAAGATTAACAGGCTTTTACTCAGGCTTGCTTTCCTAAGCAGGCTAACGGATAAATCTGCAAATTCCTTTTTAAGAACACTACAGTCTTAAATGAATATTTCAGAGCTGTCAGAATAGCTTTTTGTACTTGATGCCTGAACAAACCTCAGTCCAACAGTAATATTAATGATAGACAGCTTTTCTATTTCTTTCATTAATCATTGTTAGTATAAAAATCTCCTGAACCTCTGAATCACTGAAATGACAGAGACCAGTTTCTAAGTCTCGCATGGAAAAAGGTGGACTAGAGCTTGGGAAATGTTCTGTCATGGCTATATATTTTTAGAGGGCAGCAATAGAAACACAAAGTGAAGAATATGCAGCTCTTTCCTGGGCAGCTTATATGTATTATTATAGGCATGAATTTCATGTCTTACATGCAACATGTATGATACCTGAAGACATGAGAAGTCTCACAAGGTCAAAAATCTGCAGTGTTACTAAATATTCACAAGTTTGATCGATCATTTAAAATCTGTGAAAAATCTTTTGGCAGCTAATTGGCATTCAGTATCTGGTTTAAATCAGCAAAGAGGCAGGAATTAATTGATTTTAAATGGATCCCAGTAAAATAGATGATGGCAATTAGAAAATATTTCTAAATAGCAAACTATCATGATAGAGCTCAATCCTGTGAATTACAGCCAAATCTACGAAAATCCATAAGGAATGTGCTGATTGTGTTGGCCCTTGAATAGGAACACCAAGAAATTCCACTTCCTATTAAGTAGTTTATTTGTAGTAGTTGGTTTATTGTGGTACTGCTTACCTGATGCAAATAGGACATGTTTTCATCACCCATTTGAAAGATGTAAGAAACTCTTCTTTCCGGTTTTTTTTTTCATTCTGAAAGTCAATTGCCACTTTATCTGCACTGTAGGTTGCCAGTACTACTTAGTCACTGTGTGCTGCTTCCTTGTTAAATAATATAAAGACAACAATTACCAAAGTCATTGTGCATTCTCCAGGTTTCTTGCTTCTCCAACTCGTGTACATCCAAGTGTCTCTGTCACCACTTCCTTTTTGGTGCCTGTTTAGTATGCTCCTACAGTTTCATGGTTATTCCATTTACAAATCACATTTTTCATCATAGTAGTAAACATCTCTTGTTTTTATTCTGAGAGTCTATCTTGAGTCTTGGCAGATTTCACAGGACAGCTATGAGGTCTGCCTACCTAAGGCTTTCCTTTCAGCCCAGATTTCTAAAACATCCCAAACTAATAAACAGATTTCTCTCTGACTTCTCCAGACAGGTTTGTGTTTATTTTCCTATGTGATTTCAGCTTGTGAACATATAAGTCAGTAATATGGAAGGTCAATTCTCCCAAAAGAAGCAGTCCAACAGTTTCAGTTCTGAAAGGATTTCCACTGTAATTGCTTGGTACTAGGACGCTAATTCTCTTAAAAATCAGGAAAGATTCTATTAGGGAGAAAAACGTAATCCTTCTCAAAGGATTCAGTTGTCTAGGCCAGCCTTGCCCATTTACTATGACCAAAGCAATTTTTGGCAGTATTAATAATGCTCAGAACAACAGAACTTTTCTGTCAGGAAAAAATAATTCATGCAGGGAACAATGCTATGCTGGGAGATGTCCCCTGTGGAATTTCTGAAGGGCTGAAAACAATCACGAAACTCATAGGCTTTTTGCTGGAGTGCGTAATGGATTTTGACCTCACCTCATTAAACAGCAGTGCATAATACATTATGTATAAAACCCTCAACTCGCAAAATAAACATTTTACAACAGGGCAAAAATGGAACAGAGGAGAACAGGAATGAAAAAAATCCTATCTTATTGTTAAATTACATGCTTTGGGATATCATTCAAGTTGGAGTGTCTAAAACTTGTAGGTATACACATATGAGAAAGTCATCCGAGCCTCTCTTTCTTTGTCTTTTGATGATAACTAAGGCACAGTTCATTGGATGTCTAAAATTCACATCTAACACAAGTCAGGTAAATAATTCCCAGCAGGGAGACCTATCTCCATTAACCATAAAGAGAGTCCAGGTTGGCTGGCTCAGATATTCAGGGCTAAATTGTTCATATCTAACATTGTGAGATGAATTCCATCCTCAGAGACCACTCTAATGAGGCTGCATAAGAACTTGAAGATGTGAGAATTAATTAACTCTTTGGCAAATGGTCTTTCTACTGCAAAATTTACCTTGAAGATGTAGGGAACGGCTCAAGGAACAGGCAAAGCACTCTGTCTTGCGAGGGGGGCATAGAATAGAGAGGAGCAATTCACATCTGAGTGCTCACCCCAGGGAAACCTGTCCTAGCCATGCCCCTCCTGGCTATTCCAAGTATTAATCCTGTCCCGGCCAGAACCAGGACATAGTTGTACTACACACGGGCGTGGTAACAGATTTCAGATAAGGGACCACTTCTGTGTGAGTAATAGGGTTTATTATACAATAATTAGGTAGAAAACAGAAAAAAACTAGTATCAACTTGTATATAAAAAGTATTTTGTAATCAGTACTATGGGCTTGAGTGATACACAGAACTGAAGTACATAATCTGATATTTTTAAACAAATATCATTCATGTGGTGAATATTAAGTAACATCTTGTAATCCACAATGTTTTACACTACTATTAAGCCATTTCAGAATCTGTGATTCTTTAGTAATAAATCGCTATACTATTTTCAGCAATGAAAAGATTTATATACACAGTCCCTGATCAACTGAGACTGGTGGCAGAAAAAATTAATTAGAATATTGTATCATAATGTCTGTAGCAAAGTTACATTATGAAGTGCCAGCGATTTGGTCTAATTTTTTAATCTAAATAAACAACAAATTAAATTTCTTTTTAGTAGAAGTGCAGAAATAAGACGACTACTGCACATATACAAAGAGATAATGCTTAGACTTCTGTTCAGTTGTAAACTTCTATTGCATTCTCTGTCTTGCTAGGAAGCTACAGGAGTAAAAGATGACACCTTTCTAAAGATGAGGGTTAGAACTGAGAGCCACAAGCATCTTACAGACACAGGATGGCTCTGCAAGAAACTTGAATAGAGGCAAGGATGTAATTTAATCATGTTTGAAACCTTTGTGAGCAGAGCATGGTGATTTTATTGGTAGGAGGAAATTCAGAATTGAGAGGAGACCTTGTGTGAAACCTTTCTGAAGGCACTCTCATTTAGAAGCATTATATTGTAGGAAAGTGGACCAGTTTTTGAATATAAGATGCCTGTGGATGTACCTGGCTCATGGGAAGGGCTTGACTTTACAATATGTATTTTCTTTCTGGCAGCTGTGATTGGGTTGGGTTTTTTTCGCTTTCTCTCGTCTCGGTGTAAATGAGACAGATATTGCACACTGTTGTTCTTGATAAGCAGCTTCAGCTGCTGAGTTTTTATTCTTTTGGCTGAAATTGTGAGCTTTAATGAATGGTTTGAAGGTTTGGTGATCTCTGTGATGCAAAAGTGAAAGTTGGTGAATCTTCTGATGTTTTAAGGATGTCCAACCTTGTAAGATTCCTTTAAATTCAAACAATGCTTCTTTAAGGACTATAGTATAAAGTTGTTTAAACCCAGTAGGCAATGTTTTTATTGCTGATATATCTTAAAATATTAATATCTGATTAACTGAGAAATCATTATTTCCTGTACATCATAAAGAGTCATTTCATTTCTTTACATACATATTCTGAAGCCTTACATATATTGGCATTCCAACTGAAACACAGTTGTGAGCTGTAGATTAGTATATGATCCCATTAAATATTTTCTGATGGGAGCATTAGAATGTTATGACAAATGGGAGGAAAGTGTTGCCATTCTTTATAGGATGAAATAAATTTAATCCTCCTGAAAACAGTAGTTCATGTGGTTCATATATTAAAACATCACGTTGTGTGTATCAAAAACTAAGATGTAAGTTGAATGGGGCACGATGAAAATGCTTTCCAGGTAAAACTTCATAAGATTTTCTAGTTTCTAGTAACTTGCTGTTACAATTATATCTTCATATTTTCCTGAAGTTTTATAAATGTTGTCACTTTAGCAATTGAGCAGTTCCCTTTCTTTTTTCCTTTCCATAGCAGATGGTACGTGAACAATACACGACAACGACACCAGGCACTAGCCTAGAGAGGCCGAAGAATGAATATATCTACAAAATCGGAATTTATGGCTGGAGAAAGCGTTGCCTCTACCTGTTTGTTCTCCTCCTGCTTATCATCCTGGTTGTGAATTTTTCTTTGACAATTTGGATTCTTAAAGTGATGTGGTTTTCCCCAGTAAGTGTCCTCTTTAATTTTCCTTTCTTTTTTTCTCTTCCCTGCCTCACCACTTCACTTATTTTGTATGTACACCAGCTTCTCTGTAGGTAATGGATGGTTCTTTTTTCTTTCTTTTCAACTGTGATTTGTACTTTGGTTGAAAGTATGTTACAAATATCTATCTTTCAACTTCTTCATATGTAATGTCTGCATTGGTAATAATTTTTGAAAAACTGAGGTTGTAAATGCTTTACATTGCAGTTAATTCTAACCACTCTATGAGAATGTATTTTACTGTTTTCTCTGGTTAGTTGATATTTTATAAATGTGTTTGCTGTAATTCTATCTCATACAGAATTCCTTAGTTGAAATATTGCTGATGGTTGTTTCAGTTTTTTAACTTCCTTCTCCTATTTATCAGCATCTAAAATTTAACGATTTATTTGCCCAGTTAATTACAGCTTGGAGTTAATTATCACTACTTCATGCTTGAGGCTAAGCAACTATATAATTCAGAAATAAATTTTAAAACTTTCCATTGTCATATATATTTTAATATTTATAATGCAATTTTGCATGTAGTATATTAAAAGGTAAGTTTGAGAAGTCTGCAAGATATAACTTTAGTCAGAATGCAATAAAATGCATCAGTGAATATTGAAGCTAAGCTAATTTACTCCTAACATGTAGCTGTGATACACAGATGATTTGAATAGACTTGTTACAAGAAAAACAATAATAATAAATTTCTACAGGTCTGCCCTGGCTACTGAATAAGGTGTTAAAGTTTACATTATCTATTGTCATGACACCTCTGTCACTAAATGAAGACCACTTTATCTTAATATAAATATTTCTGTATTCACTAAAAAGAAAGTATATTAATTTTAAGTCCTACTTACTAATACTGTTTTTAGGGCTTGAATTCCTGTGAAGTGTCTTCCCCCATGTAAATTCTTTACAGCACTGCTACTGTCATGCAGATGACAGTGCAGAACATCTTAGAACACATACAATTTTTCTATCATGCAGTTCACATGGAAGATATGCTTTTAGTGCCTGCATGTCATAAATCACAGAGAACATGAAAAACTTGTAATTGTTTTCTGTGTGGGTCAGGGTTCTATTTTTAAGGAGCTTTAAAAATTATTTTATGTTGGTTTGATTTCTGCGTATGAGCCTGGGTATTTCCTTCTCTGATACCAGTCTGGACTAAAAAAAAAAAAAACCACATTGGAAAGTCTACTTCTAGGAATGCTTATCTCCTCATAGTTGCCTGTGTGGAAGGTACGAAATGCCTTGATCTGCTGGGGGACAGTTCCCTCTGCTTTTGCGACAAGGGCAGTGGGGTAACAGCTCTAGCAGTGCAGGCTCACATTATTTCACAGAATGGGCTATGAATGCTCAAAAGGAATTTCTTAGTTTTTTGTTAAAGAATCTATATGCCTGACATGGCCAATTGGATAGTGACTTAACTGTAATGCCTTCATTAATTTGGGATAATTTTAGGGAAATACCAAAATTCAGCTAAAAATCAGCTATAAATATATCTGTGCAAAGTGCACATGTATGTCACAATCCTCAGCAAAAGTATATGTGGCATCATTAAGAACGGAGAACTTTTCTTACTGGGTATTGTTTTAATAGACTGCATCTCTCAAGACAAGAAGTAACTCTGAGGATATCAGAAATATCACCCAGAGAATCACAGAGAAACACTGCTAGCCACTGAGTCTTAAGAAAGTTGTTTACTGCATGTTCAAAGTCTGGAAGTATAATCGAAGCATCACAGTCCTTTCCTGTGTCTAAGGAGACACCAATTGTAAGGAATTAGTGTTACAGTCATACAAAATACCAATACTATCATAAAACCCTTTTCCTGATGGAATTAAGCATTTATGCCTCCAAGTTTTTTGTTACTGTTTTAAAAGAGAGGTATCAATATAGTGTCAGAATCAGATTTTTATGATTTCTGATTTTCAAGCTTGACAAGTTTTTGCTGTTTAGGAAATTAGTTGATTCACGTATATCACACTTACCCAATTAAGCATTCCCATGACTGGGAAGAGTTTAAACATAATTGTGAAATATTTTCCTGTGCAACCATCAGTTATTTAGCAAATATTAGTCCATCAGCTGTGGTAAAACTTGCTATATTTATTAATTATGTGTTCTAGGTATATTTTGTAGAGATTTGAAGAATTACTGTGTTTCATATTCTTAATAGATATTGTGTTTTTAGCTAAAACTTTAAAAATATTGGGTCCTGTTTCCAGAAATACATTAAAATGTTATCACTCTTAATATTCAAATCTTGGTACCCAATAAGATATTAACAGCTTTTTTTCTCTGTAAAATAATACAAGAAACAAGTTGTTCTCTCACTAAGGCTGATAAACATATTCAGAAAAAACCTGACAAACATTTTAAGATATATTTTTGTAGTAGAGTCCTGAAGAGAGTTTATGTTCAAAGAGAACTTTAAGCATAACATGACTGCAGTGTGTAATTTTATTAGAAAATCAGTTTTTCAGTAATAGGGGCATTGGGGCTTTAGTGATTGATCGACTTGGTTCTATAGCACAGCCCTTTCATAAGCCCACTCAGAGCTAAGAAACTTGTTATTTAGACATCAAAGTTTCTTATGTAGTATAAGTGTTCGGTTTTTCTATAAAGCATCCCTGAATCTTTCATTAAATAATAACTTGCAGTATACAAAAATCACATGCTATGTCTATTCAAACATCCAGATTAAAATAAAAATGAAATTATGAGCAGCGCTTCCACAAGCTCTGGCATCGAATTAATCCATGCACACATATCCTGTCTTAACCCCCATAAAACCAGACAGTGTGATAAATACTAGCCAAGAAGCTGAGCCGATAAAGGAGAACATGAAGCAGACACAGATATACTGGAAGATGAATAGATTTTGATCTCCTTGTAAGAATTTGGAATGATGAAAGGGAGAAACTTTTCTATGCTCTATTGTTTGAGAGGCCTTCGGCATTAAATGTAGATTACTAAGTTGGACAGAATTTCATTGTTTCATTTCAATTCATTTCATAAAACCTAGACCAAAAAAGAGCAACCTGAACAGTGAATGCTGTTTCCTGCTGAATCCTTTTCTCATGCTGCCCCAATTAAAAAACATATGAGCATCTCCAAATCGTGCACATTAATTCAGAGGTATCAGATATGTCTCATTATTTTTTTCCTTTTCTCTCTTGGAGTTCAGAGGGACAGAGTCTCAAGTTTTTTTGTGGGGATGAGAGAAGAAACCTGTGAATTGATTATATTCATCTATTTCAGAGAAGACATTCAAATAATTATGCCTTGAGCTTGGTGAATAAGGTGAAATAGAGTAATTTAAAAACTAGCATTACTTTTGCTCAAAAATCAGTTTGAAAAAAGGTTGCATTTCTTACCCTGGGCAACATATCACATTTTGCATATAATGGAAATTTCAGATACTGTTTTTAATATAATGAGGCTTTCTGAGCACTAAAGGGGACAGCTTGTTTTAAGAGTTTAGAAACTAACAATCTTAAGGAATTTAGGGCTGCAAGGACATCAGAAATGCTGTGGACAATTCTGAAATCTCCAAGAGGTCTGAAAGAGAGGAGCTTCAATGTCTCTGATATCTACTGAAAGACAAGCATGGCAGGATGGAAGCAGTGAAGATTTCACTCAGGTGTGAAAAATGCATCTGATCAGATGATTACCATCCCTAAAGCTCTAGAAAACCTTGTTCAGAAACCCCTCATTAATTCAGTTATTGTATTATTTAGGTTCTGCTACATTATCATAACACCAGGAACAGTTGTGTGCCAAAGATTATTCCTAACTTTTTTTAGCCTCTGTTGGAGAAACCCATGTTTTCCATGGATTTTAGTGGATACCCCAGCCATCATGGCCTCCTGGAATAAGAAAGGAAGTTACACTGTATTTCATATTGATCAGGACAGATAATAATACAGCTACAGTGTTCACCAGGATAACTAGTTGCCGTTCTCCAGTGTGGAGTTTCCTCTGACAAAAATTTTAAGCACAGTGTAAGAGAAGTAGGCAAATCTTTATAGTTTTAGATGCACTGTGAGTCAAACATAGTTCAAATCTACAATCAATCTCCATTTCTCCTGCCATCTGTATCAAGCCTTACTTGGGTTTGAGTGTAACAAGAACAAAGTCAAGTCCTAGTAGCAAACCTTAGAGCAGCCCATGAGTCACTTTATCATGACAGAGAATGACTTGGTCTGTGGAGGGCCAAGCGCACCATGTCCAGTCCAACAATGCCTAACCTAAGTGTGGTTCCTCCTAAGAACAGGACAAATGTTTAGCCTGCTCTTGTGCCTGCACCTCAGCTGGACGTAGAGACAAAGGCAGTGAGAGCTGGGGGGTTTCTGCACATTTAAGCTAGGTTGTGGGCTTTCAGTTTCTCTTTTATGCACATAGATTTCTGGCACTGGAATAAATAGTGCAGTTGCCAGTTACACAAAACCATACAGGGTTTTCCAAATATTATTGACAGATATTTTCTTCTTTTCGCTTACTTTTAATTACTGAGTGCTCTACCCATGTAACCATTCCCAGAAACTTTTATCACAGACATAGCACCCTTCTAAACTTTTGGGATTCTCATTAAAAATGAATCTAGACAAAGTATTACAAATTATTTTTTAATTATTTTTCAAATTTTTCTTTAAGGTAATAGTAATTTGTTGATATTTCATTTAATAAGACATGTTGAAATGCAAACTATATATAATCTTACATATAGTAACTACATACAACCTTACAAACTATATATATATACCTGTATATATGATAAGATACATATATCTATATAATCTTATATATAATCTTACATATGTAAGTACTATATGTATTTTGAAATTTTAAAAACCCCAAATTTTAAAATAAAATACTTGTGTAAACAGCTATTTAAGCACTTGATAAATCCAGGCACTGAAGATGGAGGGAATTACTTAAGGAAATATAAAAACATGACACTAGGAACGTGACGAATTAAGAAAGCAAAATCCTAGCTGAAAATCAGGTAACGCTTTCTGACAGTGAGACTTAACAGACTGTGTAATAGCATGCTTCATTAAATTGGAGATGCTCAATCATTTGGAACACCTAAAACCGGACCAGACAACGATGAAAATGTACAGTGAAGAACACTTACAGCAAGAGTTCTCCTTCACTGCAAAGACATACATTAGTGAGCTTGTACAGCCTTTCCATGCATTTTGTGATTAACAGTGGGTGCTCCATGGAATTAGTTGCCATTTTGAGAATGTTGCATTACCTTAATACTCAAATGAAATAAATTATTTAATTTTTCACAAATTTTCATCCAAATTTTCAAGTCAGAACATGAACATTCCAGTTTCTATTCTGAATATTCCTAAATAGCTGTATTTTGCTATTTTTCTATTAAGTTAAATACTATTTGCCTCCAGTCAGGCTACAGTCATTCCTATTGTCTCTATCAGAAGTGAAGATTTAAATATTTTATGCAAAGAGTAATAGTTCAATGGAAAGATATTGAGATACTTACTACAGAAAGCTGTTGTCCAAGAAAATAAGACTTTTCAGTACTGATACATATTTTCATATAAATATATTTTCTTAAAGCATTTGATTAATCTGAATTATATTATAAATCAAATAATGTCTGTGTAAAAGGGTGTGGAGGAATACTTGTTTAAAGTGTGCTGTTGAAATAATTTATAATATTGATCAAAAAAAATCTGAGTACAGTGAGATTAGAGTGTTTAAGAACTGGATTTAAGAAAATCTCTTGACAACCTTTACAAATCAAAGAAAAATATTTAATTCCATTTCTTTAGCTAAGTTGTATTATTACAAATGTTAATATAATAAAATTAATTACCTAATTTATAAAAACTTAATTCCTGAATAAATACATATGGCAGTGGGAATTGCAGTCTATTTCTTAATAGTCTGTTTTTCTAATGCAGAAGATGTAATGTCAGAGGTAATGGCATTTTTAAATACCTGCGCAGTACAAAACCAAAGACAGAATTTGGTCCTTGCTGAGCAAGAAAATGAAGCTGGAACTGAATCTGTTTTGAGAATATATTTTTTCCTCTTGAGTAACGCCTGTTTTAATTAATACATTACTTTAAAGTAAGGATGTTTGTTATTCTATATATAGGACAAAGATAAAAGACATCCTGAAAATATCTTAAAAGCATGCATCTTAAATATGAATCCTATTTTATGAAGGAAGTTTTATAAAAAACAGTCAAATATCAATGGTATGATAATTTGCACAATTCATAGCTGTTTTCTTACAAACCTGTTGACTTCAAAGTGGCCATCTACTTTTCTAAATCATTATATATTATCTACCCACTTCTAGTCTTGTCTGCAAATGGTGTTTTAGTTTGTATCCAACCCTAATTCAGGCGTGACCACCTTCTATACCAGGAGTGCTTGCTGTTGCTAGGGCTCTGATTTGACCAATGTCTTTGACAGAAATGACTCCACTGTCAGCTAAGCAGATGAGTCAGATAACCTCTGCCTGAGCCCAGCAAATAAAGTCCTTGCAACAGAAAATGAGATGAGGCATCAGTAATGTTATTATACCAAGCACGTACTTAGCTCCAAAATTGATATTGTAAGTCAAACAGAGTTTCATCAGATTCATTACCAATCCTGTTTTGCTGATTGCTCTTTAACAATCTCTACCCACAGTCCTATTATCTCAATGAAACAGTACACTCTTGTTTGCAAAGCAAGTTCTCTAAATAGTAATTGCTGCAAGAAGTACTGCAGTGCAAGCTGGATCTATAAAGCCATTAATTGAACTTGCTTTGGGGCACAACAAGTGATGTCTTGGTCTGAACTTGCCAAGATCTTTCCCTGGTCTGGCCTAGGACAAGGATGTAAGGACCCTACAAGAAGGAAAAGGATTTAGCTGAGTGGAAATGCTGCATCCTCTCTACTATGAAGTTAATATCATCATCAGTTTCATTCAGGCACTACAGCATGTGTGGTCTTTTAATATTTGGAAAAGTTAATTCAGGGAGCAAATACTGCAAATCAAACGTGCTTTTAACTGCTGAGACAGATGCTACTTGATTTGAATTGAATGTGTGTTAAAACTAATGTTTGAATCAACTGCGAGGATTTTTGGTGTAACTATGCTAATATACGGGTCAGCCAGTCCCTCCAGTATTTGATCTCTCCCCAAAAGAAGAAAATACACATCTTCCCATGCAGCTATTAGCTGACACACAGACCAGAAGTTCAATTTCTCTTATTCAGAGGATTCTGAGGACTGTATTTGTGTCTGATGCTGACAAGGTGCAGAAACAGTGAAGATGTGATGTGATATTTTATGACATGAAGGGTGGTTGACCAAATATAGTGAGCCCACATGCGTATCAGTTTCAGTGCTGGTAAGAAAATACAAGCTATAGTTATTGATTGAAGTTAGGTGACTAGAAATACTCATTGTAAACTGAATGAATGTTCCCCATGCCTCGTGCTCATTTCCAAGGGCCTCGTGCCTACTGCACCAGACCTACATCATCATGTTATTGGGAGATAAATCCCAGATAAATCATCTGATGCTCTTTCATTCCTTATGCCATAGGCAGCATGAGGCTCACCTACCTGAGAGCAACTTGCTGTGAGTGCAAGAGCCCCAGAGCTATATCTGCTTGTTTTCCACTTGTAGTAGTCTGGAGTCTGTGTTTACAGTCTAAGAGAATGATAACACATCCAAGATGGTCCTCTCGTCCACATGTTCCACAACGCAATGCTTCTTACCTAGGATTCTGCAGTGGTGGCTACTAATGTCAGCTGGTTTGGAGTGTCCCTGTGTAGGTAATTCACTGAAAAGCTAGAAGTCAAATGTCTTTTAGACTAGGACTTCTCAAACAAGGAGTCTTTCGATGAGTTTTTATGGAGATTTAGAGATTGAATTTTTTTGTAGAAGGCCTTGTCTCTGTTTCTTCAAGCACTTACCTGCTTGGGACGATTTTCAAATTATGTGAAAATGCTTCCACTGCAGTTGAAGACATCCGGTTGCTCCAGTTAGAGTAAACCAAGCAGTTCTGAAATAAAAACTCATCACACCTTTGTGAGCGCTAATGCGAAGTTGCATCTTTGGTGCATAAAGGCTTGGCAGCTGCCAGCAGTTTCCACGCTAGTCAACTCCATGCAGCAATAAAATCTGATTGCTGCCTACAGAGATGCACTTCCATCCTTCCCTTCTGTCCAGCTGTGTCCCTGCCTCGCCGAGGGCTTTGAGTAATTAGAAAATGTGAGTCTCAGCTATATTTGTGTGTTCAGCAATGTGTCACAGCTCAGGGCCAGCAAACTCAGGCAGTGACAGCCACCAGCATCAAGATAACCAGAATCCAGACTTGCAATACATCTGCACTTTTGTCCCCCACTCTAAGCAATATCTTGTTGTATAACTGCATTGAAATCCACATCTGACTGATATTTGGTCCTTTCCTCAAGTCAATAGAAATATTTTTATTCAATTATTTGAACAGGAATGGAATCAAATCCTTGAAAAAGGAAGCATTGAGTTTGTTCATCACTGAGGAAGTCGCAATATTCAATAAATCATAATTGGTAATGTTAAGAAGCAGAGTGGTTGTTGAGAGAACATTATGTGTAACTATTATGCTTTGCCTTTTCATGGAACATAGCAGTGGATCTCAGTGCATTAGGATGGTTGTTTATCCTAAATCCCTCTCTTTTAAATTCTGTGTAACTTCAATTTGCCAGTTATAAAAGGGGCATAATAGAATTCCCCTATCTCACAGTACTGCATAACTCAGTACTTTTACAACCTTAAGATGCTCAAATATCATGGTAGTAAGAACATAATAATTGTTCACAGTCACAAAGGTAATATAAGTGAGGATCATTATATGAAATCCACATTTTTATTGTTTGCATGCATGTTACAAAGTTTCTGTTAGTCATCACAGATCATCATTTATGCATCTAACCTAAATCTAAATTTCCCTGATTTTGTACTTCCCAAGTAGTCAATGAGAGTAGATAATGAGGCTGTTAGGCAAATATGTGAGAATGTGAGCTTTGTGTCAATGCTTAAATTAAATATCTGATGAAGAAAATAGGGCATGCTGGAGGATATACTTTTACAAAGTAATCCTGAGTGATATGATTGGATTTACTGAAAAAATAGGAACTTTTAGATAAGTTAAAAGTGCAGAGTTTTGTCATATGACGTAGTATCCTTTATGTCAAAGACATTTCTTTTTCTGTATAGCATTTTCATAATAATCATTGCTGGGAAACCAGAATCCATTAGAAAGAGTGTGCTGAGTAAATTGCATTATGTTTTTCCACAACAATTCTCTTCTTTTTTTTGCCTCTACTAAAAATTTCTTCCTGCCAAAGACAGGTTAGATATTGCCACCCAGGAGTTTGTTCATTTTCCCCAGTCTGCTTCAGAGCAAGAATTAATTGCTATTTCTTCTTCTGCCTTCTTAAATTTCAGATTTGTCAATGTCTTTTTTTGTACTTACTCTATAATATATTATTTATTTAGTTAAGTAGTATATGCAGTATGTTTTGCATAAAAATATGCAAACTCTGTTTAAACCTGATAGCTAATATAACCTACTTTCACCTGATGGGAAAAGGCATGAGCTCAAAGCAAATAATCAGACCCTAAATTTGGTTAATTAAAGAGGACATACTTGTTGGTAGTATTTCTTTAGAATATCCTGGTATTTCACATCATATTTTTCAAAAGTGTTTGTCTTAAAACCTATGTGTCTTTATAACAGTGGAGTGTCGGAGGTTAGAAAAAACTGTCCATAGTCTTTACTAGAAAAACATATTTCTAACTCAATCAGTGCTGGCTAGGAATTGTCATTATAAAAGCTTGTCATAGGTATTATTTTAGTTTTGCCTTATGGAATGCATCAGTATATTCTAGGTACTTTTTTAAAGCTTTGCAATGGTCTAGAATTTAGAAACTGTATCTGTTTCCACTGAGAAAAGTCAGTACATTATATGTTTCAAAACAGTAAAATGTTTGACCCTGAAAAACAGATTCCATAAATAACTATTCTAAAAGCCTCTTTCCTGAAGCAAATCTTGCTGAGGAAGAATCATGGTTGTACTCCCCAGTGCAGTGAATGAATATTGCTTATCTTATGGAATTTAAGCAAAACTTGTTTCTCTCTTTGTCTCCTTTCAGGCCTGCTAAAAAACTAGCTATGATTTTTCACTGAAGGCTGGTTTGACATGTAACTTAGCATTACATATAATATATGATATATAATCTGATTAGTCAGAACACATATTTGAAAACAATTACTGTCTGTTCAATTATAACTTTTATCAGTGGTAAGCATAATTCATTAGATGAACAATTTATTGATGTATAATCAGTGGCCTGTTATTTGTCTTTTCTGCTTATGTGGAGAACAACCTGAAAACTATTTGGAGTGGAAAAACCTTTTGGGTTTATTTTTTTTATTTAGCCCTTCCACCTACTCCTTGTAGATTGCAGCAGTTGTCTTGAAATATTTTCAAGTTATTTTTCACATTATCAAATCTATGATAATGATGAAAGAAAGTAAAAGGAAAGAAAGAAGATATCAGCTGTAAAGAATAATTGGGCTAAAAGCAGGAGGAGATGATGAAGTAAGGATGAGGAAAATACAAAAACTGAGAAGCAGGTGATAGGGGAAAAGGTACATGATAATGAGATATAGAGCCTTGACCTATAATTAGAAGAGAAAAAAACTAAACCAGTAAATTAAAACTTAATTAAAAAGAAGTAACTGCTGAAAATGGAAGCAAATAAAAATCTCTCTTTGCCTGTTCTGTAGGCTTACATTATTGACAGAATGAACCCTGAGATGTTAATATAAGGTTTGTTTTATGTGAGTACTCATACATTAAAGTTTATTGTTCATTACATTTTCAGAAGGCAAGTACAAAAGCTATTGCAGCACAGCCAGTACAAAAGCACTTCTTTTTTATTTAATGGCTATAATTCGGTATTTCCACATGCCCCCCCCCCAAAAAAAAAAAAAAAAAAAAAACAAACCAAATTTAATAACTTCATGAAACCTGCAATTTCTCACAGAAGATTACTCCTGGAAGAAATAAGGAATTCTCAAAATTTTAAGTGCACTACTGTTTGTATATTTCTCTGTAGATTTGAGGCAGATAGCTCTGAAAATGTTCAGCTCATGAAAAGAACACAAAATAAATTCAGCAACAATAATAAAATATGCATAATTCACTCGTCTTCTCCTCAGACTGGAATGGGACACCTGCGTGTTACAAAAGAAGGTCTTCGACTGGAAGGGGAATCTGAATTCTTATTCCCTCTTTATGCCAAAGAAATCCATTCTAGAGTGGTAAGTCGGTAATCTTTCAATAATGCTAAATAAAATTAATCACTTCTGAATAACTGAACTTAAGCAAATGTCCAGGCATCCAGTCATGAAAACGAGTTATAGATGAGATAGAGATATAGATATATATACAGATACAGATATAGATATAGATATAGATAGGTATAATGTATGTATATGTACATCTGTACACCCACATATTTCTACACACTTTGCAAGGTCAATGTTATGATGCTGTGTCAGAATTTACATTTATCTCTTAGGCATGTGATAAGTAGCTCAAACAGGAATTATAAAGCTTATCATATATAAGTCATGCTAAGACTTTAGGAGTGTGTAGAAAGGTTTTCATTATTTTAACTGAGATTATTTTTTAATATAGGCTTCCCTAGGAAACTGCTTGTTTGTCAATATCTCTAAAATTATTGGATCCCAATGGAAAAGTTATGATTTCTCTAATGAGTTTAGGTTTTGTAACTTCAAGGACAATGCTATGAAATGTATGATACGTTTATATATTCATGTATATAAAACCAACAAGTCTAAATGGAAGGATTTAGCATTTAATCTAGTTTGCCTAGACAGAAAGGTTTGTTGTTATTATTACTAGTGAGGTAAAAAAGGAATAACATACTTGGTTGAATGTTTATCAAATTGATTTAAAGTGTCACAGAGAATGGGAATGGTATGGAAGTAGTGGGTTTAGAAAAAGGAGAGAAACTGATTTGGATTTTAATTATCCAGGGGAACTCTGAAAGTTATTCCAGTGAATTTTTTGTAGAGAGATAACTGCTTCTGGCCAATAAAATGAATATTTTTCAGAACTATTGTCTGTAGTCTAAACTCTCACAAAAGAAAGCCTTGTTTTATGAACGTTATCACCAACCAATGGGACATTTCATTGAATAAAGTACTATTCAGTGAGAGTAAAAGCTGAATATGCCTCTTTCATATCTTCAAACATGGAATTGAGAAGAAATAGCCAGCTGTGAGACTTTTCTGAACTTAGGGAAAAAGTTTGTGTTTGTATTGCTATAGCAGGACAAAAAAGTAAATAAATTTATCAGAATGAGGTTGTTAACATGTTTGATTACTAAAATTTAAGCAATGCCAACATATTTTACTTATATTAAGCTTTTCTTTTTCTCTCTTTCTGCAACAAGTATTTCCAGTTTTGGGAACAGCTCTTAATTAAGACAGTGAAATTCCATTGCTATATCTTATAAGATATAGCAATCTTATATAAGAAGCTATTTAGCTTCTTATGCTGTATTCTTGTCTGCCTCACAGGCAGTGGGGAAGCTATTTATGTGCTCAGATGAATTTTCCTTGAGGTTGTTTATCCAGTAAGAGATGCAACTTTTTAAGACCAGCACAACTAATACTTAAGAACTCCCTCTACTCCTGAAGATCGTTATGCAATGTTAAGCTACCATTTGTGCTCTCTTAGTATTCCTTTCAGCTCTTAATACATTTAGTACATTATAGGAAAAAGAGGTGTGGCAGCATCTAATATGAGCTTGGCTGTCTAATGACCCATCATGATCATTAGTAGCATGCATTAATTAGAGCCTTCGGGCTACTGCTTCTCTCTGCCTGCTGACAATTCATCAGAGGTTTTTTGTTTGTATCCTTACTTTTTTAAATATTTGAACTCTCTAAAGGCTTAATTGCCTGTAGCTTGATCTCCTGAGTTGCCATTTATGTGTTTATCCTCATAAAGTTACTTATTTGTTATGTTTTCTTTCTCTAAGTTTTACTTGGAGAACTGGGTCCCTCCCAGCTATCAAAGCAGCTTTCTCCGTTGCCTTAATAGTTTTCTCCTTGCAGTCTCCTAAAGGATTTTCTCAGAGATTTTCTCAGACTTTATGAGGTATCCAAAGTGCTAAGAAAATATGTAGCAGAAAATCTACTTGCTGTGCATTGTCTCTGGAGCCTATTTCAAGTTTTTGCCTTCATTATGAGTCCAATACAGAGCTGTGGGCAAGACCATTGCATCTTTGCTAATACATTTTCATGGAAAGATAAAAGATGGGCATTTTTAAATATGTTACTAGGTTTTAATTAGTCAAAACCACATATATGGCAGCAGCAGGTCTAGAATACAGTTTATTCACAGTTTCATTTGATATCATAAATTACTAACTTTTTTTTTTTAAATCAACCAGTGGTAATCAAATAAATGTAATAAAGATTCCCAGATTTGTGGGTCAGCTAGCACATTTACTTAAATGTATTATATTTACTCAATCTCTATCTTTGCTGACCTTCTTTTTCCACTTCATACTAACTTACTACCATCAATGTTCATTCTGACATGGCTTATTTTTTTCCCAAGACTTTTCATTATTTGTGTTAATTCTCTGAGCTTTTGTGTTTTCCTGATATAATTTACAAAACAAGATTCATTTGTTTTGCTCACTTAATGACTTCTGAGAGCTTCTCTACCTACTTGTAAGATACCATTTGTTTTCTTTTAAAAAAGTATAAGTTTGGCTCCAAATAGTGTGTTGCTTCCTTTTATTTTATTACTTTTTAATCACATTACAGTGGTTTGTGGTTCTGTTACTAAACAAGTGTTTGTAGTAAAATTCATCACGTAAGAAGTGTTTAAAATTCCCAGGTTATCTCATACTCTAAGTATTAAATTGAGATGAGAACATGACTCAGGGTTATTTTCAGGAGTTAGCCCTTCAGGTGCTGCATAGTCTCTGTCGGGTCCAGAAAAAGTACCAGCAGCCATAGCTATGAAAGAGCTATATCTTTTAACGATATTCCAGTAGTTAGAAACTCATTTCTTTATCTAGGAATGAATTTCTCCACTGAGGTCACAAGCAGGCAGCTTGATAATACCTTTTCCATATCATATATTTCCTTTTACTTTGGCAGCTGAGATCTGCTTAGGCACTTCTTATCAGTTACTAAATTCTTGTCCTTTAGACACAAAGTATGCTTTCATATGAAAGCACCTGTATGGCAAAAAACTTCTGGCCCTCTTTTTAAATTTTCCAGTGTATTTACAGTTTACTGATCCCAAGGAGCATGATAAGACTTTGTGTCCCCAGATAATTTTCTGATACTTAATGTCAAGTAAAGACAGTGGCCACTGTGATACCCCTGAAATTCAGCTGCATTTAAAGACAATTCAGGTGGTAAATTAAGTAAAAAACATTAGAAGAAACCACTCTGCCTTCCTCACAAATTTTTAGGACACTTCCAAATGCCTCCCCCTTCCAGGTCCCTTGCCATGAGCCAGTTTCATCACTGTGTGTCTATGCAGTCGGATGGGGCACAGTGAGCAGCTGGGGCTTTCAGAACAGTTGCTCATCTGCTCTTCAAGACAGAGGTTCCAATGGGCTTCAAGTACAGAGTTTGAGTGGGAAAGGGTCTGTAAATAAGTAATGGAAATGGTGCATCACTGGGCAGGAGGTCAACAAAGAAAAGAAGAAGCCATGAGTTAAGACAGTGGGATGTTGTGGTGTTGGTGAAGTAATTCCATGCCGGCTGCAGTCTAATGACATGAAATTTTAAATCTCCTATCATAGCTAGTCTGGACTGTGGTGAGGTGTGGTGGGGATGAACAAAGATACTGATTACACCTGCTTGGTATGCCCTGGCTTCCTTAAGTAGCACCGAGTGATGGGTAGGCACGAGGCTCTGATTGCTCAGCAAATATCCCAGCTCTAGTCATGATTCAGGGACGTGGACAAGCAGGTGATGCAGTTCATTCCACTGATATACTTCTTTCTGTCATCCTTCAGAGCAGCTGGCTGGGAGACAATTTGATTTAGACTAACAGGCTTATTTGTACTGTCATCTGTTACAGTCAGCATTGATCTAGTCACCCTGCCACTTTCCCATCGCTCACTGTTGCAGCTTCCCTGCCAGGAGAGTCAGTGCCAGGTGCCAGAATTAAGCCACAGCCTGCAGCCTGCGTGAACCATGGAAGAGGCAGAATGCACATGCATGTTTCTCACCCAGTTAATACAGCAGGATGAATTCTCAAAGTGGAGTGCTCACACTCAGTTACATGGCTCTCTTCTAGGAGTCTCAGTTATGTATTGAAAGGTAGTAAATCTAGTAAAGCATTTTTTCCAAAAGATAAAAAGTTAGCAGCCATGTTCATTGGTCCAGTAACACAGATTTTCTTCACCTCAGCTATTCGGTATAATTTTTTAAATTTCAAATCTGATACAGTTGTAGTAATCAGAAATATCTGCCCACATTATTTGGTGACATCTCTGGATAGTTTTGTAGCTGCAAAGATCTTTTGGTGACTGAGTTGATACCAAAACTAGACTGAATTTTGAAAATTGTCCACAATTCTAATTATTCTGCCTAACATACTTCTTTCTGTCTCCAGGACTCATCACTGCTTCTCCAGTCTACTCATAATGTGACTGTGAATGCTCGCAATTCAAATGGGGAAGTCACGGGCAGATTAAATGTGGGTAAGTCTAAGTGATTATTCCTTGTTCACTTTTTTGGAAATGTAATGAATATTTGTAAAGAGATTTGAGAATATAAAGCACTAAATGTGATTATTTATTATTGTTATGGCCATATTTGAATAGTCCAGCTCTATTGGTTAAGTAGCAGCAGTATATTTTCAATTTCTCAGTTAAGCATTAGTTCTTTAAATATCTGAAGCACTTCTTTATTGCAGTTACGCAAGAAAGGTCTCTGTAAAAGTTACTCTTTTTTCTTGTGTAAATATCTATTGGTAGTTGCAGATCAGTTTCTGAAAAAAAGCAGCAGGTGAATATGGCTAGGGTCTCTCTTTATTTCCTAGTATTCCAGAGACTAATACATTTAAGCAGACAACCTAAAAAATTTCAAGTTCAGAACTCAGACATTTATATCTCTTACTATCTATGGTAGCAGTAAAATACATTGGTTTACTCAGTGAAATCAATAGATCTAGACAGATGTAAGTGAGAGATCTTGGCAGCAAGAATAAGCAGACCTTACTCTTTAAATCATATTTCTAAGGCAAGAATGGCAACAATATGTGTCAGCTACAACACAATTTTTCTTAGCTTTGTTACTATTTTTCAACCTTTATTTGACTTTGGAGAAAAATGTAACAATTTATTAACTCATTTCTTACAAACTCCTGGGGCAGCAAAACCTATGTTCCTGGTTATTTAACTGTAAACTAACCTGAAATATTTAAGTAATTTACTAAATTGGAATCCAGTTGAGCATTGATGACCAACTTTTCCATGCTGTTGAGATGATGTACCTTCTGTAACAATTCCTGTTTGAAGAATTACCATTTCAATCCATCAATGTGTAAGCTTCACTGTTTTCAAATATTTTTCAAACTCAAGAAAAAAAATTAAAATGTATAAATGAGCCTGCTATTCCCCTTAAAAATATGCAGTTATACAATTAATCACAATTCAGCCTTTAAATGTTTTCAAATTCCCTTTTTTTTTTTTTTTTTTTAATTCAGTCAATCATAAATATCTGAATGACTTATCTGAATGACCCCTTACTAAGGAGTTAATACCTTCCACAATTGCCAACGTGCTGGAATTACATCTTAAAACTCTAGTAATCTACAAATAGGACTAACTGGAGTTGTGAAGGAGTCTTATAGATAAGTTTGGGATTGTTCCAAAGATGACAATATAATATAGCATCTCTCACGAGATTGTAACAAAAATACCTTTTAACTCATGGAAATTGTGATTCAAATGTTCTGTTAAAGTAATTAAAAAGTTAATAAGAATTATTTAAATGTCCAGTCTTCAACAGAAGTAATTCCCAAGAGAGATGTGAAACAAATCTTTACTTGAGGAGTTTCTGTGAAATTCCCCATATGAAGATAACAGGCGCAAATTATGCATTTCCTCATGAAGCACAGATACATTAAAAAGACATAAAATGTGAGCAACTTCCAACATGATCACTCTTGCTCTAAAGCTTCTCCATGCCACTCAGTTCATCTGCATGAAATGCCTCTTGCAAGAGTTGTCTGGACATTATAGGTTTTTTCTAACAAAATACAGGAGATGTTGAGTTTTGTACTGTGATCCATAATCACACTACTTTCAGAAGCCTCACTAAATGGAAATATTTTAAAAACTGCTTGTAAAGAAAAGAATACTTTCAAAATAATAGGGATCATAACTTTTTTAAAAAAAGTTCTTTACTCTTTTTATACTTCAGTGTCTCCTGGATGACAAAAACACCCATATTGTTTGAATTACTTTTTACAAATAAACAAACAAGAACAAAACAACAAGGCAAAAAAGGAAATAAGACCTTTATTTAAGGGAAGTGATTGCTTTGTTAATATTTCTAGGAGAAACTGGGACTTAGAATGATGTTGGCCAATGGACAGCAAGGAAGTGTCTAAGCAAGGCATAGTTTTGGGAAGGTACAGGGTTGATAGTCAAGGGGAATTAAGAAAGTTCTGGAGAGTTGCTTATATGCAAAGCATGGATGTCTACAGAACAGATGATAACAATTTTCATTAGAATATTCTCTATCTTTAAAATCATGAATAAGATTCAGGTTTCACTACTACAGCTTGCTTATCAGCCTTCACAACTGAATTATCTAGAACTTTCTTTGGTAGTCCGAGAAGACTAATTATCACCTCCAAGATTCCTGTTCTTAACCAATTCAAAGCCTTATTCAATCCTAGAATAAAAGAGCAATGCAGCACTTTTGATTCGTATTCTTATCAATAATAAAGCAACATAGTGTGAAAAAGTTGTAAAACTTTTTCAATAATGAGTGATGATAAATATAGTATGTATAAAAGAAACATATAGACTATATAGTCAATTTTCAAATACTTAAGAGTAATATTGGTATCAAACAGTAAATGATGCTTTACCTAAGTGAACACAGGCTTCTATGTACAGCTTATCGGGAGATGAAAATAACACAGTCAGCTTTCAGAGTCGTGTTTCAGTCCAGGGTAAGTGAATGAAAAGCAGCGTGCTCCCAGCTGTCACTACTGAAAAGCAGGACCAGCTTTTTAAGATATCTGCTGTCTTTCAAGGATCGTGTAAGGAGGCTTTAACATACAGAAGACCCAAAATTTGGCTTGTAATAAGTCTTTTCCAGGAGAAATTTTTTTAAAAAATTAAAATACCTTAAAAAAAAAAAAAAAAAAAAAAAAGAAAAAAGAAAAAAGGAGGTTTCCAAAGCCATGAAAAGTCTGTAAGAACAGATTCTAGTAGAATGGATTGCTCATCCTTCTCCTAGTTCAATCATTTACACCAAGGAATAGTAACACCAGTAGCTTCAGGTCAGGGGTTCAGTTTAAAGTGTTGAAAGCTTGAAGGAATTTATTTAGATAGCTGGATTATGAAGCTGTTCTGCATTTTTAAGCATGAAATCAGCTCTACTCAGAAAGCATGTGAATATGGTGAAAGTCAAAATGGTTTATGCAGGGTGAAAACAGAATTACAGTCAACATTCTGCTTAGAGACTATTTTCATGTCTATAACATTGATCTGAACAGCTGTTACAACGAGAGTACTTGTGCTATCCCACTCCACTTTTTTCAAACTGGAACAACATTCCAAGGAAACAGATCAGTGTCAGTACCTCATATATTGCTTTAGCAGTATATAATTGCCATTTAGAAAACTACTGCTTTCTAAAGTCAAATCATGTAGAGTTTTCTTATCAGCATTTTAATACTTCATTTTCAAGTGATAGTATTTTTTCATCAGAGACCTGGGAGGAAGAAAACAGTGTTAAAGAAGCATGATGACTCTAAGAAGAGTTTGATCTTATTTTTACAAGGAAAACCCTGAAGCCAGTTTCATAAACAGAATGTCATGGTAAAATCATTTAGCTTTTCCTTCTTTATTTTTCCCAGAAATCTTTCATTAAAAACCCCATTTTTGTCCAAATAAGTTCTTTCTTATGTTTAAGATAAAAGGCAGAATATATTTCTTGAAGATCTTTGTCTGCAAGAAGATGATTATTTGCACAACTTTAATTGCTGTCCAGCTGGGTTATGAGAAGAGAAGATACAACATAGGAGCAATTAACAGAAAGATAAATCTGAAAATCCATTGAAGTATTTTTGAAGTGATTAAGTCTTCCTATGATCAAGAATTTACAGTATTTATTCTGAGGGGATTAAAGTAGGGATGTTTACTTCCTAAAGTATAAAAATTTTAGCTATCGGTCAATCCGATCATATAGAGACATGCATGCAACTTCTATTTGAAAGTAAAATTTGGTTAGATAGGCAAGATTTAGAGAATGACAGGTGGCTGCTAAAACATTTAGCTACAGACTTTTTAACCAATTCTCTTTTTTAAGATAATATGCATTAAATGCATATGCTTTTAGTCTTTTGTGACACCATTTTGTATTTAAATGTATGTCATGTTGAAAAGAATTAAAACAAATAGGAGAAAACAGTAAGAATATTCAAAATACATTTGAATGAAAGCTAGCTAAGCATACCAAACTGCGGTTTAATATTTAGACTGAAATGAAAAGTATCCTCTTCTGAAAAAAAAAACAAACCATTGATGGTCTAAGCAGCATGTAGAGTAAGGTGCTTTCCATAGCAAGATATGCACACCCTGTCCCCAAATATGATAATCTTTATGAAGAAATACATGATGAAGTTCACAGTCAGACAGGCTGACCTAAGCCAGAATTAAAACGCCCTCTAGGAGTTAATCAGATAGTTATTGTGAGGGTTGTTAGGCACTGTAACAGGTTGCCCAGAGAAGCTGTACTTGCCTTATCCCTGGAAGTGTTCAAGACCAGGCTGGATGGAGCTTTGAGAAGGTGCCCCTGCCCATTTCTGGGGGGTTGAACTAGACATTCTTTAATGCCCCTTCTAACCCAAACCATTCTGTGAGTCTATGATAATGTATATTGCCAACTTGTAAAATATGACAGCATGACATTAAAGGGAAATGTATCCTGGCCCAGGGGATTTGAATCCTATGCTGTCTCTTTTCTTCTCACTGAATCTAGAAGAGAACATAAGTCTACTGAGTTTGACTCTGAAAAAAAACCATTAATGTTTGGGAAATAATTTTTTATTTGGAAAATAGTCAGTTGGTGGATACCTGTCTCTCATCGGAGGGCAATTACTCATCTGAGTAGCTTCATCATCTCTTTATTCAAATGGGAGAAAACAATTCAAAATAATTGAAAAAAGGGGAATTATTAAAGGTTTTGTAACCTTCTCAACTTTCACAGTTTCAACAAATTTGCAATCCGAAACGTATTTTACGTTTGATGGTACAGTAATCATTAACATAAGTAATTGGACGGTAGTTAGAAGATAATAGTTACTGCTAAAGATGAGAACAGTTCCACATATCACAGAGTACCACATCTACTTGTTTTTTGAACACTTTTGAACCCTCCTCCCTGGGTGGCCTGCTCCAATGCTTAACCACTCTTTTAGTGGAGAGGTTTTTCCTGATATCAAACCTGGACTTCCCTTGGTGCAACTTGAGGCCATTTCCCCTTGTCCTATCTCCAGCAGGAATCCAGACTCAGGGTGCACAGCAAGAGGGAAAAAGGCAATGTTCATGGATTGCAGAGAGGCAAAATGCAACAGGATAGAAAGGGCAGTGGAGAATTATCGCTGTTAGAATAGTCAACTCTGGGAACAGATTTCTCAGGGAGGCAGTTAAATCCCCTTCCTCAGAGGTGTTAAAATTTCACCTGGACAAGACCCTGAGCACCTTTATCTAACTTCCAACCATGCTGGCCCTGATGTGATTGGGAAGTAGGACTTCCAGAGGTGACATCTGGCTTGCATTCTTCTGTGATTCCATCTTGCCCAGGCTTCAGCTGACACGCTGGGAGGGCTCACTTTGCTTACAGACCCCAGGTCAGACTTTCTGGTCTGATATGGAAGTTCTAGATACTCTAGGGCATCTGAAGTAAGCTGAAGGCTGGGCTGAGAACATGCAAGAATGTATAATGGTGCAGTGATGTTGTGAACTGAGTCATACCCCATCTGTTCAACTGATCCTCTCACACTCATTCCTCTGCCGAGATCCAGTAGGTGTGCTTAAAATATTGCTGAAACACAGTGCAGGAGTTGACTTTCTGAAAGTACACTCATGGCTTTCCTTTTTTTTTATAGAGAGAAAGGGGGAGAAGAATATCCATTATACAGACGATAAAGTAGTTAAAGTATTCACTTAGGAACGACGGACTCAGATCAGCTACCCTCTCTGCATACAGGGTTTCAAATTATCATGCCTCATCTCCTTTAGTATTTTCCTTTTCACCTTATCTGTCTGAGGACTGTGTGTTTCAGCTCTTCCTGTTGAAGTTATTCATCATGCAACTAAATCTGTATTCATTAAGTCTGTGACAAAAGGGGACACCACAGACTTTTTGTCAAGTCACTGTGAGAAACACAATCTCCCATTCCTGTCATGGTTCCTACATGCAGTAATTCATTTTACAGTGAAATATTTTGTGGGTTTGTTGCTTTTATATTTAAATGAAGTACTTTGTAAGGGTAATGCCGAGATAGATGAAGACATTGAGTTAGCTAAGTCACTCTGAGAGTGGAAAGTACTGTCACCTAAATACCTGGCACGACTTGGGTTGCCACTGTCTGCATGTCTGGAACTAGCTTTCAGATCCAGTTTTTTGAGATCTCTAGATTTCTGTTCAATCACCGACAACAACAAAGTATAAACAGTGGTGACAGTAAGGCACTCTTACTTTGATGTGAGAGGACATCATTGTTTCATCCATTGCATAAAAGGAAAACTGAGAGAAAAAGAGGAAACAGGAGCAGCAAGTGTTCTATTAATGTATTAGAGTTGTTCAGGGTTATGAGAGATGTATGATATGGACATAAAATGTATATATGCAATGCACTGCATATTCTCCGTAGTAATGGCTTTGTTCCAATGAGATACCATACCATTCCATATGAAAATACATCTAATTTTATGTTTCTGAAAGTAATAACTTTACATTTATTGGTATTGTATTCTACCACTCATGGAATGAGAACTGAATCTGTAGGAGTATTACATTTTTAATATACTTTTAATGAGATCTTATTTTAAGTAAGGTGCTTTAGTTTAATAAAAATTAACTTAAAAAGGCAATTGCATAGGAATACCCCAAAGCACTCAGGATTTTGGTTTATACTCGACACTTCAATGATTCTAGGTGGTAGGAGAAGAACAAAGCATACAGAGTTGCTGACAGCCATAAGTTAACCAGAAATTATGGATAACAAGAGAGAGTAAGAAAAAAAAAGATATTAAATTACTTAATGATAGAAGCAAATCCAGTGTTGGAAAGCCTTTTCTTCTGAATGATGTAAAGACACACAAAAAATGGTTAGTATTTCACAGAACTATTTGAAGAGTTTGCCTGCTAGTAGACTGACTGACTGACTGACTGTTCAAATTTCAGACTCCCCAAATTTCTTTGGCATTAAGTAATTGTGGATATTTATTTTATGGCAGACCCTGTTTTTGAAAGAAACTCTTTTATTGTCTGGTACATCTCTATTTGTATTGGCCTGGAATTCAAAGGTTGGGTAGAAGTAGAAGGCAGTTTATTAAAATGCTTTTCGACTGAGTGAAATGGAGTCACTAAACAGATAACCTTTCTTCCCTAGAAAACCTCTAGGGAAGTAAAGAGTGAGGAGGACAAATGAAAAGGAAGATTGTTTAGCAGTATGTCAGTTGTTTTTGAAAAAAAAATTCATCATTTAAAGCAGCATCCTCAGTGTCAAGAGGTATGTGAAGGTTGCTTACCAGGTCTACTCAGGGCTGCATGGTGAAGGAGGAAAGTTACAAAAACAATAGACAATAATCAGCCTGATTAACAAGAATAACACACTGACCTGGAAATTTGTGTGGCACATCTGACAGCAAGCAGAAAACAAATACTTTCTATAACCTGCATTCAGTCATGTTGCATTTTAGATTGTGGGATTTTATCAGCAAATGTGATTATGTAGTATTAGTTGACTTACATGTAGTTAATATACTAGGGGGGTAAGCAAAACATATTTAGGCATTAGGAGATTAAACCTTCAGATATTGAGTTTGGCTGCTGTTTATGAGTTGAAAATTAATCTCACTGGGTTTACAGTGCAATTAGTGTTATTGCAATATAGCTAGTTTATGTGTATTTTGGAATACAATTAAGAGAAGTTAATGGCTACTTTTCATTACAAAAGCTTATTCCCATTTATGTAAAAGCCTATTATTCCTTTTTGAAACTTGTTCGACATATATTGAGATGTCTCATCTCTAGTGTGAATAAAACATAGCTTGAATTTGTTTACCCTAGCATTCCCTCTTAAGATTTAAAATACATCAATTATTATCCACACCATTCTCTGATAATGAAGATCACCTGTAGGACAATCCTTGTCCCACATTACTGGGGCACTTGTGTTAAGAAAACTGTGGACCTAAGGATTCTTGTTAAAGATTTATTCAAGTGTGCAAGGTCCAGGATCAAACAATCTGGATGCAAACCCATCATGGGCAAGGCCATGAGTTGTAGTTTCAAAGAGACACATGTTAAAGTACCTTAGCAAAGTATGTAATGTTCAGTGAGTGTCTGCAGTTTTTCCTTACTTAACTTAGCTTTAAAAATCATTCGGTATGAGGGACCAGCCCCTGCAGCACCAGTAAAGTTGGTAATATCCAGTTTACTTGGGTCTGATTTGTTTTAATACACAGGATCTAGCTCCACTACATAAATGGGCAGTTTCATATTGCTGCCAGGCACAAGCAGGAGCAACCGATCACTGAACCATGAAATGGCCTGGGCTGGAAGGGACCCTAAATAAAACCTTAACCAAGATTTTCTAGGAAACCATTGACAGGGATCCATCCTTGCCTCACTTACCCAGAACTGTTTCCTTTGCTATAAAAATTTTTTTTAAAAATCAAACAACAAAGAAACAAAACAAACAAACAAAAAAACCAAAACAAACAAACAAAACAAAAACAAACAAAAAACCTGTTTACGACTTTTCACTTGATGAAGATATTTTCTGATCTCACTTTTACTTCTCAGAAATAAAGTCCTGGGCTTCAGAATAGCTTTAGAGAAGAGACAAACTGAAGTCCATAAGGCTCTGCTTAGGTGCACATGTGCAGCAGAGCATAACATAATGCAGAGCTCAGCCCTTTATCCTGACCATTTTCAGGCAGAATTAATACTGGGTTTTATGCCTTAAAGTTGCTGCACTAGTTTGGGACATTCTGGCTTCTCTAACTCTTTCTGTGTTTAGTGGGCAGTTGAAAGAAATGCTTTGCATCTGCTGAGCGAAACAATAATCAATGTGTGGAGTCTTATGGTGTGCATCTCTTGTACCAGCTACCAACCAGATTTTGTGAAATACCTGCATGTATTTCTTAGCAGTATCAATCATCTATCACCTAATGCCCCCTTAACGTAAGAACTGGGAAAAAAAAAAAAATAAAATTACTATTTCTTTTGAGAATTACTGCCTGGAATATATTTAACATTCATGGGAGCAGACATGGTAAAACAGGTTCTTAATGGGAAGGAAGCAGTTCCGTGCCTCTCGGTGCTGTGGATACTCTGTGAAATACATTTATTAAAAGTTGCTGAAAAGGAGTCTTAACTGCTTTGACCATTCTCTGTAATTTTAATTCTGAATATAGATTTATGATGACAACTCTATATAATAGATATTCAGACTAGATGTGGTGTGAATTTTAATTGATCAGGTTGTTAAAAGAGGGAATATTAAGGGTTTGATTTTCATATACTTACCAAGCCAACACCATAGAAGAGGATATTTTAGTGAATTTAGGATATGGAAATATGCAAAGACACTCTTGCTCAAAATTATTTTAATTTTTGGAATACCAGAATCAATTGCAAATAATCTCCTATCTTCTTGAAACCTATAATAACATGATCAGTAACATTTGTTAGATATGTGGAGCCAAACTGGCATCTGTTATGAAGAGCTGAGGTCCTGCTCTTACATGGAGTGTTTGTAATTTTAAAGCATTTGAGCCTCCCTAATGAAAAGGGAGGATGCTGCAAAGCCTTTGATAGTTTCTGTTAAAAAAAAAAAAAAAATAATGATCAAAGTTTCAACACAAAAAGCATGAATGCTTGTCTTGATCAATTCGTGTGGGATTTCCTAAAGTCCCTGGAAACCCAACTATAAAGGAAGACTCCAGGCACAGTTTTGAACAACAAATTAGATAATGTAAATAGACTTACCCAATTTCAGTACTTACAGGGCCACTATCCTTAAAAAATAGCTGGGTGCTTCATAACCTTCAATGTACTTAAATGAGTCACTACATTATGAAGACACCAATTAAAATTATAAATAATGTATATAGAAAACTGAAGAAAAATAATATTATTCCATTATTCTACTATGTTTTGCAGGTCCTAAAATGGTAGAATTCCACAGTCAGCAATTTCAGATCAACTCAAAGGACGGAAAGCCACTTTTTACAGTGGATGAAAATGAAGTTGTAATTGGCACAGATAAGCTTCGAGTCACAGGTTTGTAATGGCTTAAGAAATGCTCAAATAATGCCCATAAGAAAAGTAAAATAAAAAAGGTATTTTCAAGTTATTATGTGTGAATGCAAGTTCTGGTTCTACCTCATTAGGAAACAGAAATACGAAGATAATCTGACCTTTTCCAATAAATAATCAGTAAGAAATTTTAACATAAAATAATTTTTGTGTAGATAGATAGATAGATAGATTTCTGTATGTGTGTGTTTTATTTTAAAGCCATTAGTAACGGTACTGTAATATAACTGTACTGATGCATCTTCTTCTGAATTGTTTAATGTTTCTAGTGCACACTGTCTGAGGCTGAAAAAATTCTAGATGTTCCAGTCTGAATAGTAATGAGTATGATTTGTGAAAACTTTAGTCTCTCTCTGATATTTTTATATGGTTATCTTTCAAAGTGAAAGCTCCTGTATTTCTGTTCTGTGAGTAGCACATATGTCACAGGATGATATTTGTAGTATATTTTAAATGTCGCCTGTCAAGAGAAAAGTTTGTCTTAGGCTATTTCTGCAAATCACTGAAGTACTCATTTACACAGTAATATATCAAAGTTATCACATGAAAAGCTACTTCCTTTCATATGACCACATAAAGTCAACCTTCATTTTCAAGGTGTAAGGTTGTATTAAAATAGATACGTCAGGGTGTGAGCCCTCTTTGAGCAGAAGAATCCATTTGGGGAAATACTGAAATTATTCTGTAACTTGTTTTCAATTACACTCTTAATATTTTTTATCTGATTGCAACTATAGTGTTTGACCTTTGCTAATTACTGGTCCTCTGAAATCTTGATGTTTTCATTGTAATGAATAGATTCATATTATTTCACTGTCAAAACTATAAATTTGGTAGTAACTATACAATTAGTGTTTCAAAACCAAAGTTAAGTTATAATAATTGTGTTAATAATTTTTGTTTATGCCTGAGGGTCTTATCTTAAGGTTTTCTGCTTTTTAACCTAATTGAAATTACAACTTTGTTTAACCAGGAAACCATATCAAATAATTATTGTTTGCCCAAGGGATGCTAAACTTTAATAGAAAAGCATGTTTAACAAAGATATGAAAAACAGCATAAATGTTAACTGATTTGGAAAAGGTCTATCTCTGCTCAAAGTAAGTAAAAATCATTCATACAGGAGTTGAAATTATTATGCTAATGTTAATGACTGACTCATCCAATATTAGTCTTTACAGTGCATTAATAATTATTTACTTCAGCAGATATTGTAGTAAGACACATTGCCTGTTTCTTCTTTTATGCTGTAGTAAAACTCCAAAGCAAATACATTAAAGTCAGTAAGGTTATTTCAGTGTAAAACAACTGTGAGTGAGAAGAGATTCATGTCTACTTTGCTTCAAATTAATTTTTTAAAATTGTGGTTTAAATGATACTATTAGCATGAAGGGTAAATTATTGTGATTTAAATGATACTATTAGCATGAAGGATAAATTAGTAATACTTTGCATACCAAGATTATTTTTAAACATTTTAGATAGAGAACAAGATCAATGTGAAATAAATTTTGAGAAGTTCATACCATAAAAAAAAGATGATCCCAGGCTTAAAATACACAAAGAACACTCTGCAGCTTTTTATGTGCAGTGTAGTGAACTATGTGATTTTACTTCTCCTTATTTATGTGAATTATGAAAAGCCCGGTAATGATTTTTAAGAAAATCTGACAGTTTGCCACTAAAATATGGTATTGCAGAGAGCAAATGTTTATGATTTGGGATATATAAATGTAAGAGATTTAGGATATCTCAGAACAAAGGAAAAAGTCTAAAAGTAATATAATCCAATCCAATAGCTCAAGAATTGTAATTTTCCTACAATTAATATGTTTCAACTCATACTATTTCAGTCAGACATTTTCTGACACCTGTGTGGAATAGAATAGTGCAAGGGGGGGACACCAACACCTGCCCAGGGCAGAGCTCTTGTGCCAGCCAAATGCTGTTCTCTGCTTTGGGAAGAGCACCAGGGCTTATCATCTCCCTGGGATAGAGTGGATAGTGGCTGAGCTCAAGTGCTCAAACATCAACATCCAGCTGTGTGTGAAACACCTTGGGGTGTGTGAGACACCTCATCATATCACTTTATCTCCAAGAGATGCTTCCTGTGACCGTGGCAGCTGGAGGCCAGGCAGGAGCACAAGGGTGTTTCAGATGACAGTAAGTACATGTGATTAGGCAATGAAACACTGCCTCTAGCTCGTCTGTGACATCTACAGCACAGACACTTAAATTTAAGTGAGTGAAACTGAAGCTCAGCTTAACCCTTCATGACAATTACTGCTCATGGAGGAGCATGGACTCCAGCTGCATTGTCTTTAATATTTTTTCAGTAAGGACCTGCATTTTGCAGGCTTTTATTATGTTGCTGTGGAGGTATTGAACATCTGTGTTTTGTTCTGGGAGGGTTTTGTACATTCAGCTGGCATTGGTGACAGTGACACCCACCTTGGCTGTATTGGCTGGCAAAGAGCCAATTGCTTTATGACATTGTCATGGCAGGCTCATAAAAACATAGAATTTTAAAGGTTAACTCTAGGATCAAGTCCAACCATTAACCTAACACTTCTCTGTTCACCATGAAACCATGTCCCCAGGCACCACATCTACACTTCTTTTTTATTTTAAAAGGAAGCTGGCAGGGCAGAGAGGATCACTATTTTTATGGAGAAGCATATTTATATCACCATTTCTCCAGTTTACTGCTTGTCCTTCTGCTTCTGTCCTTGTTTGTCTTTTATAAAAATCCCCTAAAGTATTTGCTGAGTGTTGTCTGTGATTTTCTAGCACTCTGTTCTATGCAAAGGTTTTCAGTTTGAGTAGCTAATGCTGAAGTGCAATGTGACAGTGTGTGTTTAATTTAAACACTTCTGCTCAGGAGGGAAGTAGGAGGCAATTTGAAGGTATGAGTAAACATGCTGTTAGACTTTGAGGAGGCAAATAGTCCTAGCCTGACAGGATGCGTGGGGTGTTAATAAATTGTGCTGACTTCAGTCCTCTCGTTGAGAAAATTAATATCTTGTTCTTGTGTATTTTCAGATTAAATTACAATATCTTAATAAACTGTAGCCTATAAAATACTAAATATAGCAATAGTCATATCACAGTTTAAAAGATAAAGTAAGAAATGAAGACAAGAAATCAATTTAGGACCATTTTCCAGAAAAAGTTGCCCTGAGGTTTTTTTCTTTGAGTGGCATTCTCTTAAAATGTAATGCTGTTTGATGAAGAAGTTTTACTCACGTAAAGATAAGGTATTACTCTTGCTTAGAGGTGATTGCTCTAGAATATGGAAATAAACCTTTTCATTCCATTTTACACTACCCACCCACAGCCACCCAGAACATTAACACTGATGTTTCCAGTTCTCTTTCTTCCATTAACCCCTATTTTTATGAAAGTGATGCTATCTCTGTTATCACTTACTTGTCTTTATAGAACCATGGGATCATAGAATCATTTAGGTTGGAAAAGATCTCTGAGATCAAGCTGAACCATTAACCAGCACAAATCCGTCACTAAACCATGCCCCCAAGTGCCACATCTGCACTTTTGATGTATCAGAATATACCTGCAAAATATTTTAGTTGTACCAAATCAGCATTTTCTGATATACATTTTTAATTCATTAAGGTGCAGAATAATCTTAATGTTAATGAAAAGGAAGTGTTAATGAAGCAGGGTTAAAGCTCTGTCTGAATTAATAAATTTCAAATTTTCCAGTATTATATTCATGCCAGTTTGTAATTTACAAAAAGATTAATCTATTTAAATTGATGAGGAGGGTATCAACAGCTAAATAAAATTTAAATACAAGCTTAGTAAATCAATGCTTCCTCGAAGTGCTGAAGTGATTTAATATGATAATTCATATATCTTGTCTACTTCTGTTCCATCCAAGCCAAGGAGATTTCATTCTAAGGAATCATGGTTTCAGCTAAAGCTCTTCTCAAAAAAGCAGCACATTTCATGCTTTCTCAGGATATCCTGAGAATTTTCCTGCAGCATCATGAAGTGACCCTCTTCCTATCAATTGTCTCAGAAAGTATTAATTTTTAGTATTTTTTCTTGATTCCACTTCTTTTTTTTTTTTACCCTGTTCTCTGAGGTTGCCCTGATGAATTTTTTATTCTCTTTTTCCCTTTGTACCACATTTAATACAATCTAATACCCCATCTATACTATGTACACCATGCTTTCTAATCATTCATTGCCATTCTCTGTCTAGACAGAGTCCAAATCCTTACCTTAGGGCTTTTTACAGCCCAGATTTTTTCCAGAGGGTAATGGAATAAAGAACAGCCAGACAAGTCACCTTGACTAATATCCTAACTATTCAAATATATTTCCTAGCTACATCTTCACCTGGAATGTGCTCAGACGTGCTAATCCTCAAAGCCAGAGAAGATCTCTCAGCCTAAGGCCTCTCCGGTTTTTGATGAGTACGTTCACAAAGCCTAGAACAGCAGCTGAGACTCCACCCTTGCTGTAGATGGTGGTGTTTAGCTGCTTTTTTGAGCTGCCTCTGTTGCTGAGGGGCTTTTGTACCACATCAGCCAGTTCCCTGCCCCTGGTGGAGCTTAGCTGGGAGATGGTCACTGAGCTGGTGATGCTGCAATAATGCTGCAATAATACTCAGGAGAGCAGAAATGGAGGTCCTTGGAAGATTTTCAGGTCTAACAGGGACGGCAGGAATGAAACTAGTCATTACCATTTTTTATACATAAATACCGTTCCATATGCAGCAATTCTGCCTATAAATAGGGGAAAATCTTTGATAAGGCTATATGACAGAAGATGTGATGTGCGTAGAACAGTCTAAAATAAATATGATCATGTAGGACTGTAGTATTTGCAAAGGTTTTGTGGGATTTGAATTATCTCTATTAACTGACATGAAAGTTACATTGTATAAATCTTATTTACTTATTTTGTTGTTCCAAGTAGTTTAAAATTTCTCTGTCTTTAGACTTCTTGGATTTTATTTTAAGAATTTACAGCTGTACAATTACATTACTTCTGCATTGTGTTGTTCCAATCAATACTGTAATGGTAATAATGTAGCAATATTTCAATTGTCTTATAATTATTAATGTATGTTTTCTTATCTTGATTTCTAATATCAAAGTGGCCATATTTTTAAAAAATCACTCTTGCTATTTCTTGTTATATTTGAGCTGTTACATTACAGTATTTCTCTTTTGTTTTTTTGCAGGGCCTGAAGGAGCACTTTTTGAGCACTCTGTAGAAACACCACTTGTAAAAGCAGAAGCTTTTAAACAGCTCAGGTAGGAATTTATACATAAATCTAATAAGTAAATGTTATTTTTAATAAGTATTCACATATTTTGAATATATGATTTTCAACACAGGATTGCTAATAGCTTTTTTCTAGTTTATGTTACAAGCTACTATTTTGAAGGAAATCATATATATTGTTCTGCAATTTTGAAATATGGTTTATTGCTGATGGTGAATATATTTAAAATCACTGTGAAAATATTTTCTGTAAGCTTCTATTTTTCAGTTTGAGTTTTTTTACTGTGTTACAATATAAGTTGCGTGTCTGCAGTAGGCCATAAACTTGTAATTAGCCAAAATTTTTGAAAGCTAGTATCAGTCTGAGGAAGCAGACTAAGAAAGTTGGAAATGTATGGAGCTCTATAATATGACTAAAAAGAAGTTTGGCCTGAGAGAATCATTATGAAGTGCTTTATATGTTTCAGAGCTCCTTAATTCTGGGAGAGCATTTCTTTGTGCATTATTCTGTTTAATTTTGAGTATCCCAAATCAGTTTTTAATATGCTGATTATGATGAGTTAATAAGCTCAAATTATATTCTCTTAATGAACATGTTACCTTTCATTTTAAAAGCCAGTTCAAAGAAAGATTTGAATTGAAAGAGGATTGCTTTAACGATTGTATTTCTGTCCTTTCATACCTTGGCAGTTTGCTACTTTCTGTCATAATTTCTCTTAGTTTTCCTCTCCAATAGGGATAACTACTAGAGAGTAGTGGAAAATGATGAAAGCTTTCAAAAACACTGTCTGTATCTTGCTGATTGAATTTTCAAATTGAGAATGACAAATGAGAGGGAGACTGTTAAGATAATTATTTTTATTTTCTCATTTATATTTAAGATTTACTTGCAGCAAAATACTTTGTGCTTGCATTTAAAGACAGTATGGGCTCAAGGCATTACTTTTTACATGTTGATGTCCACTTTCAAAAATGTGTTTCTTCTGTTGTGGTAGAATTTGGATATGACAGACTTTGACCAATATTCTGCATTATAAGTGTACATTCTCTTGTTTTTGTAGGGAGCAGATTCAATATGTTGTAGATTTGTCATTGTCTCTGATTATCTCAACTTTAGTGAAGTAGGAAATTGAATTTCTTAATTGCAAAATCAAGAAGCTCTGCAAATTTTGACTGGATATATCTGTTATTTTCTGTGGTTGCTACTTTGCTTCAAATACATAATCAATATTTTAATAGGCTTAAAGCTGATACTTTTATTCTACATCTGTTATGCTCTGTTGCATTTTAAGTTCTTATCTGCACTGCTGTTTAACAACAGTTGCAATGTTCCTGACTACATACGACTATTATTATTATAATTTTTCTACCTGTTTTTGTAATAGGATAACATTGGAAGGAAAACATTGAGCTTAAATTTAATACTTAAAATCCCACTCAGTTCTGTCTTCAATTAACTTAAAATAGTGGGAAGTACAGACTCGTCCAGAATTAACAGAATTTCGCTAGTAATTATGGTAATGTTAACGAAGAAGCTACGTGGCCTCTGACACACTTGTGGCTGTTGTTAGCATTTGACATGAATCCAGAGCTGCTGAGCACCTGTGCTAGAAACTGAGTCAGCTTAACCCTAAAGGCATGAGTCTGTGCAATGGATACACCACTCACCTGTGCCATCATAGAAAGCTTGGGCTGGAAGGGACCTAAAAGATCATCAGGTTCCAGCCCTCCCTGCCCATGGGCACCTCTCACTGGACCAGGATGCTCAGAGCCCCACCCAGCCCAGCCTTGGACAGCTGCACCATCCACAGCTTCTCTGAGCATCTTGCTCCAGTGCCTCACTATCCTCACGGTAAAGAGTTTCTTCCCAATATCTAATCTAAATCTTTCCTCCTTGTTCTATCACTACATGCCCTTGTCAAATGTTCCTCTCCTCTCTCCTATCCTGGCAGGCTTTTACCCAGAGCAGTTCAGAATGCCTCAGTCCTTTAATTTTTTAATTTTTTTTTCAGTTATAATCAGTGTCAGGTTTGAAAGCAGAGATGGCAATGATTTTATTTTTTCATGAAGGGCTTCTGGGAAGGGTTAAGAAGGAAGTGCACTGGTCTGCAGTGCAGATGGTGAAGTTGAAATGTAGGCAGAGAAGACCATTTTTCAAGCTGGAGAAAGGTTACTTTCAAGGGTAATCTTAAATGTCAGCATAAAGAAAATTCATGCATTTTGTTGTGAAGGAGCTCAGACAAGTTTACCAAAAAATGGATATTTTGTAATGCTTCATAAATATTCTGTTTCATTCCGTAAAGTTAAATGCAGGAACCTATCCACTAAAAAATACTTCAATATGAAAATTTAAAATGCAATTTTAAGTATGACTTTTCTATTTTAGATTTGAACATGCTTCCGTTTCAGATTAGGGTAGTGAATACAGAGTTACAGGTTTGCTTACCTTGAACCTTATCTTCACACTTGCACCATCTATTAATCTTCTGCTATTTTTCCTCTATTTTTCCTTCAGTGGCTGTGCTGGGCCATGTGGATGTGATATGCTGGATGAATGTGTTATAAAGTGCCATGGTCTGCAGCGTTAAATGTGGGGAATAGTATTTCAAGGAAACCCATCCAGTACAAATGGAGTTACAGGTTTTAAGGAGCTGGCTGGAAAGCTCTTAATGTTCGTAATTTTCAGCTTGTGTCGTATGAGCAGGAGCCACATCCATTCTCTGTCACTCAGATTTAGGGCAGGATTTCAAACAAAGGTGACACAAGTGGCCTCTGAATTACACATTCTGCTGGCTTTCTTGTCCAAATGCTGAATTTCAAGATAGACTGCTTTTCTGGAAACAAGGATATATGTGTGTGAGAACATCTTTTAATAGCTAAGTTATGGAGACAGAGCAATGCAATTATGCTGTGGTCAGTAACTGTCTTTTCATTTGTAATTTGAAGGAAACTTACAGAATCCTTTTCAGTCTAAAAGACTGAATTTATGACTCACTCATGAAGAAAAGGAGATGTGCTTGCACTTACTTCCAACTGGTAGGAATAATTAAAGCAGCCAAATCTACATTTCAAGATTGCAGCTTTCCTAAGCTTAAAATATTATTGCGTATTTTTAAATTCCTTTAGTTGACTTCTTATATCTGAATAAGATGCATAGTTTTCATTTACAAAATTTGTTAAGACTTTAGGACCTCATGGATACTTAAAAACAGGACCTTGCTTGTAATAAGTGTCTGACAAACATCTCAAAGTCATGTTTACTGTCAACAAGGAGGTTTGGATATATCCAGGAAATATCCTTCCCAGACAAATACCACTGAGGAGACACCTGGTTGAAAACAGCCAATTGTCATTAGCGAGAACAGAAATATCTCAGTGATTGACACAATCCAGCTCGTTATTCCTGCCAAGCTATTTCGTAGTCTGGTAAATAAAGGTAACAGATACAGGTTTCATTCCCCTCAAGAAGAGGAGGCAATTGAACTAATGTTTCATAATTCCTTGCTGTAGAGCAAAATCAATAGGATTGTATAATGTATAATATAGCATTATACATATTATAATATATATATAAAATATTATTTAGAATGCTATTAAAAAAAAAAGTGTTAACTCTTCTTCATGAGGCCTTGTACCTTGGTGTGTATTTGGCACCTTGAGAACTTGCCTCAATCAGGTCTCCTGGGGCTTCCCAATAATTTATAGAACTGCCACTTATAACTGGATCACAGCAAAGTTTTAATGGAAAACAGGTATCTTGCTTCCTAGAAAAACCTGAATTTAAACAGAATTAGGAAAGCTCAGACACATTCTTTGTGACCAAAAATGTAGGTCAAAAATCTGTAACAGCAGCTACTGAACTAGATGATGTAGATAGAGACATTTATAACAATTCCCTAGAAGCCATCTTTTCCCCAGGTTTCATGTTAGGTACTGGAAGTAGCCTCTTAGGATGTTATCCGGAGTTTCATACCAGCACACACAGCTTTTTATATCCCCTGTTATCTAATAACATTTTCTGTTATTTGGTAAAACTGATGTCTAAGTTTAGACATTTCTCCAGTCTGATGCTAACATATTTTTCTGATAACTTATAACAGCTTAGACTATTATTTAGCCTATTCCTCTATTCCCCTAAATTTTGTATCCTTGAATAATATGGAGTTCATACATAGTTTTGTCATTTTGATACTGTTTGCTTCTTGTGATCTACATGGCTTGTGGTTTTCTAAAGGAAAACAGTGGATGTGCAAAATGCTTTAAATCTCAAAACAATCTTACTGAGCTGAGCATTTGCATTTCCCAAACTTACAGAAGTGTGCTTACAAATATGGCATTTTTCCATTTATTAACTGCTATGAAAAATGAATATAATGCTTATGAATTATTATTATCTTTGTTCTCATGTTGCTATGTATGGCTGTCTGGCAGCCAGCAACTGTGCCTTCTGAGCACAAATCCTGTGGGAAATCACTTTTAGTACAGTCAACTTGTGGTGTTCTGACAGTCCTTTAACTGAGGGTTTATATTGAAGTTCAAAATGAGCCACATCATTCCACTACTCTTGATTTTGGAAAGCACTATATCAGGTGCTTTCATTGATATCATGGTATCATTGCTCCAGAGAGTCGGTTTTTGTCAGAGTATGATTATAAATTTATAGAGGGATATATATTACCTGAATATGGATGTATTTAATGGCTTATGAGTATGTACTGAGAATATTTCAATATTCCCCAGGGAAAAAGATGTATTCTAAACAAATGTATAGTATTGGTATTAATTAAGACTTTAAATGTGTAATTTAAGAAGCATTGCTTTATATTTAAGTGAAATACCTGTCCAACACTTAAAAGCATAAAGATATATATTTACTATTATATTTACATGTGATTAACATGTTACAGAATATTGATAATTTGAAGGCAAATTATAAATTTTCTAGGTACCTGGTTAGGTAGACCTTTCCCTATCTATATATTCATAATTAATATATACCCTTTAATTTTACATCTGTTCTATGGCATCCAGTAACTCTACTTATGCAGTTATGGCTTCTAATTCTCTCTGATTCTTTCTGAACTCTCAGTTTTATCCTTTCCCTTCCCCATTGATAATATTTTTTCCTTTTGCACATGAAGTGTTTGCTATGGTTAAACTGTGTAATAAGACAGAGAGGAAGCTGGAAACTGAAGTTGTGGAGTTTTATGGCTGTATGAGTAAAGAATTGTGAAGGAAATCTGGGGAAATGTAGAGAAGCCAACAAGGGTAAAAACATTTGCCAAATAATTGTTTAATCATATTTGTAATACTAATGCTTACATGCTAATTGCCTAAAAATACCATCTAACTAATTGAAGTACCGTCATTTTGATTTGCATTCATTATGTAAATCAAAAGCCCAGTCAGTCATGAGAGAATAAATTACATAATGGAAAGTAAGACTACAGTTATGATTCAGTGTTTGCAAGGCACCTCTGTTCCCTGACTAGTGAGATATTTCTACTGCAATGTAATTTTATGAGCCCTAGCCTTAATTTGATAGATACAAATTTGAATTCATATAATTTACTGCAATCAGTTTAACTAAGAGCACCATCAATTTCTTCTTTTGGAAGCTTTAAATAATTTCTTTCCATTCATCTGATGGACTCAAATGTGTAAAAAGGCGTTGTTTAGAAGGATTTGGTAGTACAAGGTATCATGTTTATCATCTTTTCAGAAGCATTTCTGACTTCGATATTTTAAAAAACTCTATTACCAAAGTATTGTGTATTGTCTTTTAAGCAGTGATTTTACCTGTAAATATTAATCCTAAAGTGAAAAGAGTTTTGCAAGCACAGTCTGTTTTCTCTGTGCACCCATATTCTTGCAAAATCTTGCTCATTGCAATTTAGTTTACAAACTATAGTGCTTCACCTGCAGGGCATAGGTATCGTTTTATGTGTGGACAATTTGACCTTAGGAGATAGATTTACTCTGCTGATTAGATCATCCTGCCTCCTGTAAGTCTGAGTTTGCAAGGGGGCTCTGTCCTGCTGTCATGGAAGGTGTTCGCTCCTGAGGCAGGAGGGACACTTGGTGACTGCTGGAAAGAGGGACAGGTGTCTGTGTGAGCCTCTTTCCACTTGGGTGTGTTGGCAGTCAGAGCTGCTCTCCTGAGCACCTTCCACAAGTTTCCTGTTCCAGTCTCCTGAGAGCACAAGCCAGATTCCTGCCCATCGTCATAAATTACTCGCTCCAGTCATGTGGCTGATGTTCTTCCTAAAGCCTCAGTTTTTCAAAGATGTGACTTAACACATTAAAACCAACAAAAGTTGTTTCTGCTGCTTGTATGGGACAGTCATTTAAGCATTTTCCATGGCTGCTTATGTTGGTAGCACAAAGAGCGAAGTTGTAATGCTTAGTACACCTATTGGGCTGGGTCCCTGACAATGTCACACTGCTCAGTGACTTTGCTGAAGTGAACTTGTCATCAGTGATTACAGTGTGTTCCACCAGAGCACAAGCCACCGTGAAAACTTTGTTAGTGATTGTCACAGTTCTAGACACCTTGCAGATGACCACCTGGAGCCCTGTTTGTGAGCCTGTGATTGTGCTGTCACTCATCCAAGCTGTAATACTGCCTTGAGCAGATCAGTCCTTAAATTCCCTCTCACCTACACACCTATCTGCACATATATCAAGAGAACTGGGGAGGAGGCATGGAAGAGGAGACACTCCCCATAAGGATGTGGGTGTGGCAAACACTGGAAAGAGGAAGTGTTTCCTGATAATAATAATTTTTCCGAGATGCATTGCATGTGTACACCATCACTCCTCACTCTTTCCTCTCTCCCTCAGACTGTGTGCACAGTTGTGACACATCAGTTGTGAGGGCTCTGGTGACAGTGTGGCACATTCAGCCACAGTACTGACAAATCACAAGAAGGAAAGGGTATGACCTGCATTCCAGCAAAGCCTCTTCACTTGAGTGTTTGTTTTCATGGAGAACATGTGGACACTGTATAGCATGTGCTGGAGAACTCCAGTTACCTGAGTAACTTTCTATGCTTCAGCATATTAAATAAAAAATATCTTGAGATATATACAAAAGAAAGGCATGGCAGATTTCAACCTGGAAGATAATTTTATGAAACTGCTCATAAGGAAAATGCTAACCACATTTTTTACAACAGTGATGCAAGTGCTGTTATTATATGAGATTAAAATTTTATAATGCAAGATGTTATTTTATAATATTATTAAAGTAATTTGAAAAATATAGCCATGCTGGAAACATCTGTGATGTGCCAGATTTAATCACATTCACTGGGGCCTTGGTCATTTTTAATTACCTGGAGAGTCAGCACATCATAAAATTGAGGTCATGAGAGAGACCTCTTTTGAATTAGCTCTTACCACTCTTCATCACAACTGTCAGTCTTGAGAGAAGCTTTTATTTTAATCATATCTCAGTCTGATCTTCAGTCTTCATTCCATCAACAACTCTGCATTGAGTGACAGTGAGCAAACAGGAAAAAATATCTCAGTATTAGAATGGATGGAGAACAAGTAAACAAATAAGTACACAGCGATAATCGTATCTGCTATGTTTTTGAGTACGTTATAAATGTTGCTTTAAATTTCTTATATAGCCTTTTCAAGTTGCCATTTAAACTGGGAACTGTTTTATTCTCTTTTTAAGAGAACATGTAACTGCATTTGTCCTAGAACTTTGAACACTTCTTTTATGTTGCTTACATAAAAAAACTCTGTTAACCAAAACCTTGGGAGCTGGAAACATCTGTTATTCAAATCTGGCTTTGTAATTGTGCTTGCGCACAGAGATCCCTCCTAAGCCATAAGCAGTGTTAGTGCCTGCTGTGCTTATGCTGAACAATTCCCTTGAATCCAGAGTCTCATAACTGAGCTTTACTGGAATCATCTGCTGCCACACACTTCAGATTTACAACATAAATACAGAACTAACTTGGAACACAGGCTATTTCAAGAAATAAAACTATGATAATAATTTTTTTATTTAAATTAAAGAAAAATGTGCTGAAGAACATACCAGCTGGCATCTTCAAGAGCAGCAGATTCCCAACATTTAAAAATGTCACCCAAAAGGAATGGGGTGCCTTGAGGTTCTGACCTTGATCATTATCCTTGATCATTTTTAGCATAAGACAAAATAAGCTTAAAAAACATCAATAGATGTATTTATTTAAAAATCAGCTGTGCTTCCTATGCATATAGAGTAGGGCTAAAAACTGAGAACATACAAAACCCCCTTCATCTGCATGTGTCTAACATTTTTGCTGATTCTAGATGATTTCTTCATTGTTCATGCATGTGGTTTAGCTGATAGTTCAGCACACACTCTGGTTGCCATTCAGCTCTTACATATTTAGGCTGCATTCGTACAACTGAGTCCAAACCTAGAGGATCTCTGAGCGCCCAGAATAAGCAGATGCATCTCAGATGCCCATCCGGGTTTAGAATACTCCTCTCTCTGTGAGCAAAATCATTCATTCATTCATTCGTTCGTTCATTCGTTCATTCATTCATTCATTCATTCATTCTCTGAAGTGGAAAGGGCTCCTCCTACAAGCCCACACACAGATGCATTTGCAGAGAGACTAATATCTGAGGAGCATGGTCCTGGGGGTTTACAACTGTTTGGGCAGATGTTCAGGTGGAATTGATTCAATTCATTTGGATATCTAGGTGCAGATACCTGTACCACATCTCTTCACCTCTTGGTGGAAGGCAACAGATACTGTAAGGGCATTTTACAGAGCTATCTAAAATTAGATCAGATTAATTATGCTCTAGCAGTACTTATTTCTATTAATTTTGAAGAATGCACAGGAGATCAACTGCATTTCTTTAGAGGAATTGTACACTTGCCAACTACACCATGTTAGGTTAAGGTCTGAAAAAATGAAAATTCATCATAAGAAACAAGGCACTGTGCTGGGAAATGTTCAAATTGCAGAATAAAGCTTTTCCACTTGTAACCCAGTATTTCATAAATTCATCTAAATTGCTAATCATAGTTTATATAACCGTGTAACTAGGATTAGAAAATACTCCCAATTACTGGCTCTTGTTTGATATCAGGCATGAGGTATTGAGTCCTTCCAAGCTAATAATTAGCTTGGAGGCCCTGGCCATGCTATGATTTTTTCTTTTCAGGAAAGTCATGACACCATCATATTTACCTAAAAGAAGTATCTTTTCTTTCTTAGTTGGTAAAAATCCATGGTTGTCTTATACCCACTAAAGACTTTGATAATTTCAAATATAGTCTAAATGTTTTCATTGCTATCAAGTCTCTGAATCTCTTCTTTATTCAAAACCTTCTCCGTATCTTCTGCATCAAATCCAGACTTCTTTATTATACTAGTTTTGATAATTGTGCATCAGTCTCCCATGTATTTACATTTATTTTCTTCTGCAGTTCTTCCACAAGCTTCTGCAATTCTTGTTTTGAGGATTTTTCTGGTTTTCTATCCTACTCTGTGGACTCATCTCCAATGTCTTCCTGTAACTGACTTATTTCTTAAAGCTTATGAATATTCAAATATATATCAGGAAAACAGCACATTCTCTCTTTTCTTCTAATCTTGGGTCATCAGATTGCCCATAGCCCTAAGTACAACAGAGGAGGAAAACCTTATACTGTCAGTGCTTTTCTTTCATAGAGGCCTTAGCACAGACATCATTAGAGGAACACAATCCAGTTTGATCTCCTGGGTCCTGCAGGTCTAGTGTTGGAATATGTTAAAGTTGGGCACACTGATGCAATGAGGGCAAGTAGCAGACTTGACTCTGTATCTAAGATCATTGAGCTATAAGCTTGTAATAAGTCCATGGATAAAATTCAATATAGGAATAAATAAGGATAAATTGATTAATCTATCCATGGAAAATTGAACTTAAAATAAAATCTGATTAATTATTATTTTATTTTCATACCATGATTGTTTTAATGTAAAATGCACAAAGATCCATTACTGAAGTAGCTCAATATTCCAAAAGGTCATTATAAGTTTTTTTTAGCTTTAGAAAATGCACTTCCTATAGGTTGCTTATTTGAGCCTAGTGAGTATTTGTGGTCTGACTTCTTGGTTTCTCCATTCCATGATTTTATCATTTCACTGTGACTCCCCTTCATTCCAGCCAAGCTCAGTAAGCCCAGCTGTGTCATCTATGAAGAAAACTCCTTCCCAAGAGTTGGAAGAAAGGGAAATACAAAAGTGGTTCAGTGGGGTTTTTTTCCCCTCCAGATATGAGGACTCAACCCTGAAATGGTTGAGTAATGAAATGTTCCTAGCCCTTACCAACACAGACCTCTGGGAGGGGAGTCTTAATAAACATGAAAGAAAGGATCCTGCAGCAATATTATACATGCCATACGAAAGTCCTGTACTGCTGTTAGTAATGACTTGCTTGTGCTTCACACATTAGGACTGTCTGTAGGTGTGTGTGAACATTATTGTCCAGAGCAAAAAGGCTACCAGAAAAAGCAGAGCCTGCTACAGCAAAGCACAGCACATTTTGAGACTTCTCCAAGTGACTGGAGACAAAATGATGGACGTTCCAAAATTACATTTTCATTAATGCATTTAAGCAATAAGCAGAAAATCAAGAAAAAAAGCGACTTTTAAAATCAAATTACAAGAGATTGCTATATAATTTTATAGTCTCTAAATTATAACATAGGGTCACTGAAGATTTTTTTTAAAGAAAATTCAGAATTCTGGGAAAAATGAGGTGCTTTATGAAGAGCTGCTTATATTCCAGCCAAATACTTTTTCTCTAATGGAGTTCCTGTGTACGTACACTTCCCTCTAAACAGGCATTTTCATAGTATGTTTCCCTGAATTCAGTTGTATCCTAGATGTTTTCTTATTATGTTATCAGACAACTTTTCTGTATTTTCACGAAAGACTGGTGATCTATTTTACTACTGGCACAAATATTTATTTGAGTTACTAGTTTTGGCATAGTTAAGTTGAAAGTACAGTTTTAGCATTAAGCTCTCTGTTGTGCTGCTCTAAGTTTTCCTGAAAATTTTTCTGTAATGAAAGAGCCAGATTCACATGGTAGAAAATTAATAAATGTTCCTTCTTTTTAAAATTTAAGATAATTGCTGTTAAATTTTGATTCATTAAAAAACATACTGGTTTTAATATTACATTTTATTTTGGCATAAACAATAAATTAATTTAGTACTCGGTGTAAAGGAGCTGTAGATATTGACATTAGTCTTACTGAAACAGAATATGTGCAGGCAACTCCCAGAGGCAATAACCCTTGAAAAATTTTTTTTTTGAACCAAGCTACAAAAATTGGGAGATATAACCATTGACCAACTAATGGGCTTGACAAGAAAAAATTGATGCAGTTTTTCAGTCAATTTTTCTCATTATGTTTCATTTAATTTAACTCAGTGAAGTTCAGACTTAGAATATCAAAGTGAACGAAGGAAATATGGAAGACCTTATCATCCAGGTGGGAAGCGATTATTCCACCTCTGAATGAAGGAATTCAATATGTGTGATGCAAAATGGGACATTTTAGAAAGAAAAATCAGTTAGCATTTGAAAGATTTGTAGAAGTTACATCAAATCAGAATTTTGTGCTAAAGTATCTGCTATATTTTCATTACTGTGCAGAAACTGATCGGGGAAGAAGATTTAATGAGTCATTAGTATTTTCTATTCTTTGACATTCAGTAAGAGATATCACATAATACTGATACTTCCGAGTCCTTAAGATAGACATGGTTGCTGGAATATGCTGTGAAACTCATTTTTCCTCTTTGCAAGGAGATGTAATTTTAGGAGCTATTCCAAAGAAAATACTTCCACAAAATACAGAAATGAGGCATATACCGAGACTGAGATCTCAGTCCTGTTGTTCTGTCCTTCTTTGCCTTTGGATCTTCTGGCAAGCAACCAAAAGCCACAGGGCAGAACACCAAGATCCTCAGCTTCGGGTAATCACATTCTTCTTGCTACATCCTGATCGCCCTCCCCACTTGCCTGACCTCAAAACAGCAAGCTGCTGGGACATAAGTGAATATGGGTGGAGACTGGCAGCTGGCATTACTCTATGCCTGCTGCTCACTATCCACCTCTAGAACTCCAGCCCAGTTTTGCTCAGCTCAAGTCAACAGGCATCCAGCTTCTTCTTAAAGAATGGATATGGTTTGAAATTGTGTACGCTGCACCATGAATAAATGCTGACAGTCTCTTTCTTCTGTGTGACTAGGGCATGCTCTGCCTGTGGCTTGCTCTCTTACAATGTCTAGCTGCATTGCTGGGGAATTGGACTGCCTTTCAGACTAATCAAAAAGTCAATATACTCCTATTGCCTTTCAAAGGTTAACATGGATTCAAAAAGCAGGGCTCAAAGCAGACATCTACAGAAGAACCAAGGCCAATTAAGCCCACAGAATCCTCTAGGTTGTTTTCTTGCCTTTCAAAATACTAGTTCCTTGACAGGTTAAAGATTTTTCTTTTTCCCCTTATTTCCTCATGTGGGTTTTTTCCTCTTCATTTCTTGCCTTTTCTATTCTTCCTCTGCTCCATGACCTCTAGTCACTGCCTAATTTAATTTCTGTTCCCCTTCAACCTTTGCAAAGTGAGATGAACTCTAGGGCAGGTGTTCATAACAGGCTTTCTTTTTGCATGCCAAAGCCATGCAAGGATTTCTTCCTTACTTGATGATGTGAAAAAGATATTTTGATTGTAGCATCACAAAATGGTTTGGGTTGGAAGGGTCCTTAAAAGTCATCTAGTTCCAAGCCCCTGTCATGGGCAGGTACACCTCCCACTAGACCAGGTTGCTCAGGGCCCTGTCCAGCCTGACCTTGGACTCTTCCAGGGATGGGGCATCCACAATTTTTGGGTACACTACAATATTAGAGGTAGTGTCGATCCTGTACCTGTTCGGTCCAGTTACAGTAACCCTGATTTTCCTTAGATAGGTGTTGGGAAGGATGCATACCGATAGCCAATTTCCATCTAAGGTCATACCAAGGAATTCTCTTCCCACTGAATTCAGGAGACATGATGACTCATGAGCTGGAAAGGTCAAAAAGGGGTCAGAGGGAAAGAATTCACAATTACCCAAGAGCAAGCTGGTTGCCCTGTCCTGCTCTAAGGGTCAAGCAACCCCAAATTGCAGTAGGAAACTCGTGGTGCTCTTTCTGCAGTGCTAGAACCAGCTTTCTTGTGCCTTGTGGTATGTACAAGATCTGTAAGGTATCCTCCTGACTGCTGCCAGAACAGGATGAGAAAAGAGATCAATATTCCTGCAGCATGCACAGGCAGCGTCAGCTGCTTCTTTACCAAAACCGCAGCAGTCTGTCACTGTCCTCACATCCTCCCTAACAGCCAACTGAGCGACTCCTGGTGATCTGGCATCTCCACAAGTTAGCAACATGCTTATAGGAAAAGGAGAATCTCCAAGCCTTTAGATTTTTGGGATGGTTTCAGCTCCAGAGCCTGGATGCTGTCAAGGTTCCCTCCGAATATTTTTCACAGTCCTGCATGAATTATTTAGCACATCTCAGCACCAAATTTCCTTGGCAGCCAGGCAAGACAGTAGAGTTGACTCCTGGAACTGTCTTACCAAAAAGTAAGAAGACAGCAATGAAAATATTATCTTTCTGTAATCAGTTGCTTTAGTTGCAATGGACTATGGAGAGCCAATATCCAGCAAATGGCAGAGCTGAAAAATATTACCAGGGACCATCTACTCCCTCACCCTTCCCTGCCTTTCATAAGCTGACACAGTACAGTTTCTTTGGCTGCAGGGATCAGGGTGAAAGAGAGGAAGGCAAGATAACTATTCTGCAAGTGGGCCCAGGTGTGGCTTGCATTGCCTTACAATCCGTCGATATGTCTACTTGCGTGTCTTAATTCAAATTAGAAACATGATTTTGAGGGAAATCTCTTAGCTGCCTGAACTGTCCACGTCTTGATTTTCATTGTGGAACTCTTCGGGGTACATGGACAGGGTGACATTTGGGTTAAATTAATCTGAAAGCTGTTATCTCTTGGAGAACACCTAATGTGCTTCAACCTTTCTGGGCATCCAGTTGGCAGCAGCTAGTCCAGAGTACTCCTCAGGACGCATATAATGGGGTGTCAGGTCCTTGGCATCAAATGTTGTGCTGTCCAGATCAATTTCTCTTGCACCACACCCCTGGCTAATTGACCCTGGCAGCTACCACAGTACCTAGAAGCTACTCATAAGTACAGAATCCATCTTCCCAGCTGAGATATAGGCTGAGACAGATGTCTCATTTAGGACAGCACATTACATAGATTAATTCCCCTAGATGATAAAGATCATTCACTTTGTCCTGTTAAATGTAATTTATATGTCTGTAATTTAAAAAAAAAAAAAAAAAAAAAAAAAAAAAAAAAAAAAAAAAGGTGAACTGGTAGCAATATATTCCCTCATCATTCTAATGCACAAATTCAAACACTATAAAATGACCAAAAACTCTGAGACAATTAATTTCTGCCTTTTTACTCTCCAAGCACCCTCCAGCATTTGCAAACAAACTGAATTCCGGTTTTGCCAGGACACCTGAGGGATGCACACCAGTGTGGGGAGTGAGAAGGGACACTCAGAGTCAAGGTTCCTCTCAGCCACACTGTTTCTACACTAGATCCCTTTGAGTACATCTGGACTTCAAGCACTGAACCTTTGAATGCTGTGCAAATAAATACATCATCAGTGTTATTGACTCTTGCCTTTGCTAGAACCCCACACATTACAGTTCACGTCACTGACTCACGACAGTTTGCATTGCCAGGAAGCTTCAATGACGTGCTTAATTAGGCAAATCCACCCTGAGTTAATCTAGAAATAGGAACTGTATAAACAGCAGAAATTTAGGCTTGAGATTAATATAGCAAATGTAATTCTGCAATGTAATTTAAATTATATGTATGTCATATCATAAATCTAAGTGCTTCCAAAGCCTGTAGGCTTCCTGCCAGCATTAATTTTTGTAGAAAGTATGAAATATTTCTCTTGTGTTTGATTGCTTTTCAAACTCCAGGTCTGATATACTCCCAGAAATTTGTCCCAGTCTTCCATCTTGTGATATTCAATAGAGTTTAAAAATAAAAATTTATGCCTACGTATATATTGCTTATATAGGTGAAATGCCTTACAAAAGAACATGAGCTATTTCAATGTTTAAGTTTTTTTGTTAAGACAAACTATGGCAAAGTTACATGTAATTACCTTGACACTAACTTATGAATGTATATTAAATTTTAGAGATTGAAAATAGAAACTTTGTTTAGTTTTTCAGTATATAATGCATACAAATGTGCTCTGAAAAATATTCCCATGAAGCAGATCTCCCATATTAATCACTCAGGGAAGAACTGATTTTTCATTTCATAGAAGTATAAATCTAGAGATCTAAAGCAAAAATCCCTACAAAAGTCGTTCAATCCCAAACACTGCCTAATAAAGATTACTAATACTATATTAGTTGTCTGAGGCAGAACAGACTCATACACATGCCTTGTACACAGCATGATCATGACAGAAGTTTATGCCATCTCAGAATCATGGGATAAGGCATCAAATTATTTTATGGATATGATCTCAATATGGGACCATGATGCATTTATCATTGTTAGTATTTTAAATTATCAATCTGGAGTTTAAAGTAATTGAAGGTGACGAACCCAGGAGGTGCCAGGGAGAGGCAGTGATAGAAACATGAAGTCATAGAATGGTTTGGGTTGGAAGGGACCTTTGAAGATCAGAGAAGACAGAATCTTTTGCTAACTCTGGCCTGCAGTGATAAGCCAATATTGCTTGAGCTATTTTCAGATTTGAGGATAAAAAATGAAGTTTCAGTGACTGTGCTTAGATATCATGGGTTTAGGTTTTAAGTTATCAGCTGGATTTAGTTTCCTCAGAATTTGAAGATGCAACTGAACTTTCTTACAAGCACAAACCGACTTCTTTTAAATTCTGGTTTTAATGAAGTAAAAGGAAAACAAAACAAAAAAAAAAAGGAAGAATTGTAAATTAGACAGCTACATCAGGATTATGTGTAAAATCATTTAATTCCTTCCAATGACTGGCAGTCAGAGTCTGGACTCACTACACAATGCATTCCCAGTAAGGGATCTGCTGGGGCACAGCTCCCACTCACCTGGGCTGGCAGCTCTGGAGCACCCGTGGAGCCACCACAGCATCTGCTGGGAGCGCAGGCACACACACACAGCCCTCTGCATGTCTGGAAAACACAGTGGGTGAGAACATGCAGACTTGGGAACAAGGACATGTGTGTGTTCTGCAGTGTGGATGCAACCCACATTCTTTCATATGTGTCCAGGGAATAGGAAAGATAACACAGATGTAAACAGGGACCACCAGCTGTCTCACTTTAGGCTTCATCTTCACCTGTTTAATGTCAGCTGGTGTCATCAGGATATACACGATTAGAACCTGATGGCTATCAATTCTGATCCTGCAGTGCCTCCAGATAAAGCAGTTCTAGGTAATGGTCAAAAGAAGCAACATGCTCACTAGCTTGTTGCTAAGTTGCTTGTTTCTTTCCTATTAATGGTTTTTAATTAATTCTTCTATCCCTGCTACTTAGCGTGAAAATTCTGAAGAAACTAAACCTTATCTCTTTGAAAAATAAAAATCATTAATCCTGCACAGCTGATCCGATGAGGTGATTACTCAGATAATACAGTGCCTTCCTGCCATCTTCTGGCACTGCAGGGTTTGCAACTCAACTTGTTATATTGTATAATTTTTATTTCAAATTAAGTTAACAGTTTTTAAGTTTCAGATGCCATCTAGTTAAACAACACACACACACACACACAGACAGAGTGAAATCTTGGTCCAACTAATAGCAGTGTCAAAACCCTCATTGATTAAAAAAAATTCCAGTCTATTAATTGTATTAATTTCAATGTCTTATTATGTCAGAAATGAAAACAAATTGAAACTAAAAAATGTGAAATTGGATTTCAATTTAATAGATTAAATTACTCTTATGCTGAAATAATCTGCAGTTATGTATGAAATAATACCTTGCATTTGTATTATGAATTAATCTATATTTTTCATTGGGGGTGTGTTGGTGGGTTTTGAAATAGCTGCCTCCGTTTTCAAGGCTGCCTGAAGAAAAGGGAAGCTGCACCTTTTATATGATTTCAGGCAAGAACCTGCAAGGGCTTGTTCAAAGTTTACTTATTTTTCTAAAATAAAGGAATGTGTGAGATTGTGCTACTGTCCAATTTCCTGCTCCTGCTTTTAGGCTGGAATCACCAACTCGAACTTTGAGCATGGATGCACCACGAGGAGTTAATATCAAAGCACAAGCTGGGAATATTGAAGCTCTTTCCCAGATGGATATCAAACTACACAGCAGTGATGGTGTGGTGAGAACAAGCCCTTCTTTTCCATAACTATGGTTGATCTTCTGTGTGACTATAACTTCCAGCTTTTTTTTTCAAGTTCTGTAAATTTAATTCCTCAGATTTTAGAAGACGGGATACTAAAATTAATAGTGCCGATAATAAAACTTTGATTTATGTAAATAATACTACCAATAGACATAATGTTGTATTAGCTTAGAGAGATGCTTTCTAATAAAACTTGGATAGCACTTAGCTCCCCACTAGCACCGTGATCCCCAGGCATCCCTGTGGGGGGAATCTTGGCCCAGAAGCAGACACAGCCCCAGAGTGGCAAAATGAAGGAGTGAAGCTCTGCAGACATTATTAACAGCAGGCAACATGCAGCAGCCTATTTATCCCTTCTGCAAGGCTGTACTGTGCCAGCTCTTCCACGGAGGAACTTCAGACCAGTCCATGTCCATCCTTACCAGCTGGCTCTGTGGTGGGGCCTCTCTCAGCACTCAGGCCAGGACAGACCCGGGTCCAGCAGCAGCACTTGTCTCCTGCTGTTCCGTGTATGGGCAGGGACCCTGTCACTTACCTTAGAATCATAGAGGGAATTGTGCTGGAAGGGACCTCAAGGATCATCCATGTCCAACTTCCCCTGCCATGGACAGGGACACCCTCCACCAGGTTGGTCAGAGCTCAATCCAACCTGACCTTGAACACTTTTGAGGGATGGGTCATCCACAGCTTCTCTGGGCAACCTGTTCCCATGCCTCACCACTGGAAGAAACTTTTTTATATCTAAATCTATGTTCTTTCAATTTAAAACCAGTATCCCTGATAAAGAGTCCCTCCCCAGCTTTTTTGTAGGCCCCCCTTAAATGCTGGAAGGCTGCAATGAGGTCTCCCCAGAGCCTTCTCTTTCCCAGGCTGAACAATCCCAATATTCTCTCAGCCTTTCCTCATAGGAGAGGTGCTCCATCCTTCTGAGCATCTTCATGGCCCTCCTCTGGACTCACAACAACAGGTCCATGTATGTCTTATGTTGGGGACCCCAGATGTGGATGCAGCAGTGCAGGTGGGGTCTCAGCAGAGCAGAGCAGAGCAGAGGGGCAGAATCCCCTCCCTGCCCTGATGCCCACGCTGCTGCTCCTGTCGCAGCCCAAGATGTGATCGATTTTCTGGGGTGCAAGCGCACGTTTCTGGCCCATACATTGTTTTTCATCCATCAATTCCACCACATCTTTCTCCTCAGGGCTTCTCTCAATCCATTCATCACCCTGCTTGTGCCCATTTTTGGGATTGTCCCAACACAGATACGGGACATTGCACTTGGCCTTGTTGAATTTCACGAGTTCTCTGCTAATGAAGAGGGTGGGCACCAGCTTATCCCTGTCCTGTGTTTGTGTCTGCCAAGAGCCATGGGCTCAGGGAAACTTTGTATATTACAAGTCCTGGATAGAAGGTAATTTTTAAACCTCTGCCTAGCCAAACTCAACTTGCAGCACATTACTGCTTTATTATCTCTAACGAGCCCATTTGTCCTGCTTTTTCTCACACAGCTTTTGCTCGATGCTGAAACTGTGCGACTACCCAAGTTGCCCGAGGGTGCCAGGGGTGGATCTGGGATTTCTCAGGGGCTCTATGAAATCTGCGTGTGTCCAGATGGAAAGCTCTACTTGTCAGTGGCCGGCGTGGGCTCCACTTGCCAAGAATACAGCCGGGTGTGCCAGTGAGGCACTCGGGGAGGCTGCACACCCCTTGCCCATCGGAGTTTTGTATTACTGCTAAAGAGTATTACTGATAGCGTATTTTTCAGAATTTTAAAAACAAAGTATTTCAATTTAGGAAACAAATCAGCGTCTGCAATTCTGGACTACAGGGTGTAAGGGGAAGAAGAGCACAAATGATATTTCCACTTCAGAAGAATGACTTGAATCAAATTACATGTTTTGTCAGTAACACTTGGAAAACAGCCTTACAGAGAGCATAAAAAAAATAAAACAAATGTTTCCTTGCTGAACTATTATTCAGTCAGATGATTATGTCATTGTTCATATTTTTGAGATCTGTGGGTTTTTTCTCTTCCAACATGTAAGCACTTACTGTATTAGTGGGTGAAATTAAATGGAGGGAACTACTTGAATTATTTGTAAGACAAAGCATTATTTGGAGAATTCAGAAAGTGCCAGCAAATGGTCTATGCAATTTTGTTCTTGCAATAACACAAGATAGAAAAATGCGGTATTTGTATACATTCTGTGTAATAGGTGTTAATTTGCTAATAGCTTTCTATTTTAATTTGGCAACATATGTGCTGATTTGCTTATTACTGAGATTCATATAAAAACAACTAATGCAAAAAGCTTCAGAAGTCATTAAGACCTCTCTGTGTCTCAAATCCATTCACTATACAACAGAGAAATATGTTAGTATATTTTATAATAGCAATTGTTTGTTCTACTGCCTGTACCACCATATTCATTTAAATCCTTCTTTAATTTAGGACATGCTAATTCAACAAGGCAATCTGTTCTGCCAGCTGGACTAGTAAAAAGAAAAAAAAGTGTGTCTTCAGACTGTCTGACATAAGGAACTACTTGGGAAGTGGGGAAAAAAATCCTTTTTTGCAGCCCACAGATTTCAATTCAGAGGAATATTTCATTTCCACCTGTACCGGTTGACTGGTATTTCTGATCCTGTCAGAGTGGGACCCCATCACAAACAGAGAGAGTAAAACTGCTCTTTGTTATTTTTTACATTAGGACTTTGGATACAAAATAAATGCTCACCAGAGCTGACAAACCATTTATTGGCCTTGTAAAGGAATGCAACTGCAGACCAGTTTCCCTGTACAGTGTTGCACTGAACACAAATAAATTGTTTGCACACCTCTGGGTAGCAAGATTTGTATTTAGTAGTCTGTTGCTTTAACCTCATGGGTTTTTAATTGCTTTGATGCTGTTTTGTATATACTTGACAATATTATTATCCAGGAAGGAGCTGCTATCACATAGTGCCTTGGTGTCTATTTACAGAAGGATTTTAACCCATACCTTTAGTAAACCACAGAATATCCATCTTTTGGGGAAAAATATCATTATCCTTAAAACAGGAGAATCAGAACAAAATAATTACTAACTTTTTTAGAACTTGCTACTTCAGCTCTGGTGAACAAGAAAACCAACAGTCAGATGAGATCTCAGGTACACACAAATTCTGAGCTGAGAAAGAGTCCCTAGTTAATGTTATTGTGGGCAGGGCAGTCCCTGCTTCAAGGGCTGCCTTTGCAATTTCGCCAAGAGTCTGCTGTACAGAACTGAAGCTGCCCTTCAGCAGCAGGGTGGAGCCCTTAGCAATTAATGCAAGCTTGAAGAGCTTCAATAGCACAAATAGGAAATGCTTAGGGGGAACTTAAAAGAGTGAAGCAAGGTCTTGTGTTATCTGGAGAGTTCTCCAATTGATTTCATACTACCTAAGGGAGAAGTAGGAAGCCACAAATCTTCCACATCCAAAATTCCCTTCTCAGGCTTAGACTCACTCACTCCTATCTTGAGGAGCGAGTCCAAGGCTTTTGGCCAAAAGGAGAGAAATGTGTATCTCTTGACTATATCTGTCTCTACAACTAAACCCTCAGCTGACGCACACTTTAAACAGAAACCTCTATTCAGTATTCCTCTCAAATCAGTTTAGGTAGTTCCAGCTCCATGTACAAGCTTTTACAAACCAAATTATGAGCAGACTTAGCTAATTTGTTGGATAGAAAGTAAGAGTATTAAAATAAAGGTCAGCAAATACCTTTGCATCTGCCAGATACCTAAATACTGCAGCTACAGGTAGCTTGGAGCACTGTAATGTCACCACTCTCTCTCTGTGTAGTATTAACAGCCATCTGAGTCCTTAGAAATTACAGCCATTGTTCTGGCATCAAGGAACATAGGCCCACTTCCATGGGGTATCAAACTCATCATTCACCTAATCTAATCCCTAAATGTTATCCAGATACTGCAAAATAGTTACAGTCTGCCTGTTCTGTTGGCAATGGAAGAACAGCATTTTAAGTTACACATTTTAAGCTTTTCTTTTGGAGGCACATTTTCAAATGTCATTTGCCAATTAATTCAGAGCAAGGGATTGAACTGAGGCTTTCCAGGCAATAACCTGGCCCCTAAAGAGCTAGGAAAATCAGGCTGCAGTCCCCTGGCTGGTAACACTACTAAGCATTATCGCACCTCACTTAGACACTGCAGTAACTACCACTTTTCTTGTGGAGATAAACCTTCTGGACTTGCTTCAGTTCACAAGTGGATTCTAAGTAGCACCGAAAACTAAAGAGGTCTGCTGTACCCTCAAGTGCTGCCATCACCCAAATCACCAACATCACCCTTTTCATTGCTTAAATGTCATTATTCTTTTCATTGTGCTACAACATTGACATCAGAAGTATTGTTGCACTATAGAAGTTTTTTAAACTTTTTTGAAGCACATCTTTAAATGTGACAAGATGGCAACACATTGTCACTGAATTTTTTTTTCTTTTAGATGTGGTTAGTAGAGAAACAAAATTTATGCTAAAATTACCAGAGTAATCAGCTGATGCTACAATCTGAATTGCTATTAATCTCAATATAGTTCATACATCACTAAATTACAATTTCTGATATCTCCATGTGGATGTCTTTCCCTCTCTCTTTAATACTCCAGAATTAATTTCTACTTGAATTAAACTTCAGCAAAGAGATACAGATTAACAGAAAATTATGGCACAGGGAAGTGAGAGTATGCAGTTGTCTAGTTTATTTCCAAAAGTATTATCCAAAGGGAGAAGAGAAAAAAATCACTACCAGCATAGTGAACTGATTTGTTTGCATATTTACTCCCTCAAAAAGAATTATTTACAGCAGTTCTTGTAACTGGTTGCAATTGTTACACAGTGGAAAAATGATAGTAAAACTTCACTGGTGATTGCCCAAACACAACCCTTTTAGTTTCCATTTCACAGTCCTGTCGTATTTACATTTGTCTATCTTTATATAGCTTTATGCAAAAGGAAATTGCAAGAATTGGAAACTGAGTTCTTGAATAAACTTTATACATTTTGAAAAGTCTGCTTCTCCTTTTCTACTCAAATAAAACACAGCTTAAATGAATGTTTTAATTTTTAAAACAAAAGTTATTTTCCCAAGGTGAAATGTACATTATTAAAAATATGAACAAAAATCTTGGTCCCAACTAAAAATGTACTTTGCAGAAATTAGAAAATGCTTTACAATTAGGTTTCATTGGGTATCTATCATCATTTCTTTGTCTTAATCAGTAGTAGGTGAAAGTCAACAAAGAAATTATGCCAGTGCTACTGAGTTAATCATCTAGAAAACAAACCAAAGACAAACAGTTTTGATTAGAAATTCATTGACAAATCCCTTCATATGACAAAAATGTGTTTTCTTAAAATGAAAACATTTACTCTGGCTGCCAAGTTTAATTATTTTTGAACTATTAGTTCTGCCTTTGTTGCACAAGACCCAATCCAGCCTTTCTCAAAGTGTTTAGATCCAGGAAGAGAAAATCTCAAAGGTGGCACTACTCCCCTATACTTTAGCTGGAGAAATTAAAATATATTTAATTACAGCCTTGTTTAAAGCAACCCAAGTATACCAGTACCCAGTGAATGCAATCATAATACTAAGTTATAAATCCTATTTCACAAATCATTACAGTAACTTTAGAATGATCTGAGTACAAATATTGCAAAGCTGCATTTTTTACACTATAAAGCATTTATTTTTCTTCTGGTAGTCAGCTACACAAAAATCTACTTCTTTAACAAAAAACAAAAACAAATTTTTTTAAAAACTGTGTTTTTCTTGTCACTAATTGCTGAGCAAGTGTCCAGTGCTTTTTAGAATAGCTGTGTGCCATTGTTTAAGAGGGAAATTTTTTACAGCACAAGAAGATAGTAGCAAGCCTATCAAGGCTTATTCCAATTGCAGTTCCTTCGATTTAAGCTGCCCAATGTATAGTTAAATCAGCTTTCTATACTGACTTTTTGTTAAACTCCTCAGCTGTAATCATGGGAGACAAGACTACTGAAGCTGCTTTTCCTAGATAAAATGCTGGTACCTGTGGAAGTAGGAGATAGACCTGAATGAAAAGACATTTTCTCCAATAAGAACTCATTTAATGTGCAGAATTGCTTGTTAAATGTATTTTTCTGGAACCTACATGCTAACATTTACTTCTACAGACCCTTACTACGGAATCATCACATCCTAACTGTTCTAAGCTTCCTCACCTGACTTAGACACATTTCCAAGTCTCCCAGCTAAGTCAAATGGAAGAATCCATTAAGCATTTATTTGTTTTTATTTTTAATCCGGAATTAAATGGCAGTTACAAAATCATGTTCTATCAGAATATGGTTTCCTGGTCACACAAAGCCTCTTTATTTAGGCTAGCTGTTACAGTGAGTTATGCAAATAAGAAACTAAGACACTTCAAACTGAGACACCACTCCTGCCTGTCTCTCTGCAGCCATATGTAAATACTATTGTTAGCTTCAATTCAGGAATAATAGAATAAATTAGTTTTTTCTGTGTAATTCAAGCTTTTTTCTCAACTTGGTTCAGTATTTAAAATTGCTTCAGATCAATTATTAGCTTCCTAAGGACTGGAACCATTTTCTTTCTCACAATGTAAGTACTCAACAATATATACAAAATAAACAAAATAAAAATTAGAATAGCTTAGTGGTTCTGCACGACCATTTTAACAGTTCATAATAATAGTACTGGTAAGGCAACGTAAGTTGCTTATAAAATACAGTTACACACTTAGAAGATTTTCTTCAAGAGCTCACGTAAAAACAGGAAAGTGTTCATAGTGCTCCTGTTAAACTTTTGCATGCTGCCGTGATACCCTATGGTTTAGCTCCATTTAAAATGAAAAGCATGAGAACTGTTTCCCTTTCAAGTATTTTGCTTACCCTGAATACTATTTATCTGACTTAATGCACAAAGCAAGAACCACAAAGGAATCTATTTTAAAAACATAGGGAATTAACTAAACTGATTTATTTCATGGCACACCAGGATTTGTGTTTTACTTACATGCTATTTATTGCAAAAAATCAGCAAAATGTACAATTTCTTTGAGAAAACTGCAAACATTTGTCATTGCAAGAAAAAAGCACGTTTCCTTTTCAATAGTATTTTAATATTTGTACAATTATTTAAAACTAATTGAAAAAAGATCGTGTATTTACCTATATAAAAGCTTCAAATAATAGGTAAAGTTAGCCTACATTATAAAACCAAAACACATCGGACTGAAATATATGTTTGCATTTTTCTTTATTAAAATTATGGCACTTAATTTAATAGCAGAAATAATAATAGGGCTCCACAATCAGAAGCAGTATCATTTTTCAAATGTCACATTTCTTCTTGAACAAGGCCTTTATAATTTACTCAAAAATGAAGCAGACCTTACTGTGATTTTTTATTTTTGTACTACAACACTATCACAGCTGTATCAGCCCTGCAAGCTTGCTTTTGTTTATTTTCCTTTGTATTCTGTAAGTTAAATTGCAGTTTCACTGTGCTGTCAAGTAGACAGTTTTAACAGCATGCCACTGGAAAATGTTTAACATTTATTTTTAATGTGGCTGATCCAGCAAAGAAAAATCCTTCCATTTAGCATTATCCTTACATTTTTTATTCTTTTAAATTTTTTACAAAAAGCTAATGTTGAACATACTGCATGACATTACCAAAAGTATTACAAACTATAAAAGAAAAACTGTGAACTAATAATCAGATTTCTCAAGGGCTGTAGTGAATAACAAAATAAAACCAGCATTACATTGCAGCACCTTTAAACATGTAACAAAAAACAGTGCTCTGTGTACACCAAAAATGAGTTACTGAATTGTACTATTACCAATGTTTGTGGAAAAATAGATATATATATGTACACACACAAAGGCACACACGCAGGGGAAAAAAGAGAAACTCAAGCATTTAGACATCTGAAAACTGAGTTTTGGTGTTCAAAAAAAATCATAAAACACCATACAATAATGTTCACAGATTTTATATCATCCACATGCATTTTTCATTAAACAAAAGATGACAGGCTCTAAAAAAAAATGGAAATTAAATACTGCATTATTTTATAATAAAGTAAATGCAATCAATGCATGACATGATGTGGCATGTTAAATCAAGTATCATTATTCAGCATTAAAATAACTGTACCAGTTTACAGGTACTAAACTATCCTTTAAATGTTTACAATGTGATGCTGCAGCAAATTTATAATCAGATCCAGCTGATAAGAGTATTACTATGAGTGACATGAATGTCCACAGAACACAAAAAAATACAGATATGCTTTGGAGCCATACCTCCAAAGTTATTTTAACTTCCAACCCATCTCCCATTTCATTATATGTCCAGTCTTAAGATTAGTACATTGGAAACTGACATTACCCTTTCAGAAACATTACATTAAATGAAATAAATCTAATAAGGAGTTATAATTACAGGCTTCATCTAACAGAAAGCTAAGCTTTGGTTATATAAAGTGCAGTTCAATAATATGCCAATTAATCACAATGTTGTGCATACATCTAATTCTTGCAGCTCAATTTCCTTGCAAATTCTAAAAAATATTCATGTTTTACAGTTTGCTTAACAGCAGGCTCAGTTAAGAAAAAAATCCCATTTAAGTAAATTTCAGTTCTAAGAACTTCGGTACCATCCACCTTTGTTCACTACACTTCTAAACTGCTAGGCAACATGTAACCTCTTGGACGTTCCATAATCTGCACAATTGCATTTGTATCCCATCACATGAAACACCTAAACTCTTGACAAAACAGTTCCCTAACCTCTTCAAATAATTTATACTTTTTGTTGTATGAAGTTTTCAAGTTTTATTATGATACAAGCAGTACATTCCATTACTCTCATAGCAACTTCTGAAGTAAACCTGTCATTGGGAATCTGTGGAAAAGGAAGCAAGTCAGGATACCTAGTTTTTAAGCTATCTACTCCATAAGCCTCCAATGTCTGAACATCATTTGAAAGTCCTTCAAGTTGCTGACTGTACTCCTCTATTTTTTGTGCAAGGGCTGCTGGCTTTACGTCTTTGTCTGACTTGCCCTTCACAGCATAGTCAGCTGCAATCAAGGCTAGTTTAGTAGAAAGGTAGCATTTAAAGCACACCCATTCATTGGCGTTTTTATGAAGGTCATTTCGTGCAGCTGAGAAGTTGGCTCGGGCCTGCCTAAGCCATCGACGTGCCTCCACAGGATTCCCAACGGACCTGAACGTAGGTGGGACGAAAAAGCGTTGCGAGTAAGACGGCCCTGTGGAAGAGGGACACTTCTCTTTATACTGCTGCCTTTCGGATTTGTGGCTCGTCGCTTCCTGATTCCACGAAGTGTAAAATCTCTGAAATGAAAATTTATCTGACTGAAATCGAGAAGCAGAGGATGAAAATGGTCTTCTTGAGGCTCTGTCCATATTTTGATCCATAAAGGCCTGTTTCTCCATCCGGTTAATCTCATTCTGTAAATGTTTGAAAACCTCATTAGCTATATCAAGATTCTCTGCATTTTTATCTGGATGCCATTTAAGATACAGCCTCCTAATAATCTTTTTTCTTTCAGATTCTGGAAGCTTCCAAGCCTGTTCAATCACAGATGTCACTTCTCGTAGTATTTCTGGCAACGAGTTTGACTTTATCTTTTTTGGAGAGTGGTGTTTAGAGGACATTGTTTTGTGGCTCTCTCTACCAGTGAAGATAGGTGGAATTGCCCTCGGTCCATGTGCTGGAAATTCTGTAGGACTGGTTGGGGTAGATGGTGTGCTATCCCTGCCATGAGAACTTTCCTCTGGTCTGGAAAATTTGTACAAGTCAAGAGAGCTCACTATTTTATATTCACTATATCCAATATCAATCTGGTAAATCTTCCCTAGAAAACTGTGACTTTCATCGTCTTCTCTTTCTACTTCTTGCACAATGATTGCATAGGTGTAAGTTGGCTGATATGATCCGTATATATCACCACCTTCAGAATCAACAAGGTAACCAACATATTCACCAGGATAAAATACATTCATTGGATCCATAAGAAGTGTGTAGTGAATTTCAGCTGGTATAGGAGTGCCAGGTGTTGGTAGTTCAAGTTTTGAAGGCTCAGAAGAGTCATACTTCACTCCTAAACTGTCAAGCTTCTCACTGATGCGATAAATATCATTACAACCCAGCATGGCAATTAAATATGAGGTATCAGAAATCAGGTTGTCAGTTGCAGATTTTAAGGTCATGGCTAATGCTAAGAGGAAATTTATGTCCTTGCTGTCAGAATGCTGTATGTAAAGCAGTATTACTGCATTTCCATATCTCTTCAAGAAAGCAAATGTTTCACTTTTGCTGTGGGGAATAGGAGCAAACCCTTTTACTCTTAATGTTGTTTGCAACTTCTCGAAACAAGAAACTTTCAAACCTTCTCGCAAAGCTTTGCAAAGTCTTATTGCTTTTTCTTCATTAGCCAGAAAAGCATTGTCATTTTCATGTTTCATAATTCTAATGAGTCCTGTGATGAATTGCTCTGAAGACAACAGTAGCTGTAACCTTCCCTGCAAAGAACATAATGCTCCAAACTGACAAATTTTTGGAGACTCCTCATCCAACTGTTCTTCAAGAATACTGCTAAGTAAGCGAGGCCTCAGTTTCTGAGGGAATAACATTATCAATTTAGTGTGAAAGCCATGGTCTTTTCCTAAGTAACACTGGCTAAGATCAACAAGCATCTGCACACCAATGTTACCTTGGATTCTGCTTTTGTAGTGAGGTGCATCATCAAAAACTAAGATACTAGACTTTACCAACCTACCATCTTGACTGGGAAGGTAAAGGACAAAATCCCTCATATTCTCAAGGTCATTCCTGACCTTTACAGAATCATTCTGAAGACTTTTGAACAGGCCTGAAACTACTCTTTTAACTGTGCGCATTTCATTAGGATCCAATTGCTTTCCTTCTGAGCTCTTGTATATGCGACCCAGAACTTCAACATACTGCTTTGTTGAAATAATATCTTCAGTACCCAAATGTTTAAACAACTGATGGAAAGTACCAAGCTCTAAAGGAAGTTTGTAAAGATAAGGTTTAAAATCAGATTCATACTCAAGGTTTATTACCACCTCTTCAGGCTTAAGGAGCTTCCAACCTTCTTCCACCATTACAAAAGAAACTCCTCGAAGTTGAAAGCGGAATTCCCTCTTCTCTGTACTAAGAAACTCATAAATGCTTCTTAGGACCTTGGCCCTAGTTTTCACCATGTCCTCATCCAAAGTTGTTATATTACATATGTTCCTACAGTTATTGATAACTTTGTCCAGAGGAGGGTCCAAATTAACATTCAGCATGGTTAAAACTTGCTCAAGCTGTTCTTGCGCACCAAGACTACTCCCCTCTTGCTCTTTGATGCTTAATGGTGTTGCTTTCTCAGGAAGAATGGGACATGATGTCCACAGCAACTGCAACACATCGGTCTGCTTGAATTTAGGATTCACCTGTGCCCCATTGAATCGAATAAGAGGAAGCGTCCCATTAACTTCTTGATACTGAGGATGAAATCTCACAAATTCTGCTGGAGCTCGTTCAGGGCACAGAAAAGGAATTAAAGACAATTCTTTCAGAAAATTTCCTGAGAAAAGGTCAGCTCTTTCTTGAAATATATGATGGAGGAGGACATCAACAGTATTCTGTAGTGTTTCTTTAGACCAGTTTTCTGTATTTGCTCGCATGCTTATTTCCTTAGCAAACTGCAGTAACTGCTGCTGTGAAATGATGAATTTCAATCCAATATGTCGTAGAAAAGTTACCCATGATGGAAGGAATGCAGCTTGATTTTTTGGTTTTGTAAGTTGCTCTAGCTTCTTAAAAAAATCTTGAGGTATAAAGAATTTTTCAGGAAGCATAACTTCAAAGACTTTTACAGTCCTGTCATAAAAGTACTTTGCCGGTTTTAACCTATTACTTGCATCATGAATGATCAAAATGCTTTCAAGCTTTTCAAACAGCTGTTCTTTCATTTCTGAAGTTTCTTCAATGCTAGTTAGCCTATTCTTTAGGTAGATCAAATGTTCTAATTTTGCATCATAAGACAGACTTTCAATTTTTGGCAAAAGATGTTTCAAGTACACTTCAAGATCATCCACAGAGACACAGCCAAGCATAGTATACAAATCTTTCAAATGAACCTTCTCCTCAAGAAAAGCCGATGAAGTCGACTGTGTCCATCTGTCTACTTCTACTGATGGGATGCTTTTCGTGAGGACATAACACGTCCCATATTTTGCAATGCTGATGTATCGCCCACTGATTGATTTGTAACATGGAAGAGACTTTAAAATTTTAATGTCATCCTGAGATGTCAAATGACATAAGTTGCAATTGAAGTACATTAAGAGAGCCTCAAAGTCACTTTCTGCCAACTTTTCAGTCTTAAAAGTTGATGTCTGTACCATGTATTGTATGGCTTTCAGAATGCTTGAAGGATTATCTATGTTTGCTGTACGTCCTGATAACAAAGGCACTAAAGCACTGTCCTTGGAGCAGATTTTGTTCAGTGCCAGTTGAATACAGCCTGTTTTCATTAAAGCATGGAAGACTTTATCACTCTGAGCATTTGGAAAGACAGCTATATGCATAATGCTGAGTGGCAGCAAAACATCACACTCTGGCACAACAAGGTGATTGGCTGACACAGTAAACTTAACACCTGGGAGCAAAGTCCAGTCCTTCAAAGTTTCAATAACACCATCGAATTTTGCCTGCGTATCTTCTTGCTCTTCCTTAATATTTATAGACTCACTGATAAAATGCCAGGCACTTTTAAGCCAAGATTCACTTGCAAAGTTTTCCTTCCATTTCATACAATTTCTAGTTTTATATTCTCTAGGCAGCACAGATGATAACAATTCAGCAAAACTTCTGATATCGAAGACTTTTGCTACTTCACTGCTGAGAAGAATATTGCTGTATCTCAAATACAATGTGTTCATAAAGAGATCCTTGCGAGACGGAATCAGTTCATGGTATGTTGTCAAGAATTTCGGTCGCTTTGAATCAAAAACTTGCAAAACATTGTCAAGAGTAATAAGGAGTGGCAAACCTTCAATCTGGATTTCATTTTCTTCTGCATCTTTGAAACAGTAGTCAACCAGGAGTTTGAGACTATGGAAGAGTTTCAAATTTGTCTGCTGAAGACGACAGGGTAGCTTTCCAATGTGGCAATTAGAGTCTGGAAAAGAAAATGTCATCAAAAACAATCGGACATCAGCAGGTGTCACATAGGTGACAGGAATATCTGCATCAACCAAACAGTGGTAGAGATTTGCAGTCTCATCACAGTTATATACCAAATTAAATCCAATTTCTAAGAGTAAATGCTTTAGTCTGTAAACATTTTCTGCCACTGTCTTCCGTGTTGTGATGTTGTATTCTGTATTTTTGAGGTGCTGCAATTCATCTTGTAGCAAATTGTCAAAGAATGGTCTGCCTTTGTTCACAGTCGACATGTTAACCCATGTGATGATAACGGCAGAATGCAAATCAGAACCATCAACATTTGGAGCTCTCATAACAGGTAAAAGACGCTTCAAATCTTCATAAATGCAACTGTAAACTGCTTTCACTAAACAATACCAATCTGGCTGAATATCAAGTCTATTAACTGGAAAAAAGGATAAAAACTTTTTCAAAGTGTCTTTCACAGCATGAATAGGTGTGTTTTGCAGCACTGATACTGTAGGGTCAGTGCCTGGAAAATACCTCTTCTTCAGTTGAATCAGCAGTTCAACATAGGCCGGTGCTATCAGCGCTGTCATTAGACTACTATTCCAATCACTTCTTACTCCAACACCGTTATCATCACGCCACAGATTTCTTCTTGCTGAGTCCAGAGCAAAGTGTCCATTTACATGGAAAGGCAATCCAGTTTCTAATGATAAGGGTAAGAAACAGAATGCTCTGTGGGGTTTTTTGTAATTATGAGTAATGCAAGCTGCTACTCCACCACGAGGGAAAAGAGTAATGTCCTCATTCTTGTGGGCTGAAACTACACTTTTGGATACCTTTTCCATGGCAGAAAAGCCTGACCTGTTACAAATTAACCAAGTTGTGAGATTTCCTTCCGAGTCTTCAGTATCCATAGTGTAAGTAATCTGCTGTACAGGTATTTCACTTAGCTGCTTCTTTTTAGTCACACTGTCGATCACAGATGCATGGAATTGCTTTCGTTTCAGTCTGTCTCCATCAGTGATTTTGCCTTGTACAGAATACAGGACATTCAGTGCTCCTGTTGTTTTTTCTATTTCACAAATAGAAATTTTTTCCATATGGTTCAAAAACATTAAGAGTTCCGCTCCATCTGTACGCAGTTTATCTAAAAGATTTTGGACCATTCTATCCGAGCACGGAACTGATGAAATTTCTGATACTTTTGCCATTTCTCCATTTCGAAGAGGAAACCTAAACATTGTACAATTGTCCAGTTTAAAGTGGTTTCCTAAGTAGAGGTCCAGTACATCTGAGAACTGTGTTCTGAAATCTGCATCTAAATCTCTAAACATGCGGCCAGGACTTGTTGATGTTGAACCTGGTGCATATCTCGCATGAGGATCAAAAATGCAAAGTATATCATTGCCAGACAGGAAAGAAGGGCAATCAGTAATGTGATAAACAGAATTGAAACCTATACCATATTGTCCAGTTTTACAGGGATTTCCCACTTTTGTACCTTTTCCAAGGTTCTGGATTCCCCGAATATCATCTTCTGTAAAAGGCTGATTGTTGTAAACACACAGTGCTGGTCCTTGAAGTGGCGCCCATTTCTCATCAAATATTCTATCAGCTGGATGCTGTCTAGGATCAAACACAAAACAGATCTCTGTAGCTTTTGCATCATCTGCATTCTGAAGGAGCTCTTTCAGCATTTCTTTTTCTGAAGGGTAAGCATTCAGAATGCTTTTAATTCTACTAGTCAATTTTTCTTTCTGGCCAAATTCTGTTCCAAGGGTAGTAAAACAGATATTTGATGCATATCTTTCTAAGGCTTTATGGCGTTTTGGTATTGCTCCAAGCTTCACTGCAACTTCTCTTGGAATATCACCATGACAGTATTTAACAGTTGTGTCTTTAACTTTAATCCATGGACAGTCATTGTAACACAAGGATTTTGCAGGCAGAAGTGCAAGACGAGTATCTGGCAATAAAATCTCACCATACTTTTTCTCACAAAACTCCTGCTTCTTCTCTCTAATGAGGCCCCATATTCCTTCACTAATGATTCTCCTGCAGAGCTGAAAGTTGTCTTCTGTTAGCTGTTTGGTCCCTCTTTCCTGATTTATTAATTCCAGAACTACAGCAAAGTCCTCAACTGTAAAAGCCTGTCTTACACCCACACTTTCAAAGAGCTCACGGAAACTATTTTTGTATTTGTTAGGCAACTGATAGAGATAGGGTGCTGCTTCAAAATTCAAATGAAAAGAGACTTTTGATGGATCAGCATACACATTCTCAACCAAAATAAAACTACAGTTTGTTAGCTGTTCAATTATCATGGTTTTTGTTGATTCACTCTCTAACATTGCTTCATGCAGATACTTGTAACAAGCATTAGTGATATTTTCTTGATACAATGTGATTCCATCAAATGACTTTGCAACTTCTTCTAACTGATTAATGACTAAATTAACAGCTGGTTTCTTCAGTAGACCCAAAAATTCCTTGACGGCTAATGACAAAGTACCACAACCTTTAAAAGAGTGGGAATTTTCATTAAGAATTGGTTGTGTGAGGCAAACTGTATCTTGATGATCAGCAGTGAAAAGATCATTTGCTGAGAACATTGCTTCAGGCTGAAAATCACTGCCTTTCCAGTGCAGTGAGAAGCCTGCTGGTTTGCTAAGGAAAGGAAGGAAAGGAATATTTTGACATTTTGCAGCAAATTCTTTAGCTCTAGGATCTCTAGATTTTAGTTTTTCATCAATAAGACTCAATATAATACTGCTCCTGAGACAAGCAGCAGCATGATCAGTCTTGTTAATTTCAGCTACTGACTCTGCACGTTCTATGAGATCTTCCCATAAAATATCATCTTTAGCCATTCCCAACTGAACAAGTTTAACCAAAATAACAGGGTTAAGATAATCCTGAGTTGTACCGTAAGGAAACCTTCCATCCTCAGCATCATACAACTTTGCAACTCTTCCTTCAGGATGGATCAGTCTTGATGGGGTAACTAATGAATGTCCATCCAATGAACAGGGAATACATGGAGTAGCACGAAGAATTCCTGAGAACTCCTCAACTTTTTCATTGAGAACATAACGCATCAAAGGATCACGCAGCTCTGCATCAATCTCCTGAATATTTGGGAAAAATACCTCAGAAAAGAATTGTTTCTCAGAGAAAGTGTTCTCCAATAATATGTACTTGCATCCTGCTTCTTCAAATCCTGTCTTTACCCAGGATGGGAGATCTACAGCACACAGATTTTTGGAACCAGTTTTTTTAAGGTACTTCAGAAAGATCTTGAAGGCTGACGGCCCAACATCTGGCCGTTTCAGTATGGAGTCATCTAAAAACCTTACATTCTTCATGGAAACCCAAGACGAACCATCAGAGAACACTTTGATCCCTTCTTTGCTTTTCATATGAGCTATGTCCTCATAAAACCCTTGACAAATAACAGAAAAATCATCGTGAACTGAATCGGGATCTGGCCACACTGCAGAGTAACTGTAGTCAACTAGCTCACCATTGATTGCCATGTCACGTAAAACACAAAGGGCTTCTATGTAGGCTTTTACAATAACATGCCTCATGAATACTGTATTCCATCTTCCTTTCGTGTCCGTTTTCCAGATCTCTTTCCGATTTGAAGTAACTGCAAAGCAGCCATTTATGTGAAGAGGTAAGCCTGTTTTTATCCGCAGAGGTAAATAGCAGAATACTTCACCTATGTTGTTGCAATTAGGTTTCACAATCCATTTTTGATCCTGGGTTTCAGACAGCAACACTCCTACACCACCACAGGGAACTAGGCCTAGTCTCCGTCCACTTTCATGCAAGGAAAATTTCAAAGCATCTCCAACGTCCATGCAAGAACATATAAGCCACGTTGTTGAATCTACTGTTTTCTGTGGCAACTCATCACCTGATCTTTTCGTCTGTCCTGATTTAGCCATTTCAAAGAATGCAGCTGGATCATCTTCTGTACCTCTGAAAAGTGGAGACTGTAAATCAGCAATCCGTCTAAATACATGGTGAAATTCTTCTACTACTATCTGTAGGATACATGATGACTTCGGTGTTTCACTGGGAAGCTTTTTAGTACTGCTGCTGCAGACCTTCATGAGTTTAGCTGCTTCCTTTAAAACACTTACATTTGGTGCAGTCAAGGCTTTGGAAGAACACAGATTTTTTCTGATAGTGACAACATCCTGTGCCACGCCAGGATCATCTGCTTCAATTTTCAAGTATTTCAAAACCATTGAATTTACACTCTGAGCAAATATTATCAGTCTATGACCACAAATGCTAAATTCATCCACAAGAGAGTAAATGTCTGCTGTATTGTAAGATGCACTGCTGACTTCACTCACTTTAGCTTCCTGCTGAGTCCTAAAGGACAGCCTGAAAAGTGTTCCTTTGTAGCTGTAGGGAGATTCTACTGTCAGTGGTAGCTGGCAACCAAAAACTCCTATAAATGGCTTAAACTGATTTGGAAATTTTCGCAGTCTCTTCTGTTGTTTACTCCAGTTGATTTTGATGCCAGGGTTAGATTTATCTCTGATATGCTTACTTATATGGTTGACATTTGGATCAAACATAATCATGAACTCCCGGCTCAAAATAATAGGAACATCAGTGATATGATAGACAGAATTGAATCCCAGTCCAAATTTTCCTACTTTGTCAACCTCACTCCTTTTCAGAGACTCCCCTAATCGAGTTATATTTAGGAAATCAGAGTCGGAAAACTCAGAATTATTGAATGACCACAAAGCTGGACCATGACATGCTGCCATTCCTGGATCCAGCAGATTCTCTCTTATATCCATATTTCTTCTCATGTCAATCAGGAAATTACATTCCGTTGCATTAGCATCATCAGCATTTTGAAGAAGCTCCTTAAAGATATCTGAAATGGAAGGGTATTCTTCCAATATGTTTTTAATTCTTACAGTCAGAGGCTCTCTTTGCCCAGATTGCTCAAATCCCATATTTTCTGGATTAATCAGTCTTGTGCTAAGGCACGGGACATTCAACCACTCAGCGGTTTTCATTGGTATGTCTTCGTGCACCAAAATTATGGGTTCAACAGAATCCTCAAGCAAATCATTTAAGTCATCAACTTTGATGTCACAGTAGCAGCACTCATGAATTGGCTTCATTGCAAGTTTATAAGGAAGTTTGCCACTGTAGAGTGGCATGGGTGTATGCAGACTCGCAGGGATCTGATTGCTGTACAGCCATCTTATGATGCTCAACATAATGTGAAGGCTTTGCTTACTCTCTTGTTCCGAGAGAGACTGCTCACTCTTCAGATATATTTTCTGAATGACCATAGAAACGTGGTCTGGCGTTAACTCCTCAATTGAACCACAACATTTAAACAACTGGTGAAACTTCGCCATAGTTTTTGGCACATAATGTAGATAAGGCTGGAGATCAAGATCAGGAACTGACTTTATTACTGCTTGTGTGAGGGAACAAAATGTTTTACCTGTCCAAACCCAGGGAAATTTCAGGGCTTTAAAAGCTTCTTTGCCTTCTTCTAGATGATCATGCATAAATCCATAAATCTCAAGCAAGATATGCTGAAATTGATAGTAGTCCTCATCACTGAAGGTTTTAGAACTATGCCAATCAACTACCACCTTGAAATGTTTCAAGACTGCTTTTATGCTGGGCTTGGTGGGGATGCCAAGCGCTTTTTCTATATCCAACAGTACATTTTCCACAAGAGGAACTGAGGAACCAACTAAAATTGCATGTGATATATCACACATTTCTGGAGGTGAACACAGATTACAATTATCTCCTTTCCAAACTAAGGACCCTGGATAATTTGGAGGCCTTTCCTTACTTGCAGGAATCCATTTTATCTTTTTCATTGCAGCTTTTGTTTCAGATGAGTGAAGCAGGGTATGGTTTTTGTTCAAAATTGTCAAGAGAGTTCTAGCTTTTCTTAACAGCAAATCATTACTGGTGTTAGAGTCAGCATGCAAACTTTCAATTTTTTTTGCCACTCTCAAGATATCAGTCTCTTCAAGATTGGCTTCATTTTTTAAGCCTATTTGTCTCAGTGAATGAAGAATATCTGAGGATGTAAAAATAGCAGGGGGGAAGCAGCTCTCCTCCTCAGCATAAAACAAATGTTGCAAAAGTTCTACCTCAGGATCAAAGAGTTCATTTGCTGACATTACCTTTTCTGGTGAAATCTTAATAAACTTCAGTGGTGTCAGCCAATCTATCACATCTGTATTCTCATTTTTCAGAAAAGTGAGATTTTCAAGAACCCATTGCATTATCTGTGCTGTTTCATCATAAGAATAAAAATCACTTCTTATGTCTTCTATAACAAAATTCAAGCAGTCTGTGCTCTTCAGCTGTTCTATTTTCAGCAGATTAGCTAAGCGAATAGTTGCTTCATCACTGCTGTCAATTATTGGAACAGAAAATCTTAGACCAGGAGGAATTTTGGCAGTGTGGTGTAATACCTTACTACCTTTTAGCCCAGTAAAAACAGGGACACTTTCATCAGATGATTTTTCGATTTTTTTAAATATTAGCAATTCCTGAATAATTCTCTTCTCTTTTTCACTTGCATCTGTTAAACTAGCTAAGAATGCCCTAAGAGCATCTTTATGTGTCGATGGGAACGATGCAACCTGATTGCATAGTTTCTGTAAGGACATTTTTTCCATTATTTGTAAAACAGCACTTGGCAATGGTGGATGCACATATCTTTTTATAAGTGGATGTTGGATAGAAATATCCAGTTTCTTAAGTACAACCCCACCAATTTTCTGAATAATATCAGCTAAATATTCTGGGAGCTGAGTCTCAGATTCATCTTCCAGAATGATAGGTGACGGATTCCTAAATCTAATCAGTTCCACTGATGTTTGATTTTCCTCCAGCAGCGTCTTGGGGATAAGCGGCATTTCATCAAACACACTCAAGTCATCAGAAAAATGTATATATAGGTTCTTCCAGACCATCTTCAGCCAGGAAACTGATGGGTGCTTTTTTTCTTCCAGACCTGGATACCACTGTACAACCACATCTCTCCCAGGCCACATGCTGTTCATAACTTCTTTAATGAGGCGGGCAAACCTTTCCGGGTTCAGGAGCTGCAGCTGAGTGCATGGCCTTCCTGAAATTACAGCAAAAGAGAAAAGCTGTGAAAATCACAGGGCAGAGTTACATAGCAAAGGGCTTCAGGGGGGAAAGAAAAGGGAAAATCAGTAAAAAAAGTCTAATCTGTGCCCTGTCTCTTTGTGGGGGAAAAAAAGGCTTGTTAAATAGGACTGCAGATACCAGCTTCCTTTGCTTTCAGGAGTTAATTAAAAGCAAATACATTCCATGTTAGTATAAAAATATAAATAAATTGAAATTTATGAGTATGTTATTACATTTGAGTATGAGTATGTTATTATATTTGTTAAACAAAAGTTCTCAGGCATACATAGCAACTAGAGATTTAGAATAGGAGTAGAAGCTTCAAATATTTTTTTGTTTGGTTGATTCTTTACCCTAATTATTTGCCTAATGGTAAATAAAAATCTAATCCATTATTTGTCTATAATTGCAAATGTTTAAATAGATTTGAAAGACGTTTCAAATATGTTGCTTCAAATATGCATGAAAAACGTTTCAAATAGATTATTTATTAGATATAGGAAAGTGGCTCAGGTGCAGCTGATCTCATAACTAAAACTATCAAGAAACTAGACTCAGTTGTGTAGAAGTGCTGAGTATGCTTTTATTCTTATTATCAAAGTTCTCACCAAAAGAAATACGTCTGTACACTCCTGTCTTAATTTTCATTAAGACAGTTTATACTTAAAAACTATTGAACTTCTGGGAGTAAAATAGCACAGAATGTAAAAATACCACTACCTCCCAACACATCAGAAACAATGACAAATGTGGAAGCAAGGTATCTATTTGAATTTCAGATCTGTCATCATTAATCTAGATAACATTGCCATTTTCTTGAAGGCAATAGACCAAATAAAGATGAAGAGCAGTTATAGACATCCCTCAGAAAAAAATCTTTTTTCTTTCACTTCGTGACTACAGAGCTATGGATTCTGTTAGCTCTATTGAACAGAAAACAGGTAAACAGGCAAAAGCAGCTTTGTGAAAGTGAGGAAAACTTGCAGAAGGGGTCCAGGAAGATAAAATTCTACTTAAAAGGTATACTTAAACCCAATTTTTTAAATTTAAGAACAAAAGTTAAAATACTGTTTTAAAAACTATACACGTGTTCTTAAAATGCTGGAAATCTTCCTGTGTTTAAAATTATTAAGAATATATAAATAACCAATGAAAATATTGATAATTTCCATGTAATATTATTACAATGTTTGTGTCATCAAATATGCATTTTCCTCTCAGCTGTATTTAGAAATCTTTTTATAATTATTTTAGGTTGCTATCTCTTGGCAGCTCAGTTTAGCAAGGTTTTTTTACAAGAAACCTGAGGTAATGAGAATAGCTAATCACCAAATTCACACAAATATCAAGCTTCAATCCAAACCAATACATCTTGGATTAATAACCATACCTGAAAATCCCCAGAGAAGCTGTTGGGCTAGAATATAATCAAATCCATTTTTAGAAAACATCCTGTGAGCTACACATTAAAACACCAAGTATAGAAACAGTTGCTAACTAGACAAATACAGTTCACATTTTAGGAGAATAAAAGTAAGAGCTGTTTGTCTTTGAACAACACAATAAAAACAATTGCATTCCATCTCAAACAAATAATATGGGAAAGTTTCTATTTCTGCAGCTGTATCAGAAATCTCTCTGATGTAATTTCTACAGCTATATAAATAAAATTCTTGACAGATTAAGATTTCTAAACTTGTAAAAACCCCCTCTAACACTTACTATTTATAGAAATAGAAAACTTTTATGGTAGTGCAGTTGTACTTAACAATTAGGCAGAATCATAGAATGAAGAATAATTTAGGAGGAGGTTAAATGAAAAGTAGGACACTTCAATCTTGTAAAGGATTATCTAATAGTATTTAAGAATTTCTAGAATGCTTAGAGGAATACTCATCATATTTATTTACAAAATATGTTCTTCTAAGACATACTACCATAAACAAGTCCCTAGAAAAATATCATCAAAAGAATCTGCCAGAAGAAAAGAGAGACAAAAGCAAGACCTTAGATGCGACCTAAAATCTTCCCAGTAACTAAAAAGACTAGAAAGACTTCATTGCGGCTCTGAGACCAAATCTGGAAGGGAAAGAATGTCCTAGAACTCAGCAAGGGACTGGTATAATAGCATACAGGGTTTTTTCCATTTCTGTCACCTCTGCTTTTTCTGTTTAAGACATATTCAAGCATATACTGTATTTTGGGTTGGTTGTTTTGCTGTTTTTTAATTTAAGCATGCTTTTAGATTGCTTTGTGACATTTAGTTGGAGGAAATTGTCTAGGAAAGTACATCTCAAAAGACAATTCAAGGTTTCATCACAAGGAAAAGGCATTTTTCAATACTAACATTGCTGCCCTACAGAAAATCTTCATCCATCTAATCTCACTGTGGTTGTCTTGATACCGATATATTTCTGTTCTTTGAAAGTTACTAATAAGCAATAGCTCCTTATGGCTCTATCCTATATCACAAACATTCCTTGTCTGGACACACAATTTAAAATAGTCATTACTTTCAACAGTTTACATTCGGTTTAAAAACAGTACTGAGGGAAACTAACAGTAGGGGGAAAGAAATTAAACCAAGCGCGTTCTGCTGCATTAATAGACACAATATCCATCATCTAATATGTTGATAGGACTTCGAAAGTTCTTCTTTTTAAAATAAAGGTTTTCTTTGTAATTTTCTTTTAAACTTGATGTCCTTCATATTCAATTAAAATCCCAGATTTCATATTTTCTATACATTTTCTATTATTAATATTTACATGTTTTACTTTATGCAAAGTCACTCAATTCTTCTAATTTTTTCACAGATGCTTTGCCATACTTTAAAGACTTATCATCTTGCCTGAGAATTACCTTATTTTTCTATTGTTTTTGATAATGAAGGAATGATCAAAACACAGAGAAAGTAGGAGCTTTAGAATTCAACAAAAAGAATAATAAAGAGAACATTTAAAGGACTGAAGGGGAAAAAAGGTCAGAACACAGAAGAAATAGAGACTGAATGACTAAAGACCATGATAAAGGATATAAAGAAAAGCAAATCAAAACTATGAGCTATAGTATTCTACATCTAGTTCTAACATCTTCAGTCTAAAAAAGAATTCTGTTGAGTCAAGTCATTAAAAAAAGAACAAACCCAGAAACAAGAATGTTTTCCTGAAAAGTACATTTTCCAGACATTGAAGAACAGCTTATTTTTAAATAATATTACTATATAGTGAACTAATTAGTGAGTTGGTTTGTGAATCGTATTTATGTGAAGATACTGCTGAGATTCAGGCTTCAAATTTACCAATCAAATGGTAAACACAAGAGTAGAAATTTAAGTGCAGACAAACTCTGAGAAGAACAGATGCCAAAAAAAATTAATTGTGAAGACAGTAAAACACAGAGGTATCTTATCTATAGATGCAACAAACTCCTTCACCAAGTCTTTTGATCATGATTGGGAGTACTTCAGTAGGTCCACATTGACACAACCACAAACTATTAATTAAGAATCACAAAACACATGATGAAATTATATGATCTATAGTATGCTTGAGGCTAGACACTTAAACTGATTTAATCTGGTTTAAAACAAATGTACTGAAGCGATCACTTGTAATTGTGAGATAAAGAGATGATCCACAATACCAAAACCATAACACAGCTACTGCATATGCAAATACTACAAAGACAAAACAGAACTAAGACTGTCTTAAGTAGAAGAATACTATTTGAATATAATTCTTGGTGTTTGAACACATTTTACTAAATGAGTATCTATTATTTTATTGCAATTTTTTATCCTTCTTCCTTTGCCTTTTTGTTCATTTATAATTTTCATTGTGTAATTTCCAATTCAAACAATATAGTCTATCATATCTTAATTTTTTTTTAGATGACTATCTTATTTATGGGAACTCAAGTTCAAGAGACATTACTTTAAACTTGGGTTTGGAGCTAGTCTGTTTGAACCATTAGAAATTGATTTTACTATAAGAGAATACAAAAGACACATTACCTCGGCTTTTGGCAGCTTCTTTCAAAGCAGCAAGAACCTCAGGCTTCAGGTCATCAGAGAGTAACCTTCCCTCCAGGCCAGGAAAGAGTGATCTAGCACACCATGAAAAAAAAAGGAAAAAAAAAAAAGAAAAAAAAAAAGAAAGAAAAAAAGAAAAAAAAAGGAAAAAAAAAAGAAGAAAAAAAAAAGAAAAAAAAAGAAAAAAAAAGAAAGAAAAAAAGGAAAAAAAAAAAAAAAAGGTCCCCACACTTTAGCAAAGCATCATTTCTTTATGCTGCTGCACAGACATTACCAGCATGTTTATCATCACAGTAGAACAGTAGCACGCAAAGCAATCACATATGTATGCAGAGTAGGGTTTCAGTGGGCATTTTCTAACAAATGAAGAAGTTATACATTTGGAAGCAGAGAGTAGTAAGAAAGTAATTTTATAAACTACTCTTCAAAGCATTGAAAAGCCAGTTTTCTTTTAACAGAAAATTGGGGATTAGAAAACTATTCTCACCTATTTGTAGTGTAACAAAAAAAAGTTAAAATAGCACCTACCATTCTATGTCTCTTAAAATTCTGTTTGAAAGGTGTACAAAAAATACAACACATAATTTTAGAATGCCACACAGATCTGTGGATTTGAAATGATCTGCAGATTTCAGAAGATGTGCAGTCAAGAGTTAAAATAATTGTGTTAGGAGTCAGTCTCATCCTGCCCTTCCCTTACCTTAGCACTTAAAACCAAATAGATTTTCAGGGCTTTGGTCTTTGTGAAATCAAAAATAAATATCCAGTTTAATTCTGACCACAGGTATTTTTATTAGACATAAACCAACACAGAATCTTGTTCTCCCACAGTGTTAGCAGAAAAAAAACTCCTGAGAGCTTATTTCACCTTTTTAGTAGGCTCCAAATCTGAACAAGGAAAGAGCCAATCTCCTAAATTGAAGGGGTTTTGAAACTTGTAACATACATAATTTATCATACTTAAAACATTAGCATTAAAGATACTTGATGTAGGCAAGAATAGAGGCAAAGAAAGCATTACTATTTCACATTTCTGTTTTATCACAGCTGGTAAGGAGATTTATGCCTGTTATAATATGCTTTTGTATCAGTTTTACAAGGCAATGGGCAGAAACTGATGCACAGAAGTTCCACTTGAACATAAAGAAGAACTTCTTTACTGTAGAGTGATCACACACCAGAACACGTTTGCCCAGAGAGGGTGTGGAGTCTCCATCACTGGCGATATTCAAGAACTGTCTGAACACAGTCCTGTGCCATGTGCTCTGGGATGGCCCTGCTGGAGCAAGAAGGTTGGACCAGATGCCCCAGGGTCATTCCTTCCAGCCTGACCCGTTCCGTGATTCAGATTGGAATATAACAGGAAAAGAACAGCGGCAGACTTGAAAATATGCAAACTGCTCTCATGAAACACAAGAAGTCAAGTTACCTGCATCAAACTTAATTTCTTGAAGATTGGCTGTCTATATGTGTATTCAAAACACAATTTGCATAAGGACCACACTTGAAGCAGTTTTTACCTTAATAATACCTATATGAGCACGCTCCAACCCACCTCTATTTCCCTTATAAACAGTCCACAGAGCAGTAAAAGCAACAAAAACAGGCCAAATGTCACATTCTCTCAAGCTGAGAGTCTGGAAATGAGTGGAACTCTGAGGCAAAGAAGGAGGGCTCATTGTAATCATGCATACAAGTAGAACATTGTAAGGGAAACAGTAAGACATCTGGTGTGTCTGGGTGACTTCAAGCCATACATCTTTAGACATTGTCTGGAGAATGGTCCAGATTTAACAAGTATTTAATACATGCATAATCCACTACAGACATAAAAAGCGGCAGTCATTCTTTCTCCCCAGTGACCCCAAGCTCATTTATTCCAGCCAGCTTTTTGCTATCCCCTCCCCAGTGTCAGTGCAAGCTCTTTTGGCTGATGAAATGAGAACCAAATTGGAATACTGATGCAGCTAGGAAATATGTAAGGAAAAAAACTAATTGGAGAGGGACTGGAAAGAACAAAAGGAGAGCAGATGTAAAAAACAACTAATAGTAGTATCGGCTTTTTTCCTGAAACCAATTTTTGGTACTAAGGTCTTCACTGAAATTAAGTATTGTGATTTTAAAAAGCCAGATGTAATCTCAAGCCCTATGTTTAATAAAAGTTCTTGTCATTACCTAATTTAATGTACTTCCCAGTATGCATGTTTCTAATGTCCTCCTATTTGTAATTCCCAGAAGAAAATGAACTTGAAATGTATCTGAGGTATTCCCTTAAAGCCTAGATCACACAATTACTTTATAAAGGTTTAATGGCAAATGGGTGTCAAACTTTTCAAGTGAGACATATGCACACAGACATATACATATATAGAGAAAATTGAATTCTATCTATGCATTATTTCATCACAATACAGGCTGCTCCATACCTTGTTTGTTGATAAGCAAAGAACAGTCTGGAGCTCTGTTTTAAAATATACGTTTTTTTAAAAAACCTAACAAACCCCCCCACATAGTATTACAAATATTAATCATACCTGGGATATTCTTCTGAGGTTATGTAAACTACATCCTGTTCTGACACCGATGAGGAAAAAGGAATAAAATTCCCATTCTGTAAAGGCAAAAGCTCCAATCCAATCAGTTCACTGTAGACTCCATCAGAAAGCACAAACTCTAAAAGATGAAGCTTTTCTTCAGCAGGTCCACTGTGTCCAGATTTCCTTAGAACTTGCCGCACTACAGCAGGAGTCACTTTTTTCACAGCTTTAGCAGCAGAAATAGTAAGATGCACTGCACTAGCAATATTTGCTGGTACCTTGGCAATCTGCTTCCCTGAATTCTGGAGGTAGTTGAGAACAGACTGTGTGTACTCCAAACTCTCATCCATGTCAGAAAAGTGCACCTGTTCCACCTTGATCCACTGATTACTCACTGAGTAAATAACTGTATGCTGGAGCAGGTCTTTAAAGAGAGGTACTACAATTGGTTTCCAGGGTACCCTGATTTTGTTCTCATCAGGCCATAACCTATAAATTCTTTCAGCTGACAATGGAAAATCTGAATTCTTCTCAGTCTCCATTCGTTTGATAGCTTCCAAAATAAGGGTGGTATATGCCTTAGGCACTATATTTACCACAAGCAGATCATTCCACAAAGCTGCTGGATCTCTCCACTGATCCAGCTCTCGCCATTTGATACTCCTCCTATTGTCCGTGAGACCAAAGAAACCACTAACGTGAACTGGGAGTCCAGTTTTGCTTTCTTCACCTGGAGGCAAAGGCAGAAAACAAAATGCTCTTCCTGAAAAGTCTGCTACAGCTCCACTTTCCTCCTCGTTAGTTGCTAAAGACATGGCTATTCCAATAGTAGGAACAAATTTCAAGTCATCAGCTAAACAATCCAGTTCTGTACACATTCCACGACCACCCACACAATTACACACTAACCAAGATGTTTTCTGTGCGTCCTTAACACTCTCATCTTCTACAACTATATTTACATGGTACGTCACACATGTTATGCTATTGCTTGGAACTCCCTTACAATACTGATTTATTGCAGTTCCCAGGATTTTGATAGAATTGGGTCTTTCGTGTTTCAAGGCCTTGTTCTCACTGGCAGTTACTCTAAAAACCAGCCTCTCTGTCCCATCAGCTTCCCGAACGTGCAATGAAACATCCTGAACACTCTTCAGGAAAAGCAATACTGTGTCCGCATCTGCTCTGAAAGATTCAAACAGCTCCAAAACCTTCTGTTTGTCGTAAACATTGCTGCTCAGTTGGGAAGGCTGCAGGCGAAGCGGGAAACGAAAAAAGGTACCAGGAAAGTTTCCATTCTTAAAGGTTTCCTTAGTGCTGCCAAATACACCAATGAAAGGTGCAAACTGGTCTGTAAGTTCATTTATTTCCTTGCTATCCTCTTTCAGATTCCAACACTGGCCCGACTCATGAGGTCCAAAAAGGGTTTGATGGGGATCAAGCATTCCAATCTGGTCACCACTGAAAATGCTAGGGACATCTGTATACATAAAAAACAACAATTACTAATAATCCTAAAGCAACATACTTTAAAAACACAGTCTTAAGGAGCAAATTTTAAAAGGGCAAGGAAAAAAAAGTTTCAAAACTATGATGAATTGAGTATAATGCCCAGGGAAATGGCTGAGTTTAAGTACCATCCCTGAAGGTATTTAAAAGACATACAGATGTCTTAGGGACCTAGCTTAGTAGTGGACTTGGTACCATTAGGCTCACAGTTGGACTCAATGTTCCTAAAGCTCTTTTCCAACCTACATGATTCCATGATTCTGATAACATAATTCAGTGCTTACTGACAAAGAAGAAACAAGCACACATCTACTCTGCATTTGAATATAGAAATACGCATTCAACTATCTGAATTCTAGCAGACAGTAAGCAACAGAAAGTACAATTTCTTTCAACTAAATACTTCTATGTTTCCAGTATTTTCAAGAAAAAAACCAATAAATTGATTTACTACATGTGTGTTCTACTAGATTCACACTTTGCAGATCTTGAAGGCTGGCAAACAGTAATTTTGTACATTTAAATGCACAGATTCACAGAATGATCAACCCACCAAATGCATTAATTTTATTCACACTCAGGTAAAATATTGTTTAAAAATATCGCGTGTCTTACAAATTCACTCCACAAGGTAAAAATGTTTATTTCAGCAAAAATTTGTCTCTTATCCTGTACAACTGGATAAGACTATATATAACTGGGAGGCTGTAAGCATTATTTATACTTCTTCTGTGGCACAATAAAACATCCTGGGAGAATAACAGGTTTCAAGACAGACTATTACCAGCTTGTGAAACAGTATGTACTATTTCTTCCTAGTGTAAATGTGCATATACCTCTATTACATAGTATCTTTTCTAGGAGTAAATAAAAATCACTACTTATTATACAAAGAACCTACAAAAAATTTTCAGTCTAATGAGTAGAACTTTCACACTTCTACTTGGATATTCACCATATATAATGGGCTGCTATAAAATCAGCAGAAGTGTGTAATTGAAATAACAGTGTAAAGGAATGTTCATTTCAATATAAGGGACTAGGTACATAATGATGCTAATAGAAGAAACAGTCTTCTTCAAAAACCTTCTGTATCAAAAAGATACCTTATAGGATTACAGAAAAATACAAATGCTTCATAAGAAAATTTAGCCATGAATTAATTTTTAAATTAACTATAGAGAAAATATTAAATGTTTGTGAATATCTAAAGTAATTTAATTATTTAAAACTTCATTATTTTCATTTTAAAATAACTACGAGTACCTGTTATATGGTAAACTGAATTAAAGCCAATTCCAAATCTTCCAACTTTCAGGGGATCATCTTTCTTCCTGCTTCTTGCTATTTCCTGTATACCGTGCCAGTCCTCAGGGGTAAAAATTGCATCATTGTACGCATAAAATGCTGGCCCTATAATAAATAGGCAAGGGTTAAAAAGATGACAGAAGAAAACTATTTAAAATTTCTAGGAAATGAAATCACAGACCTAAGAAAGTATTTCTTTGAAGTATGCATGTGCAAATTTAATGGGGAAGCTATGACTTAAGCTGACATCAAATTATGCCCGGTAATGAGAAAAAAAAGCAAAATGCAAAAGCAAAAGCAAGGAGATGGATTTACCTCTGTAAATGGTACTTAGATTTATATCCTGCTGTAGTATTTAATTTTTGCATCCACATTTTAAAAAAAAGATTCTGAAAAACTGAACAAACATCAGAAAACAACAAAACTTCTAAAAGAAGGGTCATGTGGCACAAAAACTCAATCTGTTTAGTCTATCAAAAAAATGTTTGAAAAATGTACTAGTCACAGTCTAAAGACACTTCCACTGTAAGGGATTATAAGGCAATATATAACAATAACCTGCGTCTAGAAAGTAAAACAGACAAATTCACATTAGAAGACACAATAAGGCTGATTAACGACTGAAAATAGCCAGAAGAAAGAAGTAGTGGATCATCCATCACTGAAATCCTCAAATCATAACTGAATGCCTTTCGGGATGACTATGCAAACTAATTTGCTTGTTAAATACATAGCTGACCTTTATCTCACAAAGCCATAGTAGATGATGTAAAAACCTTAAAGTTACAGAAACTGAATTTGCAGTATACAGGCAACATGGAGTAAAGTTGGGTGTAAGGGCAAGATAAAAAGGGCTGGGGAAGAAAACAGAACTGCCTGGACAATGCTGAAATGTACAGGGCTAGGGTCATCTTTACATTAAGAACTGTTGTGCTGGCTTGGGCTTCACGGTATCTGGGGGCTGTGTTTTGGATTTGTGCTGGAAACAGTGATGGTAACACAGGGCTGTTTCAGTTATCCTTGAGCAGGGCTTATACAGAGCCAAGGCCTTCTCTGCTTCTCATGTGGCCCAAACAGCAAGCAGGCTGGGGCTGCATAGGGAGCTGAGAGGGGATATAGCTGGGACAGCTAACCCCTAACAATATGCATATTGAAGAATAATGGCCAAATTTAATAAAAATTATATTTACCCTGATATTGTGCCATGTCCTTTGACCATAAAGTTTCTGTTCCATACTGAGTTTCATCGTATAAAAACCTAACCTCTGTGGCACCAGCATCTTCTGCATTCTGTATCAGTTCCTGAGGCAGAAAAAAAAAATCAAGTAATAATGCAGTAATATTGTATATATTCTAGAAATGGCTTTTGAACTTAAACAGTACAAAATAATAAGCAAGTGTCTCAAGTGTAATTGTTTTCATACTTTTCAACCAAAATAATTTTATCCAGCTTGCCTGAATGAGAATAGGTATTATAAAACAAATATTCAGGCAGATATTATAAATGTGATTTGAATTTGGAGCTCAAATACCATACAAAAGCAGTCAAAAAGTTGAGAAGCAAGCTACTAAACTGTTACTACTATGTTATCCTGAATCAGAGCTGTACTAGTCTCAAAACAACACAATATACAAGAAGAAAGAAAAAAAATTAAATTTATCAAAGTGTGCTGTTAAGCCCTTACGAACAGTTGTACAACAGTGAGGCACAATTCACACAGCACTCTTCTTTACATCACCTGAATCAGGTAGGAGTTAACATTTCACAGTATGAACCAACCATTCAAGGGCCACAGTGCTCACACTTCTAACACCCCTCTGGCAAAGGGCTGCAAAACAATCCTGACCAATAGCTCTCTAAGTCATGAACCAACAGAGCAGCTTCCCTGTTGGACGAAACCCACAGACTGCAAGGAGTTTTATATTAAGATTGAGTATTTGTTAAATAGTACTACCATTGGTGAGAGGTATGGAAAACTAAAATGTCAGTAAACTAATAATGTAAACACAACCATCAATAAAATATGCCTATCCAGTCCCATTTTTATCAATAGTAGACACGTAGGCGTGATTATAAATACCTACAGGATTACAGCCTCACACAATGCTCTTTTTACACTGAATCATCACAGTGTATCAGGGCACCAGACATAAAAACATCTGAGTATGTTTATGTGGGTGTGTGCAAGCTTGGCATAAGCAAGTATTTCAGCTGAATTGAAAACCAATGTAGATATATCACATGCAATGTATTCATAGACTTTAATTTCATTCAGTTATGCATAAAAGACTTGATAGCAAGGTGAACTTGTATTTAAAAAATGCAATAACTAGCAGGAGGTATTTCAGATTAGGTTGCATTCAAATATACCGTTGAGACTAAAATAACCTCACTGTATCTAATACCTGATTTCAAAATTATAACCCTTTGATTTTGCAGTTTGTGACAGGATGTTCAGTCAATAATTTATATTATATTGCCACTTCTACATAATTTTGAAATATTATGAGATAGCAAGGAATATACCTACAGTTCAGCATAAATAAGAAATGTTTAAAGAATCTTTCCAAGATATTTATATGCAGTTCTTCTTCTAAAAGAACAATCACGACAGTCATTCATGAAGACACAGAAAGATATCCCAAAGTCTCTAGAAAATATTAAATACTATGTATGGAAATCACCACATAGTCAGACTTGCATTCATGCCATGGCACAGGGGGTAACTGCTACATTCAGCTCTAACAGTGTTGTATCTGAAGAATCAAAACACTGAAATAAATTTTAAGGTACCAGCAGAATTCCTGGTAGTAATCTCTCCCTAGTAATCTGTTAACCCTAAAGTGTAAACTATTAAAATAGCATAATTTCTGTTTTCAGAATTACCTATCCAATTTCTAAGGACATTACCTTGTTTCTTCATGTTGGAATGAAAATTTGGGTTTAAATTTTTGAGAGGGTCAGAACCCTTCATAATTCAAATAAATTTTACAGATGCAACTAGTACTGGGAAATAATAAAAATGTAAGCATCCCTCCTATTTACAGACATTGCTCAGAACATATCCAGGAGACAGTTTGCCAAAACAGTTGAAGATATGCTTATCTTGGGCATTCCCACTAAGCATAATCAGCTTCTAGTTCCATGGTTGCAAACAAGACAACAGACATCAGGAACTGTCATCATCTGTCAACATTTGTATTTTTGTGTTTTCTATGTATGCATGTATAGATAGATAAGATATATCTGTACCAAATCCCATCAGTTAGAACCTAATATTCCCACACACTAAGGAAACTAAGTTTCTACCACACATGTGATGAAGCATGGTGGATGAGAGAAGTTTAACATCCAATTGATCACCCCACATGCTGTTAAAAAAAAAAATTAGCATAGGAAGCTATGATAAATCACACAAATCATCATCTACTGAGCAAACTCAGAAATGTTTTAAGAAAAAAACAAACAAAAAACCCAAAACACCACACAAAACACACAACTCACTTTGCCTTGTCCACAGAAATGGAAATGTATCTCCTGTACTACAGTGAATATAAGATAAAACAACGACAAGCTTTGCTGGAAAGTGTTAAATTTTGGTATTAAGTAATGCATATTAAATGACTGCTAAAAATACTATTTATTGTCTACCTTAAGAATCTGTCCTCCCTCTGGGTATCTTCTTAATATATCCTTAAGAAAATCAACAAGTGGCGGAGTTGTTTGTCCAAAACGACCTAAAAACAAACAAGTAAATTTAAAAAAAAAAACTGTGTAGCTGTGTATTTCTCTACTATGCACTTAATTTCAGATTATTAAAAAACTAAACAATTACTGGGAACTTCAATAATTTCTTTAACTCAAGGCATGTTATTGTAAAATCTTGTCTTTCCAGAATCAACTGTGAAAATCTGACATTATAAATCTTTTAATTAAAAAGAAATGAAATGGCAGTCTTGATGTAAAAATTAAGTTAACATAAGTTATATGAGCTGTTTCATACCTAGATGAAATAAATTTGGGGGCTAAGTCTTTGCAACAGCTCTACCACAATTCCAACTAGTTGATGTTTAGCAGCAGCAATTTCTAAAGGAGCACTACTTTTTAAGTAGCAGGACAGCACTCCAGGGCAGCAGTGGCTCCAACTCTTTTACAGCCAGTGATGATCCCTACAGACAGCTACAGACAGGCACAGAAGGTTTTGGCTCTAGTGCACACTTCCTGGTCTGAGGTACTCTGGGCATGGACCTGGTGCCAGCTTTGGTGTTGCCAGGGCCTAACCCTGGAGGGAAAAGAGTCCAAGCATTATGAACATGTGCTCCAAGAGAAGAAGACTATTACAAAATGAAAGGTTCAATACGCTTCAATTCAAACTCCAGTCTGAGACTGAAGGGCAGCTCCCTAAACCAAACCTCTAAAACATGAATTTCAAACAAATAGCAATCCTCACTTAATGATGCCCCATCTAACACTTTCTTTTAAAGTTACTAGCAAGTTATTGTTCTGTCTCTCTCCCTCTCTTCTGCATATATGTATGTTTATGAAGCACACATATTCAAACCCACATATGTATATTCTGGAATAAAACACTAGGAAAAGAAGCGAAGTGGAAAAAAGGGGACAAATAAAAGTTCCATTTGCTGAGAAAGCATCAAGAAAAAACATCAAAAATTTTTTCTTTAAAATTTTCTTGTGTCACTCTTTAGTCAAAGTAACTGAAAAGCATCAATGAAAAAAAAGCTGCAAAAAATTGCAACTCACAACTGATTGTGTGTGAAGTATATTATAACTTTTGTTATTTTTTTAGTATACAGAAGCATATAAGAGTCAATATGCAATACGCATACTTCCAAAATAAGGTGAAATGATCCATAGAAATTACCTAAAATCAAGAAACTGACATTATCAAAGTTGGGAAGGCAGGTGGAAGTGTTTAAACAACACATTTCATTCACCATGGGAACCACAAAAACAGACATGGGAACCACAAAAACAGACAAGTAACTTTAAGGTGACAGGACTGAAGATAGACTTTGTTCTCTTTAAATCTAAGAGCAGAGCTGCTTGATGCATGTCACAACAATTACTCTGGCTAAAGATCATTATTTACTGCATCCTATCAAAGGCTGAATTGATTTTTCTTGAGTATTAGAGCTGGTCATATTTAATACAAAACTGGTTCCACAAATTTCAAGGAGAAACTTGTTGCACCATAAAGGAAGTCAAGCACTTAGGAGCCCAGAGAGTCTGCAACCGCCATCCTCTGAGGCTGTCAAAGCTCAACCAAATCAACCCTCAAGCAGCCTGGACTGACCTCAGAGCTGGCCATACTTTGAGCAGAAAGCTGGAGTAATGACCTCTTGATGGCCCTTCCAACATTAGTTATTCTGTGATCATATGAAAAGATTATGCACTATTTGATAGACACCAGTGATGAATGAACACGAAGGGGACATGGATTATCGTCAGAGTACTTCAGCAACCCATGTGCTTGGCCCTACTGACCATGTACATCCAAGTTAGAAATTCATGGCCTTTCTTGATTCATTTGCTGTAAGGAAAAATCTCTGAGCAGAAAGACTCCAGAATGAATGCAAAAGGCTGATACTAAAGCCTTCAGATACTTTAGGTTGACTTACATCAGAACTGTGGACCAGGAAAAGTTAAGCACTTTATCTAGACATAGACTACTCACACAGTCACATCTCTCAAAAAATCTCCATTCCCAGGCACAAAAATATAGCAACAGTTTTTCTTTCCCAAGAAAGATTTCTTAGGGCCACTTTATTCTCTATATACTTGCATGGCAGAAAATAAGACTCTTTATTTAGCCTACCACAGCCAACATAGAGCAAATATCAGAGCAAGTAGTCAAGAATGACAGGAAAAAAAGCACTCAATGTCATAGAACCATGAAGTCCACTTTCACAGGTGCTTTCTGATAACTTCAGGTTTTAGAGAATGTGAACATGAACTTCTGTGTAATATTCGAACTTCCCTCTGCCACTAAAAAACCATAGTCCAGTATATCCATGGCTTGCACAAGCTAAGAGGTATAACATTCTGTGAGACCAAATAAAATATCTGCAAGAAAAAAAGGGTTCCTTCTTCATCCTACCATCCCATTAGCATTTATTGCCTTACAATAAAGTTATTGTTAGAAGAATATTAATGCTAGAAGCCAAATAAATCATTACAGATTTTAATTGGAGCATTTCTGAAGATATTCAGGTGTTAAGATACCATTTGAAAAGGTACACCTTCAGGTTTTTCAAATAAAAATGTAAATAACATACAGAATCAAAAGAAAACCAAACTATCAAAAAAAACCCTAAAAACAACAGAAGAAATGAAGAGCTTTTTGTCAGTGTTATGGTTTTTTACATGGTGGTTACCAAAAAGAGATCCTTTTGCTGTCTGAATTGTTTTCAAGTATTCAGCTTATCTTATACGAGACAAGGCAGATACAACACTGCTGAAAGGCAAGTCCTATTGATTCCAAGGGACAGCAATAACCTAAATTCTACACATTATACTACAAAGAAAAAGAAAAAACAAGGCTCTTCAAAAGAGAAGTTTAATTTTCCTGGAGCAGGATGAAAAGAACAAGTGACAAACCTAGGACTTACAAGAAAAGCAATTGCTTCCCATTTAAAGAAGATAAAAATTTCAACTAACTCCCTATTGCATTAGAAAATGCTTTGAGCTTCAAGTTTATAAACAGAGACAAATATTTCCCATACCTCCTCCTTTCAACCCTTTCGATTGAAGCTTCAGAAAAACTTGATTTTGAGACTTCTGAAGATCTGCAATCTTGATACCATCAGACAACTGAAAGAAAAAATACAACAGATCTTGATCAGAAGTTTCAGTTTGTTAGTAACAGGACCAAAACAAATCAAGTGGAAAAACTGCTCATAGAAGCATACTTAGAGCAAGCCATGGCCTCTTGTTTGCACATTTTAAAAAGTTTTGTATTCTGGGAAGTTCTGGAAGCATAGGACTAAACCAGTTATTGTTCTAAGGTGCATGTTGATTAAAAAAATTAACATATACAGGAAGTACATGGTCTGTGTACTCCTCAAGTACATTTGGGTATGCAATTTCATAGGGGGCTTAAACTAAGCAGTATCAGTGCAAAGCAGCTAGCAAGATGCAATGTGTAGAGACTAAAACATGTTAGAGAAACACCCCTGAAGACTTCAACTTCAGCCTCATCCCCCCATTACCTCTACATGCAGACCTATCACAGCATGATTAAGGTTGAAGGGACCACTGAAAGTCACCTAATCCAACTTCAGCGGACTCACCAGGAACATCACTGAGGAAACTGAGGCAAACTAAACAACACATTCCTTAGCAGCCATTGGGAAAACTATTTAGTAATCACAGCACACACTGGTTTTGTTGCAATTGTAGTTTCATATGATGCATGTCTCATTCATATATAAAGTGTTCCTATAATACTCATACATGACATTTGTTATCCTGCATGCTACGATTGAAAAATTAAAAGGCCACCATGCTAATTAGAAACTACATTAAAATATCATTATGTGAAATTATACTATTATATTAGTCTCAGTTTATAGTAAATTTTGGGACTACTTTCTCACTTTGGTGGGTAAAAACAAACCACTAGAAAAAGTTAGTGTTTACACAGACATAGATGCTTACAATCTAACTACATTTAATAAGCAAAAGACAGTCCTAGTCCAGAGCATGTAGTCATTATTTAACAACATTAGTAAGAAAAAAATATTATTTTTTACTTACACCAGTTTAAATAGTGATTAAAACAACAGTGTGTTTATCCTAAGTTCCTACAGAAATATTGTACTAGAGTCGATAATTTTCAAGACATAAAATAGCTTACATTGGGTATAACGACTACTCAGGTGTCACTAAAATAAAAAACAATCCACAGAATGCTGTAACCCATCATGAAGCATTAAAGGGATAGAGTGACCAAATACTTTAAAGTATGATTTTTGTACCAAAACACCACCAGAAACTTGGACATTGAATAGATCCAAATCAATAGTTTAACACTGTAAGGAACTATGAGAGAAAGATACTAGATTTTATTCAACATCTGTAAATTGCACATAACAGTTCTAATGGAAAAAAAATTGCTGATGAATACTCTACTACTCAGAAAATTTAAAAAATATTTGATCCCAATAAACACTTCAAAAGTTTATAAAGGATTTTCAAATTTGCTACAGTACAGAGTAAATATTCCCATATATATTCTAGTTTATTATTAAAAAATCCTCAGAATAGCACAGAAACAGAATAGCAATTGCAGTCTGCTTACTGACTGTTCCCTGCGAAAGATAAGTTTTCTGTGCCAGTCAGATCCTCACTTCCAGGCAAAATTTAGAAAGTGATACAGAGTTTGTCCTCCAAAACAGGAAGGCCTGGTGAGAACAAAATCAAGGACACACAAAACTAGGCAAGAAAACAAAAGATAAACCACAGAGACAGTTTGCTTCAAACCTGAGCCCTCAAAGACGAGTTGCGTCCCCCAGGTTCTTTAGAGCTTCTGGAGCAATACAACCAACATCTTGTATCACAGAATGGTTTGGGTTGGAAGGGGACATTTGAAGATCATGTAGTCTGACTCCCCCTCCCACCACTGCCAGGAACAGGAACTAGATTAGGTCTCTCAAAGCTCCATCCAAGCTGATCATCAGCATTTCCAGTGATGGGGCATCCACAGCTCCTCTGGGCAATTTGTTTTAGTGTCTTATGACCCTAATCCTAAAATTTTTTTCCTTATACCCAATCTAAACTTACCCTCTTTTGGTCTAAAACCATTGTCCCTTGTCCTATCACTGCAGGCCTTGGTAGAAAGTCTCTTTCCATCTTTCTTACAAACCCCAATTATACACAAAAAGGCCACAACAATGTTTCCCTAGAGCCCTCTCTTCTCTACACATTTGCAAGTCCCCTTACCCTATTTAACACTAAATTCCAACCTCCTCTCTCTCCCCTTCTTTCCTCTACTCATCCCATCCCAGCAGGTTCCCACTTCCCAAGAGCACAGCTAGAAGCACACCAAGCTGTACCCAGACTGACACCAGGCTGATGCCTTCAACAGAACAAGGTCATTCATTCATTCGTTCATTCAACTCTCTCCTGTGCCCAGACCTCAATTTCTAACTTGTCAGTTTCCTCTCACGAGGATGTCAACGCTGCTCTTGAAACTGGCCAGAGCAGCAAGAGCGCAGAACAAGCACATCAGCACTCTCAGGTGAATTTCCACTCTCCCCGACAACACCCCAAAGAAATCAGCACAAAACACATGGAGAACATCACGGAAAGAAAAAATTTAAAAAGACACAAAAACTCGGATAATAAAAGCCAGCCCCATCAAGAGCGGTATGAGGGTCGTGCAAACGACCTCCGTGCTTGCCAAGAGAGACCCACACCTAAGGACAGGCACACACCGCGGTGCCCACGCACGACACGGGCGGCACCCGCGCGGGGACTTCCCGCAGCTCGGCGGTGCGAGAGGCGCCGCGGCCGCGGAGGTGCCGCTCCCGCCCGGCCCTCACCTCTCTGCCGCGGTGCCACAGGCGCTGCTCGCCGGGGGGCAGCCCGGCCTCCGCGTCGATCCGCGTCTTCACGTCCCCCACGGCCGCGGACGGCGGCAGCTCGAAGGTCCTGCAGCCCAGGCAGTCATGGAGGACGGTCACCCGGGCCAGCCTGCGGCAACACGACAAACACCGAATGAGAAAAGGATCGCAGCGCCGCCGCCCGCTCGCTTCCCCCTCGGGCACCGCGGAGGCCCAAGACGGGCACCGGAACCCGCGGGGTGCAGGGATGGGCGGGCGGGCGGGCGCTTGTCCCGCTCCCGGAGCCTCCCCGCCCGGCCCGGCCCGGCCCGGGCCGCACTCACATCCCGCCGCCGCCGCCGCCGCCGCACACAAAGGACCGCTACTCGCCCCGCCGCCGGCGCTCCCGGCACGGGGAAGGGGTGGGGCTGCGCACGGCGCCGGGGAGCGCCCCGCCCGGAGCTCCGTGCCGCGGAGGAGGCGGGAGGGAGAGGCGGGGGTGGCTGGAAGTGCTGCCCCGAGAGCTGCGGCCGCGGCTGCGGAGGTGCGGCGGGGCTCGGCGGGCGCTCAGCCTCGGCGCACGGAGGCGTTTCGCGGCTCCCCGCGGCCCGCTGCCCCCAGGGCCCTCGGGAGAGAGAGCCCTGCCGCCTGGAGCGAGGCAGAGAATGCAGCTTCGCGTGTACGGCGTGAGCCGCGACAGGGTGAGATCCAGAGGTGGTGCCGCAGGCACATCCCTCCTTCGGCAGGGAAGCATGCTGGTGTTTCACGTAATTCCCTGCATTCAGGCAGGGACACACGAAGTTACAGCTGATAAACCTCATTGTTTCTCAAGGATGCAAAACCCAGAAGGAAACATACTTTCTTTGCTGTCTGTCGGAGAGCCTGTCATAGGTCATACACCCTGCCCTATCTCTATGGTAAGTCCTTACACCATTCAAGACTGAAGGAAAGTGCTTTTGCTCCTGAAAACTGAGCCTTAGTCTGCCTGTGATCCCAATGAGCTGAGAGGGCACGTTGAGAAACTTGTGGAAGGGGCCAGCAGAAATGCCACAGTTCATCATGGACAGAGATCTGTGCCTGGGGCCGGGCTGTACATCAGTGACGGGCTGAACAGCAGCCCTGCTCTGAAGGAGCTGCGGGATACCAGGCTGAATGTGAGGCCACAGAGGGCTCTGTCCAGAGGAGTGACCCGCAGACCAAGGAAAGCGAGTCTCTGCTCAGTGCTGATGAGGCTGGGTCTAGGACACTGTCGCCAGAACATAGTGGTGGTTTTGGGCTTCCTCTGTTCCCAGGCGGAGGATTACTAACATGGTCAGAGGCCCAATGTGTGTGACCTACCATGAGTGTATGAGGGGAGCTGGGCTGTGTAGTGTGGTGATGAGGAGACTACAGGGAGCAGTATGGTAACATCCTGTGTGTACCTGAGGAGCACTTGGAAAGGCCATGGACCTGAGCTCTTCTTAGTAGTGCAAGACTAACAGGGGGCAATGGCAACAAACTGTAGCTTGGGAAGTTCACATGAGACAGCAGGAAAAACCCTGTCACTATAAGAGGAATTGTCTAGAGGCACTCTTCATTGGGATATTTCAAGGCTTAGCTATGACTGACCTGAACCAATACTGATCCCCCTGCTTTGAGCAAAAATATGGACTACAGATCTCCAGCCAACAGTTCATTCCAACAGGTCCTCAATTCCAATCCCTGACTAAACTAAAAACATTTATGACTTTACTCTGTGACAGGTAGCTAAAAATGATGCTTGAGAGCCAAAGGCAACAGAGCTTCTTTGGAAGGGGGAAAAGACACAATGAACCTTTGCAGAAAGTGTATCAAGCTAAGGAAAAAAACCCCTAAAATTGATAGAAGGCTAAAAAACCCATAAAGTTAAGGTGGATCAGGATCCAACACAGAATCTAAGTAGGTAGAGTTTTGCCAGTGCTACAATAACTGATTTTATTCGTCAGCAATATTTGTATATTGAATTCTACAGGGTTATAAGAAAATGTTGAAAATATTGTGAGTCTGATCCTGCTTTCACCAGAAATAATATAAAAACTATTTTAACATAAACAAGATGGCTCTCTTTGCTTTAGTTTAGGACTTTACACATTTTTCTATTGTTTCATCATTTTAACTTTCCATTTTGTTACATCCCTTTCAGAGTTTGTCATCACAGAATTTTTCCTGCTATGTCCAAAAGAATGAGAAGGTTGCTTTCTAATCTCTTAGTGTTTATCTTTTTGTGTCTTAATACCTGCAAAAGGGTATGTCATGCAGGACATAAATGTGAATGACTGAGCAAAATGGAAGGAGTTGAAATACAGCAGAGTTCCATCCATATCAGCTACTAAAATATTCTCCAGACCAGTCCTGAACCACCAAGCCACACTGACAAATCTAATTCTTCTTCTCTGCCTGAGATCACAGGAGGGATTTAGCATTTTATGAAGCATGCACAATTTTTTGAATGGGACCTTGGAGAGGAACAAAGCTATCTCAACTAACAGCCACTTCTGCATGGAAAACTTCTCAAATGGTGGGACACATCCAGGCCATGGACCATCCTGCTATCAGTGCCAGGCTGAAGCTCCCCAGCTTATGCCACATGACATGACAACACTCACAAATTATGTCCTGTGAAGATTTAACATTAATATTGGAGGGGAAAAAAAACTTTATGCATCACAGATTCTGTCTAGTATGTGACCTCTTTAGTAGAAGGGAAGAGTTGGGAAGAACTGGTAATACAGAACTGGAACCTTTCAAGGTTCTGGACAAAGGAGTTGGACTCTTGAGCTATTAAAAATTAGCCATGCCTGTTTTCCTCACAAATCTGCTCCCCTTATTTTTTACTGATATCTAAATAAAAATATCCTAGAAATTGACAATACGGAAATTACACTGACTGAAAAAACAATACATATTCTAGCTTGCAGAATTTTGCAACAACAAAAACAAACAAACAAAAGCCAAAAAAAGAAGACTTTTTTAAAATCTCATTTATCCATTTGAAAACAGAACTTGAACACTGTATAATCCTAGAGAAGTTCAAGGTGTTACATTCAAATTTGTTATGCAGAACTACTAAAAATAATTTTGCATGACAATGTTAAAAAAAATCATTTGACCTTACCAGTTAGGAAGTTTGGAGCCATGGTAGTTACAAAAACCCCTCAAGTTTTATAGATAAAAGGTTTGGGTCTGATTTGAGATATTTTTAATATTATGTGTAGAAATCCCTGTGAAAATATTTTTATAACCACTTTTCCAAGCAGAACAGCATTTAGATTTAAAAATAAATGAGGAAAATTCTCCTGTGGCTATAAATAAATTGTGTTGGGTTCAGAATGAAGTCATATAACCCATACAAGAAGGGAGATGCAATAAAATTTTTAAAAATTTTTTTAAAATTGTAACAGTCTCTGCAAAACTAGATTATTTTTAGAAAATAAAATGAAAGCGAGTTTCATAGTGACATTTCCTTGAAGACAGAAAATTCTGCATTGCAGAATCATCTCATATTTTCAGTTATTTAAAAAAAGACTGCAGTAGCAGAAAAAAGATGGATGCAAGTCCCTTCCATCCTGTCAGTGTGATTAGAAAGGTGGACTGGAGTCTACAAGAGGGGTGTATGGTGTGATAAGAAATAGACATGACTAGGTCACTCCTGCCAGAGGAAACCCTCTGCAGCACAGTGGCTTCCAGTGCAGTGAGTAACATTCTGCAGTGCTGGCAGGCAGGGAGCAGTGACTCAACATCTTCATCTAGGCTTGAGACAGCGCACACTGAACTTAAAGCAAAACTTTCTATGACACAGCAAGTGCTTACTTCCATTCTTAAATCAACTCCATAAATGTTACCAACAGATGTTTTGAACACTGTGCTGTATGTATTTCCTGGCAGTCAGAGATTACAGATTGCATTGCTCTATAGTCACTGCCAGGAGCTTGTTTTACCCTTGCTTACTAATACCTTTTCAAGAAGTTTGAGAACAAGCCTATCATTTGCTGATGACACATGCTAGTCATTGGCAAGCCACCCCTTACTGTACAGCTTCTGTTTCATTTGAATAGCTCCACTAATAGAAAACATCTAATATTTCCTAGCTAGAGTTCTATCTAGTACAAATGGCAAAAAAACCCCCAACCTCTGGCATGTGAAATATTTGATTCAAACAAAATATCTAGTTTTTCCCTCAGATCTATTACACAAATTGAGTATTTTGATGAAACTATTTTATTTTAGATTGGCGCTGTGAGTTTTAAGCAATACTCCTACTTTGCACCCCTCATGTGAAACCATTATTAGCAGCTTCTAAGCAAAGTATCTGTACAATCATAATTTAGTCAAACATTGAAAACTGAAGTGTTATCTTATTCCTTTTTCAAGCTGACACATTTCTAAATGTCAGATATCAACAGAAGAGGATACTTTTGAATACTACGAAAGAGGACCAAAACTTTTAAGGGCACTGAGACCAGGAACAGACATTTATTTTCATCTAATGATTTTGATCTCTCTGTGATTTGCTTTAGTGTTCAAGAGAGTTCCTTGGTGACACTAAGCAAATTCTAATGGAAAATATTTACAAGACCTATAAAACTTGTTTCAGCATATTCTTTGCAAATAAAGAGCAAAGCAATAAGGCACAAATAAATTATAAAGTTTCAAAATCTCAAATGCTGAGGTAAAATTTCCTCCTCAATGCACCTCTAAGAAAAGACTACTTTAAGTTAAGTCCTTGAAGAGAGGACTCAACTATAGAGCAGTAACCATTACTCCACAAATTTGATTTGCTAAAAATAACAAAGTTTTCGATTCCAGATGGTACAAATAACAAAATACCAGTACAAAATGCTTGACATTTCAAATTATGCAGAAGATTAAACCAAATGATAAAAATAAACTCCTCACTTGCTCTTTAGGGAATTGCAATAGGAGGGACTGCAGTGTTGCAAGAACTGCTGTTGGCATACATTTTTAAATAAGCAATATGTTAAATTACTGGTGGTATTTTCTTTTGGCCTTTGGTGCAATAAAAGGACCAAATTTGAAACATCTAATTTAACCTTGAAACATCAAAAAAGCAGCGCCTAAATTTGCAAATTCATTTCACTACCTAATGTAGGCTCCTAAACAGGAGCCTAGGGTTAATCCAGGCCTAGGGTTTTTGCCTCCATTTAGGTCACACATATCAGCTTATCAAAGGTAGGGTTTTTCCATACTACCTTAAGACACTTTTCTTATTTTAATTCCAGAGTAGTTAATGAAGCTGCTATCTTTCCCCATAACTGAGGAAAATCAACTCATTAACTAAAATGGCCCAGATTACACATGCATCAAATATTTTAAGAAGTATTTATTGATCCCTATTTTTTCTGAATACTGCATCTAATCATGCTCCAAAGTTTCATAACATTTTCTAGGCATTAGTGACCAGAGTCCTTTGTATATAGAGAAAATTAGAATCTAAAATAGAAATACAAGACAAGTAGTTTTGCTGAATTGTGCGAAGACATGACTTCAAACACCTCTGCAAGTGCCTCTTCATCAGACAGTGGCTGATATCCACCAATATCCTTCCAGATAATCCTAGCTCATTCCCACTTCTGTATCAGTTCTGTCTCCCTCATAACATGGTTCCATATAGAAATATAAGCTACAATTTATCCTTCAGAAAACAGGACAGGTGGCACAGAAGAAGAAACACAAGTCATATGTAAGGCCTAGGGAGAGGAAGGGAGGAAAAAGGGAAGAAAGCGCACAGGGCATCCTCTTCTGGGTAAACACAGAGAAGTGAAAAAAACCTCAGAGATGTCCAGATGTATGAGATTTGCATCAGAAAGGCCTAGTTAACCAAGCTACAAGAAAAAGAGATATTCAAACCCCCAAATTTTCTATGCCACAGTCACCTGGCAAAGAAAATACATAACTTCCATGAATTTTCACAGAATTACCCAGAGGGCCAGTGGAACAGACCCTGAAAGAGTAGTCAGCTCCTGCCAACAACTGTTTAACACAATGCAAAGCCCACCTTCCTAACACACAGGAAAAAGCAAAGGCTGTACATTGAAGAACTGCACCTCAAGGGGGATTCTGCAGATTGCAAGGCTGAGGGTAGAAGCTCTCCTCTTCCTGCAGGCCTACTGACAGCAAATAAGAACACTTCTAATTACAACTTAACGTTTTGTAACTTACAGCAAATAAACATTTGTCACATAAAATTTGTTTAGACACTGTTCACACAAAGAACTTGCTTTGCATTTTAGCTGTTGGCAAGATTATACATTCGTCCCAGTAAAACAATATGTTGAATTCAGAGTTAGGCAAACACAGGAAGGAAACTTTCACTTGTTTTCAAAAAATGCTATAGTGAATGGAGACTGTAAATTGAAAGTTAGACTATAAAACCATTAATCACAGGAGTTTTTTCAAGCAGTTATTAATTTCATGGAGACAATTCATAAGCAAATGCAGCAGAACCTGCCACCTATGTATTACTTTGTAACTTAGGAAATTAATTTCACCTTTAAAAATAGCAATTTTGTGCAAACACTAGGGAAGTTTCAGACTTCTTTAAATTACTGACCATAGGTGTTTGAGCAAGAACATGCCAGCCTAACAGTAAATTCTTTCAGGAGATTTTTTGGTTTTTTTTTTTTTACCTGTTCTTATCCTCGATCTCCATTGGCTCTTTTTCTTTGATATCTTCTTGATTGGAACATGAAGCAGATATTCGATTTATAAATTAGAAAGTTATTTTTTAATCCTTTTTGCTTATCATCTCTTCAGTGGACACCAGAAAGCCCAAGCATATGAAAGTCAACTCAGTATTCACTTCATCCCTTATCTACCCAAGATGTCTTTATGCCTCACCATCTACTGCTTCTCCAGTTTTTTTTTTTAAAGCTACTTGCTTAATTGTTCACAGAAGTTCATTCTCTTATAATCAAGAGCAGATGTAATCCGACAGATCTCAGAAAGCAAGGAGGTGTTGTTCAGATTCTTTAACTGAATTCAGGCTATATTCTTGTGCAATTGATTTATATTTATCTTCTAAAAAAGGACTGGAATTCTGGAAGCTGCTGTTTCTGCTTTGTCTTCTTTTTTTTCTTTTTTTTTTTTTTTCTGGAATCAGGCACAGTTGGAAGAGTATTAGTGAGGCCCAAAGTCTGGCGTATCTTCTCCCTCACACCTGCTAGAAGACACTTCTTAACATCAGCTCAGGAATTCTGGAAGAAGAGACACAAGGGATAAGGGGAGGGCCATTAATACAAAACAGAGTTGAACTGGAGTGTATGAAAAAGCCATTTCCTTTGAGGGCATAGTTGCAGTTAGCGGTATTGAGTGAGTCATGATGCTAATTATAAACTGCCTTGTGTGTTACTTGTAGGCACAGGGAGGGAGAGCTGAAACAGAGCAGTGAGGTTTCCTGCTTCTCCTCCAGTTTAACACCACACACCAGTACAATGACAAACACGCAGAGCTGTAAGCACGCCGACGGAATGGGCGTCGTGGTTTAATGCCAGCTGGCAGCTAGGCACCCAGCAGCTGCTCACACACTCCTGCCCGGTGGGATGGGGAGCAGGACCTGGGAAAATGGTAAAACCTGTGGGTTGAGATAAGAACAGCTTAATAATTGAAATTATTGTCATCATTAATAAGAATGAAATAATGGTAATGCAAAGGAATACAACAAAAAGAGAAACAGAAATAAAACCCAAGAAAAAAGTGATGCAGAAACTATTGCTCACCACTCACTGACCAATGCCCAGCCCATCCCTGAGCAGTGATCCACTCTTCACAGTCAATACATCCCAGTGTATATAATGAGCCTGAGGTTCTGTGGTCTGGAACATCCCTTTCGCCACTTCAGCTCAGCTGTCCTGGCTCTGTTCCCTCCCAGTTTCTTGTGCACCTCCTTGCTGTCAAAGCATAGAAAACTGAAAATTCTTTGATTTAGAGTAAGCACTACTGAGCAGCAGCTACATCAGTGTGTTATCAACACAATTCTCATACTAAATTCAAAAACACAGTGCTGTACCTGCTACTAGGAAGAAAATTAACTCTATCCCAACCAAAACCAGTACAATTGGCAACTGTTCTAGGATACATATTCCTCTACACTATATATTACAGTCTGGACATAAAATTATGCCATCAAGGAAAATAACAGGCTGGGCAGAACATTCATGGGGAAGTATTTTGCCCTTCTACTCAAATGTCTTGCAACTAGGGGAAGAGATTAACTAGCTTGCAATGACTTTCCACTGGGAGGATTTAAACTCTTTCCAGATAATACACACTCCCAAGCTATAGAGGTCAACATCTACCCTATGCTACCTTTGGCAACTATTTCCACTGATTTTTTGTAACATCAAAACAGTGTCTAAGTGAGGCAAGGCATGTGCTGTCAAGCTGCAGGAAACAATATACTTCAGTATCAAGTTATTACCCAAGGAAGATATGTTTGAGAGAGCTGGAAGTACTGACAGTGGTGTTCCATTATTGTTCTGCATCTGTGCAAATGTAAATCCTTCTTTGAGCCTCTGACAGTGTTGGCAAGTCTTTTCATAATGTGAAGTTGCAAATGTCCCTCTTCAAACAGCAGTGCAGAGACATTCCTTCATTCCTTCCTGACCCAGAAAGGAAAACAACTGTGGCTAAATTGCAAAAGATGAATTAGAGTAAGCAAGTAAGCATGATATTGAAATACAAATGGTATGAGAGAAAGGGAAGTAGAATTTGTGGCTTGAATTCTATTTTTTTTAAATACTTAAGGGTTTAACCTACTCAGTAAATAAAATGTTGAAATGTATGAATTCTGAAGGCATGTTTATTGTGAGAAGCATCATGAAGAATTTAACTTACTACAAAGTGTTATTAAGTGGCTTCAACATGAATTTCCCTTTCTGTGGATGCTGAGATGTGTATCTACCTTATAACCCAAAGCAAACTCCACACTTAAGTCATACTTAAGCAATGAAGACTGAAGCAAAGGGCCTTGCAAATCCAGCCCCATTTGCCCAGTTGTGAATGATTTCATAGAGAGCAGAACTATTGCAGCACTGCTGCATAATGGGTTGCAGTTGGGAGGGGAGGACTGAGGGAAGCATTTTGGCTGCAGAGGAAAGCCAGGCTTAAGAGGTCCAGGCACTGTGTGTGCACCCACGGTTGGAAGACAAGGGCAACTTATACCAGTTCCCCTAAAAAGTAATTAGAAAAATCACACATGAAAAACATTTCAAGTTATTTGAGCAGCTTCAATTGCCTTGAGGAACGATAAAGGAAAAATATGTTATAATAGAAAGCTAATTTTGACTTTTAGAGACAGCCTCTCCATAATTAGTGAGTGACACACTTTCTCAGACTCCATTCTATTTCTGGCTTGGTCTCTCAAAGATTGTCCTTTTTTATGTCGCCCCTTGATGTTAATTTTCTTGGTACTGACATATCCTAGGGAAAAAAAAAAGCCTTCTAGGATTTTTGACAATGACACCTTGTTCAGAAAATTGATAGGTCCAAATTACCTAAAAACAGCCTAAAAATCAATGATTCAATAAATAGTTTGCTTAGCAGCAAAGTAAATTATAACACAGTGTGAAGTGACATTTCTACAGCAGCAAATAATTGCAGTAGTCTTTGAAAGTGCTTGGTCTTGCCAGCATAGATGTGGCCAAACGGTGCTATCAGTTTGGTACCAGATCACATTGCAATCCTAGAAAGATTTCAACACCACCGTGTCTATGTTGTCTCCCATGGTAAGAAAGAGAGCCAACTTGGCTGTCAGATACAGATTTGTCCTGGCACACTTAACTTGCTGACCTTACACTTCCTCAGTGCCTGAGCTGATCATACAGGTTACTTTATACTTTTGTATGATACTGAGCTGCAGCCTCTGAGAACATTCTCCCATTGAACTTTTACTGTAGCCAATACTGGGGAAAAACTCAGTTACAATCAATGCCCATGCCAATTTTCTGCTGTGGGATTTAACACTTTTTAGGAGAAAAGGAGGATTTAATGTGTGTTTTTAACTGAATTTTGGTGGAGGAGGTTTAGCAGTCAAACTGCCAAAACAATCTTCAGCTTTGTGGATGCCTATGATTAGCTGTAGGTAGGAGCCACAGGTATAGCTACACAAATACCTAGTTTTGCCTGCAAATCAGATAGATGCATATATATATATACACAAACACATGCACACACACACACAAATATTAATACTGCTACAGAAAATTTTGTTTTAAATACCATTAGCGGTTGTCTGATTATCTATCCACTCCTCATCCATCCTAATTAATATTAGGATCAGTCTAAATTATATACACTGAGTTTCTTTCCTCAATGATAGCACCTAAATCAAAATTGTTAACAGTCCATCCAGCAGCATGGGAAGAACACAAGAACCATCAGAACTGCTGAACACAATCCGAAGTTTAGAGGAGAAAATCTGTGGACAAAGTGCAACAGTAGCTAATGCTCAATTTATGCTTCATACAGTCTAAAAGCACAATTTGATTACAAACCCATTATTGCTTGTGGTGACTTCTGTTAGAATAAACAAGGCTACAGCAACAGGAGGTGTATATATCCTCGAGTAGGAAAGCAGTTGTGACCAGCACAGCACAAGAGCAGGCTGAGCTGACCAAAGCATGGCTGGGTCACTAGTGGGATGTGCACAGGCAAAGACACCCTATCCATCTGCTACATTCATGGGTAACTTTGGCTGCACCTAGCTTTGGCTTCAAGGCTCAAGGATATCGTGTTGTACAACCACCTCACACTAATCATGGCTCCTTTCAGTATCATAGATACAGTTAATGAGTAAATGGGGTAGGGGGGAAGTATTTTGTTACAGGACATTTCACTCTGCACCCAAACTACCTTCTTAGGAAACCATAAATTGGACTGAAATGTACGATTCCTATCTCATGCATATGACATCATTTTGATTTTACCAACAAATACAGGGAGTTATACCTCGTGATACAAACTGAAAACTTGCATCCTTCTAAACCTACTAGTGTGAGAGAAATGTACCTTTAAAAGGGGAAAAGCAAGGAAAATGGGCAAAATTGAAGGCTGACAAATGAGTGCCAGGAGAGGCAGAACAATCTGGAAACAAAATATGCCTGAGGTCTAATCTCTGATCTCAAGTAGTTATGAGGTCATCTCAGGGATAACTCCCATATACAGAATGGCTCCTATTTTCCACTAAATACGGCCTTCTTCTCAATTTATTAGGCAGGAGCATATGACAGATTTAATTCTCATAATTAAATCCCACTCCATGTGATAGCAGAAGTAAGTCTGAATTAGCCTAGACAGATTCACTACAAATATGAAAAGGGCTGGTACACAGTCCAGAGTAGGCAGCTGAAACTTGAAAAAAACATCATCCAGGTATTAAAATTTTGAGAAGAAAGATGCCTCTTAAGTAAAAATTGTTCCTGACAACTCACAACTTACACTAACTGAGTTCAAAATGTGTTTCTATCAAATTAAATTCAAGGCCATCACACAACTGTAGTACCACAAAGATGTAAAGTGTTGCTTCTCAGAGATACCTGTTCTGCAGAAATTTGAGACAGACCTGATACAGTGAAATATAATGATGTGCCAGCAAGCTAGAAGTGCTTGAAATAAAGTAGATATGTCCTTAGCATGTTTATTGTCTAGATGGTTTTGGTATAGCAAATTCAACTGAAATGTGTAACCCACACCATTTGTAGATATAAGTCAGTGCCATCAGCAAAATGTATGGCTTTGCATTTATACTGTTATGCATTACAAGAGCTTTCATGCTTTATCACATTGAATTTTAAGATTAAAAATAAACTGAAAGCATTCAAAAATGTCAATACTTTAACAATAATTACATTATTGATAATATTAATGCTACAAATACTGTATAATGAATGCTATTTGTATTATAATCAATAAAAATGCTGTACTCTTGTTGATTTTTATACAGGGAGTGATTGCATCTGTACAGAAGTGATTCTTTTTCAAGAGAGTGATGATTTTGATGCATTTATACAGCAGACATTGTTGCTTTTTGGTGGAACTCCACAAATATATCTACAAGGATAAAAATACTTAACAGATGAAAATCAGGACAAGCACTGTAGTCAGTTTTCGAAGCAAACATTGCTTGTGCCTACCCTTTCCAAGACCGCACCAGGAAGAGCAGCAGTTATCCCTCTTGGGATAGACATGAGCTGGCAAAACGTACTTGCAGACCAGAAAGCCTGTCCTGTGGCCTGCATCCAAAGCAGGGTGGGCAGCAGGGTGAGGGAGGGAATTCTGCCCCTCTGCTCTGCTCTACTGAGACCCCACCTGCAGTGCTACATCCACATCTGGGGTCCCACCACAGGGAGGACATGGACATGGAGCAAGTCCAGTGGAGGGCCATCAAGAAGATTAGAGGAATGGAGCACATCTCTTACAAGGAAAGGCTGAGAGAATTGAGATTGTTCAGTCTGGAAAAGGGAAGGCTTCATGGTGACATAATAGTGGCCTTCCAGTACCTGAAGGGAGCCTACCAGAAAGATGGAGAGGGACTTTTACAGGAGCATGTAGTGACAGGACAAGAAGGAATGGATTCAAACTGAAAGAGAGTAGGTTTAGAGTAGATGTTCTGAAGAAATTTTTACTGTGAGTGTGGAGAGGCACTGGAACAGGCTGCCCAGGGAAGCTGCGGATGTTCTATCCCTGGATGTCTTCAAAGCTGGGTTGGATGGGGGTCTGCGCAACCTGGTCTAGTGGAAGGTGCCCCTGCCCATGGCAGGGGAATTGGAACTAGATGACCTTTATGGTCTCTTCCAACCCAAACCATTCTGTGATTCTACGACCTGCAGCAAGGTTCTGCAGTTGCCTCAGGCTGAGTGAATACCCTCTCCTGCTGTTTGCCTCACAGCATGGCAGTCATCTTGCAGTCACTGAAATGTATTAAGCGTGAAGTATTATTAGAGGACAGAAGACAACCTCCAGCACCACAGCAAGCAGATCTGACAGAGCTGTTTTTCTCAGGATTAAGCCAGTATCTCCTACAGCTTAATGCCGCATGGGTACATCAGCTGGCCTTTATCTTAAGCCACGGAGTTGAGGAAATTTGTCTCAGAGGCAAAGGATAAGACTAAGTTAACTGATCCCAAAAATAGGTCCTGTACCAACTTCATCCGTTTCTTTCTTAGAGGAACTAAAGCAACATAATTCTTAAAAATGAAATGTGCTTAACACAAAGCTTCATTTATGGAAAAGGTGACTCAAGAAGTACAATTACACGCAGCGATACGAAAGTTCTAAAAATTAGTTGCATTAGTATGACTAAGTTTATTTCTATGGTATTCAAATGACCTTACAGAAACCATCTGAGATTCTGTGGTTGAATTATGCATAAAGAATCCTTTCATCAAATTCTGATGAAGTAAGCTCAGATCCCAAACGAAAATGTCTCAAAGTGATTTCTCAATAATATATAGGAGTTGAAGGAAAAGGCTTTAAAAAGCCCACAAAACTGAGAGAAACAGCCATGTGGTTAAAAGTTCACTGCTGTTCTCCCAAAATGTGGAGATTATAAGACCTCTTCTCTGAAACTGAAAACGGTGGTTGCCATAAAAAAAGGACAAGCAGAAGGAGAACCATTTGTGCTTAGTGTTGTCTCTGAATTATTTAATGGGCTTTCCAATGACATGGGAAACTGATACTGTCTATGAATCATAATATAGAAGCCTAAAGAACTCTGCAGTCATGAAGATATAAAAAATGGGCTATTAAGCTGAGGAAAAAATAGCAGCAATATGAGTTATGACTTGACTGCACAGTATGATGCCTTTAGAGATACACAGCTTAATTGATAAGCTCTTCTTGCTCTAAAGCAGGGTACACTAAGTCTGAGCTGAACACAAGTTTCTAGTGTCTGAAAAAATCAGAACCATCCACTGTAGCAACACACTGTTCTGGGCAGACTTGCCAATGCAGGAGTTTATGAATTTTCTAACAGTGCGGTGTCAGTCTCACAAATCCCTGATGAGAAGTCAGATGAAGGACAAGATAGGAACTGAGCCCTTATACAGAAAATATTAAAATTTCAGGATAATGACATAGTTTTTGTTGACTCAGTCTCTGTAAGTGATACAGGGCTGGAAGGAAAAGTAGTTGGTCAGATGCTCTGAAAACACAATTCCACAGGAAGGAAGGGAAGGGAACTGAGTACTTTTACAGATTTCCTTCTCTCTCTATTTTTTTTTTTAAATTAGATTTTGTTTGGGTTTAGCTACAAAAATATCTCCTTCAAGAATTTTTCTTCAAGGGTAACCTGGAAAACCCACACCATTATTGTTTTGCAACATTACTAGTGGCTGAAATACCAGGAAAAACAAACACCCTTCTTGGTTATGTAAGGGCACTGTACTATGCTGTACACAGAAAACCATTATAACAGATACATCAAGTCTCAGACTGCACCTAAAGTATATTTTACAAGTAAGCACTTAAATTGAAATAGTATCTGAACTTATTCCAAAGATGAACTTAGAAAGAATATTTATTTATTTATTATAAGGTCAATTATGCCCTAAAGGCTGAATACCTAATCCCAGTATCCAAATTTCTCATGTATTGCCTCCTGCACTGTAAACTAAGAGTTCTGGCTTAGGTATACTGAAGTATACTAAATAAGGAAATGATCTTCAACGAGTAAAATGAATTGATGCTTGATTTAGGCATTACCATTCCCGGAATGCTATCAATACAATAGGTGACTTCACTACTTTCTCTGGCCTAACATTTTCCCCTTTTGTCACCTTGCAACACAGATTGCCAGGAAGGAAGGATGTTAGCCTGATGGTAAGAGTAGCTGTGTTCTTAGTTTGGCTTTCTGTCTTCTAAGGAGAGTTCAGGTTCTTTTCTATTTATTTATTTATTTATTTATTTATTTATTTATTTATTTATTTATTATGGCAATTAAGCTAGAAAGAATTGCTTATCACAGTAATTTGAAAGTCCTGAGAAGCAAAGCTTTTCCAAGTGTGGAATTTCTTTTTCTTTCACTAAAATGAGTATCTATTATTATATGGAGGTTCTCCCTTTTATTTATAGTTATTTGAATTCAAGAAAGATTAATAGCCACAAAGCAGTAACCTGTATCAGATATACATAAATGTGATTGATTGATTGATTGCATGACTGTGTTTTGCAGTATCTCATTCTTTAAAGTTTGAGTTAGATTGAAATTCGACTGCAACTTTCACTGTCAGTGAAATCTGCATTTCACTGACAAAAGCCTGACGAGAGAATTTCAAGTCTACAGTTACAGAACATTCCCAGTACTTTCATGGAGGGAAAGATATTAACAACTCTCAAAGGAGCATTTATGAAGCCAGACCTTCTCCTAATACTCATCCTGGGCTCAATTACTCTTGTGAAGAACCTTTCTTCACACTGAGTTACTGGAGAGCTTAAGATGAGGTAATCTTGATGACATGATGAGCCTGCCAAGTCATTCTGTCCTTTGGGAGGTATGAGATATGCAGACAGCCCTAGTCTGAGGGTTCTGCAGGTGAGACAAGTATTTATTCCTGACATAAATACATCTGACAAAACCGAGCTCTGATTCATCATATCAGGACAGCAGTTTTGGACTGTGGATGTGTGCAGTGCACTTCTTCACCAAACGATGCATCTCCTACCCTGCAATAGCTTCCAAATGATTTCTGGGCACAATTTGAGATATGGCCTTTTTACTTAGAAAGTCTAATTCACAACCTATTACAGAGCAAGGTAGCAGAAGCAAGTAGCATTCCCTTTTATTTTTATCTTTCAACATAGGAAGCAAGATGATATGGCTAGTACAAAAAAAAAGTGCAGAAACTGAAATTTCCTGAGGTAGGAATTAAAGTTAATTCACTCTAATTGGAAGAAATTAGATTACCTCTGAAACTGCAGTTTTTGTAGGAAATATTTTTAATGAATCAGAGATTAGTACTGTGTACTGTGAGAAAGTGTTCTGGGCAGCTACAGATCCTTTGTGCATCATCAGTGGTGCACTCATGCATCTCAGATTTGTTAAATGTAAGGGTATAAACCAAAAATTAATGGATACATTAAGAAAAAATTGCCTTAGTGTGCTCTCCTAAAATAGGAACTCACTGTTGTTCAGTCAGCTGGCAGAGAATTTCAATGTTGATATTGGCGATTTTGTTCTGTTTGCTTGCACCCGAGCATGCCACAGGGTGGCTCAACTAAAGGTAGAAAAGCAAAACATCAATTTTGCCTTGCACCCAGACATACCACAGGACTGTCAGATTTAGGCCAGGGTGCAAAATATTTTATAATAACTGTTTATTTGATGTAGTAGCACTGTAATATCAAATAGAGAATTAAGGCACCCGATCTGCAACTATTAGAAGGAATCACATAATTCAGAACCTACAGATAAATCACAGCCACCTGAACAAACAGATCAGTCCTGTGAGGAGAGGAAAGTAGAAAAAGTATGACTTTGGACCAGGCTGATCCAGATCTATGGAAAAGTGTAGCAATTCCCCTGCTTTTGCCCAGCGAATGATGCTGTTTGATCCTTGGGATGGGGTTTGTCCTCCTGCCTGCCAGGGCTCACTGCTGACTCAGATTGAGCTGCTGCCCACCAGGAACCCCAGATCCCTCTCTGCAGGGCTGCTTTCCATCCATTACTCTCCCAGTTTATACCTGTGCCTGGCATTACTTCATCCTCGATGCAGAATCTGGTCTATCAGATACACACCGACTCCTCGTGCTCAAGGTCAGAACCAGGCTAGACCTGGGCCACCCATCCAGTGGGCAGCACTGCTCCCAGGTCTCTGTGCCCCCTATGACATCCCAGTGATCTTGAGAGATTTGCGGGAGCTTTGAGGAAACAGGGTTCATTTTAGGTCAAAAGACCTGAAATAATGATGGTTACATTGTATTTAAATGGTACTTCTATAGCACAAAGTTACTAGCACAGACTTAACCCCGCATGTCTCCATGACTGGTGTTAAGGAGAAAGGCAGGTCCATAAGTAAGAAGTGGGGATTATTTTGCAGGCTATCTTCCTTCTCCAAAACAATTCTGCATGAGAACCAGCCAAATTTTCCTGCAAAGAACATGAAGCTGTGTCAGAAACAGACTCAAGAGTGAGATGCGCTCTGATGATTGCTGTTCATGTACCTGGTGGAGGGTATTCAGACCAACAGATAAATACTTCTGAAGTGTTTGTTGCATGGCTAATTTTTTTTTTTTTTTCAGTTACTGATGTTTATAAAAAATTCTTTTCTCTTCATTTCCTCCATTTTTTAAATAAAAAAATCAGGAAGAGACTTCTATGATCACTATGGACTTATACAAGTATGGATAGAATTTGACAGACATGACCAGAAGTGTTTTTTTCTCTATGTCATTTGTCAGCCAAAATTGATGACAAATGGTATGGCAAGCAGGAAATCTATCTGTATAAATTTCTTCTTCATAAGTGGGGGAGCTTGTCTCTAAACTGGGACACATTATGCTGAAAATTTTCTACTAGGAATGCCAAATGTTGCAGAAGCAGGGAGATTAACACAGATCTGGCTTGATACAGAATACCAAGATGGGGGGGAGGAAATCTTTTAAAAGCTGAGAATACCCGTGTCATTTGCAGATGCTACTAAGTGTGAAAAGCATGGAAATGTCACCTGTTTATGTAGCAGGTGCCATTCATGACAGCAACTGTTGTTGAAAAATATCCTAAGAACTCTGCCAAGATTTGCTGTGCCCATGATTTGACACCTCTTCCTTTTCTTCTATTGCTTCACAACACACCCAATTCTACACACTACTTTCTAGAGGGCTATTTCAATGCCTTTTTCTCCCCCAAAATAAAAGTGTTAAAAAGGTGGCCTAACACTGTAAAAAAATGGCCAAGGGACTGAACATGGAATTTTTAACACATGCAACAGCCATAACATTATTCACAAAGAGCTATATTAAGCATCAGGTGCTGCATAAATAAATAAAGCTGTATTCATGAGTGTTCTCAGAGTGATTTAAACTACTTGATTAAACTGCACCTTATTAGTGAAAATTATGATTAATGAGAAGCTTATAACAACAAAACTCTCTCTGCAAGCACTGCAATAAAAAGAAAGGAGTGAGAAATACACTTCCGATTGCAGTTCCTATGCTAATAATTAATAAATGAAGCCATGCTGAAAGGATATGTGGAAGATTTTTATATTACAGAATTTAGGTTGACCAAAACATGCATGCACTTTGTTCTATTATTTCTTGGGGTTTTTTGGAAAACTGTAAGACTTCATTGTTACTTGAATTTTCCAGCATGGTGCGAGAGAGCAAAAGAGCAAGATAAAGGGTCAAGCAGGAGGCCCTGAGATAAATACACTTAAGGGAGTCTAACCAGTTTTGTTGCTCCATTATGTCGCATAAATTAAGCTGGTGGCTTTCCATCCAGCTGTAACGTTAATGCATTAGCTGAAGAGAAGGCAGAGTCCTTCTCCTTTATTATTTATAAGACAAAGCATGCACAACTTGTCTGATATCATCCTTGTCACAGCTCATGAGAAACCATAATAAATCCATTTTTGTGGATCTCTCACAGAAGATAAGAGAAATCTCTTTCAGATCTAATGATCCATTTTTCTGCAGTAGGGAAGGGCTTGCTAATCTACACAACTAAAGAGATTATTGTATATGATTGTGCATGTCCCAAAGTGATGAGCTTTCCACACCCCAACTGCTGTTTGAGGGATGTCCCTGTGTCCACATACATACATTGTGTAAACACCAAACAACCAACATGATTCAAAGAGATGTTTTTACCATCAACAGGAGTAACCAAAGCAAACCAGAATGCAATCTAAGTTCTTCAGCCCTTAAATCTACTTTGCTATGGTGGACCAACAATGTTAGGCTGAGATCCTGACTGGCACAGGGTGGGGTAACACAAGCCGATGCCAAGACCCAGGGAAGCATTTCCAATGCCAGTCCAATAAGGACATAAAGGCAAAGAGCTGAAAAATATTGGCACCTAGAATGAGGCTCTGCATCACGCTATAGTGCAAAAATCATCCTCCAGTGCACATCTTACTGTCTCTCTTACCCATGGACTGCCCTAGAGAGCCTGGCTCAGAACACGCAGGCAGGAGCTTGGCTAAACCGCAAAGAGAGCTAAGGACCTGAGCAGCTTTCAGTTCCTCTTATTTAGCAGAACATCTGTGGCCTGGGGAGTGGGAGAAATGCAAGATGCTGCTGGAGGATTGGGGCAGGCTGGGGACGCTGTTGTTACCAAAAAAAAAAAACCTATGAAAGTTGATCAGAAGTGGTGATTTATGTAGGAATTGTCCTGGGATGGAGATAAAGAACAATATGGAGGGAGAAATTTGAGAAGAAAGGTTTACAGGGGGCGTCTTACGGGAAAAGTGCAGGTAGCATAAGCAAGGATTGAGGGCACAGTCCTGCAATTCCCCTTCTCTCCCAGCAGGTCTCCAGACATCTGACATTAGCAATTTCTTTCATAGTGTGAATGATTTTATGGGACAGGTTTTGCAGACAGCTGGTGCTTTCTTGTAAAGTGCATCAGACCACTCTGAAGCTACTATCACATTCCCCATGATCTCAGCTTACATTAGTTAAAATCTGACAATAATTTTGGTGTTAATTCTGCAGAGCTCCACATCGCACCATATATTAATGACAAAGAGATAGACTGGCAAATTAGCCTGTCCTAAAATGAAAAGAGGGTACAAGCTGTTCCTTTTGCTTCACTGAAGCTTTAATTAAAGCTGTTGTGGTTTAACCCCAGCCAGCAACTAAGTACCACTCAGATGCTTTGCTCATCCATCCTCCCCCAGTGACATGAGGAGGAGAATCAAAAAAAAAGGTGAAACCTATTGGTAGAGATGAGAATAGGTTAAAAATTTTAACTAAACAGCCATAACAACAATAATAATAATTTTCATGCAAAGGAATACAACAAAAAGAGAAAGAAACAAAACCCCAGAGAAACAAGTGATGCACAAAACAGTCACTGACCAATGCCCAGCCCATCCCTGGGCAGCAATCAGCCCCTCCCTCCAGCCTATATACTGGGCATGGCACTCTATGGTGTGGAATATCCCTTTGGCTAGTTTGGCTCAGCTGTCCTTGCCATGCTGCCTCCCAGCTTCCTGTGTGCCTCGTTGGCAGAGCATGGGAAACCGAAAAATCCTTGATTTAGAGCAAGCACTACTTAGCAACAGCTACAACATCAGTGTGTTATCAACATTATTCTCATACTAAATCCAAAACACAGCACTGTGCCAGCTACTAAGAAGAAAATTAACTCAATATCAGACAAAATAACAATTTAAATTGTTATTTCCTTCCTCATGGGAGACCAGAGTGCTAAAGCTCTGACCTTTACTATTTTCCACCAGCTGTCATATCTCAAATAGGTGGTGATTGGTAGATGCAGCCAGCTGTATCATTCTCCTGTAAGAAAAAAGAAACCAAACCTTACCCCTGAGAGGATCCTGAGGCACATTCATGCCCTCCTATGCGTTCACCAGAGGAGATCAAAATACCTGCCCCATCCTCTCAGGAGTGTAATCATCACCTATCAGAAATAATGCCTTATTTTGCTTTCACCTGGGTGAAGAAAGTTTCCACAGGTAATTTTAGGGAAGACAACTAAGCCTCATTTATTTCTAGTCTGACCTTTATGGCTGTGGGATTATTTGTGCATAAACACATGTAGGTCTTCACAGGCAATGTGAAACCTTCCTTTCTCACACAGCTCTTGTGTTTCTCCATCACAACCAACAACTCATTTGCTAAAAATTCTAAACAATGACCATCTGCTGATGAATTGATCACAAAGATGAAAAATGTTAATGAACTGGATCACCCCATTTAAAGATTTAGCTCAAGACTGCTGAAATGCAAATATATCCATTAAATAGACACTTAGAAGAAAAATGTCAACCTACTGTACCTAATTAATGTGTGAGTTGTTATATTTCTTAGCTGAGGCAGAAATAATTGCTGAATAATGGTGTGTATAACAAAAAATATTGCTGAACGAATTAACACTTATTTCAAAAAAGACAAAGTCTTCCAAAAGATCATATATTTCAAAATCTGACATGCATGTTTTCAATTCTGTATGTTATTCTAAGGGTTCATACAAACTGGGAAACTAGACACTCTTTAAACTCTTCAAGAAAATTCTCTTTTGCATTATAAAAGCCTACACTTTTGTATATTTTAAAATAAAAGCTCATCCAGTATTTTAGAAACTCTGCTTTTGAGAGTAGGGTCCAAGGAGCCCCCATCATTGTGAAGTACAATGGCCATGTGCTAGTTTTAGAAACGCTGCTGGGTTTTCTCTAAATTTACAGGGAGCCTCAGGAAAATATGGTCCAAACTTGAGCATCTTAGGTCCTCTGTACTGCATAAATCTGTGCCTGTTGCCTTGGAGGTCATTAAAAAATCACATCTAAGAAACAGGAAAATGATCAAGAAAGAAGGAAAAAGGAGAAAAAGGCTTTTGAGTTGGCCCCAAAAAGGCCAAATTCACCCCAGTGTAATTCTGCTGAAAACAATGGAGGCACACAGGAGCTGAACTTTTCCCACTGACTTTACACAACAGTAAACAGCCTGTAAAACTATTTTATCCAACAGTCATGCATATTTTCAGTAGGTGAACAGAAATTTGCTATGTGGAACTAAGGCGGGTTTTAAATATTTTTGTATTCTTGCAAATGATTACTTTCTTAACCTTTGGAATTCCTGTTTCCAGCCAGAGATTCTGCTTGGCGTTGAGAGGGTGACAATCCTGACACAGGAGAGGAAGGGACAAGAATGAACACCGACAATACCAAGCCTCAGCATTCACAATCACTGCCAGAGCACTCCCTAGGTAACAGTAATTTGCTATAAGCTAATTAAGGGATAAATCTGGCCTCTTATAATTCAGTTTCTGGTAGCAAACAATAAGAAGTTGTTTAGCAAATAGACAGCTGGTGGAGCTTGAATACCTCTGGGAATACAAGGTGAGGGCAACTTCAAAAGCAATGCTGGGGAAACTTCCCTGTGGCTTCCTCAGCGTGAGGGAGGCTCTGCCTTTCATCCCCACTGAGATGTATCACCTTGCAGCCCTCAGTATCAGGAGCTGCAGTTCTGCCAGTACCAAAGAGATGCACAAAAGGAGGCTCCTCCTTGCAACAGCTCCCCACCCCCCTTAGCAGGCCCACACAGGCTGCTTGTCACAATTTCCCCGCTGTCACCTCCCCTGACACTGGAGTGAGATTTGCTGGCGGTTTCTGCAGGAGCTGCATTAAGTACCAAGGTGCAGCCGCAGAGGACATCACATAGATGATGCTCTCGGGTTTAGAGAAAATCACCATGGCATTATGCGGTACTTAGATGAAAGTAAAACTCATATTCTCATAAAATAACACGGAAGTATTCACTACTTTGTTTTTTTTCACTCTGCTGACGTGTAGTTTAACTACAATAAAAATTTTGTCTGATTACCCAAAAAATTTGCTGAGAAATGCAGTGCAGTAAACTTGCCCTAGCTTTGCTTTTTCACTTGTTTTTAAAGCTGTACTAGATCATTAGGGCATACACAGAATAAAAAGCAACAAATCAAAGAGAAAGACAATGGATTTCTATAAGAACAAAGGTTTACATTTAAAAATACATACATACATCTATTTCAGCTAGCAACAGACCAAAGATAGGAAAGTGTACATTCCTTTGAGTAATAAATCATACTTGGCACTCTCTTTGGGAGAGCTATGTTGAGAACTAGTCTCCCGATGGTAACACACGAAGCTGTTGCAATTTCATAAGCTTTCTACAATGGCATATATGGGAAAAAATTAAAATAGAGTAGTTGGCATGAAGTAAGCCTGTATAGCAAGTAATTCTAGGATTTTTTTAAAATTTAAATTAAGTCAGCCATTGGAGCGTGCAAAATTGTATTGTGTATCCCTGTGCTTGAAGGCAGAGCTGAAATTCAGCGAGAGGCCTTTGCACAGGGAGGGTGGTGCTGCAGCAATCTGCTAGCACATCCATAGAGCAGAGCCCAGATAAACCATCAGGAAAGGAGAATAAGCTCCTGTGCAAAGTCCTACTCTTCATCCACCCTACCAACGCACTGCAGCTCGTGAGTCCCTCAAAACTCCCGTAGAGACACAGACAATAGAGTTATTTGCTTAAATACACTATGAAACATGTCACAGTTAATGATTTCTCCACCTGTAAGTACTAAAAGCATCAGGATACCAATAAAACATCTCCCACAAACAACTGCAGTGACCACGAGATCTGCTGTTGAGCTCGTACTTACATTACAGCAGCAGCCGGGACAAAGCTCGGCATTTAACTATTTCTTCGCAAACTGCTTCCCCGTGCTTGTCTGCTCAGTGTGCCATTCCTTCCATTGATTGCTTGTGTTTGACAGCATCTGGTTTGCAAAACGATCCTTTGCCCCCTCTTTTGCGAAATCAGCAGGCTGCGGAGGGATGCGTGACCACTGCTGCAGCCGATGTATCCAAACAGCCCAATGCAGCAGAGGCTTTAGCTCCCCCTTCCCAGCCTGGGTTTTTTCTTTCTTTGTCTGTGTGGGCTTTTTTTTAAAGAGATATGGTCCTGACTAACCTCAGGTTTCAGGAGCACAATACAAGCTCTAGGTATGGGGTTGTCAAACAGATGTGAATAATGCCAAGACAGAAGGCCAAAAGAGCACAATTTTAAGAGCTATTATTCAAGGCATAACATGTATTAGAACTGTTTCCTGTGATTGGTTCTGTTTAATTCAAATTTACTTTTTGACTATTTGCTGCGTTATTTCTTCACCTTTTGCATTTTTTTCAGCTTATGCAATAGAAATAATGGGTTTTCTGCTTATTTATTTCACTCTTCAACTCTCCTTCTGTGCCAAAGAATGTTTACATTTTAAATGTCCACAATTTGAAGAAGTCCTCTGTGAAGACTTCTGTCTGTATAGCAGTTTTAGTAAATACCTTTATTGTTCTGCCTCTGTTTTGCCAACAACATGTTATGCTCACACTCTTTAGGACTTCCTTAAATTAATTTTGTCAGTGCTGTTTGCATCAAGACTCAGAAGTCTGTGGGCCACCAGTAGCATCCTGAGTTTGGTTTCTCTTTTCCAAGCTGGCACAGGTGGCTGTTAATGTCCACATTATAAAACTCACCTCCTCATTAACTTCACGTTCATATTCCTATTCATGTGATCAACTGCATAAAGCAGACCTCAGCATTTAAGGCATTTCCTCTTTCTCTCCCCTTAGTCACTCATCTTAACCTGTCAGGTTGTCTTCCAGGAAAACCACAAAACCTTTCCTTTGAGAGCCCTTCTAATCTTCCCACTTGTGTGTCTTTGAATTCCATGTGCAATTGTAAGATGCTGCCCCGCCCCATGATCCAGCAGCCTACTGCCAGAGACACATCATTCCAACCTGTCAGTCTTCATTTAAAATGTTTACTAACATAGCACTTCACAAGAGCTTCAGGACTGGCTGAAAGGATGAGATTAGGGATTGCTAGGGAGTCTGGAGCTCTCTTTTCCCTCTGCAGTCCTGAGCTGCACAGGTGATGCATGAGAAATAACTTCTCTAAAGGGTTATGTTAGCAGAGGCAGAGAAAACAAACACAAAATGCTACTGCAACTTTTTACAGACAGAGCACTCCTCCTTAGACAACTCCTGGACTTTACTACAACTCTGCTGCTTTTGGTTAGAAAAATGTGTTTTCCTGCCAAGGAGCCGAGGCTGACTTCTCTCGTGTTGAAGGTTAAAGTACTGCCAACACTAAGAAGCTACTACACTAAGAACTGCAAATACTAGGAGTCTACTCCTGCACTGTAGAAAAGGAAATATTATTCTTCCAAGGAAAAGAAGCCTGTTTCATATTAAAGTACATCTGATAGTAAGTGAAATTATTTGTGTTATCACAAGTAATTTACCAGAGGAGGACAACATCCTTATATTTGGAGTCCTGATCATAAAAGGTCAGGAGGAACTGAGCATAAGTAAGTTGTAGGGACAGCACCGTCCCTACAATATTGCTTTTTGTTGCATAGAGATCAAGGAAAACACATTTTTCTGGTCATCACATCTCAGATTTAACCACAGAAACAGTAAGAAATCCTCTCTGAGTTCGAGTAAACAAAAGGACATTGTAACCAGGCAGAGCAGACTGTTTAGCCAGGAAAACATGCAGTGCCAGTCTCCAAAACATTGCCCCGCTGGATAAGCTCCTGCAGCACAATGATCTCACACAGCTGTCATGTTGCTCCTAAGTTCCACTGCCGAAAGGATTGGCCCCAATGCGTTGGCATGCTAAGAATGACCTTCCTGAGCAGGGCACGTGTGTCAGCTGCAACTGCCCATGGCCATGCTGGCCACACAGGCCAGTGGGATGGCATCAGCCCTGTTTATCAATGTCACACTCTGAAAGCAGTAAAAAATCCATAGAGGGGGGTGGGAATGAAGCCGCAGATGACACGGGAAACATTGCAAGGATTGGAGTCAACAGGGGACAAGATGTTGAAATGAAAATGCTTTAAAAGCACTCTCTCACAAAGTGCTCAAATCCTTTTTAAGAAGCAGGCATAAAGAGCCCTCCTTTGAAATTCCATTCCTAGAGTGAAAATAGATTGTAAACTACTAGCATTATTAGCAATCTTCTTCTAGAGGAATGTCAGCTGAGGGCTGCCCTGTGTCTGGAAACTGAGCCTGAAAAAGCAGCTGGGCTTCCCACGTGGGAAGCAGGTGAAGGGCAAATTTCCCCTTGAGGGCCATTCTAAAACAAAGGCAAAAATAAGTATTTGATTGATGCATTCAGCATCCCAGCTGTGAAAACCAAGTAAAATTAGAAGGCTCATTGTTACTTCTGCTGAGTTTGGCAGGACTTTTATTGGTGCTGACTTGGGTGAAGAGGAGCCAGCTACTCAAATGGGTGGCCTGTGGAGCTGATACTTCATAAAGTTCACCTCTTTTGGTCAGAACCATTCTTCTTATTTCTCTCACTCTTCCCTTCTCCTCAAATGGGACACCTCCTCTGTCTCTGCAATCTCAGCGTCAGCAGCCTCTGTGTGATGTCCATGGAGGGAGAGGCACAAAGTCACATCCCCTGATGCCTCTTGGCCACTCTGTCACTGTGACAGAACAGGGAGAGCTGGGTTCCCACTGGGCAGCACTGGGCTGGAGACAGCCAAAACCACATCACTCACCCTGCCACATAAAGGGCCACAGGGTCACACTGCAGTGCAACCAAATGGTTTCATCATCCAGATGCATGAGAGGAGCTGAACTCTTCCTCAAGTGGCAGAGTACTGCATCTAGGTAACAGACCCAGTTCAGCAGTTACAAGGGAGCTCTGACAGTTTTAACTCTGTGGAAAATCTCAGAAGAGATGACCCAGCCACTATGAGAAATATGAAGCAAAATGCAAAATCTTAATCATGATTAATTTTCATAAAGTGAGCTCTATTGCCTCCACAATTTTATTGGATTTCTTCAGGCATTGCAAGATCACACTCCTCAGCTGTAGTAGGAGAACTGGAAATTTTCTGTTTAATTTTTCTCCCCAGTCCCCAGCATAGCCAAGCTCCAATTGAAGGTGATAAAAATTAAATTTAGCCATAAAACCTTTTGACAAAATCCATCTGTAAGTGACCTGCACTATGTAACAGCAAATATTAAGCGGGGTCTTTGAAGTTGGTGAATGTCACTAATTAGTGACATGTGAGGATAAGCTGAATTGTTGATAACCTGAAATAATTTTTTTAGAATATCAAGAACAGTGAGAGGGTTTTAATCCTCTGAAGTTAAATATATGGAACTGCATTAGCTGGATATTGTGGTAAGATCACTGTAATATTTAGAACAGCAAACTCTCCAACACAGCCTGCTCCAGCTGTCTCAAGTGATTCACATGTGGTTTAAAAGAAACTTGCAAGGAAAAGAAGTTTAAAAAAAGGACAAACTATGGGGAAGAGGTGACCTAATTTAAAAGTCTCCAGTACTGAGAGTGCCAAGACCCCTGATTTGCTTCTGTTTTAAGTTAAAATTGTGATTTCTGAATTTTGTGATTGATCATATCTGTGGTAGACCTCTTGTTAACCTAGACAAAAAGACAAAAATGTCATAAATTAACATTTCTAGGCTGCGATCCAGGATGATTAAAATACCGTCTTGCCCAGGCTATTAGTGCCATAACAATTTTAATGCCAGCAAGGCCAGGCAATTAGCGTTTGTGTGATTAAAATACCAGCCTGGTCTTCTAGAGCCAGAGTGATTAGTATGTTGCCAGTCCTGGCTATTAGTGTTAGCACCACCAATGGTGTGGAATTTTATAGTCCTTTGAGAATTAATTTAGGCTCATATTAGCTTGACATGATGCTTATTCTTTAACAATACTTTACCTCACTGAAATATATATATGCATATTTCAAATATTTGCATAATCATAAGAAAAATATATTTTTGTGCATTTGTACCACTGTGATAATGGAAGATTTAACATACTGTCTGTGCAGGAGGAGTCATGAAAAGACTGGATTATCAAGTAGGAATTCCAAGCAGAGAAATAAAAACAATGATGAAATTTGTTCCCCCTCTGACTAAAACTTAAATGCCAGCTCAGTCAGTCCGTGGCATGCAGCCAGAGCTGTGCAGCCTGACTGACCCCATTTGCCCAGGGCAGTGAATGCATTAACCACTGCAGTGCAGTGCAGTCCTCTCTACATCCCAAAGTGGGTGCAGAATAGCTGAAAGGAAGATTTGGCTTTGACACCAAGTGGTCAAATTCAGGAGATGGGTTTTTTCTATGATAAATACTCGCAATACCAACAAAGGGGCAAAATTTGACATTAAGGGCAAAAATGCCATGGAAGAGACCTTGGCTTAGGCTATCCAGGAAACGTGGGGCCATGAAGAACCATCTTTGTATGAGCAGATACCTAGAGGAGGTTGAAGCCATGTCACAGCAGGTAGTTGGGCTGTAGTGCTCAGGCCATCAGTGTTCAACTCAGAATTGCACCTACACCGCATCTTAGGACCTGTGTAGCATTTGTACATATAGATATAGATATAGATATAGATATAGATATAGATATAGATATAGATATATAGATATAGATATAGACATAGACATAGATATAGATATAGGTATAGATATAGATATACACACTCTGTACTCTCTATATGATCATATATGCATATTGACCATTTACTACAACTTTGAATTTTCTATTTTTTAATCTGCTCACCAGATATCCATGCGGTCTTATTCTGTGACCACTTAGAATTCCCCAAAAGCCTTCAGCAGTGAACTCAAATGCCTTTGTAACTCTAGGTAGACAGGATTTCCTGTATCCCTTTGTGCTGTTCCTCTCAGTTCAAGTAGGTATGTGAGGTGTGATTTGCACTCACAAAATTCGTGTTGGCTTTCTCACAGTGTCATAGTTCCTCATGTATACACTGACTTTATTCTTTGTTATAAATCTGGTGGAAGTGTCCTGTAGAGGCAATAAACATACCAGTTGGTACTTCCTCAGCACCTTCCTGGAACCCTTTTTGAAATATGGTCTCATTGATTGCTTTCCAGCACTGTGGGAAGCAAAGGGTTTTGAAGCAAAAGTTACAAGCATGGGCAGTCATTCAGGTATTTCCTTTAAGAGTTGTTAAGTGAACTGATTTTTGAAAATGTCTAGGCCCTGGTAATTTGTTATTCTTCATTTTCTCTACTGGTTCTACACATACTTCACTCCAAGGCAGCAACTCTGTATAGTTTCTGTCTGGAAGGATGCCAGCATGGAGATTTTCCTGTGCTCTATTGTGGTGAAAAATGATGTAAATAATTGAATCAGCTTTTCCTGTGATGGGCTTGTTTGCTTTGTTTACCATGGAAGAGTTTGAAAACTATATAGAATTAGTTTTGTGCTTTTGCAGGTTGTTCATCTGTAATCAGATCAGAGCTGTGACACTTCCAGTCTTGGTTTATTTATTAATTCGTCTCTCCTACATGAATGAGAAGATGTTTCATCTAAGTACTGGTAGCTAATATCTTCTAAACATGATATCACAGGGATAGTAAGTTAGGCATGAGCTAGCAAGAATCACTGTGCTCAACAGTCAGGGCAGAGCCATCCTTAACACATTATTTTCCACAATTTAGATACCAAAGAAATTTACTCAGGAGAGAAAGATGAAGACCCATACGCAACCATTTCCAGACCCAAAACGGGTATAAGTAAAGCTTTGGAAAACATTTTAGGGATGTCTTATCTTTCTCTCTTGTACCTGCTCACTGGGCAGCATGACAGGACAGAAGAGCAGGCTGTGTGAAATGAGGGGTAGCATGAGTCAGACTGCAGTGTCAACAGTCTGCACCCTGCCTCCATCCTGTGGTCAGAGAAAATATTATTAATTTTTGCAATAAATAATAGTAAAAATATAATATAAAATACAAGTATGTTATATTTTATGTGTATGTTCTATATATAAATAAATATAATGTATTTTAATGTATTTATTTATAAATAATTTTATTTCAAAAAACTACAAACCAACTTGATAATATTAAAAAAGTTGTTGATAGCCATTATCTGCTGGCATAGTGCAGTCATGAAAAAGGAAAGCGTGATCTAGAGGGAAGAGAAAATGGTAAAGAACTAATGGCTGAGAGCTAATGACAAGATTCTTTGTGATTCTGATTTAGTCCCAGTTAAGCAGGATGCCAAGAAGACACAGAGAACAGATTCAGAGAAGCCCTAGCAATACAGTCAGAGAAACAATGTTCACCCTGAAAGAAAGAGATTAAACCTTCTTAATTTATTTATCAAAAGAAGGTGGAAAAAAAACATAACTGATCATCAGTGAAAACCATGGATAGCCAGGAAGCAGAATGTATTTTTAACCTACTGGACAGCATTAATTTCTTATTCACAAATGGTCTTCTCATTTTTTCATGCATTTGTTTTTCCTTTTTTTGCATGGCTGTTCCACATTTCACAATTTTTATACCAAAACATATCCTTGAGCATAAAGTTAAGAAATATTTCCCTCCCAAACAACCTTCCTAAATCAGCTTTCACGAACTTCTTGATAAGCAGCTTTGCCTTTTACCTTCCATTTCATCATGCACTGGTGTATTGACCTCCCTATCAGACAACTCAACCATGGAGAAAATCTTATTAACAGAACCTTCTGTTATCTGCTTTTTGTCTGGCTTGAGAGCTACTCCCTGTCATTTTGTAGTTTCTCTCATGTTTTATTGTGTTCAGGCTCCACCTACAACTCAGCAACCTTTTATTTCTGACCTCTAGTATTTCATAATAGTTAAGTACAAATGGACCTCTTCTCTCACCTTTCCTCCTTCATTTTCCTTTCTCCCTTCCCCTGAAATCAATTAGAGGGTCCAAAATAATCATTTCAGGAGGCCATTCTCAAGAGGGTGGAGACCAGATTTCTCCATGACCAGCAGAAATGCGTCGGCCCTAAGCAGGATTTCTCTTAAAATCTTGATTCTCACTGGCCTTGCCTTTTCTCTTCTTCTACATATCATCTGCCTATGTGAACACGTAGAAGGCAAAATGGACAGGAAGAGCCAATGGCCACAGCAGCTGTGGGACCCAGATATCGATGAAGACATGCTGACCTCTGCCAGGAGTACACAGAGCCTGGTACAGCCTGGCCATGACAATACTGCCCCCCAAATTAATCTTCCCGAGGTGCATCTGCACCCACAAATGGGTGGGAACTGGCTGCAATGCAAGATTGAACATGCACAGGCACAGTTTTCCATTATAATCTCATAATTATGCCATCTGTCTCCTTTATATTGTCAAGGAATATTTTTATTTGCCAGGAAGAGTAGACTCTTAAGAGATTAGCTGTTAGATGGTGCTTCCAAAGAAAGTAAATAAATCATACAATGATAAAATAAAATAATAAATCAATAGATATAATAATGACCATAGTTACATCCCTACCTCTGTTGCTGTCACAGCCCTCAGGCTGAGCACTCAGAAGCATTCTACAGCTTCTTTATGACATTTCTCAACAGCCTGTGATTCCCCCCCCAAGTGAGCCTAGCAGACTCATGCCATGAAAAATGTCAGTCCCGAAAGCTTCCTTTCTGTCAGCTACTTAACACAGGTACACAAGAAAAAGAATTCATGGAGCACCATCACTCATAGATGTGCTGATATTTTCCTTCCTTCAGAGTTACTTCTCCCTCTTATGCCTTGCAGGCAACTAAGGTCTGAAGGATTCATACTGGAGCTGTTTCTAGGTCTCTTCTCCTGGCATGGCATTGCATTTCTAGTCGCTTCATAAGAATAAGAAACTTTAAGGTTGGAGCATGCTTTGTTTTTCTAGATTTTTGACTGTTTAAAACATCAGCTACTGATTTTTGATAATGCTCAAACTGCTGCGGTTGCAAGGTACAGGTGAGCAGAAAATATATTGTATTTAAGTACAAGGATTCCCTTCAACTGTGCTTTTTGGAGTCCTACTTCACTGTGTCTATCTGGAGTCCTCTGGAAGCCAACAGGTATCTCTTAAGGGCATAATTACCCCAGAGATACCTCAGCTTCTTTCTATTTATGTAATATCTGACTCCCCACATTGCACATCCAAAATCTATTTAGGTTATTGCAGGTTGGTGTCAGGAGCCCGACATGCTTTTCCTTGGCATAGTCCTTCCTGAAGCAAGGCTGCCATCAGCTGTAATGACAGTGCACTTGGAAGCTCTTTCATGCACAGCTCTGTCAATACCCATGAGCACTCATACAACCCAAAGCTTATGGCTGGGAGGCACATTACTCCATGTGCCAGAAATTCTGCTGGAAATTACAAGCAGGAGTGCTGCTCTATGCATAGCCAGAATAACATGTCCTCAATTTTGGTGGTAGACATAATGATTTCTTTTCAGCATTCTTTTAAGTGACTTCAGACAAGTAAATACTCTCACTTTCAGTTTTCTCACCATTGCTGGGTTCAGATCTGCTTTGTCACAACACTGCATCTTTCAGGCTTGCCTGTTCCTCGTTCAGTACTAGTGGAACATGCATTTTGCTGGACTTTAGCGTTATTCTCACATGGGACATTTTCAGCAGACACAGCTCAATTTTCCTGTGCTCTGAACTAAAACATCTTAAACATCAGCAACCTCACAGGGCATGGGAAGCCAGAGGCAGCCAGAGTTCACCTGACATGGCAGGTATGAAACCTGTCCTCTAACTAAATGTAAAAATCCATTGCAGGAGGTGGCTGACAGTGAACATTCCCAGGAAATTCATGTTTCATGTTGAATGTAACCTTCCACCTGCTGGAGAAACTCAGTAAGGGTGGTAAGACTAAAACTTGGAGCAGCAGGTGGTTATGGTGTGGTGCTGTCCCTTGGAAGGCCACGAGTGCTGCTCTTGTGAGTCCCAGCCATTTCCCCTCAGCTGCCAGACTCTGCACAAGGGATCCCTCACATGGAGGGGCTACAAAAAAGAGAGTCAGGCTCAGGGGCCTTGCTGGAGGGCTGGCCAGCCATTGCCATGGAGGCAACTCCACAACCAAGGGTGTGAGGGTGGCAGAGCACTGGAACAGGCTTCCCAGGGAGGGGATGGGTTCTCCTTCTCTGGAGACATTTAAAACCCACCCAGCCATGTTCCTGTGTCGCCTCCTCTCGGTGACCCTGCCTTGACAGAGGGTGGAGGATCTCCAGCATTCCCATCCAAACCTAACTCTTCTGTGATTCTAGCAGAGGTGTCTGTGCTCTCTGCTGCTCCATCCCACTGAGAACAGTGCCAGAAGGCATTTGAGTAAGCAGCCAATTTCATCTGAAATGCTTTAGTCAGGGCTTCACAGAAGCACGGAAACCTTTGGGTTAAGAGGGGCCTCTTGTGATCCTCCTGTCCCACTCTGCTACAGCACAAGAGTTTCTGCAGTGAATGGTAGCCTGGCAGCAGGATAGGCTTTGCTCGGCTGTTCCCATCCCATTCATAGCTCCTCTTGGAAAACGACTCTGAGCAAAGTCATTTTCTTTGGCTCTACGGAGTGAAACAAAGCTGGAGACACACAACACGGAGTTAAAAAGTGACTGGTGAGATGCACTGCGTTGATAACCGTGTGTCGCAAATGAGCTCTTTAGGTCGTGCAAGGATCGCCGGAAAAGGCATCAGCAAAAGCAGAGTTGACATAAAAGTGAAAGTGCGACAAAGTTCATTGGGCAGGTTTGCTCTGCTACTTCCTAGATGGTAAAAGAACAAAGAGGAAAAAGCAAACCAAAATCCAAAATCAACCACTATAAAATAGAACTCCAGTCAAAAATTATCTGTGCAGAGACTGGGGAAGGAGGGACGGGTAAGGATAGGAAAGACTGAGGGTTCAAAGGACTAAGGGAGACTCTCCCATTGGGTCACAAAGTGGTCTCCCTCACCAAACTTCATCCCAGACTCAGTTGCTGAGTGTTGCAGTAGCTGAAACCTTCTCGGAGGAACCGAGAGGTCAAAGAGCAGCAGCATGCTGGTGGGACAGCTCTGAGGTGTGAAATAACCTCTGAGTGTCGGTTGGGTGGTCTCTTCTTAGTTATGCTAATCCTCCTATGTTGATTGCTTGTTGTTGCATCCCTGACTCCGCCCTCCCCTCCTCCCCATTGGATTATTGTTTTATCTCCCTGCCTTCTCCCCAACCCTTTATTTGTATGACCACTCAGAGCCATTCCCGCCTCTTTCATTGCTGGACTCCTTCGAGGTTAAACCTCCTCAGAACTCCATACATCTGAGCTCTCTGGGCTCTTTGTCTCTGGTAGCGCATGAGCTATCAGAAGCTCTGGGGTGTGTGTGTGACTGTGCTATCCACTGGCACAGTGAGAGAAAAAGTCTGTTTGCACGGTGTCTGATGCATTGGCCGGAAAGATCTATCTGAGTATAGAGACACTTTTGGAACACGCAGAGACCTAATCTCACCCCACAACTGCCCCGCGTTAGCTGAGGCTATAAAAGGTCCCTCTGTGAGGATTCCATGCCATGCCATGCCATGCGGGGCTGGCCTGGCCCAAGATCCAGGAGGGCTGGCCCACACCTGCCCACCCAGCTCTCCCAGCAGTGGGGCTGGGCTGGGTAGCTCAGGGGATTCTGAGATGCCATGGGCAGGGCCAGCACAGATGTCCCTGGCCTGGAGGCCCCATTACTCTCCTTGGCCACAGGACACCAGCTCAGTTTTTGCCCTGACCCCTGAGCAAGGCACGGGAAACTCCCGGCTGGAGGAAGAGGACACCTCAAGGGACAAGGTGCCCTGGCCTCGGGGGAACTGTGGCCAAACTGTGCAGTGTGGAGGGCTCAGGTGGGGCCACTGGGACGTTCCAGTGCCTGGAAGGTTCCAGAAGGCTCTCCGCAGTTTTGGCAGTTGCCACGGCTCTTGCTGCTGCAGCTGAAGTCTGTGCTTCCATCCCTGCACCTGTGCTCTGGCTCTAAGGGTAACTAAACCTCACCCTTTGCGCCATTCCCCCAGCCCACTCTGGCCACACTGTGAGGGCTGTGGTTTGACCCCAAACCAGGCACCCAAGGAGGTGGTGTGGCTGTGCATGTCCAGGTGGGCGCTGCCATGGGGTAGAAGCTGCTGGGGAAGCTAGGGGTGGTGCCAGCACAGCCTGGTGGCAGCAGAAAGCCCACGGAGAAAGCCTTGCTGGCTCAGGAGAGCCCTGTGCCTCCCACTCTCGGAGGCTGGGGAGTATCCAGGAAATTACCACCGTGTGCATGGCCTCTTCTCAAATTATTGTTGGGCCTCCACTTTTGGCCACTGTCAAGAGCAAGGACTGGCCTAGAAGGACCCATTGCATGTGCATGAAAAAAACAAGAAATATTGCATTATATACGAGTACACTGATATTTCTTTAACTTCTTTCTTTAACTCCTCAAAACTAATACTATAAAAATAGATAAAAAATTGCAACATTACTGCCTTAGGAAGGATGAAAGCATATGTCTTTCAAACTGGGATGAAAAAACTCCTGTGTTGGGACTGTGTATCACTGAAAGGACTGAAAATTACATCTGCACAATGAATATAGGCGCTAATTACTCAGAAAACTGTGAATTTTCAAGCTATATGTTTTTAAAATACAGGCAGGTACTAATGTTAGCACCAGTATTGGCATTGAGTAATAGTCATAGAATCATAGATATAGAATTATAGTCATAGAAAGCCAATCACACCCTGGGCTGCATCAGAAGTGTAGCCAGCAGGTTGTGGGAGGTGGTTCTGCCCCTCTGCTCTCATAAGACCCCACCTGAAATGCGGCATCCAGATCCGTGACTCCCAGTGTAAGGACATGGATGTGTTGGAGCAAGTCCAGAGGAGGGCCACAAAGATCATCAGAGGGCTGGAGCACCTCTCCTATGGAGACAGGCTGAGAAAGTTGGGGTTCTTCAGTCTAGAGAAGAGAAGCCTCTGGGCAGACCTTAGAGCAGCCTCCAAGCACCTAAAGGGGGCCTACAGGAAAGACAGGGAGGGACTGTTTATCAGGGTCTATAGTGATAGGACAGGAATTAATGGTTTTTAAGCGAAAGAGAGTTGATCTAGATTAGGTTTAGGGAGAAATTCTTCCAGTGGTGAGACACTGGAGCAGGTTTCACAGTGGTGCTGCTCATTCCAGAAATGCTCAAGGCCAGGTTGGATGAGGCTTTGACCAGCCTGTCCCTCCTCATGACAGAGGGGTAGGAGTGAGATGAACATTAAAGTAAGTTCCATCCCAAACCATTCTATGGTTTGATGATAATCGTAGAATTACAGAATCTTAAAATCATTAGATTCGAAAAGATCATTGTGCCCAAACTTTAGCCCATCTCTGCCAAGTCCACCAAAAAAACCCTGTTCCTAAGTGCCACATCCACAAATTTTTTGAGCACTTCCAGGGACGGTGATTTCACCATATCTCTGGCCAGTCTCTTCCAGTGCAGGGCTACCCTTTCAATGAAGACATTTTTCCTAACAGCCAAACTAAGCCTTCCTGGCACAATTTGAGGCCATTTCTTCTCATCCGGTCACTTTTTACTCAGGAGAAGAGATCAACCCCCACCTGGCTAAACCCTCCTTTCAGGCAGTTGTAGGGAGCGGGAAGGTCCCCCATGAGCATCCTTTTCTGCAGTCTAAGTAACCTAGCTCCCTCAGCTGATCTTTATGGAGCTGTGCTCCAGACACTGCTTGGGACACATTCCAGCGCCTCGGCGTCTTGCAGCCACAGCGTTATTTAACTTCTTCTCGTCAATTTGTACTTGTATTCCCTTTCTCGCTTCCAGTGGGCTTCCCCGCGAGCTGGGCTGCGCTGTGGGTGTCCGGGAGCCGAGGAGCCGAGCGCTGCTCGCTGCGCTGTCACCACGAGAGGTCCCCCCAGCCCCGCCAGCCGCGCTGCGCCGGAGCCTGGCGCGCCGCCTGCCACCGCCGCCGCTGCCGTCTGCAGAAAGCCTCTGCGCCAGACTTGGGTGCCTAAAATGAAGCACCTGCCCATGACATTTATTTATGGCCTTCCCCCCGACCCCCGACCCCCCCCATGGATGTGTTTGTGTTGGGAATAAGAATGGGAATAGTAAGATCCAGAAGAGAGCAGAGTCTGCTCGTAGCTTATCCACCAAGGTGTGTAATTGTGCTTGCGGTTCTTTTGCATGAGAACATATTTAAAATAATGGTGTTTGCAAATTCCTGCCTTGTAGTCTCATCTTTGCAGGTATATGTGCCTGTGCTTGAAAGACTGGAGTTACATATATTGTTCTTTTAATAAAGTTTTTAAAAAAGAGCAGAACTAATAAAACTTGAACTAGGAGGAAAAAAGACATTGACTAAATATTCAGAGTAATTTAGAAAAATATTCTGTCTCTAGTAAGACCTCAAATAAACTTGATTATTGTCTCTTCTCTCCAAAGCTAATATTAAAATTGTAATGGCTGTGCAAACGTGTTGGTGCCGGCAGAGGCCCGTAGAAAATGGATGTGCTTTAAACCTTTTCACACAGTACTTGTCACTGAATGTTTGGAGCCGCATTTTGCTAGGCATCGAGATGACTTCAGGCAGGGGTGTGCTCCAGCCAAATTGTGAATGTGAATAAAGGTCCATGGTAGTGAAAGTGACACATATCTCTGCACTATTCATCAACATGAAAGGCAGGTGCAGGCAGCAGCAAATTAACCATCCTGTTGGGTTTGGTCAATGCTGCATCTCCATGGTTGTCACTAATTTTTTTTTTTTTAATGAATTAAAAACCATGTGAGAAATCAACTCGTTGCAAATTAATTGCTATTGCAAAAGGTAATGGTGAGGAGCAGATTGGCCTAGTTGTACAATTAGAAAGAATCAGAGGCTGAATTTGGTGAGATTGTGCTCTAGCCTTAATCCAACAAAGCATGCATTTAATTTTATGTTTGTACACAACTCGTTGACATCAGTATGATTATTCTCATGTTTGAAACTATGCACCTGTAAAAATGCCATACAGGATTGGACCTCTCCCATCAATACCCCCAAAGTGTTCACACAATAGTGTTCTTTGTAGTGTCTGAAAATCTGGTTCCTCAGCTTCCTTTGCCTGCAGTGATACTGCCTCATATGAGAAGCAGGTCATTTTGGGCCCAGTCCTGCCATGAGCTCCTCTTAGGCAGATGTCAAAGCCATGAAGAGTCTCTGTAGCCCAAGCCTCTTAATGCCTGTTTGCAACAACTGCCTTTTGCATTCTTTCCCCATCAAACTGAGTTCGGAAATATGACAAAAGAACTTCAGGTAATTCAAGATCATTGCTGCATCAGGGTAACAGCTTTAGCTTGTGTAAAAATTAGGCAGTGCCTTGTCTTGACAAAATGCCCTCTTCACTTACAGCCTCAAAACTCTGTAAGTGACTTATGATTAAGACACTGTAAGAATGAAGTCCAGTAGACTTAAGTGTTTGTTTACCTAAGCTCCCTAAAACTCTTGCTGTATCAGTAAGTACATAGCACTGTTACCAAGCGAAACTGGTGGATGAGGCTGTGTTGGAATGTGCGGTGCCTCAGTAGCGAACCTCAGCGAGGGAGCACAGCACACAAAGCACAGAGCGTGTGTTTGCATGCACCAGTCATAAACGCTTAAGCTTTAGCACTGGATGACCCAGGGGGAAATGAAGTAACCTTGTAAGTGGCTGATTAGAAGGGAAAAATGTTAACCTGTCATTAAAGAGTGACTGAAGAGAGGAATAAATTTCCAGACCAAAGACACAAACAGAAAGAATTTGAATTACTTTCTGATGCTAAGTATATCAGGCATTTGGCCAGTGGCCATCACTGCAAAGCTACTGTGTAGTGAGCCAGGAGTCAAGTTCACCACGGAACAATCACCACGGAGGAGTGGGTGAGGAGTGCCCTTCCCAAAAGGCACCGGCACACTGGTCACATGGACTTGCGTTGGAGCTCAGTCATGCAGTAAGTTATAAGCTTTACGAAGTGCCAGGTTGATGCCTTACAGCAGTGCCTTCAGCCATGGCACCAGCTTTTTTTTGGATACCAAAGAGACAGAAAAAATATTTGTGTGCATGTGTATTCCTACAGGCATTATATTCCACTTAGAGAAAATAGACTCTGACCCCTAAAAGGGGCTGCTGCTGAGATTAGAGCACAAATTTCAAAAGCAGTTGCCTTAAGTCTGCCAGCTTTGTACTTAAACACTTGAAGTTTTGAAATTTGTGTCTAGTGGATATTTATAACATGAATGGAAAGTGCAAGAGAGAGCTTATATACAAACACAGACTGGGGCTCTGAAGTCCAGTCTCTTCTAACAGTCTTAGCAGTTATGTAGAAAGGACTTGAACAGAGCCATATGTTTGCATCAGCTTTGAAGAAAGAAACATATGAAAACCTTCTTAGGGCACACATTTCTACTTGTTATTAAACTCTTTCTGACCACATGTACTTGTATAGACGTTTGTATAGAGATTTGTATTGTCATATTTCAGTGTCTTACTTTATGATGGTTGGTACCAGAATTACTATAGAAATGGGGAAACTATATTTTATAAAATGTTTCTATCACCAAAAATTCATGCATGGAAGCACATGGAATAAGTAAATAGATACAGAGGGAATGACTAAAGTCTCAGTAGCAGAGTGTGTGCTACACAATTATCACCACTGCAGTTGCTCTTGGGTCTTGTGTTTTTCACCTATCACGTCATTTCCTCTTTGCTTTTTTTTCTCTTCCATGACATGGAAACAGTGGTTCCAAGATGCAGTGGCTGCCATGGGGTGCAGAAAGTGCCTTCTGTCCTCTCTCTTCACTTTCTGCACAACTTTGACTTTATATTAGGGAGTGACTCTCCTGCTGCTTTATGAGCTGGAGTGTAGGACTTCTGCAAACCAAAAGTTTCTAGAAATGCCCCATTATGTGCAAAAAAACCCAAGTCCCTGAATATGTTTTTTCATGTCATTGATATTAATTCAAATCTCATCACTGCAGTACAAATTACAGCTGAATTTGGCCTTTGCTGGCTTTGAAGCAATAAGGGAAAACATGTGTGTAATCATTAACATCTGTGAATTTGCACATTTTGAGGCACATTTTTTAATTAAATGAATGTTCTCTCTGAAGATCCTGTTAGTTCAGTAGGCATAAATCCTAGAGCTATATTGAAGTCTGAGGTGCAAATAACACTAAAGCTTTGTCTTCAAATGATCACAAGACTTTGCACAAAATATTCTATGTTAGGCAGTAGCTTTATCAGAAAAACTTTCAGGAAAAACCTACAGACTATTGTTCCAAGAGTAGGACAGATTAGAAATAAATACATAAAGACAGTGCTTTTAGGAAGAGGTAATAAAGACCATATTTGGATAATATAGACCATATTACCTCTATTGATATATTTCATCTTGCTTATGTCCTTAAATGGGCACTGCTACTGTAGCACTAGACACTGCCCAGAGGCCGGATTCTCAGTTTGAAATGCTCCTTCATTTTTTTTCTTTAATACATTCAAGAAGTTTTAACACATCTAGGAGTTCACCAGTAACCCACCTGTGATGTAGCAGACATTTTTTTTTTTTAAATAATCATCACACATTTGAAAATGACTGATGAATCTGCTGTGTGCCTCTGTGCATTGAAAAGTGGGGCTGCACAGAAGACTTTTTCTCAGCAAATGGCTCTGGACCATAGTGGAAATATTCCAACCATTTCCCCATCACCGTATTTAAAACTGCACCCACACACCGAGAACCATTTAAACATTTTAATCCTGTTAAATATTTGGATCCATAGAGGGCATTTTTGCACCTAACCACTGGAGTTGCCCTTGTAAAGGTTGGAGGGTTTTATTTTTAATTTTTGTGGCTCTGCCTGAAGCACACCTAGCTGTCAAGGCCCTCCATCATCTGCATCCAGCCCCATGACTGGCCAGCCTGGGCATCTCTTGGAGTGCACTGTAGCTTTATCCTGGCTCACACTCCTAGATGTCCTTCCTATGAAAACCAGGTAGCTGAGTTGAGATGGCTGGCATGCACATGAATTCACCTCGAAATGTGATCCAGACATGGCTTTTGTGCACATCCTGAGTCAGAAACTCAGATGTTTCCCAGGTTATGGTGTCTAGACATAGGCTTAATGCTTCTGGGACAACAATTTACATTTTCCTGCACATAGGTTTCTCATCTGCCTAGTGGAGATATGATGGTGCTGTCCATGTTGCTTGCTCTCAGGGGTAAGAAAGGTCTCCTGAGTTCCTTGTTGAGAGTTAAGACATGCACACCCTAATTTCTGTTTAGATCTCTACCCAGTATTATAATTAACACATGCACAATAATTTGTTGCAAAGTGGTAGGGCATATATATATAGAGAGCACATCATACTATGAGAAATCAAAAAGGCAGATTAAATTGGAGTTAGATCTCTCAAGGATATGTAACGCATACTTCACCGCTAAAACCTGACTGTGGTGATAACTGTGATGCCACACATCACATAAATCCAGAATGCTTATTAAAAAAAGTATGTCACACCACCTGTTCTCATCCAGCTTTTCTTTTTTTAACTAAAGCAACTGCAAGTGAAATGCAGACTTTCAAGCCAAAGAAACACTTCAGCCAGCATCCAATTTCAAAGGGTTCATATTAAAATTGTATGAGGAGAAATCCAACAGGAATAACTCTGGGAATTCAAAAGCACAAAAACTGGCAGTTTCAAATTCCATTCTGGAAGATGACCTATTTTTAGAGACGAATGAAAAGTTATGCTCCACTTTAAAACTGTTCTATTTCTGGAGGTCCAGCCAGCTGCCTTCTCAATAAAAATGAGTAATAATAATAACTACAACATGTGAACATTGGCCTTCTCACGAAGGCTTGCAACTTTAAAAAAAAACATTGCTAACTGTCCTTTTCTGTTGCTGCAGCAATTGCATCCATGGCCACAGTCATCTTAAGTGAAGGTAGCTTAAAGTTTTGGCAGCAAATTTTTTTAGGAATTATTCTAGGTAAATAAATGCAATGCAAGCTGTCAGGAAAAGTGTGCATCTGGACACCTGTTTTTCGTTTATAACATTGGACTAAGTTCATCTCATCCTGAAAGCAGGAAAAGCATCATCTGAGTCCAACTGTGAAAAGCTGAATAAATGATAACTTATGCAAGAATGCAGAAATTCCCTTTCAACTAGAAGGAAACAAAATGGGTCACTGGTAATTAAATTATTGATTAATTTGGCCTGCCACCCATTCCGCAATGCTAACTGATGTTTATGCATTTAGACAACACATCTCAGCACACTTTTGAATACATGAGCCCTGACTGTTTGAACAGGTAGAAGCCTCCCAGTTAATATGTGAATATTGTTTCTAAAGTGCAGTATTTTCTGGGCCAGAAAGAAAAAGAACAAAAAATGCTGAGTTTTAATTCTGTAAAGAGGAGGACTCTGCAACCATCTAAAGTGTTTTCTACCAGCTAATTTTCTAATCAAACTCCTTTGGCTCCACAGTCAGAAGGGTTTTATTACAGCTGAAGCAGTGATACACATATAAACGAAGATGCAAGTGTGGGTACCAGTTTACCACACACACATGTGCATGCACACACTCATATACACGCACAAAGGTGTGTGACAACTTTTCATCCTTCTCCAGATGAACATCCCATAGATATTGCCTTCAGCTAACATGCAGCATCCATATGATGCTGCTATCCTGAATTCATGGCTGATGAATTTGCATTCAACCAGTAAGTTTGGCAAAATAAGTAAATACACATATAAATACTTCCAAATCAATATTGGTTTTGCCCAAAAGTATAATAAATTACATTTTTACAATAACTGTGAAGAAGTAGAACTTCACAATTGCTACATCCCTCTATTGATTTTTTCAACAAAGGGTGACAACTTCTAAGTAAAAAGTCATTGTCATGCAAGATGATACAATTGCCTCAAAGAAAAAAACAAAAAAAACTAAGGCAAACCCATCTTTATGTAATTAAATATGCATTTCCTTAAGCAGTTGCATTTGTGCAAAAGACATTAGTTCTGTTTGTGCACAGAAATAGCCTCAAATAAACAAAAAGGATTGAATCCAAAATTAACTCTATCCCAGCTGAAACCAGGACAGCCTCTGTTTCAGTGCGTTTGCAACTAAGCTAGTCCTTTTTTTCCTCACTAGTTCTAGCATTGTTAGCTGTGAGTACAGCCACTCATTTTCATTACAGAAATCTAAACTGTGAAACAAGGACAATATAATAGTTAATCAAACACTATACAAATAGAAGCATTTGTATCATGGCCTTAAGGGCATTGGCTGATTTTAGATTAGAGTTTTATCTTGCACATCATATCATGTAGTGTAAAATTTGAATATAAATATGAGTGAAGACATTTAGGTAAGCAATACCAAAGCAACTTCAGCAGTATCTCCAGTGTCTTGGTTTTGCAAATCATCTACATAGAAGGCCACTTTTTTGTTTCTTTATTTGTTACACTCTAGTGTTACCTAGGCTTACCCATTTTAAGGCGCTCGTTCCAATTCCTTTTTTGGGAACATATCAAGGTGAGAAGCCAAATACAACTTCTGACAAGAATAACTCGGCAAGACTGTTCTCAGAGAGCGACCCTGGGATGGGTTCATTATTTCATCCTAAGCAAAATGTGCAGCTGCTAGGTGCTGACTGAACACCTTCCAAATTTTTCCTTTATGTTGTGGATCTTTAGATACCATTGGTTTTGTATATATCTGCCCAACATGTCTTGACAGCTACTTGATCTCATATTATCTGATAAGAAAATGTAGAATAATTTACTGTTATTAATTATAAATTCTCTTAAATGCTACTTTGCAAACACAGAAGAAGCAAAGTCTACTCACATGCAAAGTGTACTCACATAAAACAAGCAACATATGAGTATGCCCTGACAAGTTTTCCATCTAAGTTTTGCCTTTATTCCCAGCAAAAACTCCTTTCCTTATGACTTCGCTCCAGCCGGTCGTGGGGAAGGAAAGATAAAAGCGTGCTGGGCTCTGCAGCATGTGCTCTGCTCAGCCATAGGCACCTCTCTGAGCTCCCTCAAACTGTGCAGGCAACGCGGCTACTGAGCTGCTGAAGGCACTCTCTGCCTCTTGCTGTCACACTTCCCAGCACCCACAGGGCTGGGAGCATCCTGCTCTAGGAATACAGCTATGATAATTAAAGAGGTGGAATAAAATTTAAAATAAAAGTAGCTATGCAAAAAATTAAGAGAAAACCAAGTTCTCCACTCTTCCTACAGCTGCACAGAGGCTTGCGGGCATGTCTGTGTACTTTGCTACTGGTGGTTACACATCTACCAAACCCATCTCCCAGGTCTGGCAGGCCCTCGCGGCATCGGTACCAACAGAGTCCTGAGTTTAAGGGGATAAATTTTTCTGAGCAGAAGCATTAAGTATCTCATACTACACTAGCATGTTTGCCTGGATGTCAGCCCTGAGCTGGCCCTTGTCTGGCAAGTTCAAAATGCAAGACAAGCACAAAGATCTGTGTTTTTCTGCTCTCCATATATATGCAGATACATTCCTCCCCAGTCTCTTAGAACTACTTTTGCAATGAATTTTACATCACTAGCTCTAAGATAAAGCCATAGCTTTTTTCTTTTTCATTAAACCAAATTCTCTCATGATGAATATGGATATAAACCTGCAAACCATTATTCCTTTCTCTAGTGTTTATGGACGAAATTCAGCTCTGGCACAGATGGCTGTATATATCATCTTGTCCTAGATGAAAAGATTGCAGAAAAAGGGGCTGCAGGATTTTCTATTCAAAGCAGCTCAGACTCTTAGGAGAAAGGTCTCAGCTCCACTGCTTGTGCTGTGTTGCTGTGAAGTCAGGGATCCCACAGCTATGCAGTTTGCCTGGCAGCAAGACGTGAAGGTCTAAGTCTGCAAATGCTGAACCACAGGCTGCTCTCCCCTAAACTCTCTGTGCTGTGTCTCTCATCCTTCTGCAGGAATATTTGCGATCTGTCTGCTCCTGACACCTCGTTCCTTAGACTTCAGTAACAGTGCTCACACGAGCAGAAGCCTAGAAAACAAACAAAAAGATAGTTAGCAGGCACTTTTATGATCTGATATTTCACTCTCTTCATGGATTAAGCTAACTAAATTGAAGTAAAAGTGTGTTTGCTGCAATGCCGGTTCAGCTATGAGGTTCCTGCAATTCAGCACGAAGGAGGTTTATCAAATCCCCTGTTAATACAGCACTGCGTCCCAAGCTAAGACTGATGGAATGAAATAGCTTTTGATTATAGAGCAGATTTTCAAATGAAGCCATAAGTGCCTAATTTTTTGCCTTGAGATTACATCTGAACATTTTTTACAGATCTCAATCCCTCTGAACTTTAAAGCTTTACAATAGCATAATTGATTTTAATCTTTCCTAAGCACTTATCTGATATATGAAACTAGATACTTTATATTGTGATTCAGCCCTCAGGCTTTAAAATTTGTAGATATAGTTACTGTGAAAAATAAAATATAAAATCAAAAATCATATCTCTAATGACAGTGTTAGTCTTCTCAGTTTATGGTTTTATTACTGTGATTAATATACAGCCCTTGTGCTTGATGTAAAAGTTCAGCACTTTTGCCATGACTATGTCATTTTAATGCCCAGAAATTTCAAACTCCAGAGTTGAGTTAAATGCTTGGAGCACTGCTGTGGAGTGAGGCCACATGAACATCTAGGTAATAGGGCAAAAATCAAATCCATAACCAAAATTCGATATTGAAGTGTCCACACCACCTGGTGGAGTTTGAAGCATCTACAAATGGGATATTTATAGGAGAGCACACTGACTGTGTAGCCAAATTCATGAACCAGCAGAAAACAGGGAGAGAAGGGTAGGTCCCGGTGTGTTCCCAGGGGCCTGAGGGTGCAGTGCCCTGCTGCAAGGTCTGCTTGCAGCCAGCTCCAACCAAAAACTTATATGGATGCCTTTTGGTTAAAAAACAGTTGTTCAGATTGCATAAGAATTTTGGATTAGATTATCCCATCTTTCAAGCAACAGGATTAAAAGATGGATTGGTTTTATTCAGCCAGAGTCACTATTTCATCTACTGTCAGTGAGGCAGAGCAGGACGCTTTGGGAAACTACTCGCAGCTTTCGGATTGTCTACCTAAATTTAGCCTGCTTAGACTTGCCCTCACCAGAGAGCAGCCATTGCTCATGAGATCCTCTGCAATGTCAGCGCTGGCTGTGGCGATGGCAGAAGTGGGGTGGCTGGAAAGCAAGAGGCTTAGCCCTTTCATCAGTCTTTGTTCAGTGGAGGGATATTAAGGAGCTTTCACCAAATACAGCTGCTGCACTCACGCAGAAATTGTGAAGGAGTTGGGGCAGTCAGGTGAATCCCTCCAGGGCTCACTTGGCCAATGCTGGCACAAGCAGATGTAATTTCCATCTCACAGGTCAGCAGAGGTGAGGTGGTGGATGGATGTCTCTCCTGCTTTTAGGGCAAGAAAATAATAAATTATAAACTGAATGTAATGTCTACAAAAAGCTAGCTCAGATATCTTCATATGATTTACATATTGCAGACCTTAAAATTGTGCCTTAATACTGATTGAAAATGGAGGCAGTATGTGCCTCATAAGAAAGAAATGGGAGCCAAACATAGAAAAATCCCAAAACATCTGTTTATTTGTTTGTTTTCTCCATATTTTTCTTTTTTTCTTATATTACTCACTTTATGGCTACATCACCAGGTGCAGTCAAGAGTGGGATGAAAGGATACAAAAATAAAGCTGCAGTTTGTGCATTTGAGGATACAGGTGCCACTCTAACGTAAGAAGTTTTATTCTGACTACAAGGCATTCACAGGGTTTAGGACATAAGAAATAAACAGGACTAAGTGCAAACACTATGAAGACCAATTTTAGCCCTTAGCCTCTTATTTCACTGTTTTGAACTGGAACAGAAACTGCAGAAAAAGAATTCCTGAGAGCTAAGCCTCCATCTTGGATATGTGGATATTTCTCTATGTTATATGACACTCTCCAACCTGTCATGTTCTGCTATCACTCAAAAGCATTTATAACTTGTTAACAAGGTGGTGAAAGGGAGCTGAATATTTTCCCAGAATGGTATTTACACATTTTAATAAAGATAAATACCTTGATCATTTTAAGGGCACATAAAATTGTGCAGCAAAATAACCTTCTTTGACATCTGGAAACAAGTTAATTTGCTAGAAGGTGCTAGACTCACACATAAATTACTTTAACCAAAATCTGGCTGACCATTGACAGGAACAAAACATATGCCACAGATTTCTTTATAATTTCATAACTATTATTAATATATTAGAAATATAATATTGTAGGACAAACTCTGTGAAAGCTAGAGAAAACTCAGGCCAGGGAAGAATTAACTACTGTGGCTTTGATGCAAATTTTTCCTAGGATACATACATTGCTTAATTTCTGAAAGGAAATTCATTATTTTTACAATGCTCACATTTTTTTTTCATGCTTTTCGGAAACTGTCCCAAATTATGTATTCAATGATTAGACTTATATAATGTGAGTGACTGAAGAAGCTAAACTTGGTATGTCTTGGTGAATTAATGCAGATGTGAGTCCTGTCACCATGTATAAAAACTTATAAGAAAAGGAAAGATATAATTAATAAAGAATCTGTGAAGTGTAATGAGAAAAATACAAGGTGTAATGAAAGTTATAGTGAATGTTAGTTTCATATCTGTAGTCCAGGTAGGAAAAAATAATTCTCCTTAGGAGCTTAGCAATGCATCTGTAAAAGACTCAGTCCTGAAGCCCTGAATGAGAAAAACTTGGCATCTGTGCCAGCATTTGCTGAATCAAAGTTCACATTGAAATAAGGTTTCTCTCTTTCAAATTTTCAGTTTTCTTTGTTTCTTTCAGCCCCCCTTTCCCCTGCACCCTCCACCACAGTCTCTTTTTTCCTTGTTTATTGCTAGAATGCAGAAAAACTCTTTAAGCATTTTTCCCAGCCCTGTCTGAGGAAAAACATCAAACTAAGTGAGATGCAAATAGGAATGCCATGTTTTCACATGTTTTAAAGTGCCTGACTTTTTGTGTTTATAATTCAAAAAATTACTTAATTTTAAAACCTCAGACTTTAAATTATATTTTCATTATGCCATGAAAACAAGCAAAAGAGCAAAGGATGAAGAAAACAGGTTTTTAAATTAACTTTTTCTTTTTTCCTGACTAGCTTTAACAGAAGCAGCTGCAAGACTGAAATAGTTAATTAACTGTATGATATGTAACCCTTTGGATGCCAACTTTAATCTACATTTTTAAAAGGAATCAACATGCTTTGTGCACTTGCCCTACTTGCCTCCCAAGTTAAGTTTTTGGGATAAATACATTCTCCTCTCCTCAGCTGGCCACCAAATGAAAGCTCTGCACTCTTATTTTGCATGTGTTTTCTACTGGTTATGCTGTTGTCCCCAAAGAATAACTGAGAAAACTTATGACCACTAAGTCACTGGCATTCCTGTGTCCAAAAATGCAGTCTTTGTGAGAAAATAAATGGCTGAGATATTACCTGAAGGCACAATTGGGCACTATGATAAATAACTGAATAAAAACCACAAACAAACCAAAAAAAACCCCAAGGTTTTGTGGGTTTTGTCTGTAACATTCCCTGAAGTGCAATCTTGAGATGATGTGTATCTGTAAATGTACAAAACTAGGCTGTACAATGGTCACATCTGGTACAGAGGAGACATGGGTGGAGAAAACAGATATCAGCCACTTTTCCTGACCCTTTATTCCAGGCTTCTTGACGGCCAAATTAACCCCAAGTATCACACGTGAGCAAGCTTAATTCTACAGTTAGAGCAAAACCACGAGGGGAGGTGTTACTCAGGCTGTGCCATGTCCTTGGGATCCTTGTCCCAATGGGCACACACCTCATGCTGTGGAGGTCCCCAGATGGGTCTCTTATGAGCACCACCTTCAGCCTCCTAACACACAAAGGCTGAAGTAAAGACCGAGGGAATTGCCCTGATTTGGGTGTACATCACTCATGCTCCCATCTGATTTCTTTAGAAGAAGAAAACTACAGGTGCCCCGAGGCAGAGCAGGGCTGGGGTGCAAAGCGGAAAGTGGCAGTGACAAGCAGCCACAAGCCTCCCCGGATGCCACCCCCTTGCAGAGATGGCAAGGCTGCAGGAGCTGCAGGCCACTCTCAGAGCTCCAGTCACTGCTGCTGCATGAGACTCTCATGGCAAAAAAAGAAAAGCTACCCACCTTTAGTGAAGAGGCATCATGGTCATCTCCCGAGGCTATGCTTCCTGCAGCAGGGGGGTGCAAGCTGCCGGGCTGCCTGTCATGCAGAGACATAATTTGTTCTTCTTTGCAAAGCAGAAGTGCCTTTGATCCACAGCCTGGATTAAAATTCAGCTTTGAAGATTTTTTAAGTGGTGCTATATTTAAAACTTTCCTATAAATTAATTTTAAGACCCAACAATTATCTCAGATAAAGGATTTCCAAGCTCCACAGCTGGGATGCTGTGACCTTCTTTCACAGAAGCTTGGGCTGGAGTAGGATATCCTCCCTAACCTCCAAATATAGGATCCCCCAATCCACATTTTACCTTGGGACACCTCGGGAAGGTCCCAAGATACAAGCTGAAAGTTATTTCCCCAAATGAATCCACCCCTCTCAGAAGCAGTGGGGTCAGATGGAAACATGGATGGCAGCCATGAGTCCCAGCACACAAGCCTGGTGCCAGAGAGATGGGCTAATCCCACTCCTCCGTGAGTGTCAAATATAGCCCAGGGTCCTACGCAGCTCTTTTACAGAACAAAGAAATTAGCCAATAGTATAAGAAATTTGATCCTTTGCACTACTTTGGAGTACTGTTTTTTGGGGTGTTTTTGGCAGTCTGTTTGGTTAAAGACGCTCCCTAACCAGAGCAGGCTGCCTGATTTCATTACTGTGCTAGCCCTGCATATCCTTGTGGCTGAAAACTGTTACATTAATGGCAATCACTGGGAAGCAACCTGCCAAATCAGAATAAGGTCATTACAATTTACACCCAATGAAGAAGAAAATGTATTAAAGTACATTCCCAGGAAAATACATCATTAAATGAATGGCACACAAGATAATTCAAGGGTTGCATAACCTTACAATCTAGCCAAGTACATACACACTAAAAAATATTTGCTGATCATCTAAGGAACGGTTCAGGAATTTTAGCAGCTTTCTAAAGCATGTTACTGTTATCTGTCAGTCCTCTGTAAATACCATTTGCAACAGTTTACACACATCAGTGATGTGCACACAGCAAAAGATCACTGCTGCCCCAATATGTATCGTTTAGTACTTTATGTGTTTCAACACTACTGCAACTAATTTTCACTTTACTCAGACAGGGAAACTGTGATTCAGATATCAATGATGATTTCTTCCCCATTGCCACATACCATAAATAATCTCTGACCATGCTATCTTTCTGTGTCTTCTACATCCATTTATCCTCTTCCTTCTGCTCATTTCACATAAACATGTAGGAAAATATGTTGGGTGGTTTGGTTTTTTGGTCTCTTTTTTTCCCCAGAAGATAAATGCTTTTTACTGTTTTCCATTTTCATGCTATTTATTTGGCTTTTCTTTACTACCCTGGTTCCTTTTACATCTTTAACTCTTTGTCTTCCAGGACTCCCATCCACCTGCCCAGCTCATACTCCATCTCTGAGGCTACCTTTTGTCTGAAATAGTTTGTGATGCTCTATTTGTTTCAGATTACAGCTAATTCTTCACATTCTACATAGACAAAGTGGGTTTTGTTAGATTAATATTTAACCAGGCCAGAAATTACTGAGATCATCTAACCTAACTCTGTGAACAATACTGGCCACAGGACTGCCTTGAATTAACTTCCCTCTCAACTGAAGGAGACCTCTAGAAACACATATGAACTTGATTTAAATTATTCCAGTGATGGTAAATCTACCACAACCCGTGATAAACTGTTCCAGAGTTTAATTAGCGTCTCTATTAAAAATGTGTGCTGTATTTGTAGTTTACATTTATCTGCTTAATCTTGCACCAACTGGATGCTATTAAACCCTAGTTTGTTTTAGAGTTCAAAAAGCCTTTTCTCAGTGAGTTTCTGGTTTTGATATAGGCACTTCTGTGTTCGTTGATTCTCGCCCCGAGGCAAGTTTTTGAGGACTCTGGTCATTGCTACAGCCCTTCACCTTCTTGACATGTAGCCATGAGATCCTGGTGGTATATTTTTGCTCTAAGTTCCATGACCATCTGAAGCCACAGACAATATTTCAGGTTGAATTTTTAGTCTATATTCTATTCTCACATCTGAAGAAAGAAATTTTATTTTTCAACAAAGCATTATGTGCAGATGAAAATTGTCTTGAAAACTTTCCGCATGGGAGACAGAGACAGGGAGAAAAACATCACGGCCAACATCTATCAGGACACCATTTATGAATTTAAGTGTTACTACTGGTAGCATCAAGCTGTTGTTACTAATGGGAGGTAATGGTACATTCAGGTATTGAGACATACATGATCCTGTGTTTACAATCTGTTCTTTTCACAACTTACTTCTTCCCCGAGCATCTCAATATCAGAACAAAGTTTCATATGAGAGCACTGGGAATCATTTTTACATTATCTTTCACACAGATCATCTTGACAGGCATATTAAAATATGTATGCATGTTTCAGTATTTAAAGAGAATTTCTTGATTTTAAATGTTCTTCCTTCCCCCAAAAGAACTTGAAGTGAGCTTTATATACTCTGAGTCCATTACAGATGTTAAATCACCATTTATCTTCATCTACTAAGATAATCATGGCTGGAAAATAAATCACGTTTGTCTACAGTTCCTTGGAACTTCTAGAAACTTTGACATTTGAAATATATAAAAAATGTCTTTAAATAGTATATCATGGGTTTATGAACTGAAAAATATCACTCGTTCATAATGTGCTGTGTAGAATATTTTAGATTTTATTCTTTCATATCTGTACATCAAAGCAATATTAAATTTAGAAACAAGAACATAAATATCCCAAGCAGTAACCTTGTGCTACTTACATGAATTGTAAACACTTTAGACAGGAACAAGTTAAGACAAACTAATTAGAGATCCTCAAAGTCTACTGAAATCAGCAAAAGAACTACCCCTGACTTCAACATCTATGAGCCAGTCATTTAAAACTAGAACTGGAATGCTTCATTCACAGGTTTAAAAAAAATTAAATGAGTGAGAAAAATAATTCACTGTTGTACAAAATAGTTAGTTTTTCTGATGATCAAAACTTGTTAGTTTTAAAAAATAAATAAGTAAACGAAAACAAAACCCAAAACAGAACAGCTGAGCTTGGGAAATAGAGAATATGGATACTCTTCTTAGTGCAGACTCCCCAGCCCACAGATCAGAACTGATTCTCGTTGTAAATCTCTACCACTCACCTTGATACACCAAACCTTTTTAATGTAACTTCTCCCATATGTGCACATGTTTAAAATCAAACTATTTGCCTCACTGAGGGGGAAGAGAATTTATTAATATTTCTGGAGCTATGTGATGCCAATATAATATGAATTCTACATCCTGAGGCACTCTTTGAATTGAGCAACCTTTCGCCTCATACCTGATTGCCCTTGTAGGACTGTGTCACCTTTACCAAGAGATATTCACATGTGAGTGTTTGCAGGACATGAGGTTCTTGTACAGAGCTGTAGCAGTGTTGGTTGGAAAGTGTGTGTAGTTTTACCCAGTAAGACAATCTTCCTAGCAAGGCCTCCAGCATGTGCAGATTCTTAGTGTGCTCCGCAGAAAGCTGGGTATTTTTTTGGGGGGGAAGATCCCAAATTTTGCAGTACATGAGTGAAAATTACAAGGAATCTACGACTTCAGGGAGCCTTCGAATTTTCAAATTCTCAAGCCTTTTCAAGTCTTAGTCTGACAATGAAGCATCCGTTCTATAGTGCTGCTTCTGTGCTATCTGATAGTGAGTTGTTTTATTTCATCTTTCAGTCTACATTTCATTTTTACTACGGTGTGGACTTGCCTTTTTAAGTTTAAGCTGATGCCTAAAAGAGAAGCCAAAACAAATTAGGAGTATAAAATGCGGATAAATTTATTCGAGGCCTTCAAGGTACACTCCGGGCAAACGAACGTCCCCCCAGGGACCACACCCGAAATGCACACTGGGTCATGAGCCCTTCACATTTTATAAGTTCTGTTTCATTAGCATATTGGCCCTTAATTCTCCAATCACACCCTCAGGTGACAATGTTCACCACCCCAGGCCTGCCCCCCTTCATCTTACGGTTGTTTACATATTTTCAGGCCCCAAGGCAGCGAATATGTCCTTGAATCTGTGTTCAGAGAGCCTTGTTTTGGTTAAAGGTGCTGGGAACAGAGCATTTTAGCACTTAGTAAGAAGCACTAAACTGCAGTAAGTTACAGGTGCATTAAGAGGAAAACTAGAAATATTCAAAGGCATCATTCTCCCCTTTAGAGGCCTGACAAGGCCTCTACTTTGTCAGGTCTCTATGTTAAACTCTCATTAATAATGTGCATTTGACAGTGGTAGGTATATACCTCTAACAATAGTAAGTGTCTAATACTAAGAAACATTCTATACAGCTGGCTATTATGTGAGAATTATGATTCTAACTAATATAAACAGTTTCATACAGAAAGGAATTCTCCAGATCACATCATTTTGTTTGCATCAGTCTCTAATCTTCAGGTGTCTCTGGAGCAGATGCCTTCTTTACTCGGGAGTAATGAATCCAAGGTCCTTTGCCAGCGATCTTGACAGCAGTAAGGGTGGTCATTAGGACTTGGAATGGTCCTTTCCACTTGGCTCGTAATGGATCACTGTCCCACCACTTAACATAGACCCAGTCTCCAGGTTGGAAGGGATGTGCTGGTGTGTCCAGTCCTATGGGTCTGGATAACACGACGTACTTCTGGAGTTTCTGTAAAGTGGAGCTTAAAGCCATTAGATATCTCTGCAAATCAAGCTTTCCCCTCATATGGATTTCTCCCGGGACATGTGGGATTTGATATGGCCTGCCATACAATATTTCGTAGGGACTGATGTTGTCCCTCCGCCTTGGTTGTATTCGGATTCTTAGCAAGGCTATGGGCAATGCTTTAACCCATGTCATGGATGTCTCTTGACAAATTTTGCTAATCTGGGTCTTAAGGATCCCATTCATACGCTCGACTTTACCACTTGCTTGGGGTCTATATGGTGTATGCAGATCCCAACTGATTCCCAGGATCTTGCTGATTTCTCCCACCACTGTTGCAACAAAATGTGGCCCTCTATCTGATGACATTCCTAAAGGAACCCCAAACCTTGGAATTATATGATTGAGTAAAACCTTTACCACTTTCCTTGCTGTATTGGAACGACAGGGGTAAGCCTCAGGCCAGCCACTAAATGTGTCAACTAATACCAATATGTATTTGTATCTCTCTTTGCGTGGTAACTCAGCAAAATCTACTTGCCAGTAATCTCCAGGAAGATCTCCTGTTTTTGTTACACCTAACACAACTCTTTTTCTTGTATCAGGATTGTTCTTACAGCAGATTTCACATTTGCTTACTACTGATTGTGCAATGTCAGTCATTCCCTTTCCTATTACTACCTTCTTAAGGTGTTTTAAAAGATTTTCAACTCCAAAATGCGTACTCTCATGCTCTCTCTGAGCTATCTCTCGTAGGATCAGGGGCGGGACTACAACCTGGTTCACTGGTGTAACAGCCCATCCACCTTCTGTGATCTCAGCTTTGAGAAACTTAATTAACTTGTGGTCTGCCTGATCATACTTCGGGGTAAATCCTGACAAATCAATTTTTTTTTGTGGTATCACTGCAAGAATGCCTTTCTCTGCAATTTCTCTCGCTGCTTCATCAGCAAAGCGATTTCCCAACTGTGGAGTGGTCTTTCCTTTCTGGTGGCTCTTACAATGCATAATTGCCACTTTTGTAGGTTTTTTGATGCTCTCTAAGAGGGCAAGGATTTGCTCAGCATGTTTGATTTCATTACCTTGAGCATTTAACAGTCCTCTCTCCTTCCAGATGGCTCCATGGGCATGGACAACACTAAATGCATATTTCGAATCAGTCCATATATTTACCTTCTTTCCTTCGCTGAGGTCTAAGGCCCTTGTAAGAGCAATTAGTTCGGCTTTCTGTGATGACACATTTGAAGGCAAGGCTTTTGCTTCGATTACTTTATCTATGGTGGTTACTGCGTAACCTGTCATCCTCTTACCCTTTCTCATGAAGCTGCTGCCATCTGTGAACAGTTCCCAATCTGGACTGTCTAGTGGGATGTCTCTCAGGTCTGGTCTGCTGGAATAGACTTCTTCAATTGTCTGCAAACAGTCATGCTCAGGCACATTATCAATTAAAGTGGAAGACAAGAACATGGCAGGGTTAACAACAGAGGTTGTCTTCAGGGTAACATCGTCCTGTTCCAACAACACAGATTGGTATTTGAGCATTCTGCTAGGGGATAGCCAATGTCCCCCCTTTTGCTCCAGCACGGAGATCACTGCATGGGGTACATACACAACGATGTGCCGCCCAAGGGTGAATTTACGAGCCTCTTGTATTAGGATGACAGTTGCTGCCACAGCTTTCAAACACTCAGGCCACCCCTGGCTAACGTTGTCTAACTGTTTTGAAAAATACGCTACAGCTCTTCGCTGATCTCCCAAGTGCTGTGCCAGTACCCCCAGAGCAACATTCTGTCGCTCACAGGTAAAAAGTTCAAAAAGTTTACTTAAGTCTGGGAGCCCCAAAGCTGGGGCTGACATTAAGGAATGTTTCAGTTGTTTGAATGCAGCTCTTGTACTTTCTGTCCATACAATGGTTCCCTTTTCGGCTGCTTTAAGGGCCTCATACAGAGGTTTTACCAGTAGTCCATAATTTGCAATCCAAAGACGGCACCAGCCTACCATTCCAAGGAAGGCCTGCATTTCTCTCACAGTGTCAGGCTGTGGAAGGCGGCAGATGGCTTCCTTCCGTTCTTTGCTGAGTTGTCGATGGCCACGGACAATTTCTAGGCCCAAGTAAACTACTGTTTCCTTGGCAATCTGTGCCTTTTCTTTAGAGACACGATACTCGCCTGTTCCCAGATAGTTTAAAAGACTTACAGTGAGCTTGATGCAGTCGTGTCGCGTTTTGGCTGCAATTAAGAGGTCATCAACATACTGAAGAACTTCTCCCTCTGGTTTTTGTCTCCTCCAGTCTTCTAGTTCCTTTGACAGCTGGTGGCCAAATATAGTTGGGCTATTCTTGAATCCTTGGGGCAAGACTGTCCAGGTGAGCTGTGTCTTCCTTCCTGTGTCAGGGTTTTCCCATTCAAAGGCAAAGAGTTCCTGGCTATCCTTGTGAATTGGAATACAGAAGAAGGCATCTTTGAGGTCTAAAACTGTGAACCACCCCAGTTCATTCGTCAGTGTGCTTAAAAGAGTGTAAGGGTTCGATACAACTGAATGTATATCCTCAGTGATCTTGTTGATTGCCCTCAAATCTTGCACTAATCTGTAACTCTTGCCATCTGCTTTCTTTACCGGTAAGATGGGCGTGTTGTACTTGGATTTACATTCTACTAGCAACTCAAATTTAAGGAACTTTTCAATTATAGGCACCAGTCCTCTACGACTTTCCACTTTTAAAGGGTATTGTTTTTGTCTCACCTGTATTGCTCCTGGTTTAAGTGCAATACTCACTGGTTCTGCTCGTGTGGATCTTCCTGGAACATCACTGGCCCACACTATTGGATTAACAGCATTTTCAACTTCAGCAGGGATTTCACCACATTTTTCCTGTACAAAAAGTGCAGCAACTTCGACAAATTTAGACTCAGGAATTATGACTTGTACACCCTGCCCCTTTCTAAACTTAATTTCGGCTTCCAGTTTTTCCAGTAAATCCCTCCTAAGCAATGGTTTGGGGGAGTTAGGCATATAAAGAAATTGATGAGTTACCCAGTGCTTCCCCAGTTTGAATTTTAGGGGTTTGAAGAAAGGCCGCGTTTCGGTTACCCCTGTAGCTCTAATAACTTTCACAGTATCTCGACTCAGTTTTTCTTCTAAGGTATTTAACACAGAATATGCCGCTCCGGAATCTACTAAAAATTCAACATCATCCTTCCCCAGCTTAGCTATAACTAAAGGCTCTGCTGGGGAAGAAGCTTTCGGTCCCCTTCATTCTGAATCTGATCCTGATCCCGATTCTGACCCTGGTTCCACAGCCAACTGGGGAACCGAGGATTTCTTTTTTAACTTAGGACAGTCTTTTTTCCAATGTCTTTTTTCCTTACAAAAGGTACACTGATCTTTGTTCTGGGGTGGAGAGGTACTCTTGGATGACTTCTCCTGGCTACTTTTTTTACTAGATTGCTTAACTTTGCTGCTAGAATCTCTGTCTCGATATGTCTTCTAAGCTACGTTTAACAATCTGGTTAGGTCTTGCTCTCCTTCTAGCTTTTGTAGTTTTCTCCTTATATCGCTGCTAGATTGGCCTACAAATACATAACTTAGATGTGCTCTTCCATTAGCTGAATCAGGGTCTATATTTGTGTATTTGACTGCAGCTTCCCTTAGTCTATTTAGGAAATCAGTGGGAGATTCATCTAGATCCTGTTTTATTTCATACAACTTTGACAAATTTAAAGCCTTTGGAACACCATGCTTTAACCCATATATCACGAAATTCTGGTATCGCTTTAGCCTAGCCATGTGATCCGGAATATTTGGGTCCCAGCGTGGATCTTCCATTGGGAAGATTTCCGCGGTGGTACCCTGAAGCGTTCCACCTGCTATCTGCGAATCCACAGAAGCCTGAATAGCTTTGTAAACCATCTCCTTTTCAATTGGATCAAGCAACGTCTCCAACATCGCTTTTAAGTCATTCCAATCAGGATTCTGTGTCGAAATTGCTCTCTGCACTAATGAAGCAACCCTGTCTGGATTTTCTTTGTATGTCCCAACAATGGATTTCCACTGTTCTAATTCTCCAAGGGAGAATGGAACCTTAACATACATGGGTCCCTGGTTCCCGGCAGCCTGTCTCAGGGGAGCTTGCAAAACTGGCTCTTCTTTCTTTTTAGCTCTCGTCCTCTTTGCTATGGGGCTCCGTTCTCTTATAGCCTTCTTGGCTATTTTACCCCTTCTTTGTCTAGTTGTCTTATGATCTTCCTCGTCAGAGGAGATCTCTGAACTAACACTACTGTCGGTCTCTGTTGAGCCTGTCATTTTACAGCTGCCTGTCCGAACGCTGCAGGACTGGGTGTGGGTGCAACAGCATTGTACCGTGCCCGGTGGCGGCAGGGACGGAGCAGGCGCCGGAGTGTGCTTGCAACAACATTGTGTCTTGCCTGGCGGCGGCAAGGGCGGAGCAGCCGCCGGGGTTTGTCTGCAACCGCATGGTTCGGTACCCGGCGGGGGCGGGGGCGGTCGGCAACAGCACTGCCCCGCGCCCGACGGGGCCGGAGGCGGCGCAGACACAACGGGCGAGGAAGCCCGCCCGGAGCCGGCCCCGTCCGCCCCCGGCGGGGGCGGCGGGGATGCAACAGGCGAGGGACCTCGCTCAGAGCCCGCCCCCTCCGCTCCCGGTGGCGGCGGCGCGGACGCAACAGGCGAGGGGGCCCGCCCGGAACCGCCCCCCTCCGCCCCCGGTGGCGGTGGCGCGGACGCGACGGGCGAAAAAGCCCGCCCCGAGCCGCCCCGCTCCGGCCCCGGCGGGGGCGGCGGCGCGGACGCGGCAGGCATCGGAGCCCACCCCCAGTCTTCTAGTCCTGCCCCCGGCGGAGGCGGGAAATCCCGTCTCCACCCCTAACGCTCCGGCCCCAAAGGAGGCCGGGCCGGGGGGCCCCTCCACCAGCCACCCGGCCCTGCCCCCGGCGGTGGTGGGGCCGGGAAATCTTGCTCCCCTCCCCAATATTCTATTCCCGAAGGTGGCCGGGGCGGGTACTCTTGTTCCCGCCTCCAGTATTCTATTCCCGACGGTGGCCGGGCTGGGGAACCCCGCCTCCAGCCGCCCGGTTTCGCCTCCGGCACTGCCCCCAGGGGCGGCGCCGCAGGTCGTGGGCCGGATCCTCCCACCTCCCCCGGCCCGGGAGAAACTCGAGGAGGGGAGGGGGGCGAAGGCGGGAGCGGGGGCCAAAGCCAGCCCGAAGTATCTGGTTTCACCAGGGTTTCTGTCTCCCCTGCAGGGGGTGGTGGGGGCTTACAGGTATCTGCCTTTTCCTCTCCCTCTTTCTTTATCAGCAGCGCGGCTGGGGTCTCATCTTTGTCGGCAGCTTTCCCAGAGGGGGAACGAGCCTGAGGCGGGGACGGCGAAGGAGAATCCGAGACAACCGAGGAACCCACAGTCCCTGACCCAGCGGCCGCCGAGGCCCCACCCCCACCCGCAGCTGCCTCCGAAGGAGGCGGCGGGGGAGGGGGGGGCAGCGGGGCCGGGCCCGGCGCCGCTGAGGTCCCAGTTCTTAACGCGGGAGCTAACAAATCCATTTCTGCTTCATCCCCCCCCCTGGGGTTAGGAAGAGTCTTTTTCTTTATATTCTCCTTCTTTTTCTTCTTTAAAACCATTATATGATGTTCTGTCTCGGGTCTCTGTAACTTTTCGTCCCGTGATAGAAGCCTAAAGAGCTTTGCATATTCAATTTCCATACTGTAATGGTCTTTCTGTAGGCGAGCTATCAGGTTTGATATCAATTTTTCATCTAAACTACCATCTGTAGGCCATGTCTGGTCTTCCTCAAGCTCATAGGTGGGCCAAACACGTTGGGATAGCCTGATCAATTTTGCTTTTATAAGATAAGTATGCTTGCCGGCTAGCGTTCGCCAGTTCTTTAGTGCTAGCTCTAATGGGGAATTCTCAGAAATTGGAATAGAGCTTCCACTTGAAAAATGACACCCCATGTCTAAATTTTGAACGGGGGAAGTCGCGCACTTAGAGTCTAACTGCAAAAGCTAAAGCAGGAATCGAACCAGCCGTCTCTTGTATACTGGCGCTGAGCTTACTCACCACGCCACACGCTGGCCCGAGGCCAACGTTTGTCACTGCAGTGCTGCACTGCCGAAACTTACGCGAACAGGGACACTCCTTATCCCACGCACCAAACGAATTATAGGAGATTTTCTCCTCACCACAGAACACCGCCGTTCATACGCCTACTCACGTGCTTCTGTACTGGGTCCTTGGTCTCCGGTACCGTCCAGGCTGGCAGAGGGAGTGCTGGCCCAGAGGGGTTTGGAGAGAGACCTTCTGTCCCATCTGGGGTGCCAAAACTGATGCCTAAAAGAGAAGCCAAAACAAATTAGGAGTATAAAATGCGGATAAATTTATTCGAGGCCTTCAAGGTACACTCCGGGCAAACGAACGTCCCCCCAGGGACCACACCCGAAATGCACACTGGGTCATGAGCCCTTCACATTTTATAAGTTCTGTTTCATTAGCATATTGGCCCTTAATTCTCCAATCACACCCTCAGGTGACAATGTTCACCACCCCAGGCCTGCCCCCCTTCATCTTACGGTTGTTTACATATTTTCAGGCCCCAAGGCAGCGAATATGTCCTTGAATCTGTGTTCAGAGAGCCTTGTTTTGGTTAAAGGTGCTGGGAACAGAGCATTTTAGCACTTAGTAAGAAGCACTAAACTGCAGTAAGTTACAGGTGCATTAAGAGGAAAACTAGAAATATTCAAAGGCATCAAAGCAAGCCTGGTACAGGGCAGATCCCATCTCTCAACTCTTATTTCTGTCTTTGACCTCAGGAAGGCAAATCTATTTCCATACAACCATACAAATAAACCCACATACTGTCTCAAATTTCAGGGCCAGAAACATTTTAAAACTTGGGCTGGGAGTTTCTCTGGAAATTTACCAACTTATTCTGGAATAATTGCTTCAATAAATTCCAGTAGCTTCGCAAGTGTGGGCACACCCTCGAAATGGAGACAACAATTCTGCAGTAAGGGATGAATTCCACAGCAAATCTCTCCATAAAATACTGCCTGAGCAGCGATGTAACAATTCCTTTACATCTATACATCTGGTCTTGTTTTTAATATCTGCCAAAAGATTTTGAATGGATATTTTTGATATGAGGTGATTTTGTCCTCCTTTGTTGTTCTTATAATAATTCTGACCTGTTCCTTTTTAAAACTGTTTGAGGATTCTCACCTAGAAAGGTTCACCAATTCAGGGCATTATTATCATAATTACTCTTGTATTAATTGGTAATTTTATTTGCTGTTTTCATGACAGTAAGAACAAACTGGCTTTCTTTGTTATTTTTAATTCAGTATGGATGTGTGTTCTTGTTCTACAATAATTATTTTACTTTTCAACGCTTCTTTTATTTTGGAAATAAGTTAGCTGTCCTTTGTGTAACTGGTTGCATTCCACACCCATTGTGCTCACCTATCACATTAATTTCTGGACTCTTTCTTGATGTTTTTCTAAACCTCTTCAGCAGATAAATAAAATTTTAAAAAACCAAACCAAACCAAACCAAACCAAACCAAACCAAACCAAACCAAACAAACCAAAACAAAACAAAACAAAACAACCAAAAAAACCCAAAACCCCCAAAAAACCAACCAAAAAACAACAACAACAAAGCCCCCAAAAAACCCAAACAAACAAAAAAAACCAGACACAATTATTTTCTTCCTGAAGTTGTCATAAACGTACATAAACAGAACAATGTGACAAGTATGCAGTGAAATAAACGATAACAAAATTTTGCCACATGGTATCTGTCTGCAAGCATGCACATATCTGTATATGCACCTGTGTATTCGCAAGTGTATACACTAGCAATTATGACATTTTACCATCCCAGAGTCAGAAATGTAAGTTTTAAGGAAAGTGCACACAGAATGCCTCAAGAATATTTTCTTTTGATCAAAGTTGATATTTCAGTCAACCGCTGAACCAAATGAAAACCATTTACCCAGGGGGTGACTTACAGCTGTAAAAATGAAAGTTGGTGTTATTAAAATACTGTCCAAAGGAATAAGTGTTGGTAGTGCATTTAAAGAAGACATGATGAGATAGCTTGTAATTTATTTGTATAAGCACTTTAGAGACTTGCCATCACAGTGACTATCCTTCTCCTGTAAGCATTTGAAACCTTCACAGGATAGAAGGGCATATGGCACACAATATATACTCCGAGATCTGAAGGACACAGGAAACTCCAGGGATATTTCATAGGATGAGAGTGATAACAGTGCAGTGGGAATCCATCTACCCTGCTGTAATTTGGGGAAGCACAGGGCACAGAGCTTGGTGTTACATTTCCTGCTGATGTTGGGTCCCCCCACCTTCTGCTTTGTCACCTCCTCCTGCCAGCCAGAAGCTTCATTATCCAGCTGTCCCCTGCCAGCACAGCAGGGCTGGCAGCCTTGTGCTGTAGTCTTATCATGGGAACTTCATCTGAATCACTTGCAAGTCACAGCTGAAAGGCTACAAGCTTCCTCACCCCAGGCTACGAAATATATGGAAGTGTTTAAACAAAACTGGTTTCAAAGGCCAGAGCAATTTTTGGTCCTGATCCTTTTGGCCTTGGTGCAACTCCAGAGAGCTGAGTAGTCATAAAGTGCAAGCGGTATAATGCATTTTGTATATCTTATCCAGTTTCACCACTTAAAGCGGTAGAATTAAAAAGCAATCAACCAAAAAGTAGTTCTTAATCACTACTCCTTGGTAGGGTGGGAAAGGGCAAGGCAAATGAAACCACTATGAATATCAAACTAGCCAAGATCTCATTAAAATTAGTATGATCTCCTACTATGCTTAAACTATTGGCCCACCTCAGTGCCTTCAGGGAACTCCTCACATGTGGCCCTTGTCACTCCACCCCCAAATCACTCGCAGCCTTCTCCGGAAAAAGACATCTGAGGGCATGTCTGCCACTAACCCCTCTCTCAGGCACCCCCAGGAGAACATGTCACAGATGGCAGAAGGCAGAGCTTGCACAGTGAGAGTCAGGACCTAAGAATCACCCAGGGCTTCCACAGGCCAAGAAGCATTCCCCAAAACAGACGCCACAGAGTTGCAGGTCGCTCTCCTTTGCTGGGATGTCCTTATGTCTCAGAGGACAGTGCACCCCCAGACTGCAGACTGACTTGTGAAGTGGAGATATCCCGTCTTGCTCACAGATAACTTCTCTGAACCCCGATAGCAGCATAGGATGACAGCACAGTGTTCAGTCCATGACAATTTGTTCTTCACCATGCTGTTCATTCAAACTGCTTCTCACCTGTGAGTTAGCTGCACATTTCTGTGCTTACCTTAGGGTCAGAGCTCGATGGACCCTGGAATAAACAAAAATGGTAGGGACTAACATAATTCCTGAGGAGCCAAGGAGGATATGGGATATCTGTGCAGCTTGAGAGGGAGTCTCTGGGCTTACAGAATGGCAAAGTATTATTTCCCTTAAGAGACCTTTTCAGGAGACTTTCACATACATTTCCTAGCCAAGAGTATATCACATAAGTTTTACCATGGGAAGGAGAAACCTGGGGCATTCTGATAACCTGGAAAAACCTGTTTAAGACTTCTGAGCTTAGGGCATCTGTGTGTGCATATAAAATATTCTTAGAAGGTGGGTGTATGCATGGAACAACTACATCAGATTATACACACTTCCACCTCCTATGAAATTATGCATGCAAAAGAGGGAAGCTACATGTAAAAGAAGGAACTACAATTGTCTGTATCAAGATAGACACAAGTTTCAGGAAATTATTTTGGCACGAGACTTGGAATACTAAATTGAAATATAATGATAAAGCATAGAACCATGAAACATCTTCAGTTTAGATAAGGCTGCATAGCATAAAACTGTAGAACACTGTTTTTACATCATGACAGGTGGCTACAGATTCCTGCCAGACAAATGACAGCTAACAGACAGCAGCACTTAGAGAACATAAATCACACAAACCCATTGTAATATTCAGAAATTCTAACTAGTAAGAGCTCAAGTTACTCTATGGGTGGGCAGAACAAAATAGACTTTGAAATCCATCAGGAAGTACAAGACTTAAAATATGGGAACAGGGCTGATTTTTCATACTAATTGAAGAGCCCTCTAATTCTGCTCACGGTATCTTCTATCTTGCCCTCCTACTGAGAGGAGCAGCTACTTACTGGGAAACATGTGAAAACGTGCTTCATCACACTGCACACATAATTCTTTGAAGTTAAAATTTACATTAGGAAGTCTTCAATTTAAAGCAGATAAATAAAAAGTTTCTTTCTGGTAAACTGAATAGTTCTATTTACTTCAACCAGTATATGTGGCAAAAAAAAAAAAAAAAAAAAAAAGAAAAAACAAAAATTCCCTATGTCTTCCACCTTTTGTAGCTTAAATACTTTAAAATGTCCTAAGTAATTGAATTTGAAATGTATTTTATTTTATTACGTATTTGACGTATTTTATTTTCCAGCATCTGTGTTGCTTGTTCAGTGATAACACTTTACCACCCGTGTCATAAACATAAGGGTCTTTATTTTGTTTTACTTTCAGTCTACATCACTCACTTATGAAGAGAAGCTTTTAATCCAAGTAAGAATTTAATGCATCTATGATACATTTGAATGTGTTTTCTGGGGGAAAAGGGAAAGACTAAATTAAACTGAGGGATCACAATTAAGCCAGAATTTACAGCATACTGTATCTTTTGTTTGAGTGAGCACATTTTTACAAAAGAAGCCCCAGACATAATCCCTGCATTTAATGAAAAAACATAGAGGTTCTACATTAGACAGAACCCACTGCTTTATCTATGGATTATGAAACTGTTAGGATGTGAAGCACAAGTCAGCCTGCAGCTTTCAGGAATTTTTGTGAGGATTTTTATGTGCTGGGACTTTTCTGCCATGATCTCTTACAGGCATTTATGTTTTCTTTTGGAGCATCTTTTGAGGCTTTGGGCTGTGTCACCTCAGTAGGGCATTGTATAACATCAGGGAATATAAAGAGCAATTCAATGAGAAAGGAAGATTACTAAAAATTTGGAGTGAGGGCTTGCTTTATTTACCACCTGTTTACACTCCCTGATTAGTGAGAAGTCAGGGAAAGGAACTCTTTGAAGAAAACTCAGCAGACCTATCCCTATGAGGACAGTGGGAGACTTCACATTGTGATTTGTAGGAAATGTGGTAAAAACAAGTTCTCCAGCAAAATCAAACAAGTCCAGACTTGTCAAAACTTGTATTTATTTCTGCAAGTAATGGAGTTTTCAAATATTAGATTTCTTTTTCAAGTAAAAAGGTCAAAAAGGACAGTAAGGCAAATTTAAGGACTAGTTTTTGAAATTCATTATCCTTTCTATAATACACTACGTCTCCACATTCTATGCTATTTGTAAAAATAACAAAATCATCATCATGCAAGGAGACTCCTTTGTTCCCTTTCTCCCTATTCTCCCTACTCAAAATATTTTACAGATATTAGAAAAGGAATGTCATTCATATTATTATCAACATAAAATGCTTATGTATTGCTAAACTTACTAGCTAGTTTTGACAGTTGCCCATTTTTGGGGGGCTAAAGAATTTATTAAGTAGAACTGGGTATTTCCTTGGTACAAAAAATGGGCAAGGTCTCAGTTCCCTGCTACAGCATAATTCAAGCAATGGGAAGTAGTGCTGCTAATTTTGCACCAGGGAGGCCTTAACCTGAAAGCTTTCTTACCACATCTTTCTCTGCAGTGCACAGCAGCCTTTACTCCGTTCTGGCTTTCTATTACTAATTTTAGAGTTTCTGCAGTATTTGTATTGCAGTGGTCATCAAAACATATATCCTCCTGTACATCTCCAGTGTTCTTCATACTGGGAAACATCTTTAAGATTCTCCTGATTCTTTCAGACAGCTGACCCAAAGGAGCTTATTTTTCTCTTACATTGAAAGAAGGATGTCATTGCACTAGAGGCTGAGAGAGAAGCTTCTCTGTCTCAGCTAAGCTTAGGCGTATTCTAAATGCAAACTTCGACAGAACAAAATAATCTTAAAGTCAAACTATGTAGCAATGCTATAATCTACAGCATGCACAGGGAAAATTACTCTGTTTCAACTCTTAATATAACAAGCAGAAATGTCCAAGCTACTGGCTTCAAATAGATTTAACCCATTTCAGATACTATAGCTGCTGCCACTGTTACGTGAACTGTAGCAGCAGCAGCAGCATTAAATGTGAATAACAGTTACCAAGGCATTTGGAATTATTTGGAGGACAGGCTACAAGCATTAAATAGAAATCCTGGCACTTTACACGGGAGACCTGGTGACAATTAAAGCTAGTCCTACCCTCAGCATGTCTGCCTGCAGCAGTCTCCTCTCTATGGTCGGGAATGGTTCAGCTGGACAGATACAGAAAGCCTTTGTGAGCTGTATCCTTCAGGTATTTCAGGGCACTCCTGTCCACTACAGAAGTTCACTGAGATACACATAAGGCTCTTTGCACCTGCCAGGAAGAGATGGGTTGTGCTTCAGACCTCTGCCAGGTAGCACTGACTAACAACACCATCCGAGGCCAGCACAGGCATTAAAAGGTCTGTTAGCTAAATGAAAGTCATCTCACCATGCCCACATGCACTGCGATCACACCTCCCAAGGGCAACACGTGCATAACCTCACATGTTACATTATTAAAGACCTTTTTATTTTGTAAAAGGACTTTTACAAAAGGTATTCTTACTACTTACAGTAGTAGTAGCTTACTTTTTACTACTTAATGTGAAGTTTTTGTGTACTGAGGATGGCAGAGTTACGATGTTTCCTCATAGGAATACCCAAAACGTATCTAGCTGATTCTGCTGTGGCAAACCCACATCAAGGGAGAGGTTTTGGCCCTCCAGAGAAAGTGTTATTTAAGTTTCTTTGCCTTCTCTAATCTCTTTAGAGCCAGCATGCAATTGGAATTTTCTTGTTCCTCATATTCAGGAAACTTAAAGAATGAAGGTAATAATAAGTAATAGCCTCACTTCCCTAACCTGAAAGCATTGACAAAGGACAGCCACATCTGTCAAAAATATTTAAAAAGCAAGCCAGACAATATTACAAATATTAGTTTAAATGTGATCTCAGCTTTAAAGTAAACAATAAAGTAAACTTTATTGCCTTCTAAAATAACTGTAGATAAAACAATACTGTAACAGAGTTTTTAAAGATTCTTAATGTCTCACAAAGCATATTTTACAATTTTTTTACAAAATCAAGTATTAAGTCTTCCAAACTCAATGAAAGTTATCCAGTCTTCAGTCTACCCCACAAGTTCAGCAAGTGACATTTGACTCACACAGCCAGAACGGACTGATTTACATCCATTCTTTACGGCTGAGTTAAGGACCTTCTTTTCTTTCATTCTTGTGCTGTCTCCCACATATATCAGCATACTTCACATGTAAAAAGGACTCCTTCGAGATGGATTAACTCCTACATGAGATTATTGCTAATGCATACACATATGAAGCATGAAAGAGATGAAATAGCAGCAAACTAAAAAAATACCATTCAAATTTATCCTCCTCTAACTAGGTAGGGACGGAAAGGCATCACCCATAAAGTGTTTTATGGGCTGGAATTTAAAATGTCCAGAGGTACATCAAGTAAGTGTATTGCTGAGCATTCATAGATTGAAACAACAGGAATGTCCAGGGTACATTTTTCATTTATATGGTGGGAGGACATATTGAATTTTCACACAGTGATGCTTAGTTGTGAAAGAATGGCCCTCCCTCTCACTATTTCTTGCCTTCTATAAAGACACAATTAGCACAGATGCAGGAAAATTTCACTATGCCTGAATATCAGACATAAAACAATGATTTCAAGAGATATTCAGACTTGACAAAACTCCAATCTATTTCACATATACACATTTGTCTATAGTAGATAGTGGTTTTAATCATGAGGATGCAAAGATGTCATTCACTAGTGCCTCATTCTGTTTAAGAGTGCTGACAAAGTACTTCTGGTGTAAATTGCTGTGGCAGCTTAGCAAAACTAGGAGACCCAACTGTCCCACTTCTTTGAAAGAATAGTCCTTCAAGGGGGATCTACAACAAAGTCTCTTCCACTTCTATGCCAAGTCCAGCATTTTGATAACCCTTTTTTATGCACAGCTTAAATCAAGTGAAAGAAACTATGTCAGGGAAGGTTTAGGTTGGATATTAGAAAGAGGTTCTTCACCCAGAGGGTGGTTGGGCACTGGAACAGGCTCCCCAGGGAAGTGGTCACAGCAGCAGCCTGGCAGAGTTCAAGAAGTGTTTGGACAATGCTCTCAGGCACATGGTGTAGCTCTTGGGATGTCCTGTGCAGGGCCAGGAGCTGGACTAAATGATCCTTGTGGGCCCCTTCCAACTCAGGATATTCTATGCTTCTGTGCTTCTAAGAGGTAGGTCTGGACAGAAGCCTCTCATGCGCTGTTCCTGCTGTCCCCATTGGGAGAACACAAGCAGTTAGCTGGGAGTGGTGTGGAGACCTCTTGAAGGTGTGTCTCAAAGTCTGTGTAAGCTCATCTGTGTAGTTTTCAGTGCTACCTCTCTTCTCTTGCATCCAGTGAGTCTTCAAGTTCTACCAACTTGCTGCATTTTGTTTACATAACAAATTTGCTGGGGGTTGTTATCTTTGTTCTCCATTCCAGAAGAGAGAGGGGAAAAAAGAACCTTTGGCTATTTTTGCTGCCCTCTTTTCTCGAGCTCCTTGGTCATGAAACATTTAAACTTCTTCCCACAAGGTATCAGACAACATTATCATTATCTTTAATTACAAACTAACCTGGTGTATTTTTATAATTAAAGGGAAGTAAATAATATTTAGAGTTTAACTGTGAGCTTCTGTGGAAGGCAGTGGTTAAGTTAAATCACTTATTGGAAATACAAAATACTATTCCCAAAAGATGAAGATGAAATGGACATAACGACAAACAAATGTGAATCATATCCACAGTACCTTCTATTTCAACATAAGTTTCTGCATGGTTTCAGCATGAAGAGAAGGAGCCTAGCTCTAAAAACTAGTTGGGGTAACCATATCATGACACTAAAATACAGCTTTGAACAGAACCATATTTCTTGTGAAATAGGGATGAAAATTGCTGTTGGCACATCCTTAATTAAAAGGTAGCTATCAAAGCCTTTTAAACCAGAGAGATTACTGGTTCCCAAAATGTAAAGCTTATACTCTCCTCCTTCTACACAATCTTCCAACATACACTTCTGTTTTCAAAGTGTGTATGCTGGGGAAGTGGCACATGAAAGCTGTGAATATCAAAATGGCAAGACACTTATAGCATTAACTTGATTTTCAAAGAATTTAAGATCCAGTAAGTAGCACAATTATTTATACTGATTCTGTCCATTTCCAAACAGTGTGACATCCTGCTCCCTACGTGGCAGGCAGAAAGAGCCAAGCAGCACGATGTGCTGCACATTGCCTTTCCCACAGGATGGCAGGCAGGACCCCACGGATCCCCCACAGGCTGTGCCTTGGGACAGAAGGATGAAGGGCTTTCTGCTGAGCAGGCAAACTGCTCTCCAGCAAAGGAGTCAACACCCCCACAAAACCTTTGTGTGGTCTGAGCCAGGCACCACTGAGCCTTTACCAGGCTGAACCAGCAGGGCTGAAGGAAGAGCAGATGTGCAGAGCAAATCTATACGGCATGTTAGTACAGCCCCAAACTGCTGGGAATAAGACCCTTAAAAAGATAAGCTTTTAACAGTGTGAAAAAGTTGCAGTAAATCATAGTACCAATAACATACACAAACATGTTTACAGCACTAAGGATCCTAAGAGGTTCTTAAAACATCAGAACCTTTCATTTTATGTTGCAAAAGATAGGGTCTTTATAACAAACGCTTGCTATTTTTAATTTTCTCTTTGAGTTACTGTAACCTTATGCAAGGTCCTATACCTTTCAAGCTTGCTCTGCTGTAAATCTTGCATGAAAATGTAGCACTAATCTGTAAATCTCTGTGCATTTTCATAAATACCACAGCAAACCTCTTAATTGCAGATTATCATCTTAATGCACATTTCAACACATTTTCATCTGTGTTCACCTGCCGCTCTGCCCACTGGCTTTCTCTGTGCTGGAGATCTTCTCCAGTGACTTAGCATCTTCCACTGGCTTTCATTCTTAAAGTAATGTGTGGGCCATCATCAGGAAAAGACAGTTTTCATGAAGCTAAACTCTCCATGTAATGGGTTTTGGCCTCTGTCTGCACACTCCTATCAACATAATGAGTCCAGGAAATAAGTGCATTTGAAATCACACAACAATACTTCAAATGACCACTATTTGATACATCCGGATAGTAGGGGTGTTCTGAGAGTTCTTGAAGCCACACCTGTCATCAAGTATATCCTGAGCCCACTGCTGGCTAAATTTTTTCCTGGCAGCATAAATAGCATGAACAGTACTGGACGCTTCACTGTTCAGACAGGTTTACAGAACAAAAGCCTCTTGTTTTCAATCAGCCAAAATTCTAACACCATCAAGCAACTAGCCTTTGAGTAATTAGATCTTCCTGCAGGTACAGCACACAGCTTTGTGATGCAGGGCACTAGGAAACAGGTTGGGCTCTCTGAATGAACAATGAACAGTTGTCCTGTACATTTATGGGGAGGTAGTAAGATCCCCCCTTTTCCCTTAGATATGTGAGTCTCAGAGATATCGGATGTCCCATCATTGCCTCCTTGCCAGTGTTCATTCTTTTTTCTGTGGCTGATGAAGAGGTATAAAATGGAATAATATTTATTCTTTATTTTTGAATTATTTACCTATATTTACCCAGTAGAGCAAGAAGGGAAACAAAGAGCACGCATACAAAATGGATTTTTCTAACTGTTCCCTTATCCCAGTCAGGTGCTTGTTCATTGACACTGCTCACGTAAGTTGGATAAATCACAGGAGTAATTGCCTCGCAATTGCCCAACAACACAGATTTCCTTCTCCGACCAGAATATCTCCAGGTAGTGCTTGACAGACATGCTTGCTATTCAGCATGACAGAACTGCCTGCAGCCCGACAATGTAGCATCAGCAAACCTGCTTCCCATCACTGTTCAGCACAGAAGGTGACACAGTTATTCAAATCAGCACCTGGTGTCAATACAATGCCAAGTTCATACGCAAATCTGCATATTCTCCCACCAGCCCCTCACTGAATCCTCCAGAGGGGAAGCCAAAGCTCTTGACATCATGGCCTTTCTGCTTCCTACAGAGGAAGATGCTACAAGAAAGTGCTGCTCTTGGGCAATGGCTGTAACTCAGGTCAGAGAGTGAAGTAAGACACTCCACTAGCATAGCCTAATGTACTTTATTGAATATAAGTTGCTGGCATGATAAAAACACTTACCAGCATGTGAGAGGGAAGATCAAACAGGTTCTTCCATTAGACTCTAAAGAAATTTGAACACTGGCATGATTTTGTTTGGCACAAAAGATACCTCTATAGGAAGCCCAGTGCCTAACCAGGGTTGGAGAAATCAGTGTGGCTGCAGTTTAACAGAATGTGAGTACAGCATAGCTGTATGGAGCAGGTAATTACAGCTGATTTGAATGATTTACTTTTCCTTATCTGAGCAAATATTATATTGGGGACAGACACAAAGAAGCTGATGAAATAACAAGTTTTATTCTCTTTAAATAAGCAAATACAGAAAAGATCAGTAGGAAATAAAAGCAAACCATTCTCAGAAATCCTTTTATATGTGCTTTTCCTGTAGTAATGATGAGTGATACTTTTTGAAATGTTCATTGATACCAGTACCAAACAAGTATCATGAAGTCATAAGTGTTTCAGTCTTACTACAATCTTTTGCAGAAACAGTCAGTGCCATTCCAGAACACTTTTGTACCATGAAGGATACAGGATCTCTTCTTCTAAAATACTATGATCAGTTTTGGTCCCACTATGCAAAAAAAACCATGTGAACAGGTTGGAGAAGGGACACAGATGATCAAAGGACTGGGAAACCTGACATACCAGGAAAGACTGAGAAAATTGGGCTTGTTCAGCCTTGAGAAAACAAGGTTTAGGGGAGACGTCATCATCATGTTACAGTTTTTAAAGGCTGACTACAAAATAAAATGGAGACTGCCTTTTTACACGGAGTCACATGGAAAAGATGAGAGGTAATGGGTACAAGTTATTCCTGGGGAGATTCCGACTGGACACAAGAGGAATATTTTTCACTATGAGAAAAATGAGTCACTGAAATAATATCTCCAGGGAAGCGGTGGATTAACCGCCATTGGACACTTTCATGATTTGGCTGGACAGGGTGCTGGGCCATCTTGTCTAGGCCATGCTTTTGGCAAGAAAGGTCAGACCAGATGATCCTTGAGGTCCCTCCTAACTTGGTATTTTATGACTGACTCTATGATTGAAAGCAACTTCTGACCATAGATTCTACAATGCAGACTGGTTTTCGGAGGCCTGAGATCTCTGCTTTGTTCACCTCTCCTGTCTCACAGGACAACATTTTGTCATCCCTTCCTCTTCTAGGACAGGCAGATCCCCTACTGAATACTCCAGTTCGCTCTGAGAAGAAGCAGGTGTTTCAAAGGACAGAGAAAAGGATGTGAAAACAGAGAGTTTCAAGGCTCTGCTCCTTGCTCTGCTGGAGAAGGGAGGTTGTGCAAATAACATCTGTTCTGGCTTGCAGGAGAAAGACAGGGGCAGTGTAGGGCCAGATGCTGCAGGTTCAGGAGAAACAGAATGAAAGATCTGTATTGTGATCGCTGTGAACTGTTACACTGACATAGCAGCAGCCCCTGAAATTTCTGAAAACGCTTGCTACTGATGGTGATGACCTCAGTATATAAACCAGCACTGACCTATAGATCTATTCCCATTCTGTAGCTTGTTGTAGACTGCATCTTCATGCAGTTCCTGCTTACTAAAGGAGTCCAACAGGGCAGAGACATTTAGTCTAGACATTTGCTGTGATCTTGTGGGACATACCAGGAATCTAATATCTCATAGATCATGGAGCTCTTCAATTGCTAGTTATTACCACTAAGTGCCAAATTACATAGTAGTTTCTTAATAGTATTTCCAAGGTTAAAAGAGTAAATATTATTGAAAATTTAAGACAAAATCCCAGATGTTGGTATAGAACAAATTTCCCCTCTTTATTCAGTATGAGAACTTGTGGGTATCAAATAAAACAAGTCATGAAGTCCAGAATAAACAAACTTGTCATCCCCTTCAGAATTGCTTCATCCAGCATGATATTAAGTTGCAGAACAATAGGGGCATTATCATGTTACTGATGGTTTTGGCCATTCTATGAAGTTCAGTTCATTCCTTGATAAAAGTATGATTTTAACACCAGAGTACACAGAATAGGCCAGAAGCTGGGATTCATAATATAAATAATGGGTCCACATTTCTATAGTTCAATGTTTTGAGATGAGAGCAAGTATGTCATTAAAAAATAAATCAAGAAATAAAACATTTTGTCATGCAAGGACAAGTTCCACAGAATAAACAGGCTTCTAAGAAATTACTTTTCTGTGGAAATTCAGTAAGGTATTAAAAAAAGCTACACTCTCATCATTTATACTATTGCTTTGAAGATATTATTAAACCTTATGATTGCTTTTTCTGAGTCATCTTCACTTAGTCTTTATAGTCTCTTGTTTTTCCCATTGTTTTCAACTTTTTTTTTTTTTCATAGCTCGTTGCTTTTTAGAATAGCATAAAGAGTTTTAAGGTGAGGAAGAGTGCAAAAATGTATCTAGGGAAAATATACTGAAGCTTTGCAAATCATGCACTAGGAAATGTGTGTCAAAGTAGATACAGAACTCCAGACTAAAAACAGATGAATGTCGGAAGAACATCTGCTTTGAAAAAAGTTGGCAGCAAGTATCAGCTGAGCCTGATCTCTTTTATAACCTCTGCTCTTTTGTTTATATTTTTCCTTATTCTTTTGGTATTTTTATGGCTGTAGCTAATATGGAAGATTACTTAAGGACAGTAGGATAAAGCTGTGAATACTTCACCCAGGAAAAATATAGTTTATCATCTGTAACGGGGAAATGTGGAAAAAAAACAAAAAGAGCAAATCTATCAAGTCTTTTAAAGTAGAATGTGTGAAAAAAATTATGTATTGCAACTGGAACTGCAGACAATTGCTTAAGGATTAGTTCTTGTTACTATTACTTCTGAGACATTGATTCTGTTCAGATGTCTTCTTAATGATAGTGCTATTTATCAAAGCTACCTGTTTAAGAGTGGTGACAATCTGTATATCTTCTTGTCTTTAATTTCTTCAAATAAACCTACTCTTCTCCAGGAGGTGAAACTCAGCCAAAAATTACACTAATGCTGCTCTACAAGTCAGTTTCTATATCATCATCTGAAACAGGTTCTTTATGCTTGAATATCCAAAAATAACATGCAGGCTAGGCCTCAGTTCAGAGATATGCATTTATTTAAGTCCTATTGACTGTTTCCTGCTTAAAGATATGGACATATAAGCACTTTGCTATATGGATGGAATTAAAGAAATCTCAACCCTCTCCATCTTCTGACTTTTGAATATGATTATTACTTTTTGAGTGACTAAGATTCGGCTCTTGACTGCAGAGGGAGTAAGTACCCACAGTTTGCAGTCATGCCATAAGAAACTTAAACTGCTCAGCACAGAAACTTGGATTTTTACTTGCAGTACGTATATTTTGCAATATAGGATTTACTGTAGGCAGTATGAGATTTTTCATTTGAACTACTAAAGTGACCTCCTAGATGCCAAAGTAATGACAAACAAGGGAAAGTAGAATTGTATTGTTAAGGTCTATACTAATATAATTCAGAGGAAACTACAAGTATTATTTGACTACTGCATTTGTACTGGTTCATGCTTTAACTAAATAAGTACTGAATCAAAGATCTGGTATAAAAGAGTATTTCAGGAAAAAGTTTCAAATAAAGTACTGACAAAAAAAGAAAAAAGAAGTTGGTAAACTTGGTCTTAGTTTGTTCTCGGTTACTTGTAGAGGAAATAAAGATTGGGAGAGAGGGTCAATTCTGCTTAAGATTGGCAGAAAAAGGGGAAGAGGAAAGGAGAAATAGTATAAGATCTGTGAAATAAACTGAGAGTGTTTCATTTAAATTGGGAAAATTCTGAATAATGAAGTGAGAATAGAGACCAAAACTGAACAAATGCCTGACAATAGAAACGTGGTCCTGTGATTGCAGTGTCTCTATGGTCAGATATATGTATTTATAAACAACATTTTGTCTAAAATACGAGCATTCTTTTTAGCTGCAACTCACTTTGTGATCTTTTAGAAATTGTTTTGCTATAGTTTCCTTAAGGGAATACTTCTGATACTCTGTGTTTTGATAACCACTAGACAGGTGGACAGCTATGTTTTCTACTCTGGATCACTGAATTGCACGTCTCAGATTTGTTTCTCCATTCCCTTTCTTCCCACTTAGACTGATTTCATTGCATCTTCTGTAGAGCAGTTAGAATTGGATTTGGAGTTTTGAGGGGGTTGTGCTGGCTTCTTTGCAGAACCTGGCATTTCATGGATGAGAACTTAACATGCTCTAAGAGCAAAGGTTGGATAATAACATGCTTTGAAGAGAACAGTGTGCTACTAGGTACATAAGTTTTGTTTAAAGTAGGATGAAAATACAGTGCTTCAAAAATGTCCACTGGCTTCTGAGATACAAATTACAAAAACATCAAATCTCCTCTCCCAGCTACATGAGCAATACTTCTAATCAAGCTTCAACAGCCTTGGGGAAGTCAGTTCAATGACACAACTCCATCAGCACCTCTGGAAAGAGTGCTAGCTTATTAAAGTTATTAAAGTTTGCAGGCTGGTGCCGAACTTCACCCACCCTAACAGGCAGAAAATCACTGTGGACCATTTCAGTACAAGTGAAAAACTCTATGTAGAAGAGGGAAGAAACTTTATGTTTTCATTTAATGAAACGATAAAGAACAAAGACATAACAAAAGCTGTTGATTCACTTCTTGGATGTGTGTGAGGACAGGTAAGGGCTGTAAAACTTCAGTAAAGTGAGAAGCATACTATTGCCCTAGGGATGTTTGTTACTCTTATTAATCTTCAAGAACACTTTCAATACAGAAACTTTTGAAGTTTCAGAACCAGATTATTTTGGTTTGTAATTCATGCAGAATTGTTTTGCATTATCTCAGTTATGGTATTACAAATAATTATTTTTACATTATTCTAAAAGGGATAGGAAAACATACTGAGGGGAACTGGATGGCCATATAGCATAAACTGACACTATTCCTTTGATTTAATTTTAGCTATAACCTACACAACTGAGGATCTAACACAGTGAGAAAAAGTAACTTGCCTCCAGTCATAGCCATGTAATAGAACCAGGAATAAAACCACAAATTCTGACTCCCAATCAGAGGTAAATTAGCTATTACTTCCTACAGGGTGCATCTACATTACCCTTGAGGACAACCTCAAAGCCAAATTCCCAACCTTCTGCATTATCTAGATGTGGCAATGCCCTTGAGGCTTTCCTTAGGGTGATCCACCTGGTGATCCAAGAACCAAAAATATCCATTTTGCTTAGATCTTAAGGTACTCATAAGAGAAGGAGTCGAAGTTGTCTCCTATGAAGACTCATGGGGGGAAAAACCCCACAGGCAAACTGCAATAAAAATTCAGAACCAAAGACAGGCAAAACCAAGCTGTGTTCTCCTTCTTAGTCATGAGGTCAGAGACCTGCTATTGCAGAACACATAAATGACAGACAGAATTTTTCTCCCTGAAAATCAAAACTTAATGGAACTGAATTCAAAGCTAATATTAACTGGAGCAAGTTTTTCTGCAATTGACTGTGCAGAGTGTTGCAGATTATGGTAAGTCTTGATGACACACTGGGTGATAACAGAGAGCCAGTTTTTCAGGAAATGCCAAAGGGTCTTGATTTTTCTGCCTAAAGGAGCTGTATCTGAAGCTCTTAACAAACATTATGACTCTCAAGGAGATTGCAAGTACTGTAGCAGGGAGTGGGAGTAGGTATCAGCAACACCTGGACTAACAACACCCACGTGATACAGCAGAAACAGGATGTTAGCTTTTATCAGGATGGCAATGCAGATAATGCAGGAAGTTGGATCTGGGTGTTCTAAAGCATCTCTCCTGATCACAGGACTGACTAGCCTCATGGAACAACATCCCCCTAATGCTTTAGGAGAGGGAGGATCAGCACTTCTGGCATCAACTGGGACCTGGATAGACAAGCATTGCTTCAGACACAGAGCTGATCTGCCACAAAAAGGTTTTGAACATGGCCTTCCACCTCTATATATCAGCAGCTCACCAGCTACCATCAGGAGACAGCAGCCCCAGTAGATGTGTGTGATGGAAGTTTGTAACTGTACCAATGCTGCTGGTGTGATATTTATACAGAATATCCAGCATTTATGCCCCACTTAGAAAGGCTGCAGTTAGCACAAACAGTGGCTGCATGGCCAGTGAGTGGGCTATAACAATGGCACTTCTTTTCCTGTGATGATTCCTGACCTCCTCTCTGAATGTCTGTTAGACCTTCTAGGTACTGAAAAAGAAGAGGTGCAGTGAAGAGGTGCAGACAGCATGTGTATAAAGCAACATGATAAATCATTTGATGTATATTATACAACTACGTAAGACATTGCATGAATATTAGATATGTTAAACATGGAGCAGGGGTACAAACCCCTTCATGTAGTTTGATTGTTTCTTCCACAAGGAATTTTTCCCAAGATTTAGTTATACTTAAGAAATATTCCAAAAAGTTCTTATTTCTATCAACTGACTATTTTTGGTGGCTTTGACCCAGTTAATCTATGGATGGCATGAATAGCAGCTTTGGCTATGAATAGCAGCCCTGGACTTTGTTCTGTTTCCCTCAAAATTCTTGAAGAGGAATGTAAGAGCTTGAGATCCTCATGTGGTAAAAAGAGAAAGGTAAACCCACTAAGTGTTTCTCAAGGAAGATTCTGTCTAAATTTTGAAAAATTTAAGCAATTAATTAGGAAGATAGCATCTCCCTCTGCAGGACTTCAGAGACACCTCTCTGGTTTCCCACACGAATCACAAGTGCTTCTTCCAGAAAAGCATTTTAGATACCTAGAGAGTGAGTAAAAGTTGCATCCCCAGTTTTGATAATTTCAGGTCTGTTCCTACTCCAGTAATTTCAGTGATTAGAATCAAGCACCTAGAGAGCAATCTAATGGATTTCAGACCACTTGTGCTTGCATGCCTTGCTAGATTGATGACTACAAGAGAAAGCATGAGCTGATGATCAGGAAGTGTAAAAATGAAGTGTCATCTTAGACAGGTTCTCTTTCTGGCTCTGGCACTAGTCTGTTCTGTGCCTTATACAAATCACAACATTATGCTCATTTTATGCAAGGAGAAAAAGTCATTATCAGCTTTTGGAAAAATATTGAACTACAGAAAACTGCTGTTGTTATTATTACACACATCTGGCATCTGTTATTGTTACACACATCAAATATTGAGGAAGCCATAGAATAGGAAATTGAAGATAGTTCAGGCTGACAGGCTCCACAGTGAAAAGCAAAAATGCAATGCTTAAGATTTAGAAGGTTAAATTGGCAATAATTAACCTTACTTCTCTTTTTCATATGTATGAAAGAAAGATCAAAGACCTCTAATAAACCATCAGGACTTGCTTTTGCTTAAAATCCAGAGAAATAAAAGGTGCTTTCTGTGAACAGCATTGTTCTTAAAGTACTATTGAAATCAAAGGGGTTATTTTAGTTCTGTACAGCCCACCCATAAATTTTATTTCAATAAGGATTTCATAAGGATTTCCAATTTTACCATGAAAGCTACGAATGGAATCTTACAAAAAAACTTTCTGGTGATAGATGGTTGTATGTCAGAAGAGTGCAAATTAATGTTAAAATATAAGTAAGCCGCCTGGATAATTTTCTTTTGTTTATAATAAATGGAAGTGGAAATTAGAGAAAGAGAGAAATTTATGGGTTTTTTCGCATTCTTTTCCAGCAGTGTATACCTGAAAGTCAGATTCATTACCTGCACCATAATCCTTTGTACCTGCAACGCCTCTTCTCCAACTCTACAACCAGAACATCCCCCAAAATCCTGCCTGAATACATGACGCGAAACAATATTTAAACTATGTCCGACTGGCAGCAGAATTACATTCTACAGCACCCTTTGCAAGGTCCCCGATGCTTTCTGGAGACGCTCGCTGCCAGCAGCGGGAGGCAGAGCGCTCCTTGCCGGGGCCATCCCACCAGCAGAAGGCTCCCGATCCCACCGAGTGCCGCGGGACCGGCACCCGAGCGGCGCGGCGGCAGCGGGAGCTGCGCAGGGCACGGAGCGGGGGACGAGCGCCCAGAGGGAGGAGGCTGCAGCCCATACACGGGGAGCAGAGCGAGGGAGCTCTCCCAGGCACTTTATCGCTGCCGCGCTCGGCTATCCAGTCCCCATTATCCGCTGATTGTTTGCTTTTGTTTCGACGCTCAAGGCAACTGTGTCTAGCATATTGCCTCTTTTTGCTTTTGCCTTTTAAATGAATTCTCGGTTACTCGGTGTGCAAATACTTGCATGAGTCTACCAGTTGACAGGCTCGTATCACTTTCATCTGCACATGTGGTATGCCCAAAATATGGGGTATGTGTGGATGAGAACTTCAGTGACATCTTCAATATGGCTGATTATCCTAAAAGCCATCCCGCTTGATAGTTGTATGTTTTATTAATAGCTGAAGTACAGAGGGCTGGATTAACCTCTATGCCAAAAGCTAACTTAGTGTCAGATCACAGAACATGAAATTCAGTGGTACATTTCTTCTGTCCTTCCTCCGCACTGCAAGAGAGAAAGTCACAGCAGCCTTGAGAATTCCCCTGCTTTCCAGGGCTACAGAGGTCCCTCCAGCGATCCTCGGGACCATGAGCTGCAGCAGCACAGAGAATGTCTGTCCATATACTTTCATGCCCCCAAAAGCCTCCCCCTGCGGAAGTGCAATGGTGACTACTTCAAATCTATTCTAGCTAAAAAATGTCTTTACACTGAAAAACACTTCTGTGAGTTACTTACGGCAGCTTTACAGCTCATTTACGTAAAGGAATCATGAACCACAGATGAATCAGGCTCAAATAAAATGATTTGCAAAAGGCCACACAGTAAGCAGCAGGGAGGACGTGAGCCAGGGACTGAGAGCATGCTCTATTGTGCTTAGTTTTGCCAGTGCAAAAAACCAATGCCAGTGGACAAAATACACCATTTTCTCTGCTCCAAATCCCCCACAAAGAGACAAACAAAAGCCGTTTTCTCTCATGTCTTACAGCTGCCTAGCAAACCGACCTTTGTGTCTGACTTTCAGAACTTTATGGAAAATTGTAACTTCCTTTTGTAGACAAAATTATAAAGCATCTTTTTAAGGAAAACTTATAGCTACACTATTCTCCCTTCTCGGGAGGAAACCTAAATGTAGTGAAGGCTTTGAAGTGAGCCTTGGGTTTGTTACAATGGACTAACCTGATTAGAAATCATGCAAACTCTTGCTGCTCTTTAGCTGCATTCCCCCACAGGCTGTATTACAGTTCTCTAACCAGTCCCACAGCATTGAATGATGTCATGGGATCTGCAGCTCAGCGAGATGAAAGGGATAAAGCGGAACCCGCTGGCACTGGGGAAAGCTTCCAACACACAATCCACAACACAGCTTGGGAACTCAAAAGCTACAGATCCAGCCACTCAACCCCAAGCATTTCAGAATCGTGTGCATTCTCCCAGCACAAGCAAGGAAAGAGGGAAAAGAGCTAGTGCAGAGTACTGAAAGGCAGAACTTTAGAGTGCAACTACCTGCTGGAAAAGGAGCTCTCTTTCCTCGCCAAAGCACTGCCTTTGATGTACGGCAACTGATCACTGATCAGATTACAGGCATTTGGTCTCAGTGCTCGTCTGCCTTTGATCTGCATGGTTAATTTTATTTTCCCGGATTTGGAGTTTCGTCTGGGCTTGTGCTGACATACTTTTTTTTTTTTTCTTTTCTTTTCTTTTTCTTTTTTTTTTTTTTTTTTTTTTTTAAGGAGGTAAAAGCATTTAACACAGAAGCTCTGGCAGTGTGAAATTAAGCTGCAGAAAGTCTGGAAAACTTCATCAGATAACAGGTACTGGATTTTGTATTTTTTCAGTTTCGTGTTGCAAGATTTTATGAAATTATAAAGTTACATAGCGAATAATACTACACATCATTGTGTGTACAAAGTTCAAAAGATTGTTTGTAATTTATGCAGCATTTTATTTGCAACTCTTGGGCAGAATTATATTGTGAACAGACTATCTAGAATATATAGAAAACTGAAGCAAACCCTGGTATTTTTCAATGCTTTGGGGGAACATAAGATTTTGGGTTGCACTGCTCATTCTGACTGTCCATAGTTTTGTAAATTTATATTTGAATACAAGTATGACTCAGGGGAGTATTTATTTTCTGAGGAAAGACCAACCATATTTCCTAGACATTGTAATACTTTGCTCTCAGTGCATTTATTAAACTGTGTCTTCTTCAGACAACACTTTTAAGTCTAATAGTTTCATACTTGAGATGAAAAAAAGTCTCCCCTTCAACAAGTTATTAGAACTAACTTTATAAACATAACATCGTTATACACAAAAGGAAATGGTTTTATTTTAAGATTGAAGAGATGATAGTTCAGCTGTACCATATGAAATCTTGAAAATAAAAGTAATATTTTAACATGATGATAGAAGTTTCCTCTAAGGCATTTAAATAAATATATTAAAGAAATCTTAGTTGTATCTGGAGCCAATACCTGGTTTTGCTGAACTTCATAAAAATTTTGCTGCATTTTAGTGATGCAATCTCCATTCACAATGTTTTGTACTCTGTTCCTCAAATTCATGTTCATGAAAAGTATTATGCTGAGGAAATTTTAAGACATCTACTCCAGAAATTCATTATAAGGGAACAAACTTTTGAAGATTTATGACAATTCATACATTTGCAGTTTTAAAGGGCCAGATCTTTGGGAGAGTTTAGGCCAAATTCATGAGTGTTCTGTGCCTGCAGCTGGAGTCAGACTGTTAAAATAAGACTCAAACTCCTTCTGTAGTATTTAAATATAATTTAGATTTTCAGAAGAACTTAGAACCCATAATTGGGACCAGACTTGCAAACATTCCAGACACTGAGGTCTTTGAAGATCTAGTCTTAATGGTGGCTAGTAAGATCTTCTGAAATACTGAGTGATGTATTCTTAAGTCTAAATTTAAGAGTATAAATATTTTCACTATGTTTATTAACAAATTGCAACTAAAAGTCAGCATAAATGATAGCTGTTAAGCATTGCTTGAAAACTATTCTTTGAGAGGTCAGTCAGTCCACAGGTTCCTCAAGATGTTCATATTTCAGTATGTACCATAGTAATATGCAAACCCAAATTTTAACAGTCTGTTTGCATCTGAGTAAGATCAAGTTATAAACACTCCCAGATAAAAGTAGTTAGCTTTCATTAGTCAGTCTGCAAAATTTGTTTCTTCTAACTAAAACTGTATTTGTATATATAAAATTTACTGAATCAAGAGATAATATGCCAGACACAGATTAACTAGGCCTGACTTGGTATCATTTAGTTTTCTATGCCATCAATTTATTCATATTCTTACTTAACAAGTCAATTATATTATAAGGAAAGTAATTAGCACTGTATGAATAATGTGTGTATAGCTGTCAAGGAAGAATATCATTTAAGGCACAGGCAAAGCAAAATTTAGTATTTCTCCCTAAGTAACAATGATGTACTAAAACATGTTCCCATAACCCTGAAAAGATTATTTTATTAATTCTATACTTCACTCATGAGCTTCTCTGCCTTTCCAGTCCTCTCTTGCCTATTGCTTGTTTTCCAACAGTTACATTTATTTTCTGAGGAAAATTGTTTCTAAACCTTACCTCTGCTTGGTGTAAAATAGAAAGACAAGCAAATTTTAAAAAATAACACAAGGATTCTTTTTCCTCAGGAGTCAAAATAGCTATGCAAGTCTGATACAATTAAACTATCACTACAAGGATCTGACCCATCACACAAATGGGTGAAGTTGCACACAGAAGTAACACTGGTTAATCAGATAGATTACACTGTTGAGTAGGATTTGCATATATAATTATTTGCAACATTTGGGCCCTGAAAATGCATTTAAGTAACAAAATTTTCTTCATTTTGTAAAAAGTCCCCAGGATTTTAGGTAATCTCCCCAGATATTTAAACAAAGATGGGCGTCAACCCATTTAAACTGAAAAATATCTTGTCTGTATGTAAGTGAGGCTGAAATGAAAGCACGCTTTAACACATTCAAGCACGGTGGGAAGAGGCTTTTCAGCATTTTTGTTGTTTTAAATAGCAGTTCTCTGACAGTTTAGCCTGTCGTTGATCTGAGTTTTAAAGATTAAATAGTAATAATTCTTGGCATTAGTAACTTTGCTTTTACTAAGAGCTGTATAAACATTAATTAATCCTCAGGCTTAAGCCTTCAGAAACAAAAAGCTCACAATGCTTTTTCAAGCAAATCTGACTAGGAAACTCACAAGTATATAATTTATTTATTAAAACAGCTTGAGCAATTTCTGATTATAAATAGAGCCATTTCCAAACAGTGCGTCTTAGATAACATCATAAACATATTTTAAGGTTTGTAATAGTTAAGATTATCAAAAGACATCGCACAGTTATACTGACATCAGTTTCCAACAGCTGTCATAACAAGAGCAGATCTATCTCACAGTTGACTGGGGGAACTGTGTTAGCATTTGAGATATGGAGATAACAACTTCCTATTGCTGTACAATTTCTGCTTCCACATCAGATATGTCACGCAACTTAGTCTTATCAAAGGGGTCAGCTGAAACTGCTTTCTAAATATTTCTTTTTTGCTTTCTCTGTTGTAGTGAGAATCTCTGTACTAGTTCCTCTAACAATTCACTTCTTCAATTTCCTAAGAAGAATCACAACTTAAAACAAAATAAACACTGCAATTTTCAGCATCTTTCAATGATGTTTGGAACTAACTCATCCATTTTACATTCAGAAGAAAGATTTTACATGCTACAACAACAAGGGCTTACATGTTTAAGTTTCAGTATTGCAGACAAGACGTTGCTCTTAGTTCATTAACATAGTAACCCACTGTCTGATGAAAGTCTTAATGTTTCTTTGTATGGTAATCCTCAGTGTTTAGTCAACACTTCAAGAACTCCGGGATATTTTAATACCTTTGTCTAACTATACTGCTTTAAAACTAGTATCTGAAACATACACGATTATTCCACTAAGAAAAGCTCAGGCAGTAGTTTCACTGGTGGCTCCAGACAACAGATAACATACAAAACAGTTGTCTGTAAATAGTGAGACTATGTACAAAGCTCAGTGCTGTGCAGCAGCTGCTATTCACAACAGATGCACTGCTGTTGTGCTGCAGTATGCCATTCCTCACTGAAATTCCAGCCTCTTGCAGAGCTCCTTCTGGCAAGGGTCCTGAAGCAAAACTCTTCTTTGAAGGCTCTTTAGAAGATAATTACATAAAAACCCCTGTACATTCTGAGTTGTTTGGGTTTTATAATTGCAAACAACTAGTCGCAAACAACTAGTTTTGCAATCATTTCTCTTTTGGCATACATCTTCCTGGATTTCAATACGCACTCCTTGCTTTTAGAGAAGTGCATGTGGCTGGCAATCTTCAAAATTTTATCTGTGAGAAGCCCCAAAATTCTGTTTATTTGAAAATGCTTTAGTGCTAAGTATACACATTTGTTCATTTTTTCAGATCCTAACTCAGTTCCTTGTGTGTTCATACAATTTTTTAGACTATAAGTAGATCATTAACCTTTCCATTAGAAGTAAAACTAATGACCTGAAATCCCTGCAGCAGCAGTTTTTTTACCAAGGTCTCCAAGATTGGTTTAACCAATGTTGGAGCATCACTAACTTCAGGAAAACTCCTAATTTGTGTCACAGTAAGCAGCAGTAACACCCAGTCTAGCAAATGGGAATAATTTACTATCCATGAAGGGCTAGATTTCTCCATTTCTCCATGGATACTCACATTTGGTATTGACACTTTGCTTGCAGCTGGGTAA